>CM041517.1:35793883-36393883 GCA_023091065.1 Dianthus caryophyllus | reverse complement strand
TATAAGACGGTTTCCCATTTATTTCTTCATTTACTTTATTTCAGTTTTTTTTTTCAGGTTGTTTTTACCAAACAATATACTCCATCCATCCCAAAATAAGTTTTCCCTTTCGATTAATATTTTTCCCAAAATAAGTGTCCCTTTTTCCAATTATAGTAACATTTAACAAAGTATTTTGAATATTTTCAATTTTTAAACACTCCTTAAATCCTTTCAAAATAGAAAGGGGCACTTATTTGGGATGGAGGGAGTAATTAGTTTAAGCTAACTTATCAGTTTGTTAATTTCAGCTTCTTTTACAACTACCTATTTACTTTGCTTTTTAGTTTCGGCTACCTTTTCAGTTTTCACCTAACTATATATTTAGCTTTCAACAACCTTTTCAACTGGTTTTACCAAATAGAGTCTTAATATGCCACAAAAATAATCTTACACGATAAGTTTAGCATCCATACAAAATGCATTGGAAAATAAAAAATCTCCCAATAAGAACATAATCTCGCAAGAGATACAAATTAATCAAGCACACAATACTATAATTTCTTACTTTATAAATTCAATGTATTGGTTTAGAAACTTATAAGATGATTTTTTAAATAGTTAAAAAGTTCAATGAATTTGCACAAAGCAAAATCAAGAAAAATAGTCCTTTTCTATCTCACAAATTTTTTTATTACAAAATAGAAATATTGACTGTGATCAACATTATTTGTTTGTTTGCTGTTTCTAGACATATGTTTTTTTTGTGACAAATTAAGACTTTGATCAGTCCCCTAAATTTAAATGGTAATGAGAGAAAACACTCCTCTAAATGTTATTTTTGTTATGGTTTCATATAGAAAAATTTAAGAAAGACATTTTCGAAAATAATTTACTTCCATAATTACAAAATAAAAGGCAAGTAAGATCAAAGATAAGTTGTACAAGTTGTAAAATGTGAAATAAATCAAGCTCATTAAAACAATCTTAGCATATCTAAACAAGTATCATGACAAGTTTCATGTTTTCTTTTGCTATCCAAAGATCTGAACCATTTCCGATTCTGTAAATCCATAATTATTTTTGAGAAATCATACTAAGCTTTTTTGAGAAAAAATCACACCTTACCAAATATCAAGTATGAACTAAGTTTATGCTATAAATACTTTGTTTTCTGTCTTTACATTTCATCTCACCAAGTGATTCAAAATCTCGAGATAAAGAGGAAATCCTCGAACAAAATAACATACAAACCATGGAAACACCCGCTTGCATTCCCTCTAGCCAAGACGATCAGTCTTTTTCTGAAAAACCAGAGTTACCTCTAAAAAAACGCATTTTAGATAGAGGGAAGGCGGTTTGCGATGAGCCACAAGAAGGAGAAAACCTTCAAACAAATGCAAATGCAAGTGAAGTAAAAAAAGGATCAGAAGGTGTTGGTTCTGATAACCAGCACAAGGCATGCATTGAACAAGTGCAACAAAAAGTCGATCCCAACAATGAGGCGACTGTTAGAAAGGATGAAGCGGAGCTATCTTTGAATGCATACATGCAACTTAAAGAGGAGGGTAAAGGAGAATCTTCCAAACCGTCTTCTCTTCCTCTGCTATCATCTGCGCCTGCCAATCAACGTCCCATATTGTGCAAATTTTGTGGCCAACAGTTTGCTACCACACAGGCACTAGGAGGACATCAAAACGCTCACAAGAAAGAGCGGGAAATTCAAAGAGCTATGAAGGCAGCGCAAGAATTTGGAACAAACCCTTTTCTCTACAGTCTGCCCGGGATATTGTCACATCCATTATATGGGTCATATGGGTCATATGATGGGCATCGTTTTCGATATCATCCTTATGATGGATATGCACAGAGGCCATTGCAGGCAAAGCCTGCTTACTCTCCCAACAGTTTAGGCCCATCTCGGGCTCCAACTGGTTTTGGCCGAGCTCTACAAGAATTTATGGGGACTACTCCCGTGAACACTGCGCTTACACCATCTGATTCTGGGTGGCGTGCACCGTATCCCTATTCTGTCGGTCCTATAAAGAGAACAAACGGACCCACAAATTTTAATAATGTTCCAAGTTCTAACTTGACAGCTTATGTGCAGGCAATGGAGAATGAGGCAAGACTCGCTAAGAACCGACAAATGGAATCAACAAGCCTTAATTTGTCTCTTAAGTCCACTGACTCTGTAGTGACGGGTTTGATTCCAAAGCGTGATGATGTTTCAAATATTGAACTACGAATGAAGCAAAAGGAATCCACAACGCTTGATCTAAACCTAAAACTTTGATTACTTGTTTTAATGGATACTCGTATTTATGTTAAGTTATAGCAGCAGAATACAAACACCTTTCTAATTTCATTGTATGTTGATTACATATTAGTTTCATTACATAGTTCTTTAATATCTCATTTGCTCTTTGGTCTCTCGTCCTCATCTATTTTTACGTATTTTCTAACAAGCATGCCGATAATAACTATAAAAAGACTAAACTTATCACGCAAAAGATAGTAACTTAATTAGAATGGAACAAATATATACTGATGTGAACTTGAACCGGCCTTATTTCCGTACGATATAGATTAATTTCCAACCCAACAAGATCATGTCATCTGAGCATACGATGAATTAGACAACATCGATCATCATTGGTTCAATGAATTAGGTATCACAAACAACACTATATCACTTAACTATGTATCACAAACGAAACATAATATCCATGATTAAATTGAATGACAAATTGTTGAAAGTGCTTTGATAAAAACTGATACGGAGTACTAACCAATTAGTTCCTTCAAACTTCACTGAGTTTGAAAAACCTCGTCTTAATTGAATCCAAATAAAGTTAAAGTTGTAACGAGTAGTTTTCAGGAAAAACTATAGAAAACAAGAAGTATTTGGCGCGACTATGTAGTTATAAGTGCCCTAACTATGTAGCTTATCTCTTTCTTTACCTATCAAAAAAAAAAAAAAAAAAAAAAAAAAAAAAAGTTTTCAGGCAAAAATATTGACAGCAATACTAAGTACTCCCTCCGTTTCGGTGAGTTGTTTACGTTTACTTTATACACAATTATCTAGGAGAAGATAGAGGTAATGAATAAAATTGATAAAATAATAGGGTAAGTACAAAAAGGGGTCCACTTGATATAAAGTAAGTATAAATAATATTTTTCTTGTAATGTGATTGGTTTAAAAAGTAGGGGTCCACTTACACATGGTCCCACAATGACCATTTATAGAAAGTGTAAACAAATGACCCGTACGCCCCAAAATAGAAAGTGTAAACAAATCATTGGGACGGAGGGAGTATATCAGTATATGCCAGTTAAAGGATGACAGAGAGTAAATTAACTACCGTAAATTAGAAAGTAGTTTCTGCGATGAAATTAACCACAGTAAATTAGAAAGTAGTTTTATAAACAGAATATCCAAGATGCAAACAAATTGTCAAAACTGAAAGGTGCTGACGGGCTAAAGTCGTATGCCGCAAATTACAATTTATAATCACTTAATCCCTAATTACTAAACAAGTAGTAAAATGGAAGTAAGGGTCGATCCACGGATAAATAGACTAATTGTAATAAAGTAGAGTGTAAAAAATGCAGTAATACAGAGTAATTAAGTATTCCCTCCAACTTTTCCATTTAGCCCCATGGACTCACTTTTTGTGAGGAGAAAAGTGGACCCATGGGGCTAAATGGAAAAATTGGAGGGAGTAACAAGTAGCAGGTTTGGGGGGTTTTTGGTTTAGTAAATACTACTAATGAACTAACTAAAAACAATAATAAAGTTAAGGTTTTGAAACAATTAAGAGAAAAGTTTTGACACGATACGATATCCAATAAAATCACCGATCATATAAAACAATTGAAAGCTAATACCGTGTAATAATATTAACTTACGTATTCCCTCTATAGAAGAATTAACACGAGAATCAATAAAGATGACTAATACTAACAACGTTGTTAATACCCGAGTCACAAATTCAATTCCTTTTATGATTAATTCACGACAAACGGAGTACAATAAATCAATCACAATTGCTACTGCGATAAGATTAATAAAGCAGACTGAGCCAATAATCAAATCTAGCAAATTAACCAATAATGCATTCCCGCATACATGCATTCCCGCACCACCACATGTACCATGTAAGCCACCCCCGGCAGGGGCTGCGGTGGCCAAGTGGTGTGCTTTGGTTTTTTATTCATTTTTTGGTTCCAGGTGGGATTTGAGCCTGGGACCTCACACTTTGTTGCACATTTCCAGGCTAACCCAAATTCCACCTGGGCAACCACCACTTGGTTAACCCTAATTAGTTGTACACCCTAATCAAGATTAAAATCAATAATAATAAGAACAAGGAACTAAATAATAATACTCAAAGAAAAGTAGAGAAATAGATAATCTCACAGATTAAATACCGACGCGTCAATCAATCGTATCAAGAATTAAAAGTTTAGCTACGCATAATCTCCTAAATCACTTCTCAAGTTTTTTGCAAAAAGTTCAAAACTAAAACTAATGAAAAGATGGCTGATAAGATAATAGCAACTAGGTTAAGTCTCCCACTAATAATATTGAGTTTCCTAAAAGATTACAATAAAATCCGGAGAAAATTGAGCAGAATACGCGAGCGGGCTGGTCGCCAGTCCCTCGTCAACGAGTCGCCATTTTTTTCTGTTTTATTCTTCTTATTCCGCGGGCTGCACGCGACCACATTGATGGTCGCTTGTAGGGTGCCACCTTTGCGAAATCACCAACTAAGCTCCTGCACATCCTCATCCAAGCCTCATGAGTCTCATAGCTATCGTCAAAAGCACAACAACGTGTTGCAAATCCAATTCCTCGCAATCGATCACAAATCACAAAAACCTTCATAAAACCACGTCTAAACCTCACTAAATGAGCTCAAAATCATCTTACTAACCTATACTAAAACCGACTCATCAAATTCCCCCACACGTAAGCTTTTGCTCGTCCTCGAGTAAACTCAACGAACGCCATACAAATCAAACCTACACTAGCTCACAAAGGAACGCGAGGGATACAATATCAAGACAAATCGTGCTCTCAACTCCAACCTTTTACTCCCTCTAATGGCCCAAGTAGTAGCCATTCGCACTCAACTCACACTCTAACATCAACAACTAGTGAAATTTAGGAAACAAATACCCATCGACTAAACGACATACCAATGCAAACATGATGACCAAAGCCTTAGTACGCCCCTTATTTCTGCATCCTAGCCCGCTCGCTTGTGCTACTAATGTTCTCCAGTGACAAATAGCGTATGTCACACTCGCATACAACCCACACAAGCGAGCTCCTAGCCGCCTCTACTCCGCAATTCAAGCCGAACCCAATCGCAAGATGTGCCTACAACTCCGTGCACCGCGATTACGCCTCACCGTAGCCTCTAGCCTACCCTTCTCGTATTTTCACCTAGCCGGGATTCACTTTGTTTCTTTCTCGTATTTTTGATTGATTTTTTTTTTAAACATAAACAAAAGCACACTTTACAATACAATACAATCGAAACGATTCTACCCCCCCACGCTTGAATGAAACATTGTCCTCAATGTTGTGAAAGACACTAGAAAAAGGGGAAAGGACGAACATACCTCACCAAGATAAATCGCGCCAAAAGACTTCTCCAAACCATCAATCACCCAACGATACCGTAGACATAGTCCAACCACACTCCTCACCTCCTCCCCCACGCTTAAATGAAAGCATATTGTAAGCACCACACATACAATGTCGACAAAAGACATACAAACTCCTAGCTCATGTGTAGTAGCGTGAGTTCCTCCATTCCAAACCAAGTCAAGTCGATCGCGTGAACAAGGTGGTCTCAACATCACAAAACGATCTCACCACCATTATCACCACTTATGACGCATACACCATAACCGGAGCTTGAGGATGTTCCGTTGACCTCTTCTTTATTTCTTTTTTCTTTTTTTTTGGATTTTTTTTATAACAAACCGCGGGTTGCCTCCTGAAAGCGCCTTTGTTTAATGTCGTTGGCTCGACATCTCGCGGAGTGATTGATCACCCGACTTTTAGACTAGAGAAAGAAATTATTACCTCAGCTTACCTTTGAAGAGAATGGATATGATCGAAGGCTAGATTTAACCTGAATTACTTGCGAGCGTTTAACCAAACTCTTTTGATTAACCAGCTTATCATACCATGTTTCAAGCTTACCTTGGTTTTTCTCTGCATCTTTGCGATGGTTCCATAAGATCACATGCTTTTGTGATTTAGGAGGGGGAACCTGCACACTAGAAACAAGCTTGCTCGGAGAATTAACTTTCCAGCACTTAGGAGGATATATGGTTAGTAACATCAATAGCACATAGTGAGTGAACATTATTAGAATAAGATATAGGATTAGCAATCAAAAACTTAACTACCGTCCCATCAAATTGCATAGTGAGTGATCCTTTAGGTACATTAATCTTAGTACCCGCAGTCTTTCAAAACGGTCTACCCAACAGAACGGGGATGGCATCTACCTCACTTTTCATGTCCAAAACATAGAAATCAGCCGGAAAGACTAATTTATCTACCTTCAGCATAACGTTCTCCACCACCCCTTTAGGATTGACTCTAGACCTATCAGCTAATTGAATCACCACATTAGTGTCTCTCAAAGGTCCAAGTTTTAAAGTCTCATAGACGGAAAAAAGAATGACATTAATTGACGCTTCTAAATCTAACATGGCCTTTTCAATCCTAAGGTCTCCTATAGTGCAAGGAATAATCGAAAACATACCGGGGTCTCCAGATTTAGGGGGTAGTCTCTGTTGAAATAAAGCCGACACAAAGTCACTCACCTTACCCTTAGACCCCTTACCCTTAGCTTCACTCTTCTTCCTCTTAAGGGTACAAATCTCTTTCAAAAACATATCATAACGAGGTACAGTTTTAAGCAAATTAAAAATCATAGTGTTTAGAGCTAAAACATGTGGTTTTAATAGCATTCGTGTTGCTGAAACCCTAACATTAAACAAAGGCATATCACATTAGCGGCAAAATCTCTAAAAGTTTCAAAAAACATTTTGTAGAAAGAGGTAATTTTTGTGCTGTTAATGTACTTTATGATATTTGGTGAGTTCCTTAGGGAATTTCAAATATTATTTTAGATAAAAAAATTGAAATTCAATATTTCAATCAATAATGATTAAGCATTGTTTTTTAGAGGAAAATAAAGCCGTCAACTTTCTTACAAATATTGGACATTCTTGTCCAATTCTTTCGAAGTGGTTTGGAAATCAATTATTAACACTCAATTTCTCACCTGAAAGAATCAAATAGATTGGTCAAACCCAGGGGCGATTCAAGGATTTCAAAATGGTAGGTGCCAGCAGTAGCGAACCCATGAATCGATAAGAGAAGGGCATATTTTTCAATGTATTGAAAATTTTTTTAGCAATTTTTATCAACAATTTTTTTTTTTAGCAATTTTTTTTAAAAAAAAAATAGGGATAAAAGTACCAAAAAATAATTTGGAGTGTAAAATGGATTTTCTAAAGTTAAAACTAGAAAATTTTGGGTTTGAAGTGAATTTCTAAAGTCATTTCAATAAAAATTAAAAAAAAAAAAAAAAAAAAAAAAAGATATTCTACATGGTACCCCTCAGTTTTTTGACTTTTTACATGGTACCCCTACACTTTTTTAAACATACATATGGTATCCCTAACTGTTGTCATTATCCGCAAGTATACCCTCGAACTTTGTTTTTTGTCAATTAAACTCAGTTTTAGGCGTTACGTGATGACTTAGATGCGTAACCAAGCCTGTCATTAACTATCTCATGACATAAAGACTCTATTAAGCTCAATATGAATCTACAACCTAATATTTATTGATATATATGGGTTAAAAAAATTCCGAAAAATAATTTATTGTTTCCCTATAAAATTATCGCGTCTAAGATAAATATTGAGCCTAATAGAGTCTTTTTGTCATAAGATGATAAAAATAAAGATTCGTTACGCGACCAATTAATCATTTAACGCTTAAAATTGAGTTTAATTGTTTGAAAATAAAGTCCGGGGGTATACTTACGGATAATGACAAAAACTAGAGCTACCATGTAAAAAGTCAAAAAATTGAGGGGTACCATATAGAATATCCCAAAAAAAAAAAAAAAAAAAAAAAAATTAAATGAGAGTTAACCCATAATCGTGAATGATTTAATTATAATAAACTATTTTCTAATTTTTTTTTCCAATTTTTTTTATTCAAACCACTAGTTTTTATCTGGGAAAAGACTGGGTGCAATGGCACCCATGGCATCTCCCTAAAAACGCCACTGGTCATAACCTCGATAACCTGTCTAATTTTATTTCCTTATAAAAAACAAGAGTTAATTCACAATTCGTACCTTTTATAACACACATTTTCATAACTCTCACGTTTTGTATTTCTTTTTTCAAAAATCTCGCCTTTAATAACCATTATTTTTTGTTTTTTTATATTCCCACCAATTCATATTCTCGGTAAAAAAGTCACTGAGTTCTAACAAATTTTTATTTTTTAACATTAAATTTTAAAAGTAGTGATACTAAACTTGAAGAATGAAAAATGATAAATTCATATGAAGTAAAAGTAAAAATAAATATGCAAAATAATTAAATGATGAAAAAATTAAATTTGTCATAATTCGCCAGAAAGAAGATTGGTGCGTGTTTTGAAAAAATTGGTCCTAAAATATTAGGACCTAGTTATTACTCTCTCCGTCTTTTCCATTTAGCTCTGATTACCTTTTTGTGGAATTTTTTTCCAATTAGCCACATTTCTCTTTTTAGTACACCCTCAATTCAAATCCAATGACATCTAAACACTTTTTGGCACTATTCATGTAGGCAGAAAAATTCTTGAAATAACTCGTAATGTATAAATAACAATATAGTCATGTAAGATCTTTTTTTTTTTTCTTGAAAAGTAGAATATTAATATCGAATTTTTATATTTTTATAAAATTTAAAACTATATATATTATTATTACGAAATGCGTCTCGACAAGTGTGAAAAACCAAGGGATGTCATCGAATTTGAATGTCTTGCATACTCCATTTTTCTCACATAAATCCGTTTTTTCTCACTCGCAACCAAATTTTTTGTAATTAAACCATTCTACTTTTTTCTACCAACCTCACTTTTTTTCACTTTTCGTTAAAATTGGTGAAAACTAGTTTAGCTCCCGTGCATATTTGCACGGTATTTGTAGTATTATATACTTTTAGTTTGATAAATCTAAATTTAAAATGATATAATATTAATTAGATACTCCGTATATGACAAATTCTTATATAAGACTATTGCATAATAAATTTTTTGTGAAACCTCTCATGTGAGGATGAGTTGGTCACTCAGTTATTTTTTGGTTTTTTGGTTAGAAAAGAGTAGATCTCACAGAGTCTATTTACTTGTGAAAACATGAAATTCTCATTTTATTTTTTCACATTTTGAGTTTCGGTGCACAATAAATTACACTTGTAATGAAAATATTTTAAAATTTTTTTTAATTTTCACAAAAATTGCATTTTGGTGAGAATTTTTAAGAAAATGCTTATAAATAAAAGGTGAAAAATGTTAAGAGGTGAAAATTTTTAAGAAAAATTATAAGAGGTGAAAAATTTTAAGAAAATTTATAAAAGGTGAGAGTTTTTAAAGTTGTGGTTATGAAAGGTGGGAAAAATCGTATAAATAAAAAGTTGTGGATCAAAATACGAAACATGTATCGAGAAGATTTCATGAGTGTGCTTAGTTATTTTGAGAGATAGCATTGTGGGCCGAAATTGAGTGTTCCTATTATTTAAGTGGGCTTAGAAGGAAAATGAAGCATAGTGCATGTAAGTTGAAGGAGTAGATTAGTCCGCATAATTTAGGCGGGAAGTGGACGCAGGAGGTGTTGACACGTGTCCCAAAAATTTTTTAGTGTATTGTATTTTAGTATATAGTAAATGATAAATGATTAAAAGGAGCCAAACGGAAAATATAATATAAAGGGAGTACTCTATAATTAATAAAACCCTAAAATAAAGAAACAAGCTCCACATCCCATATCCCATCCCATATATATGAAAAGTCAAAAAGTGGCACACTGGCACCCACTTTCCCCTTTCACCAAAGCAAAGCAAAGCAAAGCAAAGCAAAGCAAAATGGCGGCTACAACCTCAACAGCAACAGAAACGGTGGCGACGAGGATCAGCATAAGTGATCACAGCCCAAACCCAGAAAACAACCTATACGACGTCAACTTCCAAGCATGGCCCACCAACACAACCATTCTCACTACCGTCACTTCCGACTCCTCAGTCGTCTCCTCTTGGATCTCCTCCCTCTCTAACCCTCGCATTGTCGGCCTCGATGTCGAGTGGCGCCCTAATCGTAGTCGCAATCACGACAACCCCGTCGCCACCCTCCAACTCTGCACCCTCTCCCCCAGGTTCCCCTCTTTCCCCCCCCTTCTTCTTCTTCTTTAAAACTCCTCTTTATTAGTATTACTTTTAAAAGTTGGACTAGTATTTTGCGAAAGATTTTTAAAAATAAATATCCGTATGATTTATTTTGTATTTAGGGCTACATTGATCAAGAAAATTATCATTGTTTAGGGTTAATTTGCTTTGTAGGCAGTGTTTCGACATGGTGACTGTTTTACTAACATAGGATGTAAAGTTGGTTAAAATCGTTCTATTTGTTGTTTATCCAATGGTTTAACAATTGCTTTGGGCTAATTTGCTTTTTAAAGGTTTAACAATTGCTTAGGGCGAGTTTGCTTTCGATGACAGTATATATTTAGCCCGATTGAATGTCTGTTTGGGTGAATTCGCTTCTGTTTTTTATCCACAAGTTAAGGCTAATTCGCTTTTTAAGGTAGTGCTGTTTGTCGATTATCTAACCGCTATTTAGGCTAATTCATAATGTAGTACGAGTAACTGTTTAGTTTTGCGCGTTTTTTAAGGACGTTATTTTAAACAATTAAACCTGTCTCCGTATTTAGGGCTAATTTACTATCGAGGCAGTGTGTTCGACGGTGACTGTTTTCCGTAACTGAAAACGTAGACTCTGTAAAACCGTTGTATCTTTTGTTTACCCAACGGGGTAACAATTATTAATGCTTATTCGCTTTTAAAGTAATGCTATGATGCCAATAATTTAACAGTTGTTTGTTCTAATTCGCTTCTTAGACAGTTAAATTACTGATGATCGACTGTTTTGGCATGAATGCTTCTTTAATTTATCCTCAATTTGACAATTGTTTAGGCCTAATTTGTTGTTTAAGGGAAGTTCTATGATTTAACAGATGTTTGGGTATTTGGTTTCTAAAGCAGTGATGCTTATTTACAATTTAACACGGTTTAGGCTAATTTGCCTGCGAGAAAGTGTTATTTATCCACGACTTCACAGCTTTTGGGGATAATTCACAACTAAGGCTGTGATATTTATTTGCGATTTAGTAACTTTTTTGCTTAACTGCACTTTGTATGACGTTATATCTATATGGTTTTAACAATTGTGTAGGCCAATTCGATGCTGAGGTAGTGTTATTATGTCGGTAATCTGACAGCTGTTTTTTATGGACTAATACGCTTCTACTGTTTTGCACTTTGTAAGGATGTTATTTTCTATAATTACAAAAGTGGGACCCGCACCTGTCTGAAAATTATAGTTGTCGCAGTATTTAAGGCTGATTTGTGCTTAAGGTAGTGTTTCGGCAGTGACTACTTCACTAAAAAGATGAAGTTATTAAATTGGCTGCTTTTGTTGTTTATCATACATGGTTTGACGATTGTTCATACTAATTCGCTTCCATGGTAAACATATTTATTGACGATTTAGTTGCTGATTTGTTTTGCACACTTTGTTCTAACATTATTTCTAACGATTACTGCAGCGGGACCCACACCTGCTTGATATTCCAGATTCTGCACTCTCCCCGACCACTTCCAAAGCTGCTCGTCGATTTCCTCGCTAACAACAGGGTCACCTTTGTCGGTGCAGGGATAGAGACCGACATAGAGAGGCTCCTGGTGGATTATGATCTCTCGGTGTCCAAGACGATGGACCTGGGGAAGCTAGCGAAGCAGATGAGGGTTGACGGGCTGGTGGCAAGGCCGATGATAGGGTTAAAGGAGTTGGTGAAGGTGGTGCTGGGGCTGGAAGTCGAGAAGCCAAAAAGCGTGACAATGAGTCGGTGGGACTGTGGGTGGTTGAGCTATTCTCAGATTCAGTATGCTTGTATCGATGCATTCTTGTCCTATGAAGTCGGGGCTAGGTTATCTGCAATGTCGTCTGCTATTTGAAGTAAGGCTGTCTGTGACATATGAACCAGTTAACCAGTTCAGCGAAATCACGTATTAGACGGGTCTTATAAACTCAGATCATATGAATCGTGACTAATATAAAAAGCGTGATTTGTTCGCGTGTAAATTGGTACTCCGTATTGCGTAGTGTGATTTAACCACCTTCTTGGAAAGTTTATTGTTGCTATGTTGATGCTGTCTTTGAAGTAATTTGTGATATTGCTGTTACATCGTATTCATTTCGATTATTATTAGTGTATCAGTGTATGGTTGCAGCTTGTCATACTTTGTTGTAAGGTTCCAGCTTCCTTCATCGTTATGGAAACCATCATTGTGAACGTTTTTAGCTTGATATACAAGTTCTTAACTAAAAACATTTGTGGGGCGAACACTATTAAGGTGAAGGACAGTCAATGTATTGAATTGCTCTTCGATGAAGACGACAATTTACCAAAATCTCGGAACTGCACGCTGCACATGCGATGAAGAAGCAAAACGAAAGAGAACAAGCACTGTAGGGCATTAGAGTATTGACACTCGATCTTCATTCCAATTGGTAAACAACTCTTCGTATAAAATTGTTTCATGACAATATTGATCCCCACTCTACTGATTTACACAAATAAATGAGCAAGTAATTCCTTGAGTTAGTGGATTAATGTGGATTCGAGAATCATTTTACAACTCGAGATCGTATTACGAAGGCTAAACATAGTCGGTATTGCTAATCCGACAGTTAAGACTTAACACGAAGCTGCTTAACTCCATACAAAACACATAAAAACCGAAATATAAAAACCCGAACCAAATGACGATAATCACGTACTTTTATTTTTGTTGCATTAGTTTGTAAGTACGGTTTGGAGTGCCGTACCCCTAGACGATAATCACTCTATTTCCAGCTGGCAAAAAAAAAAAAAAAAAAAAAAAAAAAAAACCCGAACCAAATGACGACAGCCACATAAGTAGGGATCGTACGTTGAGGGATTCAATATTATTATTATTATTATTATTATTATTGCTAAAATATATTTATTCAATTTCATATTACAAATTTCCATCTCCATGCATGAGAGAATAGGCCCAACATAAGAGTACAGTCATAAGCTAGAGATCTCTACAAAGCGTATACAAAATACAATACTATAGGGAAGAAGATAGAAAGGGGAAAGGATGTCACCTTAGTGCTCGATCTCTATTTCCCCCGATAATTACAGTCATTAGAAAACTACTTATCTACCAATAAGTCTTTCTTAAGACGAATCTATCTCGTCTTAAACAAGAATTTTCCCGTATCTACAGTTTCATGTCTTCAGCATGGTAATTAATTTACAGCTAATGACATCATTTCCTAATCATAGCTTTAAATCTTTGATAAAATTATTCATTTTCCTTTTCCTAATATTGGCAAATTGATTACCATTTTCATGTGAATCATGCTGATCCAACCCTTTGGGTCACACCGGTGTTCTTACGCTCCTCAAACACCTCCGGTAACAACCTCTCGAGCATCTCAAGGAAAAACTCCCACTCCTGTTCCTTTAGGTCCCCAAAGGATACTCCCTCAATCTCGTCTTTCCTTCCCGGCGCTGCAAAGCTAATGCTCTTGAACAAGTTTCCGGCCTTGCACTTGGTGTCGTGGCCCCTGATATCAATTGCATCAGTGCACTTCTGTAAAATGACATCTGGGACAAAATGACACTCGTTTTCGGGAAGTGGGCAAAGTTTTTTGCCATCAAGGGGGAACCCTTTTGGCGGTTTGCTAGATTGGGGCTTCGGAGGAAGTGGTGGCTTTCCTACTGATGATGAACTTTGGTTGACCGTAGATTGGTTGAGCATAAACATGGAGTTATCTTCGAATTCCTCGTCGAAATAGAACATCTCCGAATCCTGTTCTTGATATTCTTCGGGCACTTCTCCTACGGTGATACCACAGACGATGTCATTTGATAGCATGAGGACGGTATCCTTTGCCTTGGCACAAACGCTTTCTAATACACTCATAGTTTCTTCCCCACCATGGGAATCTCGAGTCATCATCTCACCCACATCGCCAAGGCAAAGCCCCGCTGCGGCCGCCTTTTTAAGAAAGATTGTGCACACCACAAGCACACGGATTGAGGCCTCCCCGAGAGAGGGGAGCTCGGTTCTCAAAATCTTGGCGTCACCAAATGGGTCAAGATTCATGATGTACTCTAATTCGATATCTGAGAAGGGAACTAAAGCTTGAGGCCAATGGAGCCACTCAAAATACGGGTCATCTAGCCACTCGGGTAAACAAAGGCCATGGTCTATTGGAACAAGCTCGGTGGCACCGAAAGAGTACTTGTCATGTTCATACTTCCCCACAAGAATATTGCCCGCGTGCCTATCAATGTTCATGAGTCTAACATCAAGGATCCCAATACGATGAACCGACGACACGGAGAAGCCAGACGACCCCAAGTCCCCTGCATCGGAATCATGGTCTACAAAGCGCTGTAGAGAAGCAATCTTATATAACGGAGGTTTTACTAATGATGAGTCGTTCACATTAAACACGACATGAGAAAATTTGACAAGTGCTGTAGGAGGAACTCCGGCAAATCCGCCATGGTCAAGGAGATAAGCAGCCAACTCCCTAATGCCAGTTTCACCAACCTTAACGGACCGTTTCAAGCCGGGTTGACCCAACATTCTTCCAGTAAAACCTTTCGGGTTATTCAATGCTAAAGGTTCCTCATCAATAGGCTTTGCCACAGCAATACTGTCCCCATTTCGGCCCCGTAGCAGATATGCTCCGCCAAGGCCACTCGAGAGGAGTTCTGGGTCGATACCAGACGCCGTTGCTATTGCAACCTCCACCGCAAGGGCACGAGCTCTAGGAGCAGTGCGGCCACCAATGAGCTCAATCCGTGGACGGACTTTTGACTCTTCTTCCACCTTAGGCGTCAGAGTTAAGCAAGGTGTGGAAATACTTCTATGGAAGCCTGAAGCACTGAGATTTGGTTGTTCTTTTGGATGAGCCAGATCAATTTGGTGGGGTTCAAATGTTAAAAATTCGAGGTGAGTAAAGGATAAGAGTCTACATCTTTGGGATCGAACATGCGGTTTGAAGCCATGAAGTTGTCCAACAGCTACAGCCATTTCTTACACAAAACACAACTGAGTTTGATCGGAAAGTTAGCTAATGATAGCTCTTTTTCAGAAAGTTAGCCTGTCAAATTAAAGGTCATAATATTCGTTAAAAATAAATCAAATACGGAGTAGTTCGTAACAACATAAATCTGAACATTTACATGATCAGGACGTAAATACATGAATCTGTAATGAACCACAAAAACATGTCCAATGTACTATAAAATCCGAGCAATGCACATCTAAAGTGATTGGAAGTGTTACGTGACAGAGACGACACATTAGGGTACTGAAAATAAATACTCCGTATATAAATACCGCAACGTTATTTTAAGGTTGCATAAACACGAGGATTGTCAACATAATAAATTCCTTGAAATGCAGCAAAACAAAAATAGTAGCCTGCGTTTGACAAGGACTAACATATAAAACTCACAAAATAACAGAATAAATATCCAGCAAGTTAGGAATGCTAATGAATAAGGCAACAACATCAAACATATACAAAGCTAATTCATGCCTTTTCAAAATCAAATATTGTCAAGATAAAACAATACCGTGAAGTGTACGTGTGAAAAACGTATCATTAGTGCGGATATTACCTATCTAATTATATGTCCCTCGCCCCTATAACACATATCTCGCCAGAATTTCTGCAAGACAAATTATTCAAGTTATGAGACGTTGATCGACATCAGAAAGAAAACTATTATCACAACATAACAAAATTAGGTAACGACAGGCAACATCAGTGATTCAAGGCATTCCGTGACTACAACTGCGCAATGCAACTATGCAAGTTG
The DNA here is from genome assembly GCA_023091065.1 of Dianthus caryophyllus. NCBI lineage: Eukaryota > Viridiplantae > Streptophyta > Magnoliopsida > Caryophyllales > Caryophyllaceae > Dianthus > Dianthus caryophyllus. The sequence goes on along the minus strand of CM041517.1, from coordinate 36,377,651 downwards.
ATTACATTACAACAAACACGGGATGATTTTAGAACATCCCGAACATTACACCATCCAAAACAAGAGGAAATTATGTTGTTATAGAACGCTAGCTAAGTAAAAACATTACACCATCCAAACACAATTTACACAATTTAATCTTTTTTTCTTTTATATGAAAGGCCAAAATGAAAATATATTCAATCAAATGTCAATGACATGAATTGTTTTACTGTTCAAAGATCTAAGGCAATGCAAGTAATCAACAAATCAGGTTTCCACAAAAATCTCATGTTATCAACACGATCGATCATACGAACGAAATTTAAAGATTTCAGTTGTTAAGAGACGAACCCTGAACACTGGGAAAGGCATCCAGGGAGACGAAACCAAGTCAAAGAGAGCGCGAGACTATCAAAAATCTCTCGTCCCCCTCTTTGAACTTTTTTTTTTTTAATTTCTAAAAAAAAATGAACAAAATCTCCCTTTTATTTTCCCTTCTATCTCCTCACCTTTATACTCTAATGTTTTTACCAAAAGTGAAACTTTTTCCCCTTTTTCTTCTTCAACACATCCTCCATTTTTGTCAGTTTTTTTTTGACCAATTATTTTTCTCTCTTTTCTTTTTTTCTAACTTCCACTTGTCCCCATTTCCTCACATAGTTCATTTCTATATTTAGGGGTTTCCATCTCAAATTTGTTGGCATGTTTACATTGAATTACTCTTACGAGGTTTTACAACAAAGCATTAGTTAAAAAGAAAAATATATACGGAGTATAATTTTGTTGAAAGATTTAAGAAGTTTTAGTAAATGTTTACATACTAAATTAGTCGGATACAACTGTCATTAATAAAAAAAAAATGCAGATTCAATTCTTAAAAATAATATTTTCTCCTGTAGGAAAGTGACGTACTTTTCGTTGCGTTAGCTCCTTATCCACGAAAACCGTTTCACGGTGGCTACTAGAGTCACTGCATATGTCCACGCCCCATAGCAATGGAGGGCTCAACGTGCCTTTTGGTTTCTTGTTCTTTGTGTAATGTGTTGTGTGTGTAGAAATTTGGCAAGGCCGATCCGAGCGAAGCGACCCGAACCGAGGAAAACCCGACCCGATTAACCCGAAAATATCGTGACGGCAAACCGACTCGACCCACTATGATGACCCTCAACCAGGACCACGACCGGAAATATTGTGACCGAATCAGGCCGACTGACCGACGATGACCCAGAACTCAAATGACCCGATAATCGCGACCTAACCCGACCCAATGACTAATTCGAATTCGATATTGACCCGATTAAATTGATGACTCGGTAATTATTAAGCTCAACATTGATTACATCTAAAGCAAATTAGTATTTAGTTTGACACAATACATTTAGTAATGAAATAATTAAATCAAATAATGGTCGAAAAACTTGTTTTAGCATAAAAAAGTAGAAGTAATTCGTTAAAACCGCGCAGACCTGATAATGACTCGACCCAAACCCGACCCGATCCGATATACTATTTAACCCGAGATGACTCGACCCGATAACAACCCGAACCGAACCCGACCCGGCCGAGACACTATGTAACCCGAAATGACCCGACCCGACAACGACCCGAACTCGACCCGACCCGACCCGAAAGAGCATTTCAACCCGATATGACCCAAACCCGATACAACCCGGCCCGACTTGACCCGACCCAAACCCGACCCGACTGACCCGATCACCTCTATGTGTGTGTTGAGAACTCTTTCACATTCAAAGAGTCTCTTATATAATTATGAGTAAGAAGGTTACGAAATTTTTTGGTATAACGAGTAATAAAAACTACTTTTATTAACTCAATTATTTTTGCCATAATAAGCTGAATAAATGATTGTAACAACCATAATTAAAGTGGACGTCCGAATTTCAACACTCCCACTCGGCCACATAATCGAGGTCGATACTCTCACTTGGCTACACAACCAAGTTCGACACTGTAATACTCGGTGTTGCCCGAGGTTATTCGGACCGGGTAACCTGTTGAAGAGGTTCATGTATTGGCTCAAATGACATAGTGCTTAAAAGGATTCTAAGTACTACTCATATCAACAAGATGCATCTTCTTTTCTGTTGGCTCATCTTAAGAACTCTTCAGTTAAGCGTGCTTGCTGGAGAGTAGTCTTAGGATGGGTGACCTCCTGGAAAGTTTCCAGGATGCGCACGAGTGAGGACAAAGTGCGCTGAAAAGACTCGTGTTGGTTTGTGGGCGATGTACGCACTCTGGCGAGCTATCGTGGGTGACTTTCCGGCCTTCAGTTGGGGCCGGGGTGTTACAGACACTACTGCTTGGTACATAACCAACTATGTCGAAAAATACAGCACACGACTTAACAGAAAACAACTAATCACGTCTCATACGGAAAATGAGGTGTGCGACCGATTTTTAAGAAACAAATAGTGTTATGTTAAATCTTCATCAAACTAGCATAACACTTTCACAATGACGATTCCCTAGATCATTCAAACAACACCGCATCATACTCTGTCCCTTTATGCTATAACATGTTACGTAGTTATATACTCAATATAACCGCCGGCTGGGCTTAACATGGTGAAGCTGAATTGATCATTCCTTAGACACAAATGAAAATCCATCTAAACTTGACAGCTTTCCTAATATGGTCCGACGAACCCAATCCTTAAGGTCCTTAGGAGTCATACCAAGGTAGCATCATCAAGTCTCTACTTTTTAACACAGCTTTAAGTCGAAGACCTTCGTACCACAAAGACGTTACAGTCTATAGGAATCACACAGTGGTAGGGTAGGGAAAACTCCATCACTCCTATAACGGTCGAAAAAACACACATAGTATGATATATGTGTCACAACATAGCTTCCACTGTGATGGGCATGTCATTCTTCTATGTGTGCGAATACTAAGTCTAGATACTACTCAAGTATCTAACCTGAGCCATTAGATTGATATACTCATATCCAATCTGACACTCGATATTCAGTTTGAGGCTTAGTGTGAAATTAGGGTATTTTCACACTTTGACTATTAAAAGTCTCATCTTAGACATACTATGACAACTACATTACGAGCCAACATCTTTTTGCTACTCCACAAGTATAAAGATGATTCACATATATACACTTAACTAGTGCTCATATGGCTCAGTCTCATCTTGCACGCTACTCAAGCGTCAAGGCGATTACCTGTGTGACTAGGTCAATCATAAAGCTTGGTGACACCTTCTACGTGTTAGAATATTTATTAATATTTTGTGGCCTGTGGGTTTCGGATTAAAATATAAATTAAGTTCAAATTATTGTGAAACTTTAACATAATTGTAGAGTCCTCCGCAGCGGGCTAATAGAATTAGGTGCACGAGACCGGCTCACAAGCAAGTGAGGTTCCATCCCAAAACCAATTGGTGATGGGAGGAGTAGCCCACTTACTTATAAACTAATCACTTCACTATAATTCTACCGATGTGGGACAATGCTCCTCACACACATATGGGAAGAGACCTCAACAATCTCCCCCTTTCACATGTGTGTGTCGAAACTCCCCCTCACTTGGCGCTACTCCGCACCCGACACAACCCCGTGTCGGGCCGACCAGGCTACTCCGCACGATGCTACTCCGCATCTCTGGTCAACCAAGGGAGAGAGTCCAACGGTGGTGCTACTCCGCAACCACGACGCTACTCCGCGTCATCCCGAGCACCGTCACCACATCGCACCTTGCGGTCCCAAGCCGAACCATCGGCTCTGATACCACTTGTAGAGTCCTCCGCAGCGGGCTAATAGAATTAGGTGCACGAGACCGGCTCACAAGCAAGTGAGGTTCCATCCCAAAACCAATTGGTGATGGGAGGAGTAGCCCACTTACTTATAAACTAGTCACTTCACTATAATTCTACCGATGTGGGACAATGCTCCTCACACACATATGGGAAAAGACCTCAACAATAATAGTCGACATCGTAATGGATTGATTTCGGTAAAGTAATTAAATTTCGGGGATTAATATTCCCTCCTACTTACCCATTTAACTAAGCTCATTATTTAATACACACTGTATTTTTTTGTGAAAAGATGAATCCTTTGGCTAAGAGTTTAACTGCCAAAAGGATTACTCTATATTATCTTTTGTTGAATGAATGAACGATCATTCACAGAAAAATAAAAGTCTGAAAGAAAAACACTCAATACAGTAAAGGGAGAAAATGATTCAAGTTCCATTAAGAAGAATCAATAACAGGAAGGGTTAAGGAGGAGAAACATAAATATTCTTATTTTATCTTCATTATTATTATCTCCAATTAACATACATTATTATGGATGATCAAGGTATATATTTCTGATTTCTCTTTCATAATAGTTTTAGGGTTAAATTGATTTCAGTCTAAATCGATCTTTGGGGTCAATTTCATTATAGAAATTTATTAAATTACACTTTCAGTTGGTATCAGAACGGTTTTAGACTTGATCAATTTATGCATTAGAGTTATTTTTATGCAATCAAATTCTGTTATTGTTATTTTAATGCCTTTGTACTGGTTTATTCTATTGGCTCCGTGCATATGTGTGGTTCTTTTGTTGAGTGTTATTGACCGAGCATTGCAGCGTTCTCCTTTTGGATAGTCAGTAGTCTGCCCTTGATAAGCACCGAGTTTTTGTTGCTCGTGCACTTGTTGCCTTTGTTTTTGGATTAAGTATATGTCATCAATAGTATGCAAAATACCTTTTTTTCCCTCCATTAGTTTATTTACATGTGTTAGAAGTGTGTGTGCATAATTATCATGCCTTAATTTGCCATAATTGATTATATTTTTGATTGTTTTTAATGGTTTGCATGATTTATCAAGTTTTGTATGTTGCACATGTGGTTTTTTTTGTAATTATATGACACCTACATAATGCACTTAGTGACACAGTTAGTTTATTGTACTGAGTGCCACATGTATTGCGTAGGGGAGATCTTCTTCGGTCTATGTCAATTGATAATGTATGGTACAGAGTATTTTATTTCTCCCCTTAATATCTTAGAGTTATTTAAATAACGTTGGCTTACTCCGTACATTAATGTCTTGACAGTAGATAATTTCATTCATATAATTGCATAATATGTGTTCTATATTAAGATGTTCATGAGATACGGAACATTATATATCGTTTACGGTTTCTTTTTGTGGACTCTTTTATGATATGAGTAATAGTGTGTTTTGTAATATTAACACATTAATGTAATTTTACTCATGAATGACAAATGTCTATATTGTGTATAATATTTGGAAAATTTATCGGGAATAATCCATCCTATTGGTGGTCTTCCATTATTAAACCAATCTTTCAATAATCTCACAATAAACCCACCTTTTATTTAATTTTTCCATGACTAAACTCACTTAACTAGAAACCTGTTAAACAGGTAAACAAAATTTTTATTATTTTACTTCCCTCATTTCCTTTGTTTTTCTACCTACCTCTTAAAATATTAACCTGGTAACCTCTTTCACATAATCATCATCATCTCCATTTCCTTTTTATTTTTTAATTTTCAAATTGTAATCATCATCATCATCTCCATTTTCGTTTTTGATGTGTCTTATATTTACTTATATTTAGCCCCTGCTTCACGAGCTTTACTTCGCGTTTCTTGTACTTTTATATGCGTTTCAGCTCCTATTTCTCTCTGTTTTGGCTCTGCTGCGTTTTTGTGTCCATTTTGCAGGTACACGCGCTTATTTGGAGTATAGGATGCTTGTCGAGAAGTTTCGTGAAGTTTCGTGAAGTTTCGAGGTGATTCGAGTTGATTTCGTCGCGTTTCGGTTGCGCACGAGCCTCGTTTCAGTGCATGAAGGTGTCTCGGGACCTTGGCTCGGGATTTGGAGCTTCCATAATCATCCTAAGACTTGTCCCTACTCGAGAGCCTAGTATCTTAGCCTTGAGACGACAAGAAGAAGCAAAAACAAGAAAAAAAAACTAAGTACAAAACAAGTGCAAAAGCTGAAAAAAACTGAAGGCTCCGGGATGACCTTGTCCCGTCCGGGGTGCACTTGTCCCGTCCGGGATGGCCCTTGTCCCGTCCGGGATGGCCTAGGGACGGATGAGACGCTTCGTTGGCTTGAAATGTTTCGTCTATTTGAAGGCTTTGCACATCATATTTTCGCACCATTCTTTTTCCTGCACTTTTATAACACTTCAAAGTTGATTCTCAAGAAAACTTAGGGTTTATACTTTTCATCTTTTGTAATTTCAATTCCCGACTCGGATTGCGTTAGTTTGATCGTCTATTTGGTTTTTGTTGCTTGAATTCATCTACTTTGCCTTGGATTTTCTTATTGGTATTGTATTCAATTTCTCCCTTTTCATTATCATTTCATTATATATTGCTCTTGATCATGTTTCTCTCTTTCTCCTTTGTTTTTGTTGTTATTTTCGCCATGAGTGAGTAGTCTCTTATCTAGGGAAGAAGGGTGAATCATGGGTGCTTGCTTAGGTTGTTTTTGATGATGTTTTGAGTTAGGTTTTCGCGCTCGTTTTGATTGTCTTGTGTTTGATTGTGTCTATTGATCCTCTGGCCAAGGTTTAGCAAGCATTTTCCACCCTTAAACTTAAGATCGAAAGCCTAGTTTAAGGTACGGTACGAGACCAATCATTAGGACCCTCACTTGTAAGTTGCGAGAGCCCGCACTTGAGACCTAAAGGAAGCTTAAGACCGAGAGGCCTAGCTTTACCCTTAGCGAGAGCGATTCCCTACTCATTTCTATCACCATTGTTCATCCTAGCTTTGCCCTTGCTAACCCCGATTCCCTAGACTTTTCCCTAATCGTTTAATCCCTTATTCCTTCGCTCTAGCTTTAGTTAACCAACCATACTCGAACCGAGACTAGAATCGTTAAAAATAACCAACATAAGCGACCATCTCCCTGTGGATTCGACCCCGACTTACCCTTGCTACTAGTTAGTGTTTGTCCGGTTTATTTTTGATTAGGAGAGTGCGACGAATCCTATCAAATTTTGGCGCCGTTGCCGGGGAGACGGCTTTGTTTTCTGTTGTTATTTGGTTCTTTTCTCATTGTTACTCTTGTCTCAAGGAACCTCAATTCCTTGAGGCCGTTACTTATCGTTGCCTCTAGTGTCTTTGTATGCCCAGGCAAACGCGTACGTCTCACAAAAGCTTGGCAATTTCATTTGACCCGGAGCCGGAGCGTACATTGCATAGGCGCAAGAACTTGCTTAAGGACTTGGAAGCTACTGTTTCCCCTTCTACTTCATCTCGCGTTGAACCCGTGCCCGAAATAAAGAAGATGGTTAAGCTATCGGATCACTCGAGGCCGACCGCGGCTCAAGTTCCAACGGGAAATGCTATGCCCACCATAGCAGCGAATAATTTTGAAGTTAAGCCCGCGTTCATCAACCTCATAGAGCGCACTCAATTTGGGGGGAGTCCCGGTGAGGATCCCAACTTGCGCATCCAAAATTTCTGCGATTATTGCTCGACGATAAAGCAAACAGGTGTAACCCAAGATCAAATACGGGAGATGCTCTTCCCGTTTTCCCTCCGAGACAAAGCCAAGCTGTGGCTTAATTCATTGAATCGCGTAGCTCTTGCGATCACCGATTGGAACTCCTTGGTCTTGGCATTCTATCAAAAATATTTCCCGCCCGAGAAGACCGCAATGCTTAGAAGCCAAATTTCGAGCTTTAGGCAAAGAGGAGACGAGTCTCTCTTTGATGCTTGGGAGCGGTACAAAGATCTACAACGCCAATGTCCTCACCACGGTATGGATAAATGGTTTATTGTCATGCAGTTTTATAATGGTCTTTATAATGAGTCACGCCAAGTGCTTGACTCGGCGGCGAATGATCGATTTGACAATATCGATGTGGAGGAGGCCATGGATACGATCGAGGCTATGGCGTTACACAATGCGCAATATGGGAGTTCTAGGAATGTTCCTAGGATCGGGAGTAAGAACGATGGTGATGTTGTGGCCATGCTTTCGGCCAAGATGGACGCCATGACCGCAATGATGATGAGCGAGATTCGAGCGGGTAGTAATTCCTCAAATGCTAGTGGACACACGGTGGCGGCTACGCACACTTTTCATGACGTGCCTTGCAATACATGTGGCGTTTCCGGTCACACTTCAATAGAATGCCGAGGTATGAACACACAATCTCATCATGTGCAAGCTTTACATACTCAAAACAGCCCCTACTCTAACTTTTACAATGAAGGCTGCAAAAATCATCCAAACTTGTCTTACAAGAGTCAAAACGTCTTGAATCCTCAACCACAACAACCACAATACAATCCTCCACAAAATTTCAGCTCATACAACAATAATCCTCGACCTTATAACCCCCCGGGCTTCAATCACCCCAATTTTCAACCACAAAATGCTCCACCACAAGTGCAAGCCGCTCCGGTTCCCGATCCCATGAGCGAAATGAGGGCCATGATGATGCAAATGGCCAAAACACAAGAGACAATGATGGCTCACATTCAAAAGAGCGATCAAGCAAAGGACTCGGCCATTAAAATGCTTGAAACGCAAATGGCTCAACTTGCTTCCTCTAGTTCTCAACGGAATCCGGGTGCTCTACCATCGCAAGGCACTCAACTGCAACAACACGAGTCGATCAATGCCATTTCCTTGAGAAGTGGGATGATGAGGCTAAAGTCGTGGTCACCTATCAAAATAAACCTAAAGACTACTAACTAGGTAGCTAGTGGCAGTAGGGTCGAGATCCACAGGGAGAAGGAGTAGTCAAAGAGATGCTCAGCTAAGAAAGGTCAATCTCAAGGTATGAAAAAGGATTAGGTTTGAACTATAAACTAAGGGTAGACTAAAATCAAAGGCTTAAAAGATGATAAGGGAGAAATCTAGGGTCACAGGTTCACGATGACTTCAACTAAGGCTATCACTGAATAAGGATACTAATGATGGTTCGTGTTAATGGATTAGGACAAGTCCTCTCGGATCAAAGTCAACCCTAAAGCTCAACTAACGGGCTCTCGCTACGTATTAGTTTCGCTCTACCAACTCTCACACAAGGCTCACCTTAACCCGGCTTTCGATCTTAGGTTTAGGCTTCCTAGGTCAACACAATCGATCGTGGCCTTTGATCAATTGAGTGAGGAATTAGGGCATGAGATTAGATTAACAACAAGCAACCAAAAGATAACCAAAATCAGAAATTAAGCCTAAGAATCAATCATCGATCCCCATAAAACCCTAGGATGGGATTAGCTATGCATGATTGGGGATGAATTCAAAGCAATACAATAACAATAATAAAACATAATGAACGAAAAGCAATTGAAATCAAACCTTGAAATAAATCGAGTACCGATGGTTACAATGAAATCAAATCCTCAAACTGAACTAGAGATGATAAAAACTGAAAAACAAACCCGGAGTAATCCTGGAGAATTCAAGTAAAGATCGAAACTTGCAAAGGACTTTTTAATCTAAACCTAAGTTTTATGAGAGTATTTTGAGAGAAAAGTAAAAACTAAACTAAGGCTGAAAAGTATAATGAAAAGCATAAGTGAAACCCTAACTTAGAATTGTATTTATAGGCCAACGAAATCCGGAGAAAACAAGCAGCAAAACCGATAGGTTCGAGCCAGAACCGATCGGTTTGGGTGTGTGAACCGATCGGTTCCACCTGAACCGCTCGGTTCTTAGGGCTCCAGAAATTTACAGCAACTTCTAGCCTTTAACTTCCATCCTGAACCTATAGGTTTTGCTCTGAACCTATAGGTTTGACGTCCCACATTGTCGTATGACCTCCGAATCAACTCTCGGGCTTCGTGCTGACGTCTCGATACTCGTGAATGCTCCAAATGGTTCAGGTTTTAGCTCAGGACCGCCAAAACCTGCAAAATACACACGAGGAACGACAGTATCGCAATATAAAGCAAATAGCTACTAGAACAATGATGAAATCGAGCAAATGCGAGCTAAATGCGACTGAATCGGGGGCATAAAAGCTATATAAATAACATGTATCAAACTCCCCCAAACCAAACCTTTGCTTGTCCTCAAGCAAACAGCGTCGGAGAAAATCAAAGCGTAGCTAGTTAATCACGTTAGCATCTCGAAGTGGACGACCTATGCACATAAACCATACAAACCATAGTCTATTTCGCTGAAAAAATAGCACAAGTCTCAACCATTCACACCACATCATAATGCTAGCCTCTAACGCTTTCGCAAAAATTAAACTTTACGACAAATGGATTCGAGTAAGGCCAACCACGCATACCACTTTCCATCATACCGTTCTTTCCACATCATTTCATTTTTCCTTTCTTTTCTTTTCTCTTTCTCTTTCTTTTTCTCGCGCAATGCGGAGCATCCCTCGTATGTAACACCGTTTAGCTTGACATTCTGTAACAACCCGGATTTTCCAACAAAATAAAATAAGTTTTTAAAAAGGATTTGTAAAAGAAAGTGAATAAAAATGAAAGCCACGGTGGCGGAAAACACCGTGAATCCGAGCTGTCACTCACGCAAACAATCTAATCAAATCAAAATGACAAAGTAGGCCTTGAGGCCTAGCAAAAGCGGGGTGTAAATACCCCTTACAATCCAAACGAACATAAGTATGGAAACAATAGAGTCTAATCTTAAAACACGGTCCAACAAGTCTAAACAAGTCTAGCCGAATCATCCACCACTAGCTACGGGTCGTGTCTCACAGCATCTCACTCATAATCCCGAGTCCAGCATACTGCAGAAAACATGCAACAGCCACAGTCAGTGGGGAGTAACTCAGACGTTCTCCCAGCCATATTACATCACAATAAAGTTAACAAGTAAATAAAACAGCTAAATAATAATAATAATAATAATAATAATAATAATAATAATAATAATAATAATAATAATAATAATAATAATAATAATAATAATAATAATAATAATAATAATAATAATAATAATAATAATAATAATAATAATAATAATAATAATAATAATAATAATAATAATAATAATAATAATAATAATAATAATAATAACTCCATACAACTCAATCACACAAAAGCAGATTACTCCTCTTTATCATTCTTAACCTTAATACTCTTAATCTTTACCACAATTTATTAAGCCGAAACGTTTATATGACATATCCTTACGGGGTCGACTACTAACCAGCTGACAATAGGACCTCAACTAGTTAGTCCCGCAGACTCGACAATAGGACCTCAAGATACTCCCGGCAATACTGACAATAGGACCTCAGTAAACTAGTTTAGGCCAACAATAGGACCTTGGACACTAAACCAGTCCGAAAGCGGATAAAAATACAATTGTTTCGTAACTTACTAAATTAAAATATATACAACTAACAACGTAACATACATATGACGACACAACATACAACATTGACCATCCTACGACTATACTTAACTGAGTATACACAACAAATAATTTCAATTGATCAATTATACGAATAGTTAATCAATTACAGAACCCCTGAAACTTATACGCAAAACATGATCATGATAAATATACTAACATTTAAATATTTAATTACAATTTAATACACATCAAACACAACACACACTACATAAACAAAACATTACGCAAGCTTATCATGGTTAAGGCCCTTAATATATTTATATGTATATATATGTTCATCCATCATCATCATCTACTTTACACACACAAATAATGTTCACATACACCACGAATCTCACCCAAAAACAGAGCAGTCTTAGTACACTCATGCATCTCGACAAAACCACCGAAGCAGCCAACTAATACAAGCGTAATAACATCTAAACTCGACAATCCACAACATACAATTATGCACAAACCAGCCAAGATTTCAGAGACATAATACTACACGAAAACCTTAGAGTAGTGTAATATCGAATAACGTCGTCACCGTTACCTTTTCGCGCTAGTCCTCAATTGAGTCGTCCACCACGTACGTATCAGCGTCAGGATCGTTCCGGTTCAATCCTACGATCGATTAGGGAGAAAAACGGGTATAAATACGAGTTACGATATCGACGGCGATCCGAGCGACTGAGACGAAACGGAGTATAACTTACCTTAATGTGAAGAGGATGAAGAGAGGATAATTATGACACAAGAACGGAGTAAAACGGTTAAGAAACGAAGGAGAAAAGGAAGGATTAAAGAAGGCGTTTATGGAGGTTTTAAGACGAACGAGATATGGAGATGGCAGGAGTTTATACGGAGTACCTAGGTTTAATTAGGGTTTAGTATATATATAAATATTAAATTAATATGATAGGTGTTTTATTCTTAATAGAAATCGTTTTCCCACTAGTTTTAGGTAACATTCATCTCAAGTCAATTTTCTTAGCTTTTGACTAAATATAGGAAATCAGTTAAAAATTATTTAAGGAAGTCAAACAAGGATATTCTTTAAAATATAAAAATTATGTTAAGTTTTAACAATGAGTTTAAAGTGAATAAAAATCGAAAACGAATTTATGTGTATGTTAAGCTTGATCACGACATCACCCTTATTTTTTTTATAAATTTTCACTTTTAATTTTTGTAAATAATATGTTATGTTAAGTTAGTATAAAATGGATGTTGTCATGTTAAAAAAAATTAATTTAGGAAAATAAATTATAAGTTGTTAAAATTGCAAATTGTGTTCTTAACTTTATGTTTGTGTTCTTCATGTTCTTAAGTTGTTCATTTTGATGTTCATGTGTTCTTGAGTTAGTATCATATTTTGATTCTTAATATTTTTATGTTTATTTTTATTTATTGTTTTAATTAACTAATAAGTAATTATAATACTAAGTATATGAATTAAACAAACTCAATCTTTAAGATTAAAAAGTTAGAAATTTAAAGTGTTGAAAAACACTATTCAAAAATATAAATGAAATTTTTAGTAAAATTTTATTTTAGTTTAAATCGTTTTATTATAATTAGAATAATTAAAATATAAAGACTTTAAGCTAAAAACCGATAAAATCGAAAAATGAAAATTTAGAACAACCACATACATGGTCACAGCGTTGTTGTTGTTTTTGGGTCAAAAATTGTTTTTATCACTTTTTAGTTTATTGTTAAAATAATTTAATTATTAGTTAATAAGTTAGAATTAAGAAATTACAAGAAATAAATGAATTTTGATATTATACATACATCACACGACATTCCTAAATAAAATTGGTTAAATTTGATCAAAATGAAAATATCACTAAGTTACTAAAGTTTACTAGTTAATAGAATTGAATTTTTGTATAAATCGATTTAGTTATAAATGAAATATGTTAAACCGATAAAAATGAGTAACCGTTACAAAAATGAATTAAATTGTATGCTACTACCTTTGCAAATATTGGACTGTTGAACTTGGACATACGGACTAAAAAGAACCATCCACGACACTATGATTATTAAAAATGAAAATCGTTAAAATTAGTAAGTAGATGACTAAATTTAACTAAGTCGTATTTTTAAAAATAAATATCATTATCACTTTTTACAAACCGAACTTAACGTTTTTTAAACTAGATTTAAAACTTAGTAACTAAGTTACGATTTTAGATATTTTCAAGCAACCATGAATAGTGACCGATATGAATAGTGACCGATGAATAGTGACCGATATGAATAGTGACCGATGAATAGTGATTGAGATGAATAGTGACAAGTGAATAGTAATTGATGAATAGTGACCTAGATGAATAGTGTCGATGAATAGTAAATTGGGACGAAACTTGTTAAGCAAGTAATGCCCCAAATTTCAAGACGGTGAATAGTACCCGGGACGAAACTTGCCGAACAAGTAATGTCCCAAAACCTATTTTAATGGAATTTGAGGTAACTTGTTGAACAAGTTATCTTTTCAAATCCCGAAACGTGAATAGTGAAAAATTCACGAAACTTTTAAAACAAGTTACGTCTCAAAACTCAAAGATATTTCAAATTTCAAAATTTAAAATATTGGAAATCATTGAGAATTTACTAAGTATAGAAAAACTGAAGATGAATAAGTAAAATGACTTAAAGTGTTTTGAAAAACACTTAAATAAAATTGGACATATAAATAAACTTATTAATATAGAAATTTAAAAACGTTAATAATTAACAACACTTCAAATAATAAACGAATATGTTATGTGATCATATGAAACCTACAATTCAAATTAAACGTTTGACTATGAGACTAGGAGAGTCTAGTAACATGCGATATGAATTATCAAATGAATAATAAATCATGAGTAAGTTAATAACGGGTCAAACGCTTGAGCCTCGGATATGAAAACGTCAATCGTGAGTGAAGTGGGGTTAAGATAGTCTTGTAGCGGACGCCACTATCTCGGCCTTATTGCGATTGTCATCCCGAATAGTGTGGTTTAGCCGGCAGCATTATATGCTTTGTGCATCCACCGCCCATGCCAATTCGCCTTAAGTCGTATAGCCTGCACCGTACAAGATAAGGAATATGCCAACTCTTTTGGGTCAGGCATTAGGAAATAGTCGTTTTATTCAGAGTTAAGGTGCTCTATGAATAGCATAGCCCATTCTTAAAGTGAATATTAGTGTATGTATACTAGACTAGGGTTTTATTCCCCTATTTCGCTAATGTTACCAGGGCCACCACGACCTTATTGCGATTGTCATCCCGCGGTTCTGTCTCCTTGCCGTGTTTCGTTCTTAGTGGGCGCGACACTTGCATTCGCTCTTACCACATGTACAAATCACTTGACGAGATTGTATCTGAAGTTCGAATCATTTCGAACACTAGAGGATGAGATGCAAGTATTATAGTATTCGGCGTGGTTTACGAGTCGAGTAAGTCTCTACACTATGGAAGTGAGATGCAATCGATCAGAGTACAAAGGCCTACTCAGTGGTCAGGCTCGTAAGCAGTATGTGTTGTTTGTTGTTTGATTAAATGAGAATGAGTGTGTACCATCTTCGAAAACTAAAGACCACAAATTTCTGAAGTGAATCGAGTCTGCATAATGTGAATGATACTATGTGTCTGTTTGTTTGCGATCTGATATCGCGTCGTAATCCTATTGAATTATTGTGATACAATTGCTATGATATTATCTGTTATTGCCTTCATAACTGAATATCATGCTTACATGATTTATCGCTTTTAACCGCTTGCTTAGGATGACTTATATGTCTTTATATGCTATTTGTAATAAGCATGTTTATCGTTTTATCATATTATTATAATTATAAAGCGATAATAATAAACCAAAGTAATTGAAATCGAGGGTAAGTATGAGCATAGCTAGTCACTGTCCACTCAGCGGGCACCCCCCATCAGTTTATTGTGCAGGATCATCGTGGACCGGGAGCTGGATTTTGGACGGGACCACGAGACGTTTTTATGCTTTGCTTTTAGTTACTTTTCGAGAGATATATGTAATATACATAACGCTACTCCTTTAAATTACCGTATTTAGAGTTGTTTTATTCAACTCTTGAACGAGGTTGTAACATTTGGGTTTTATTGTATAATTAATGACGCTGGTTTAAGACTTAATTAATTTCCGCCTTAGTAATTAAAGTCGACTAAAAACCAGGTTGTTACAATTATCTCCTAATTCCGCAAATATCTTTAACTCTCAACATTTGGTTAGTTTATTCCATAAAACAAATACTAAACAATGGTCGGTTTAGTTGGCAAAATCAATGAACCTAATCCTAATGCAATCTCAAATGTTACTAGTGGGGTATCTCTCGTCCTCAAATCAATTATTAGTATTCAATATAAATCTAATTCCTTTCCATAATATACGGTTTGGGTGTCTAGTTAAGAAGGCTAGTCTTAGGAGATTTGCTAGGAAGTTTCTAGTTTTATGAAATCTACAGCGCAAGATGTTCGGGTTTAGGAAACAAAAAGTGCTTATAATTTAAACGAATCCTATGCTTAAGGAAACTTCATATGAGGGATGTAACTAGGGGTGTGCAAAAAAAAACCGAACCGATAAACCGAACCGAAAAAACCAAGAACCGCACGTTTTATAGGTTCGGTGAACCGAACCGTTAAGAAATAATGGTTCAAGACCAAACAGATTAAAATTAACGGTTTACGGTTCGGTTTAGGTTCGGCATTTTGAGTTAACGGTTAACCGAACCGTTAAGAACAAAAATATAAATAAATTATACTTATATATACAAACTAAAACATAAAGTTTAACTTAACAACTTTCATCAAATTTCAAATATCAATTATTTATTCTACCGTATTTTTCTAGCACTCAAAAGCCTCATTCTCGTAAAATAAAATCTCATATGCACCCCTCTCGCTTCAATTTTAATATGTTTATTGCTTTGTTATTGTTCAATACGCATTTTTGAGTTAAAACATTTATAAATCTTTATTATACTAAATGACAGTTCTCTCTGACATCATCAATGCCACATGTCGCGATTCTGTGCATTTTTTTTCCGCCTAAATGCAATGCTGACATCATTCATTATACAATACGTTTTTTAGTGTAGATTCATTATCTATGATTATCACTTCTAAATATTAATGTTTATACTTATATATGTATCTTAAATTAATTACGAAGTGTTTTTTTATTTTAATATTTCACTTTTCATTATATATATTTATAATAAAATATAATAATAAGTAACTATTTCTAATGTTTTGTTTATAACTCCATATTAAAGTTCCGAATAAATAATTGAAATTGCTAATTAACTTTTTTAACAATATATTTATGTTGAATTCATTACATGTTTATTCTAATATTTATTGTATTTAATATTTTCTAATTGAAAATAAATATTGAGCTATTTTACCTATAAAGTTGATAATATATATAAAATTTATGCGGGTCATTTATTTTAGCTATTTTATATAGAATCTTCGGTTATTCATTACTCTATAAGTCTATAAATGTATTGTAAAATATCAGTAAAGTGATTACTGTGTTATTTTCCTATTGATATATACGGAGTAACTTATATTTGTATTAGATAAAAATAATATATATATCTATAATAACCGTGCATCAATGCACGGGATCTAAGCTAGTTTTCTATTTACTACGGAGTATTATTTAGTTAATAATGGTATATTAGATATGGCATTTGTAATTTGTTATTTTTATTTTGGACCGTTAGTATGTTGTTAAGGTGCATCGTAATTAATAATTAACCCACATTTTTTTTTAATTTGACAGAGTAAACGGTTCGCGGTGAACCGCATAACCGAACCGTTAAAAAGATGAACCGAACCGTACAGTAACCGTTCTTAATGGTTCGGTTTAGGTTCGGATTTTTCCCTAACCGAACTGCACCTAAGTAAAAATTAACGGTTAGATTACCTTGCAGCAGATTAATGAACACCCCTAGATGTAACCATACGGTTCTCATCTGTGCATTATTGATAGAATATGGAAGGTTAAGAGTTGGAATTATAAGGAAGTGTTGGGCTATATATTCCTAACTAGTTCAGTGGCCCGTGGAAATCACGGGTTATCTTAATAATTTTCGTATTTTGTATTTTTTTTTATTTATCTTATAAAACATATTTATTGACTTTTTTTGCAATGTTCTACAAAGTCAACATCTTTCATGTTTGAATTTTCAGCTTGCATATATTTCATTATCCTTTTTTAGTGGTCAATACATGATGTAATCAAAATATTATATATAAATATTGTGAACGTATAATTTCAAATAATATACACTATAGAAAGTGTATCCAATATTACAAATTCTGTTCGGTTTTGAGGTAATATTGGAAAAAGGGTAATCTCAGTAGAGCAAAAACAATATAAAACACCTTCAAATCTAATTTTTAATATGCTTAAATTAATTTTACTTCCTCCATTTAATTTGATTATATACGTTTATTTTTTGGACACTATATATAAGTGAGAAAAATCTTCAACATAACCTTCAAAATGTAAAATAAAAAATAGTCTTGTGCAATCTTATTTTAATTGTCTTTAATTCTTATACTCAAAATATATGTCGTTTTAGAAAAATAGAAGTTTTACTCAGTATAAGTCATTTTTCATTTTCCAAAATACTTACTCTCATAATTTAATGGTAGACTAATAAAGAGTCTTTAATGCTATCTCATAAGACATCATTGTTGGGGTTAGTGTCCTCCACAGTAAGTGCAATAACATAAATAAATCTCTAAAGGTACACAGGGTACATTTTGTATTTAAATCAGTTGATTCGTTTATCAATAACGGTTGGCTTGCTAGATAAGTTTGACGTTATTGTCATACAGATGGCGGTGATCAACTGGTCCCTAAGAGTCACACCTAAAGGATGTGTTTGAGAGATGTGATTATTTGAGAAAATAATCATATCGATGCCTTATTTAATGACTAAAAGGTTAGTCAGTATTGTTGATTAAGAGGTTAGTCAAATGTGACTAAAAGGTTAGTCAAATGTAATAATGAATGTTATTTAATAATGATTAAATAATATTAGATGAGAGGAATTAGCTGTAATTCGGAAATTGAATATAAAAGGTTATATTTAATTATTGCGTATAATGTAGGCTAATTAATTTTAATCAGTCACAATTAATTAGTAAATTATAGATATAAGGATATTTATGATTCATTATAATATTAGGATATTATAATTACATTATACATAAAAGCTAAAGTATACTAATTAAATGGGTTTGATAAACCTTTTTAAGTTAGATTGGGCTTTTAAATTTGAGGTTGAAAAAGTCCACCCCGGGACTCCCTCTTTTGGACGTGTGAAACTAGTGGGGAGGGGAGAGGTTTCTTCCTCTCTACTTAACCTAATCACACTATAAGTCTCATCTTAACCTAATTACAATTCTACTTGCACACAACACAAAATCCTCAAGAAAAGAAAAACAGTTTTCTCTCTAAAATTTCTAGCAATTCAAGGGCATATCAAGAACACATCTTGGGTGAGATAATTAGGAGATACCATATTATTGGTATTGTTCTTAGGCCATATACTTAAGGATTAAAAGGTTAATTCTTAATCTATTTAGTATATTATGCAATTTCAATTTATGACCATAAATCTTGTAAAGTTTTTCATTATAATCCTGTGAATTTTAAGGTCTATATACGGATATAAACCTACAAGTGGTATCAGAGACTTAGGGCACATGAAATTTTTATAAGGTTTTCATAAAAATCGATTTTGTATAAATTTTTAAACAATTTTGTATAGAGGCCGAATAGTTTAAACATTGGCCATATGGTTTTTGATTAATTAAATTGATTTGGCATGTTCTTAAATCAAGTTTAAATATTGGCCGTATGTTTTGATTTATTGGCCATATGTTTTTGATTAATTAGATTGTTTTGGCATGTTCTTAAATCAAGTTTAAAAATTGGTCGTATAGTTTTTATGTGTAGGCCGGATGTTTTTGTTTAATTTTGGCTTAATTTGGTCTATTTGATTCATATTATCGATGTTTTAAGATGTTAAAATTATCTTATGTGAATTTGTATTAGTTTTGATTTAATACCGATTGAATTAAAGCTTAAAAGGACCAAATTTTGTATGTTAAGGAACATATTGTTTGCTAATCATTAGATCTATCAGTTTTAACTTGTTTAATTTAAAAAGTTAAATTGAATCTCTTAAGTCAATGTTTAATACGGATTAAAATTGATTAGGATCGATCTAATTATAAGCATGTTTGAATTAAAATAGTTTAATTCATTTATCTTAAAGTTGGCCGAATTAAATTATTTTAAGTTTTGGTAAAAAAAAATTTTATGTTGGCCGAAAGTTTCCATTCATTTATAAAAAAAAAAATAAAAAAAAAATTATTTTAATTCGGCAATTACAAGTTGGCCGAAAATTCTATTTTGGAAATTTTATTTTTTGGAAATCTATGTTTTTGGTATATTATAAAGATATATATTTTGTGTTATTGTGAAGCAGTTCATGATAATTATGATACCTAATATTTTAAAAAGGTTTAAGATATTTTAAGATCTAATTTATGTTATAATGATAATATAAATTGATTTTGGATTATTATTTTGATTATAAGATATTATGAACAATTAAGGAATTGTTGCATAATGATAATCATTTAAAAAGGGTGGTTTGGATAATCAATCTATTCGTATGCATTGTTTTTATCTTGTTTAGTTGATGCTTTTTTTTGTGAATGAATGTTTTGAATGGTTTAATTTTTCGCATTAATGATGTACAAACGGTTGTAATTTACTAGTGTGGCCTTAGAAGATTGTGTTTTCGTAATGAAGGAAACACAATTTTGGTTGTATTTTGAGATCTCGAATCTCCCATCTTGTAATATTTTAATTTTGGCATATTTTGAATTAGAATGTAAATAGGTTTATTTTTGTAATTCAAAATGTAATATTGAGAAGGGTCAAGATGAAGATTCAAGATGGACTCCCACTTAAAGCCCAAGATGAAGAATGAAGACAAGTTTAGGGTCCATGGATGGATTCCACTTTGTAATTGTCTTTATTTTCATAGGGATAGGCCACACTAGGTGTTTTTCTTTTTGCGTTGTCTTTACCGTTTTCATTGCATTCACGTTAGATAGTAGCATCATATTCCGCCTAAACTAAACCAAACCACCTAATATGCATGAAAATGGATCATATAGTTGCATTCTTTTTCATTGACATACGGATGTCACTCGTTTAGGGCTATCACCTCAATTAATCATTCACGTAAATGCTAGATATTTGTTCACTTAAATGAATTAAAATGAGTTGATGGGACCTTCCTGATGTGTCTTATATTAATATATATTTATAGCCCCTGTCGTTTGCGTTTCTTCGCGTTTCTCGTGCTTTTATACGCGTTTCAGCTCCTATTTCTCTCCGATTTGGCACTGCTGCGTTTTTGTGTCCATCTTGCAGGTACACGCGCATATTTGGAGTCTAGGATGCTGTTCGAGAGGTTACGTGAAGTTTCGTAAAGTTTCGTGAAGATTGGAGGTGATTCGAGTTGGTTTCGTTGCGTTTCGGTTGCCCCCGGGCCCCGTTTCATTGCGGGAAGGCGGCCCGGGACCATGGGACCGAGTATGGAGCTCACATTATTATCCTAGACCTCGTCCCTACTATTAGGCCTCGTCCCTTAGCCTTGGGACGACAAAAAGCAACAACAAAACTAACAAGAAGTGAAGGCAAAGAAGAACAAAAGAGAACAAGGCACGAAGAGCACGGGACGACCATGTCCCGGACGGGATGACTCTGTCGCGGACGGGATGACTATGGCCCGGGCGGGGAACACCTAGTGACTTCTCGTGTGCTTAAATTACTTCGTCTATTTGAAGGCCAAATACATTATTTTTCGAGATACATTTTCTACAGCATTTTTATAACATTTGAAAGTACTCTCTCAAGAATTCTTAGTTTCATAGCTTTCAACTTTTGTAATTTCAATTCCCGTCTCGGTAAACGCTAGTTTGATCATCTATTTTGGTTTTGTTGTTGAATTCATCTTGTTCTCCTTGCAAATTCGATTGGTATTGCTTCCTACTTCTCCTCTTTTGATTGTGATTTCAATTTGTATTGTTTTTGATCATGTTCTCATCTATTTCAAGTGCTTTGATCGTCGTTATTATCATGTGTGAGTAGTTTATTCATCTAGGGAGAAGGGTGAAGTATGAGGTTTGGTTTTGGTTGTATTTGGTGATCATTGGAGTTAGGTTTTTGCTCTTGCTTTGATTGTCTTTGCTTGAATGTGTTTGTTGAATCCTTGATCACGTTTTAGCAAACCTTTAGCACCTTTGAACTTAAGATCGAGAGACTAGTTCGAGGAGAGGCGCGAGACAATCATTAGGACCCTCAATTGTAAGTAGCGAGAGCCCGCTTTTGAGACCTAGAGGAAGCTTAAGACCGAGAGGACGAGCTATATCCTTAGCAAGTGCGATTACCTACTCAACCCGTTCACCATCTTTGGCCTTGACTTCCCCGTACCTAACCCGACTTCCTAGACTTCCTTCCCTTAAGTTAAACCCCTTTCTTTGCTCTAGCTTTAGTAAACCTCAACACTCGAACCGACTAAGACTTGAAACACTCCATAGGTAACCTACAAATGCGACCTTCTCCCTGTGGATTTCGACCCCGACTTACCCTAGCTACCCCTTAGGTTTGTCAGGTTTATTTTTGATTTGGCGAGTGCGACTAAGCCTATCAAATTTTGGCGCCGTTGCCGGGGAGACGGCTTTTGTTTTTGTTTGTTACTTGTTTCTAGTCTTTTGTTTTTCCATATGTCACTCTCCTTCTTCCCCACGTCATGACAATTTTTGATTTTCCGCAATACCATGATGAACCATTTCATAAGTACATTGTTCGGTTTAACAGTTATATTGGTTCGTTTGGTCTTTATTGCTCTGATTGGGAGAAAGTTTATATTATCAGCACGGGTATGAACTATGAGTCTCACAACTTCATTCACTACGTGAGTAATGGTAGAATCTACTACATGCCCGAGCATGAGATTTGGGACCTCTTTTGGGATATCACGCGTCAAGCTCTTATTTCCGAATTAAAAGCCGACTTTAACGAGGTTCTTGTTACGTACATGAAATTAGTCAAGAAAATGAGCGATGATTGTGAGTCTTATGAATGCTCTCCGCTCCTTGTGATTATGCCTATTCGCCTCAAACTTGTGCTTTAACTAGCCCATATCGTCCTTGTGTGATGATGATTTGTTCGATGGCGATGGTTATGGCGTGCTTATGATTGTGAATCACCTAATCCGCTTGAAGTAGCCGTGAATGACGCTCCTGAACCTGAGCAGGTTGTCCGCTGATTGATCGTCTATTGAGTCTGCTTTCCATTGGATCCTTGTCCGAGGATCCTTTGGCGATCTTACTGGTGTATTAAGAATAGCCTTGAGGTGACTCAAAGTCGTGGAGCGCGAAGTGGATGAGTTGGAAGCGCTCTATCTGCAGATGAAGAAGAGGCTTTCATCCCCACGGACACAACAAGTCAGCGATGAGTCAGCGAAAAACTCACATGCTCCCGCGGTTCACCACATGGATGTCACGCCCGTTGTCCCTTTTGAGGGCTTTGATGAGTTTTTGAGTGCCTTTGTTGCGAGGGGATGTATTGTAAATGTTGCCAAAGTGCTCCAGAACAATTTTCGTAGACTCATTTATTTGTTGAGTCGATCATTAGCTGTGATTTTTTATAAATGTGTTTCATTTTGGTGCTACATTTGCTTCTGTTTAGCACATGAGCAGGTTTTTGATCGGCTACTACGAGCTTTGGTCGCAATAATGGTTGGCTTTGCTGCAAGTCAATCGATTGGTGATGGCCGATTGGATGACGTTGGTGATTGTAGCAGGTTCGCATTTGCGGCGGCCCGTGCTGCGCCCCCATTTTGAAGCTGGTTTGGGGGGGTGCTTCCTTTGTGCATATTGTAAGTACGTTTTCTTTTCACTAGTTTATGTTTTTCTCCCCTTATTTTTAAGGTCCCCGTGTTGGTGTGCTGTAGGACACATTGGGGACAATGTGTTGTCTGGTTTGGGGGGAGGAAACGCTCTGCTTCGTTTTGCTTTTTCTTTTTTCGTTTTTCATTTTCCAAAAATCCAAAAAAATCTGAAAATTTCAAAAAATCCAAAAAATTCAGAAAATTCTCAAAAATACCAAAAATACGTATCCCGTTCCGTTGTTTGCGAGCTTGTTTTTACCTTCATCTTTCCCGACATCCCTTCCCTTGTTTGCTTTCGGCTTTGGCATGACTTATATTGTTGGATTAGCGCTACGGGGATGTTTTGACGCGTTAGCAGATGATGGCGTGCTTTTACTTTGTTGGCTTTATCATTCACGGACTATAGCTACTTTTATTGTGAGGTTTTTAGCCTCCTGCGGCCGGTTCATCTATCCCGGTCCCCGTGCTTTGATTGTGAGTAGTTCTCCTCGTGGGGTACGTAATATTAACACGCATAAGTGTGGCCCCTATCCCGTTGTTTCCCACGATTTTGTCACTTGTTTTCGCATATGAGGCTTTAGTTGATTTCTTATGATTCACCTTGTCTTTGCATTGTCTTATTCCTCTCATATATGATCCTTTTACCCTTATACACATGAGTTTGCTAGCTACATTGCCATATAGCCTACCCTAGCCTTGCTAGTTACCGCTTTGCTTACTCTTGTGCTCGTTCGTTGGGTTGTGATCATTATTTTGCTTCGACTTGCTGATGTCGTTTGCTTGGAGAGTGTTGGTGAATTTGAGTCGGGATTGCTGTTTCCCCGACCTTTAATGAGGTTTTCCGCAACTATACTATGTGAGTGTGCCTTAAGCTCAAGAAAAAGAAAAAAAATCAGAAAAATAAACACAACACAAAAAAGAAAAACAAAATCAAAGAAAGAAAATCTGTGCACAAAAATGATAAGTTGTTGTTGTTGTTGATGAGTGAGCACTTGAAATTTGATTGTTATGTTGCGTTGACGTGTAAAGGAGACCGATATGCTGTTTTCGGTCCGTTTATATTGAGAGTTGGGTTCCGTTTTGGTTGGATGAGCACTTGAGTAGTATTAGTGGTTTCTAGTGGCTTAGCTCCACGAATCCATAATCATTTGTTCCACCTTATCACCCTTACCCTCTTTATGGCCTCTACACCCTCATTTCCTATGTAAGCCCTCATGTTTGCTTCGCTTTTGTGACAATATTGTGTACGGGAATACGAGATTTGGTCCACATTAGATTGCGGGCGTGCTTCCACCAGTCGAGTAGGTGAGTGTGATCACATATATCACCTTGATCATCATTTGAGTAGAGTGGAAACCGCGAGAGGTCCGTGATTTGATTGCTAGAGAGCCATAGTCTAAGCCATGCTATTCATTCTGCGCCGTCTTGTAATTGTCATCCGTTAGCTTGCTATTTCCATACGTCCCATGTTGATTCGGGAGTGATTGCCATTTGCTCATGCTGCTTGCGGTTTGGTTATTGTTCGGGAAGTTCTTCTTATGCTCGCTTTGTCCTCTGTTTTCTGTCATGCTTGGTTGCTTGAGGACAAGCAACGGTTCGGTTTGGGGGAGTTTGATGTGTCTTATATTTATATATATTTATAGCCCCTGTCGTTTGCGTTTCTTCGCGTTTCTCGTGCTTTTATACGCGTTTCAGCTCCTACTTCTCTCCGATTTGGCACTGCTGCGTTTTTGTGTCCATTTTGTAACAACCCGGTTTTCCGTGACTTTAATTAAACTAAGGCGGAAAATTAATTAAGTCTATTTATTACAAAACCAGCTGTTATCGTATTACAAACTCCATATACATAATATGAGTTTAAGATAAACAGAGTGTATGTTCGATTACAAAATCTCTCCAAAACAACGGAGTACAAAATGAGGTAAACCATCCCCAGCATTTGACAACATAAGTCCTCGGGGTACCTGCGTTCAGTCCCTTTATTAGTGTTTTCTCCCCCAACACAATCTAAACAACACATATATACATACAATAATGCAGTTCACAAGCATAACATAAAACAGTTCATTTTACATGGCAATTAAATCATCAGATCATCTCAAATCATAATCATGTAAGCAGATCATCATCATCTCAAGCATAATCGGGGTAGTCGACCCTTTTCAATTATTCATATAATAACATATACTCGCGAGTCTTGACTACAGAGTGGCTTGTGTACTCTCATGGTAAATCACCCATATGATTCGCCATCAAAGTGCACTAGTTACTCAGACTCGTACATCAGATCAAACACTAAGTAGCATAAGATACAGCTACCTAATATCGAATACAACATGGATAATCTAAGATGAAACACGACCATAAGCCAACAAACTAGCAAGGATGGAAACATGCGTTAACACAAATAGCATGTTAGCAGCGACGACGTCTTGGCCACATCAACGGACTTTAAATCTTTGAAGATATCAAGCGGGTAATAAGGAGGATCAGTCCACTTGTCTTTTGTATGCACACACTACCCTATTAGTACGACTATTACACTCTGACGGATCCCTGATGGGAATGGTCTTTTTCCAATTACCTCATATGGGCGTGAACTAATCACTACCCAGGCGAAAATCACGTTAAATAAAGACTAGGAGAGTCATTAGATTACCACTAGCACCAAATAGCGATGATAGTGTCCCCATATGCGCTACCTTACTAACCACGACCTATAGCGTTTAACATCGCAGACACCCGAGTAATTCACACTTACTTTCTTTATCATTTTCTCATTCTTATATTACTCAAGTGACAACTCATACTAATTATTATCGGCGAACTTGTATAATGAAAATTTAGTTCTAGCAGTTCTTCAGGTAAACGGAAGCACATAGAAAAGTTAATTATTTATTTTGAGTCCGTTCCTAAATTTTAAATATTTTTACTATTCATTATTTTCACTATTCATTGTATTTACTATTCATCGTATTTACTATTCATCGTATTTTTATACGTATTCGTATTTTCGTATTTTTATACTTGGTATTTTATTCGTATTTTTATACTTGGTATTTTATTCGTATACTTAGTATTTATTGTTATATTTTTTTTTATACTTAGTATTTTTTTATACTTTATACCAATTTTTATACTTAGGGTATTTTATTTGATTAAGTTAAGTGATTTAATTAATGTAACTAGATTTTCTAATTATTTAGTTTCTTTTTAATTTTTATACTTAGCTTTTTAAAACAAAACTAGATATTTTTCCTAAGTGTCAAAATGTAGTTTTATTCCTTAAGTATAATTCTAGTTTCAAAATCGTTAGGTTCGTTTTGTATTTAGTGATTTGAAATATTATTTTCAAAAGCGAACTTGGTTATGTTTAGTCATATACTTAGCTAAATTTCTTTAACGGTTTCTATTTTTAGCGAGGTTGTCGTAGTTCATTTTAAATAGTCCGTATGTCCATATCCAAATTTAAGCAAAGGTAGTAACACTCGACATTATTCATTTTAATACATGTAACGTTTATTTTTATCGGTTTCGTTAATTCTTTTTATTAACGATTTATTATACAATCAAATATAATCCTAATTACTATTCAACTTTAATGACTAAGTGACAAATTCATTTTGATCAAAATTGACCCACTTATTTAGGTAAAACCGTGGCTCCATTTTAGTTTAGCTATTTATTTCTTTTTTTGTTTTTATTAATATTTCATTACTTTAACTAATTTAATTACTTAAGTGATAAAAATAAAAAGTGACAAAATCATTTTAGGTCCAAAATTGAACCCTAAACCGTGGCCCTTCTATACTTATCCATTTTTATTTTGTTTTCTAATTTAATCGGTTTTGACTTAAAGTTTTTATATACTAATTTTCTAAATCATACTAAAGTGACTTAACTAGTTTACGATTTTCACTAAATATTTTATTTCATTTATGAATAGTGATTTTACTCACTTTAAATTTCTAACTTTTATATTTTTAAGATTTAGCTTATTTAACTTATAGATTTAGTTATGTGTTTATTCACTAATGGATTAAAACAACACTTAACTTTAACTTCATAAAAATTATGAATCAAAATTAGTCATCTACATGAAGATCACATGAATATGTGAAGAACACTAACGCTTTTTAATATGAACATTATTTAGTCAAATTTTTATATGTTTATATAATTTTCTCAAATTTTTCATACAAGTCTAATTTAACTAAACTAATCCTAATATGTTATTTAGAAAAATTAAAACTAAATATTGGTCCAAATTAAGGAGTAAAACCGTGTACATGTATATGTCCTCACTAATTTTTATTTTTGATTTTTATACTCCTAATTCAATAACTAATTTACTTTATGTTAATTATGTATTTAACATATGTGAAAATCATTTACAAATATTAACACACATAACTAAAAATCATTTAAACACATGAATAACAATAAAAGTTCAAGAACACACATAAACACATTAAAACATTTAAATTCATAACAAATTCATTTTAAGTCCTAAACATAAACTAATTATATATTCATGTACATATTAGCCTTAGTATTTTAAGCATGCAATTAGCAAAAATTAAAACGAAAAATTAAATGAAATATAGGGTGATGGCCGTGGGTTTTGTTTAGTGAGCAACAACTTTTATTTTTCGATTTTTGTCTCCTAATTTAATACATGTAGCTAGGTGATCATACACAATAAACATAACACATAAACATGCGATTTACAAAATTAAAACCTAGTGTCTTGAGGCACCTTATTTAGGTTAAGAGCAAATTGTTTAGCAATTGTCGGGATCCACAATATGGTCAAATTGGCTCAAGTCGACTTCACCACCTTGCTCCTCGTCTTTGGGTAGAATTAGTACATGAGAATGAAAATAAGAAAGTTAGTAATTTACTTTAGAACTAAACTAGTTATACTAAAATTTAAAAAAAAAAGTGTTGTAGTATTTTATGTTTAGGTGATGTTTGTATTTTAATTAATTTGATTCATATTCTTAAATAAGTATAAGCATAAAGAGGATGTGATTACTAACATAATTAATGAAGGATTTATTTATGTGCTCAAAAGATTTTAAGTATAAGAAGTAAATGATTTAAAGAGAAAGAAGAAATGGAAGGATGATGTTCTTGAGCTTGAATATGAAACAAGCTTACTTGTTCTTGGGTGAGGGTTTATTTAGAGAGAAAAATGAGAAGTGTATGTGGTGTGTGTGAGTATGTCGAGTAGTAGTAGTAGTAATGTAGTAATTGTGTCTTGTTTTTGTAATGTAAGTTATTGTGTGAATGCATGAGTATTTACTTGTATTAATCTTTAAATAAAGAGGGCTACTAAGTGATGATGAAAATGTAGAGTATAAGGGGGATTAGACAAGGTGGTAAAGGGGGAACAAAGTGGAAGAGAAAGGAAGAAAAATGGAAGAAGATATGTTGGACTTTTGAGTCCAAAAATCTCGGCCAAAGTGAGCTTCACTTGGCTCGATTTTCGTTTTTAAATTTTTCGAGTTGCGCGCACGTGAAAAGTCTCGAAATGAAATATATAGTCTTAAAATAATGTTTAGAAGTAAGATCGAAAATAAAAATGAAGAAAATCGTAGAAGGGTGATCAAAACAAAAATTGGGTCTAGAATCCTCGAAACTTTGAAATAAAATCTTATTTGCTCGAAATATATATTTTTTTCGTTGAATGTTATTGAAATAAATCATAATGCTCAAACGTCAAAAAGTTTATCAGTTTCGAATAAGTGTGGCTCATTATATCGAGTTTTAGTGAAAGTGCTAGTTAAATCAAAAGGAATAGTAATTTTATATTATTATAGTATGTCTTGTTAGTAATAATCAAAAGGATTAAGCTTAAACATTTTTAATTAGCTTTGGATTATGAGAAAGTATATTTAAGAAAAGATTAGGTGACTTAATCACACTTAGGTGGCTTGGCCATTTAGTCAAAGTTTGACCTCGATTTGCGTGCCAAAATTTGTCGTTGAGAAATTTGTCGTAGGTGCTTCATTTGATTTATCGAGTTTGAATATGAAAGAATAAAGTTCAAATTCGAAGTAATTCAAAACGGTTTTAATTTAGGTGCAAAATAACTTGTAGTATAAAGTGTTAGGAAAATAAGTGAGCGAGGATGTTTAATTAATGATTTGCGCAATTACAAAGGCTTAACTTGACATGGAGTGTTACAAGTTTAGCGAAAAAAATTCAGTCGCATTTTTATTATAAGGAAAAAGGTTGAATTTAATTTAAGGAATTAAATTCTTTCATAATATTTTGCTATAAAAACACGAGTTATTCTGATCCTACCCTTAAGAAAAGTTTCGTCCCCGAAACTTGGAAAGAGTGGATAACTGCTCGAGGTTAAACAAGGCAGTTAGAGAGAATATTGAGATTTTACGAATTTGGATAATAACATTTAGCTTTGGTGGGATAAGACTCTTTGAAAAGTTTGAGTTTTATAAATAATATAGAAACATCGGATAGAGTGAAAATACTGGAGAACAAAATTGCGTTTGTTTTATTAATAAGATATTTAAATAAATATAGAAATGTTACTAGAATGTTATTTCTGAAAATGACTTGAAAGAGGGCCTAGAAGTTTTGTACGGAATTAATTGAAATTAAAATAATAAGCGTTTTAAGAATAAAACCGTTTATTTAAATTTCGGGAATAAAATTTAACCTTAAAATAGGCTGAAAATAAATTTTTATTTTTTTAAAATTAAATTAAGATTGGGGTAAAATCAGAAGATTGTCCTACCCCCTTAAGAAGTTTCAGACTTATGTACTTAATAATATTTTTATTGTTACTTTTAATGACCACTTAAATAGAATGTATAGTCTTAGGAATAAAACGGCAATTAGGGAAATTAGGTAAAAGTCGTAGTGATCATAAGGTGAATATGAGCTTTAATGAAGTTAAAAGAAATATAGGTTATCGTTGAATGGTTAAATAAAATTTTAGAGAATTATGGATAACCTAGCTGATATAGCTTATTCCCTTAAGAATTAATATTATAATGTTATTAGATGGAACGGAAATGTTATAAGTCGTATTTTGGGTAAAATTCAAAAATTTTAATAGAAAGGGGTTTTATGAAAATCTAACTTAGTAATTATTTGTTCAGGTCTTTGACAGTTTGGATCTTGTTAATTACTTTGATGAGATGAAAAACAAGGATGCATTTGTGTTGAATAAAATAAAGGTAGGCGCTGAGTTAACCAGGAATTTACCCGTAATGTTGTCTACGTCAGGGCAGCCCTCGATGTCTTCGTCAAACTCTGACAAGACGTAAACACGTCCTTGTACCTTAACTGCAGGTAGTGGTCCCGTGTCCTTCCTTCCCATCGCTTCTTTCTTCGGGCATGCGTTAGATTTGTGCCCCGCTTCATTGCAGAAGAAACAGACGATTGGGGATCCGTTGCACTGTTTTCCAGGGTGTAGGGTCCGATCGTACAATCGGCGGCGGAGTTCTTCCACCTTTTGTAGTCAGCCTCCCATTGTTCGAGTTGTTGTTGTTGCGGTTGTAAACCGGCTTGTTGAAATTGTTGTTTTGGGAGTTCGGCCTCTGGAAATTCCTTTGTTGGAAGGTCGGCTTCTGGATGAAACTAGAACTTGCCACAGGAGGCGTAAAAATTCTCCTCTTCATTTTCTCCTCAGTCACTCCCTTCTGGATGGAGGCCCAGATACTTGTCGCTTTTTCGTAGGCCTCAGCAAAGTTCTTACAGTTGAACCCGCTCATGTTTATCCTAAGGTCGTTAGTCATGCCCCTTACATAACTGCAATGAGTTCCTCCTCGTTCGTTAATATTCTAGGAGCAAACTTAGATAGCTCCTGATATTTCTCGGTGTATGCCTGCAGAGACATATCACCTTGATCTAAGTTCCTGAATTTCTCTTCCATCTCCCATTTTAGCTCCTCCCCGAAGTATTTGGTCTCGAGGAGTAACTTGAATTCACTCCAATTGTAAATCCTCAGGGGAAAAGTGGATCGGATTAAGCGCCACCAGCTGTTGGCTTCTCCCTTGAGATAGTAAGCTACCACGTTCACCTTCTCTGTAGGCGGTGTCTTACTGAGCTCTAACAGCTTCTCCATTTCTTCGATCCATTCAGTCAGAACGGTAGGGTTGACGGAGCCTGAGTATGGTAGAGGTCTGTGTTTTGAGAACCTCTCAAATGCGGATTGGTTGTTTCCGCCACCCTGATGTTGGTACATGCCTTGAGCAATCTTTGTGATTGCATCCTCGAAGCCTTTTCTTCTTGCCTCCTCTTCGAGGAATTGTTGGTTAAGGTCATTGTCTGGAATACCGTTTGCAGCCATTCTGAAAAATAATATTTAAATCAAAAGTTATAAAGCTTCCTAATTCCTTCTCAATGAAGTGAACTATGACAGAGGGTTAGCAACCAAGCTCAGAAAATAACATAAGAGTTCAGATATATGTTCAAGGGGTATGGAATTGAGTCTGAGAATTGACAAGGGTTAGCCTTCGGTACTATGAACAGTACGAACAAGGTTAGAAGGTTTGAAATAAAGAGAAAGAAGTTTATGAATTCGTAGAGTGAGGTTGAAACATTTTACGAAGTTGGGAGAAAAGAAAATCAGTTCACAATACTGATTTAGAACATCAAAAGTCTGGAATAAGTTAAAAATTTTACAAGATTGACTCTTTATTAGTAGGGACTTTAGAATGTAAAAAGAAAATCCTAAAAATCATGAGGAGATTAAAGTCAAGAGGTTTTATGATTTTTTTGAAAGTCTGAGAGTTGAAAAGCGTTGCAATGATGGTGATAATTCAAGAACGGTTAGAGATGGTTGTAGGAATTTTTAAAGCTACAGAAGTCTTAAATGCGTCTTGGAAATAGCTTGAGATAGCATGATTCTTGATACGTCTCTGCATGCGCTTGATCATGTCTTGATTCTTACGTCTTGATTCTTGTAAAGTTAGTATAAGGGCTAGTTAGTCAAACAAAGTTAGCCATAGAGCAATTAGCGGTAAAAGAATTATAAAAAGTTAGGATTCCATCGCTCATCTAACTAGTTTATTATTATTAGGTCGGTCCTTAAGATTCTACCCTTTCTCACATTTTAAAATGATCTAAGTTATTATTTTAGTGACCTATAATTTCTAATATATTATTTGATCCTATAAGTCTATACCTGACATATATATTAATATGTATGTCTGGCCCAGGTGTCGTCTCGCTATGTGAGATAACTTTAAGTCATTCACTATCTTAAGACAAACTGATACCAACTGTAACAACCCGGTTTTTCGTGACTTTAATTAAACTAAGGCGGAAAATTAATTAAGTCTATTTATTACAAAACCAGCTGTTATCGTATTACAAACTCCATATACATAATATGAGTTTAAGATAAACAGAGTGTATGTTCGATTACAAAATCTCTCCAAAACAACGGAGTACAAAATGAGGTAAACCATCCCCAGCATTTGACAACATAAGTCCTCGGGGTACCTGCGTTCAGTCCCTTTATTAGTGTTTTCTCCCCCAACACAATCTAAACAACACATATATACATACAATAATGCAGTTCACAAGCATAACATAAAACAGTTCATTTTACATGGCAATTAAATCATCAGATCATCTCAAATCATAATCATGTAAGCAGATCATCATCATCTCAAGCATAATCTGGTAGTCGACCGCTTTTCAATTATTCATATAATAACATATACTCGCGAAGTCTTGACTACAGTGGCTTGTGTACTCTCATGGTAAATCACCCATATGATTCGCCATCAAAGTGCACTAGTTACTCAGACTCGTACATCAGATCAAACACTAAGTAGCATAAGATACAGCTACCTAATATCGAATACAACATGGATAATCTAAGATGAAACACGACCATAAGCCAACAAACTAGCAAGGATGGAAACATGCGTTAACACAAATAGCATGTTAACGCGCGACAGCGTGCCGGTCACATCAACGGACTTTAAATGCTGAAGATATCAAGCAGGTAATAAGGAGGATCAGTCCCTTGTCTTTTGTATGCACACACTACCCTATTGGTACGACTATTACACTACGACAGATCCCCCGGATGGGAATGGTCATTTTCCAATTACCTCATATGGGCCCGTGAACGAATCACTACCCAGGGCGAAAATCACGTTAAATAAAGACTAGGAGAGTCATTAGATTACCACTAGCACCAAATAGCGATGATAGTGTCCCCATATGCGGCTACCTTACTAACCCTGACCCTATAGCGTTTAACATCGCAGACACCCGAGTAATTCACACTTACTTTCTTTATCATTTTCTCATTCTTATATTACTCAAGTGACAACTCATACTAATTATTATCGGCGAACTTGTATAATGAAAATTTAGTTCTAGCGATTCTTCTAAACTAAGCACATAGAAAAGTTAATTATTTATTTTGAGTCCGTTCCTAAATTTTAAATATTTTTACTATTCATTATTTTCACTATTCATTGTATTTACTATTCATCGTATTTACTATTCATCGTATTTTTATACGTATTCGTATTTTCGTATTTTTATACTTGGTATTTTATTCGTATTTTTATACTTGGTATTTTATTCGTATACTTAGTATTTATTGTTATATTTTTTTTTATACTTAGTATTTTTATACTTTATACCAATTTTTATACTTAGGGTATTTGATTAAGTTAAGTGATTTAATTAATGTAACTAGATTTTCTAATTATTTAGTTTCTTTTTAATTTTTATACTTAGCTTTTTAAAACAAAACTAGATATTTTTCCTAAGTGTCAAAATGTAGTTTTATTCCTTAAGTATAATTCTAGTTTCAAAATCGTTAGGTTCGTTTTGTATTTAGTGATTTGAAATATTATTTTCAAAAGCGAACTTGGTTATGTTTAGTCATATACTTAGCTAAATTTCTTTAACGGTTTCTATTTTTAGCGAGGTTGTCGTAGTTCATTTTAAATAGTCCGTATGTCCATATCCAAATTTAAGCAAAGGTAGTAACACTCGACATTATTCATTTTAATACATGTAACGTTTATTTTTATCGGTTTCGTTAATTCTTTTTATTAACGATTTATTATACAATCAAATATAATCCTAATTACTATTCAACTTTAATGACTAAGTGACAAATTCATTTTGATCAAAATTGACCCACTTATTTAGAGTAAAACCGTAGCTCCACTTTAGTTTAGCTATTTATTTCTTTTTTTGTTTTTATTAATATTTCATTACTTTAACTAATTTAATTACTTAAGTGATAAAAATAAAAAGTGACAAAATCATTTTAGGTCCAAAATTGAACCCTAAACCGTGGCCCTTCTATACTTATCCATTTTTATTTTGTTTTCTAATTTAATCGGTTTTGACTTAAAGTTTTTATATACTAATTTTCTAAATCATACTAAAGTGACTTAACTAGTTTACGATTTTCACTAAATATTTTATTTCATTTATGAATAGTGATTTTACTCACTTTAAATTTCTAACTTTTATATTTTTAAGATTTAGCTTATTTAACTTATAGATTTAGTTATGTGTTTATTCACTAATGGATTAAAACAACACTTAACTTTAACTTCATAAAAATTATGAATCAAAATTAGTCATCTACATGAAGATCACATGAATATGTGAAGAACACTAACGCTTTTTAATATGAACATTATTTAGTCAAATTTTTATATGTTTATATAATTTTCTCAAATTTTTCATACAAGTCTAATTTAACTAAACTAATCCTAATATGTTATTTAGAAAAATTAAAACTAAATATTGGTCCAAATTAAGGAGTAAAACCGTGTACATGTATATGTCCTCACTAATTTTTATTTTTGATTTTTATACTCCTAATTCAATAACTAATTTACTTTATGTTAATTATGTATTTAACATATGTGAAAATCATTTACAAATATTAACACACATAACTAAAAATCATTTAAACACATGAATAACAATAAAAGTTCAAGAACACACATAAACACATTAAAACATTTAAATTCATAACAAATTCATTTTAAGTCCTAAACATAAACTAATTATATATTCATGTACATATTAGCCTTAGTATTTTAAGCATGCAATTAGCAAAAATTAAAACGAAAAATTAAATGAAATATAGGGTGATGGCCGTGGGTTTTGTTTAGTGAGCAACAACTTTTATTTTTCGATTTTTGTCTCCTAATTTAATACATGTAGCTAGGTGATCATACACAATAAACATAACACATAAACATGCGATTTACAAAATTAAAACCTAGTGTGCGGGGGCACCTTAATTAGGTTAAGAGCAAATTGTTTAGCAATTGTCGGGATCCACAATATGGTCAAATTGGCTCAAGTCGACTTCACCACCTTGCTCCTCGTCTTTGGGTAGAATTAGTACATGAGAATGAAAATAAGAAAGTTAGTAATTTACTTTAGAACTAAACTAGTTATACTAAAATTTAAAGTGTTGTAGTATTTTATGTTTAGGTGATGTTTGTATTTTAATTAATTTGATTCATATTCTTAAATAAGTATAAGCATAAAGAGGATGTGATTACTAACATAATTAATGAAGGATTTATTTATGTGCTCAAAAGATTTTAAGTATAAGAAGTAAATGATTTAAAGAGAAAGAAGAAATGGAAGGATGATGTTCTTGAGCTTGAATATGAAACAAGCTTACTTGTTCTTGGGTGAGGGTTTATTTAGAGAGAAAAATGAGAAGTGTATGTGGTGTGTGTGAGTATGTCGAGTAGTAGTAGTAGTAATGTAGTAATTGTGTCTTGTTTTTGTAATGTAAGTTATTGTGTGAATGCATGAGTATTTACTTGTATTAATCTTTAAATAAAGAGGGCTACTAAGTGATGATGAAAATGTAGAGTATAAGGGGGATTAGACAAGGTGGTAAAGGGGGAACAAAGTGGAAGAGAAAGGAAGAAAAATGGAAGAAGATATGTTGGACTTTTGAGTCCAAAAATCTCGGCCAAAGTGAGCTTCACTTGGCTCGATTTTCGTTTTTAAATTTTTCGAGTTGCGCGCACGTGAAAAGTCTCGAAATGAAATATATAGTCTTAAAATAATGTTTAGAAGTAAGATCGAAAATAAAAATGAAGAAAATCGTAGAAGGGTGATCAAAACAAAAATTGGGTCTAGAATCCTCGAAACTTTGAAATAAAATCTTATTTGCTCGAAATATATATTTTTTTCGTTGAATGTTATTGAAATAAATCATAATGCTCAAACGTCAAAAAGTTTATCAGTTTCGAATAAGTGTGGCTCATTATATCGAGTTTTAGTGAAAGTGCTAGTTAAATCAAAAGGAATAGTAATTTTATATTATTATAGTATGTCTTGTTAGTAATAATCAAAAGGATTAAGCTTAAACATTTTTAATTAGCTTTGGATTATGAGAAAGTATATTTAAGAAAAGATTAGGTGACTTAATCACACTTAGGTGGCTTGGCCATTTAGTCAAAGTTTGACCTCGATTTGCGTGCCAAAATTTGTCGTTGAGAAATTTGTCGTAGGTGCTTCATTTGATTTATCGAGTTTGAACATGAAAGAATAAAGTTCAAATTCGAAGTAATTCAAAACGGTTTTAATTTAGGTGCAAAATAACTTGTAGTATAATGTGTTAGGAAAATAAGTGAGCGAGGATGTTTAATTAATGATTTGCGCAATTACAAAGGCTTAACTTAACATGGAGTGTTACATGTTTAGCGAAAAAAATTCAGTCGCATTTTTATTATAAGGAAAAAGGTTGAATTTAATTTAAGGAATTAAATTCTTTCATAATATTTTGCTATAAAAACACGGGGTGTTACACATTTTGCAGGTACAAGCGCATATTTGGAGTTTAGGATTCTTGTCGAGAGGTTACGTGAAGTTTCGTAAAGTTTCGTGAAGTTTGGAGGTGATTCGAGTTGGTTTCGTTGCGTTTCGGTTGCGCACGAGCCTCGTTTCAATGCGTGAAGGCGTCCCGGGACCATGGGACCGAGTATGGAGCTCACATTATTATCCTAGACCTCGTCCCTACTATTAGGCCTCGTCCCTTAGCCTTGGGACGACAAAAAGCAAGAATAAAACTAAGTACAAGTGAAGGCAAAAGAAGAACAAAAAGAGAACAAGGCCTGAAGAGCACGGGACAACCATGTCCCGGACGGGATGACTCTGTCCCGGACGGGATGACTATGGTCCCGGTCGGGATCACCTAGTGACTTCTCGTGTGCTTAAATTACTTCGTCTATTTGAAGGCCAAATACATTATTTTTCGAGATACATTTTCTACAGCATTTTTATAACATTTGAAAGTACTCTCTCAAGAATTCTTAGTTTCATAGCTTTCAACTTTTGTAATTTCAATTCCCGTCTCGGTAAACGCTAGTTTGATCATCTATTTTGGTTTTGTTGTTGAATTCATCTTGTTCTCCTTGCAAATTTCTGATTGGTATTGCTTCCTACTTCTCCTCTTTTGATTGTGATTTCAATTTGTATTGTTTTTGATCATGTTCTCATCTATTTCAAGTGCTTTGATCGTCGTTATTATCATGTGTGAGTAGTTTATTCATCTAGGGAGAAGGGTGAAGTATGGGGTTTGGTTTTGGTTGTATTTGGTGATCATTGGAGTTAGGTTTTTGCTCTTGCTTTGATTGTCTTTGCTTGAATGTGTTTGTTGAATCCTTGATCACGTTTTAGCAAACCTTTAGCACCTTTGAACTTAAGATCGAGACTAGTTCGAGCAGAGGCGCGAGACAATCATTAGGACCCTCAATTGTAAGTAGCGAGAGCCCGCTTTTGAGACCTAGAGGAAGCTTAAGACCGAGAGGACGAGCTATATCCTTAGCAAGTGCGATTACCTACTCAACCCGTTCACCATCTTTGGCCTTGACTTCCCCGTACCTAACCCGACTTCCTAGACTTCCTTCCCTTAAGTTAAACCCCTTTCTTTGCTCTAGCTTTAGTAAACCTCAACACTCGAACCGACTAAGACTTGAAACACTCCATAGGTAACCTACAAATGCGACCTTCTCCCTGTGGATTTCGACCCCGACTTACCCTAGCTACCCCTTAGGTTTGTCAGGTTTATTTTTGATTTGGCGAGTGCGACTAAGCCTATCAAATTTTGGCGCCGTTGCCGGGGAGACGGCTTTTGTTTTTGTTTGTTACTTGTTTCTAGTCTTTTGTTTTTCCATATGTCACTCTCCTTCTTCCCCACGTCATGACAATTTTTGATTTTCCGCAATACCATGATGAACCATTTCATAAGTACATTGTTCGGTTTAACAGTTATATTGGTTCGTTTGGTCTTTATTGCTCTGATTGGGAGAAAGTTTATATTATCAGCACGGGTATGAACTATGAGTCTCACAACTTCATTCACTACGTGAGTAATGGTAGAATCTACTACATGCCCGAGCATGAGATTTGGGACCTCTTTTGGGATATCACGCGTCAAGCTCTTATTTCCGAATTAAAAGCCGACTTTAACGAGGTTCTTGTTACGTACATGAAATTAGTCAAGAAAATGAACGATGATTGTGAGTCTTATGAATGCTCTCCCGCTCCTTGTGATTATGCCTATTCGTCTCAAACTTGTGCTTTAACTAGCCCATATGCGTCCTTGTGTGATGATGATTTGTTCGATGACGATGGTTATGAGCGTGCTTATGATTGTGAATCACCTAATCCGCTTGAAGTAGCTGTGAATGACGCTCCTGAACCTGAACCGATTTGTCCGTTGATTGATGCGTCTATTGAGTCTGTTTCCATTGGATCCTTGTCCGAGGATCCTTTGGCGGTCTTACCGTGTATTAAGAATGACGCAGGTGACTCAAAGTCGTGGAGCGCAGAAGTGGATGAGTTGGAAGCGCTCCTATACGCAGATGAAGAAGAGGCTTTCATCCCCACGGACACAACAAGTCAAGCGATGAGTCAAGCGAAAAACTCACATGCTCCCGCGGTTCACCACATGGATGTCACGCCGTTGTCCCCTTTTGAGGGCTTTGATGAGTTTTTGAGTGCCTTTGTTGCGAGGGGATGTATTGTAAATGTTGCCAAAGTGCTCCAGAACAATTTTCGTAGACTCATTTATTTGTTGAGTCGATCATTAGCTGTGATTTTCTATAAATGTGTTTCATTTTGGTGCTACATTTGCTTCTGTTTAGCACATGAGCAGGTTTTTGATCGGCTACTACGAGCTTTGGTCGCAATAATGGTTGGCTTTGCTACAAGTCAATCGATTGGTGATGGCCGATTGGATGACGTTGGTGATTGTAGCAGGTTCGCATTTGCGACGGCCCGTGCTGCGCCCCCATTTTGAAGCTGGTTTGGGGGGGTGCTTTCTTTGTGCATATTGTAAGTACGTTTTCTTTTCACTAGTTTATGTTTTTCTCCCCTTATTTTTAAGGTCCCCGTGTTGGTGTGCTGTAGGACACATTGGGGACAATGTGTTGTCTGGTTTGGGGGAAGGAAACGCTCTGCTTCGTTTTGCTTTTTCTTTTTTCGTTTTTCATTTTCCAAAAATCCAAAAAAATCTGAAAATTTCAAAAAATCCAAAAAATTCAGAAAATTCTCAAAAATACCAAAAATACGTATCCCGTTCCGTTGTTTGCGAGCTTGTTTTTACCTTCATCTTTCCCGACATCCCTTCCCTTGTTTGCTTTCGGCTTTGGCATGACTTATATTGTTGGATTAGCGCTACGGGGATGTTTTGACGCGTTAGCAGATGATGGCGTGCTTTTACTTTGTTGGCTTTATCATTCACGGACTATAGCTACTTTTATTGTGAGGTTTTTAGCCTCCTGCGGCCGGTTCATCTATCCCGGTCCCCGTGCTTTGATTGTGAGTAGTTCTCCTCGTGGGGTACGTAATATTAACACGCATAAGTGTGGCCCCTATCCCGTTGTTTCCCACGATTTTGTCACTTGTTTTCGCATATGAGGCTTTAGTTGATTTCTTATGATTCACCTTGTCTTTGCATTGTCTTATTCCTCTCATATATGATCCTTTTACCCTTATACACATGAGTTTGCTAGCTACATTGCCATATAGCCTACCCTAGCCTTGCTAGTTACCGCTTTGCTTACTCTTGTGCTCGTTCGTTGGGTTGTGATCATTATTTTGCTTCGACTTGCTGATGTCGTTTGCTTGGAGAGTGTTGGTGAATTTGAGTCGGGATTGCTGTTTCCCCGACCTTTGATGAGGTTTTCCGCAACTATACTATGTGAGTGTGCCTTAAGCTCAAGAAAAAGAAAAAAAATCAGAAAAATAAACACAACACAAAAAAGAAAAACAAAATCAAAGAAAGAAAATCTGTGCACAAAAATGATAAGTTGTTGTTGTTGTTGATGAGTGAGCACTTGAAATTTGATTGTTATGATGCGTTGGCGTGTAAAGGAGACCGATATCTTTGTTTTTATCCGTTTATATTGAGAGTTGGGTTAGTTTTGGTTGGATGAGCACTTGAGTAGTATTAGTGGTTTCTAGTGGCTTGGCTCCACGAATCCATAATCATTTGTTCCACCTTATCACCCTTACCCTCTTTATGGCCTCTACACCCTCATTTCCTATGTAAGCCCTCATGTTTGCTTCACTTTTGTGACATTATTGTGTACGGGAATACGAGATTTGGTCCACATTAGATTGCGGGCGTGCTTCCACCAGTCGAGTAGGTGAGTGTGATCACATATATCACCTTGATCATCATTTGAGTAGAGTGGAAACCGCGAGAGGTCCGTGATTTGATTGCTAGAGAGCCATAGTCTAAGCCATGCTATTCATTCTGCGCCGTCTTGTAATTCTCATCCGTTAGCTTGCTATTTCCATACGTCCCATGTTGATTCGGGAGTGATTGCCATTTGCTCATGCTGCTTGCGGTTTGGTTATTGTTCGGGAAGTTCTTCTTATGCTCGCTTTGTCCTCTGTTTTCTGTCATGCTTGGTTGCTTGAGGACAAGCAACGGTTCGGTTTGGGGGAGTTTGATGTGTCTTATATTTATATATATTTATAGCCCCTGTCGTTTGCGTTTCTTCGCGTTTCTCGTGCTTTTATACGCGTTTCAGCTTCTATTTCTCTCCGATTTGGCACTGCTGCGTTTTTGTGTCCATTTTGCAGGTACAAGCGCATATTTGGAGTTTAGGATGCTTGTCGAGAGGTTACGTGAAGTTTCGTAAAGTTTCGTGAAGTTTGGAGGTGATTCGAGTTGGTTTCGTTGCGTTTCGGTTGCGCACGAGCCTCGTTTCAATGCGTGAAGGCGTCCCGGGACCATGGGACCGAGTATGGAGCTCACATTATTATCCTAGACCTCGTCCCTACTATTAGGCCTCGTCCCTTAGCCTTGGGACGACAAAAAGCAAGAATAAAACTAAGTACAAGTGAAGGCAAAAGAAGAACAAAAAGAGAACAAGGCCTGAAGAGCACGGGACAACCATGTCCCGGACGGGATGACTCTGTCCCGGACGGGATGACTATGGTCCCGGTCGGGATCACCTAGTGACTTCTCGTGTGCTTAAATTACTTCGTCTATTTGAAGGCCAAATACATTATTTTTCGAGATACATTTTCTACAGCATTTTTATAACATTTGAAAGTACTCTCTCAAGAATTCTTAGTTTCATAGCTTTCAACTTTTGTAATTTCAATTCCCGTCTCGGTAAACGCTAGTTTGATCATCTATTTTGGTTTTGTTGTTGAATTCATCTTGTTGTCCTTGCAAATTTCTGATTGGTATTGCTTCCTACTTCTCCTCTTTTGATTGTGATTTCAATTTGTATTGTTTTTGATCATGTTCTCATCTATTTCAAGTGCTTTGATCGTCGTTATTATCATGTGTGAGTAGTTTATTCATCTAGGGAGAAGGGTGAAGTATGGGGTTTGGTTTTGGTTGTATTTGGTGATCATTGGAGTTAGGTTTTTGCTCTTGCTTTGATTGTCTTTGCTTGAATGTGTTTGTTGAATCCTTGATCACGTTTTAGCAAACCTTTAGCACCTTTGAACTTAAGATCGAGAGACTAGTTCGAGGAGAGGCGCGAGACAATCATTAGGACCCTCAATTGTAAGTAGCGAGAGCCCGCTTTTGAGACCTAGAGGAAGCTTAAGACCGAGAGGACGAGCTATATCCTTAGCAAGTGCGATTACCTACTCAACCCGTTCACCATCTTTGGCCTTGACTTCCCCGTACCTAACCCGACTTCCTAGACTTCCTTCCCTTAAGTTAAACCCCTTTCTTTGCTCTAGCTTTAGTAAACCTCAACACTCGAACCGACTAAGACTTGAAACACTCCATAGGTAACCTACAAATGCGACCTTCTCCCTGTGGATTTCGACCCCGACTTACCCTAGCTACCCCTTAGGTTTGTCAGGTTTATTTTTGATTTGGCGAGTGCGACTAAGCCTATCACTTCCTCTAAAACTAAAATTGAGATTAGTCTTTATAGGAAAAGCATACTATGAGCCCCTTTTTCGTCGGTAGGCATGTAGGACCTTACTCTCCACATGACCCCTTCTACGTTGGGTAAGTAGTATGCGTTGACCTATTTTACCTCAACACTATAGTTCGAATAATATCTCGTAGTTATAGTGGACTAAGAGATAGGATTTACTGAAATCTATCGACCAAGAATTCTAACAGTAGAATTAGCCAAAAGGTTGGCTTATCAATTTAAAGAAATTGAGTCTTGGGATCATTTATATAATTCTCGAGGGAGGTCGATTATATGAGTGCACGAGTCTTTGCATTAAAACGTTATTGCCTTATGACTTAAATTTTTAAACTATGATTTCTTATCTTCTCTCTTCTTCTTCTTTCTTTTCACAGTTCGAATACGTTATATACAGATATAACCACTATAACTAATGGCTGTACGTACTGACAAACCAATGCCAAGTGCTACACTAGATCGCGAATCATGGCTTAGAATTTTTATGGGCAGCATGAATCAGTCTACTCGACTGAAGCATGATGGGTCAAATTTTTCTGATTGGGAGGCCGCATTACGGAATGCCGCCATCGCTGACGGTAAGCTCAAGTACTTGACTGAGCCACTGCCGGCTAAACCAGCTCCCGATGCAGGAGCAAATGAACTCTATCTTTACAATGATTTCATGATGGAGGCGGGTGCGATACAGAACGTACTCATCTATTCAATAGAATCCAATTTGCAAAGAAGGTTCATAACTCAGGGTGCAAACAAGATTTTCACCACCCTAACCAAAGAGTTCTCGAAAGCTCCGAGAATCAAGAGTTACGAGTATACTACTCGTTTCTTTGAAGCTAGACTCCAAAAGGGCCAACCGGTTGGTCCACACCTTCTCGCCATGATCGAGAACGTTGAGAAATTGGAGGAGCTTGGTTGCAAGATCGATGAGAAGATCATCATTGATCGAGTGCTCCACTCTCTTCATGATGGGTATGCCCTCTTTAGGGCAAACTATTACATGAATGACATGCAGAAAAGTCTGCATGAGCTTCACTCACTCCTCATACAGACGGAGAGTGATCTGCAGTTGAGTGGGAGCATGAAACAAGATGTTCTCATGATCGGCAACAAGAAGAGTAAGGGTAAGGCTCCGGCTAACCTAGCTGTAGGTAAGCCAAAATTTAAAAAGCCAATGGTTGCGAAGAGTGGGCCTGGTGAGTCTAGCGGTAGCTCACAAGGCAAGGCAAAAGCGAAGCAAACCATGGAGTGCCACCATTGCCACAAGTCTGGGCATTGGAGGCGTAACTGTCCCGTGTATGCTGAGGACATTAAGGCAGGCCGCGTCGTTCCTGTTGGTATGTCTTCTTTTATTCATATGATTGAGATTAACCATGCAAGTTTCGGAACTTGGGTACTTGATACTGGATGTGGTTCTCATCTGTGCAATCATTCAGGCCTAAGAAGCATCGTAACTCGCAAGAGGTGATGTAGACTGCGAGTGGGGAATGGAGCAAGAGTTGCCGCTGCTTTCAAGAGAACATATGTAATCCAACTCCGAAGCGGATTTGAGTTATTTTGAATAATCATTACTATGTACCTAGTTTATCTAAAAACATTATTTCTGTATCCGTTCTTGATAAAGAAGGATTTTCATTTTTAATAAAGGATAATAGCTGTATTTTCTCTTTGAATGAAATGATTTATGGTAAAGCTGTTTCCATGAATGGGATTTATGTTTTAGATCAAACCACAGAAATCATGCATGTGAGTAACAAGAAAGCAAAGGTTGGTGACAAAGATCAAACCTATCTATGGCATTGCCGTATGGGACACATAAATGAGAAACGCGTGAAAAAGCTCATTGATAATGGGACAATTGCCCCATTTGACTATGAAACTTTTGGCACGTGTGAAT
Organism: Dianthus caryophyllus; assembly: GCA_023091065.1. Classification (NCBI taxonomy): domain Eukaryota; kingdom Viridiplantae; phylum Streptophyta; class Magnoliopsida; order Caryophyllales; family Caryophyllaceae; genus Dianthus; species Dianthus caryophyllus. The sequence continues at coordinate 36,332,976 of CM041517.1, read as the reverse complement.
CATGTCTTATAGGCAAAATGTCTCGAATTTCCTTCAAAGGTGTTGGAATGCGCGCTGCTGACCTATTAGGACTCATACATACTGATGTGTGCGGACCTATGTCAATCAACGCTAGAGATGGCTATAGGTATTTTATCACTTTCACAGACTATTTGAGTAGATATAGTTATGTCTACTTAATGAAGCATAAAAGTGAGTCCTTCGACAAGTTCAAGGAATTCCAGAACAAGGTTGTTGTTGTTTTTGTTGTCATTGTATGTATATGTATGTAAATATGTATGTATGTAAATTAAAAATGGGATTCTTGTTGTTGTTGTTTTTTGTAAATATGTATGTATGTATGTAAATATGTATGTATGTATGTAAATAAAGTATATATATGTATGTATGTAAATACGTATATGTATGTGTATGTGTATGTGTAGTACGTATATATGTATGTATGTAAATACGTATGTGTATGTGTATGTGTAGTACGTATATATGTATGTATGTAAATATGTATGTTTGGTAATATAAAGTATATATATGCAATGTTTGTAAATATGTATGTATGTAAATATGTATGTTTGGTAATATGTAAATATGTATGTTTGGTAATATGTAAATAAAGTATATATATGTATGTATGTAAATATGTATGTATGTATGTAAATATGTATGTTTGGTAATATGAAGGAGTAATACGGAGTAGTATACAATTTGTTGATGGACGATATTTAGTATTGGAGGTTTGTTTGCGTCGTAAAACTTTAAAAGGGCCAAAACACCCTTTTAGAGGCTTTTTTTTTGAAAAATTATTCGGACGTCATTGCCCCTTCGGACACTCTGGCGCGAAGTTATGGCCGTTTGAAGTTTTGACAAACGATAACCTCCTACCAACTTTGACGGCCCATTCCTTGGTCACCGCCAGTCGGAATACAAATCCGTTTTCACCTACAAAGAGATCCCGCTGCACTCTACCTTACTTAGGTGTTCAAAGGACGGTGGGTCCGTCGATGGCGTTGGTTCCGACGGCTTGAACTACGATGGTTAGATTAAACTTTCAAGTATCTATTTTATTATTACGCACTAAGATGTATTTTGATAATTTATATTGTATTTTGATAATTTATATAAATTGTATTTTGATAATTTATATAAATTGTATTTGGATAATTTATAGAAATTGTATTTGGATAATTTATATGTAATTATAGCAATTTCGTAATTTTATTTTTTTTTAAAAAAAAATTGAATTTTTTATAACGGTTTTTTTAAAGATCCGTTTTTTTTACTAATTATTAAAAAAAAACGGTTTTTTGTTAAAAACCGTTTTTTTTAATATTTTTAAAAAACGGTTTTTTGTAAAAAACCGTTTTATTTAATCAAAAGCGCCAAATTTTTAGCTGACGATATTTTTGATATATAAAACGGTTTCGTATATTTTTTTTGCGTTGTTTTTGATTATAAACAACGGCCATGGAAACAACGGTTGGATTTTTTATATAAAACGGGTTTCTTGCGTTTTTTTTGCTTAATTTTGTGCTAGTGTTGCTTTGTAGAATTTCAGTGATAAATATATTTAGATTCCATTTAATAGAAACTATGATAATAATATAATATAACTAATAATATTAATAGTAATATCAATATTAATATTATATTTTAAACTTATAATTTGAAGTCATTTAATAGTTTAAGTTATTTTTATTTTTTTCAATTTATTTTTTGCATCCATGAGTAAATGATATATTTAATTAGGAATAAAGTAGATGAAAGGTTTTAATTATTTTTCCTTTTCTTTTTAATTATTTTAAATAAAAGATGTAGGCGACAATTGTACTAATAATCCATTGACATGTGTCATCAGATGTGGCGCAATAAGAAACTAAAAATGCTTAAATGTCGTGTTATTATGAAATGTTAGTTTAGGTTTTAGGTTTTGTCACCTTTCAACTTGCTTTTTAATATAATATATAGATTGGTGCGTCCTTTGTCAAAGTAATGCGGAAAGTCGGGAGCATCTTTTCTTTGAATGCAGTTTTTCGAGGGCTCTAATGCAACAGTGTTGGGCTTAGCTTGATATATCCTGGCGAATTCGGAGTTTCAATTTTGAGATTCGAAGAGCTAAGCATGGCTTAAGGGAGAAAACATGGAAAGCGAAGTGGGTCTGCTGTACGTTGGTCGTTGGTGTCTATCATCTTTGGTCTGAAAGAAATCAACGCATCTTTGACGGTGCAAATAACTTGGTTACAGTGTTAGTATCAAGGATTAAATCTGATGTTAGTGCTCGAATTCTATATGTATTACCTACGGAAGATAACTTAGAAGTTTTGGAGGACCTGAATGGATAGATAAGAGACATGATGTAACTACTACCCTTTCTATGAATGTGAATATGATGAGCTAATTCTTTCAAAAAAAATAAAATTAATCATCATGAATTTAATCAAACTATGTTAAAGTAACAAACATAGTAATTAAGAAATGAAAATGTTCAATTTGACAATATTAAACAGCCTTATCAAATATACCGCAAAAAATATAAATAACACAAATCATAATCGTAATCTTAACTAAAACTATTTAACGTAGTACCTAAAAAGATCAAACTAAATTTTTGATGTATATATATACAAAAAAGGTTGAAAACTTACCTAAAATTATCTAATGTGTCATAATCAAATAAGAAAATTATATGTCATATAATTATTTATTTTCAATTTAAATTATTTAATTTTTTTCTAAATGAAATTTTTTAATTGAATGAAATAACTTGATATTTACACTCACTTGATAGCATTTTTTAATACGAAACTAATGATGTTAATTTTATATTATTTTGACAAATACATTTTATAAAAAATAAAAATCAAAGACTTACTAAAAATTATCTAATGCATCATAATTAAATAAGAAAATTATGCCTCGTACAATTACTTATTTTCAAATTACTATTTTTTTTCAATTTAAGTTATTTAATTTATTTTCTAAGCGAAATTTTCTTATTGGCTAACAAGTCCTTGAATTAGGGAGAACGCTAAAAAAACTCTATATATATATAGAGCAAGTTACTAAATTTATTTTCTAAGTGAAATTTTCTTATTAGCTAATAAATACTTGAATTAAGAAGAGCGCTCGAAAAAATTATCTATATATGGAGCCATGATTTACTCGTACAAATTACGGAGTATTCCGTAGACTTTATAAAACCCTCTATTTATTTACGAGTATATTTTTGTATATATAAATAAATATTTGTCGCAAATTTCATTCACTTCACAAACTTCTGTTCTGTATCCTACTTTCCTCCTCTTCAATATAATCCCATCGATCAAATTCACCAAAAATTTCCCCCAATTTTTTAGGGTTTCTCAATCTCTACCTTCTTCGCCGCGCCAAATAATGGGTGGGAGAGCCGTAGTTTCTGACGACGAAGGTAACCAATTTCCGCAATTTCCCGTAACTTTTTTTTTCGCCATTTTTGAAACCCTAATTTGTCGTATTGCTCAATGATTTCAATTGAATGCGTTTTTTTTTTGTAGAGGAGTTCGAGGTCCAGGATGATGAGAGAGAGCAGGAGGAAGACGCCGAAGATCTCGAAGACGGCGACGTTGGTGGCGATGGTGGTGGTGGTGGCGGCGGTGGCGGTGATGATGAGGATGATGATGAAGATGGTTAGCTTTCATGTCTGATTTTACTGGAATTCTTATTCATTTTCGGTGTTGTTTATGTAGGTTTTAATCGATATCAAGTTTTAACACCTTCATTTGATTATGATTGTATTCTTTTAGGGTTTCGTTTGATTCATTGCGAACTTTTTTGTGTTTAGAGAATTTGGGGTTGTAGATGTAAGGTCGATTGAAAACAATCGATTTCATTCGGTGAAATATAAGTAATTTCTAGATTCACACAATTGTTACATTCTGGAAACTTTACATCTAATAAGCTCACTATTGAATTAATGGGTTGTCAAATTAGTTGAAAAATATAACATTTGTTCTTGTTCAAGTATGAAAGCTCGTGATCTTAGCTGGGCAAGTAGTTATCTTAGCGTTACCTTCTTTTTATTCAGTTCTATGGAACCCCAGCTTTTTATGGTATGCGTTGATATAATGTTTGATTTCGAAGTTCAATGACTTTATTGATTTCGACGGAGTATAATGTTTTCACGAATGTTAGACCTTACTGAGTTTTCCCAACACCTATGAGAGGCACTCTGAATTTGTGCGCACCGCGGGTTCCTTGGTAGGTGTTGTGTTTGACCATACATATGCGCTTTTGACTACAATGTGGTCATTTTGATGAACGAATAACTTAATTTGACAGAAGAAGGGCCGGACGAGTACGAGAAGGATGATTTCATCGTTGAGGACGTGGATGAAGATGAAGAAGAAGATCCCGGGGAAGAAAATAGGGATGATGATGATGAAGAAGAAAGACATAGAAAGAAGAAGAGAAAGAAGAAGTAAATTATTTGCCATCAAATCTATCTAGTATTAGATCATTTATCGCTCATATGTTTACGTAGTGGCTCTGCTTAAATTACAGCAGGGATTTTCAACTTGACGAGGAGGACTTATTGCTACTCGAGGACGCCAATATTTCTGTTTCCCGTAAAGCTGTGAGTGCCAGCAACATACTTTTGTGCATTACTGTTTTAATGGGTAATATGTATATGTATTTTTGCTGGTGTTGATTCATTTTCTCCCTCGGAAACATTGACATCTAGTTTGGAGTTTTCCAGGACAAAAAGTTTAAGAGACTGAAGAAAGCTCGAGAGGCTGAAGCGGGTCATTCTGGCTTTTCTGACGAGGACGAGTTTATTGCATCTGGGAAAGGCGGAGGGAGAGGGGACGATCACGTCCAACATTCCTTATTTGATGATGATGGTGATTTTTTATTCTCAATTCTTGTATAATTGGTATTCCTGTGTAATTGGTATATCCAGTGTTTTTATTTTTTTTCTCTTTCTTTGTTTCTTTGTTTTATTTTTATTTTTTTATTATTATTTTTAATTCTGTTGCGTTGTTTGTGTAACAGGAGAACCTATGGAAGATATTCGTGATGAATATGATGACCAGCCAGAAGAGGAAGATAGAGATGCAATCGATGAGGATGATATGGCCGATTTTATCGTGGAAGAAGAAGAAATTGACGAGGACGGGGCCCCTGTGAAGTATGCACTTTTATCCGTTTGTATGGCGTTGCGTTTGTTGTCTGTTTTGACCACTTTGTAATTGATCTCCACTGCTTGGCATTAAGGCGGCAGAAGGTGAAGAAAAAGAAGTTTGGACAAGCTACTGGAATTTCGTCATCTGCTCTACAGGATGCCCACGACCTTTTTGGAGATGTTGAGGAGCTTCTTAATCAGCGGCGAGCGACTCTGGAGCGAGCTAGGAGATTTGATGAGACTGGTGAAAATCGTCTTGAAGAGGAGTTTGAGCCATCTGTTCTCAGCGACAAGTATATGACTCCAGAAGATGAAATAATCAAAGAGATAGATATACCAGAGAGGATTCAGGTTAATAACATGGAGACAATTAATGGACTTTGTTGTGTTTGGTCATATCCTCTGCTATTTTTCTAGATTAGTATGCCTTCAAATCAGCTGTGTACTCACTCCATGTTGACAGATATCTGAGAGGAGTACTGGTCCTCCTTCAACTGATGTTGATGCCATCAAAGCAGAGGCCACATGGATTAGGAAGCGGCTGTTATCTGAAGTCGCTTCCGTACTTGTGAAGTTGCCAACACTTGGAGAGCAGGAAATAGAAGAGTTGGAGGATCATATTAGAAATTTTCTGAACTTCGTACATGTTCAGAAACTTGATGTGAGTTTTTTTTTTTTTTAGCTTTTGGTTCATATTCTTCTTAGTTCTTGTTTTCATGGATGGTTTGGTGATGTTTTTTGTTGCTCTGCTAGCTCCCTTTCATTTCCATGTACCGGAAGGAGGACATTTCCAGTTTGTTGAAGGACCCAGAAATGGGTGCTGATGTTAGTCATAACAAAGACAAAGATAAACCTCCTCTGAAGTGGCACAGGGTAATATGCAATCAGAATTCAGATCTATTACTCCATTATTCTAGTTCTTTCTTATATTTACTCCTGGAGTAAACTTTATTGGTGATTCTACAGGTGCTGTGGGCTGTCCAAGACTTAGATAAGAAATGGTTGCTTCTTCAAAAACGAAAAAGTGCTCTTTTGTCATATTACAATAAAAGGTTTGAAGAAGAATCCCGCAGAGTTTATGATGAAACTAGACTCGGTTTGAACAGGCAGCTGTTTGTGTCGATTCTTCATATGCTGGAGGAAGCAGAGTCTGAAAGGGAAGTTGATGATGTTGACTTGAAATTTAATCTGCATTTTGCTCCTGGGGAGGCGGGTGTGGATGAAGGACAATATAAAAAGCCTAAGAGGAAATCTCTCTATGGTACATGCAATAAAAATGGTTTGTGGGAGGTTGCCAGCATGTTTGGTTGTAGTTCTGAGCAGTTTGGGATGCAGATCTCCTTGGAATCGACGGTGAGATTCAGTTTTCAATTTCCATGGCTGCTTTCTGGTTGGAACTTCGTAGTAACGCCATTATGATCTTTTTCTCTATAAATCTATAAAGTAATGTTCCAACTTGCTTGTAGAGAGTCGATGAACCTGAGGATCGGAAGGAGACACCTGAAGAAGTTGCTTCGAATTTTACCTGTGCCTTGTTTGACACACCTCAAAATGTTTTGAAAGGTGCAAGGCATATGGTATGTTCTGATTTTTATTTTTATTTTTAATTTTTTTTTAAGTTTGAATGTATTTTATTTTTTACTCTATTCTAAATGGCTTGTGGCTATGCAGGCAGCGGTTGAGATAAGTAACGAGCCTCGTGTGAAAAAGCACTTCCGTAGCATATACTTAGACAATGCAGTGGTTTCTACATGCCCTACAAATGATGGGAAATCTGTTATTGATCCTTTTCATCAGTTCGCTGGTGTGAAGTGGCTACGCAACAAACCATTGAACACATTTGAGGATGCCCAATGGCTTCTTATTCAAAAGGCAGAAGAGGAGAAGCTTCTTCAAGTTACAATAAAACTGCCTGAGGACGGCCTTAACAAACTAGTAAACGATTCTCAGGAGAAGTACCTCAGCTGTGGTGTGAGCAGGTCTGCTCAGCTGTGGAACGAGCAGAGAAAACTGATACTAGAGGTTGCTATTTTTCATTTTGTACTTCCTGCTCTTGAGAAGGAAGCTAGGTTGCTTTGACTAGCCGGTCCAAGAATCGCTTGCTGTTGGAATATGGAAAACGGTTGTGGGATAAAGTATCGGTTGCTCCAGATAAGCGTAAAGATCATCAAGAAAGCTCAGATGATGAGGTAGCTCCTAGGGTCATGGCTTGCTGTTGGGGCCCTGGAAAGCCAGCAAACACTTTTGTGATGTTAGATTCATTCGGAGAGATTGTTGATGTTTTAGAGGCTGGGTCACTAAGCTCGAAGTCTCAAAATCCATCTGACAAGCAGCGTAAAAAACATGACCAGCAAAATCTGGCAAGGTTTATGACAGAACACCAACCTGAGGTTGTTGTCTTGGGTGCTGTGAATATGTCGTGCACCAAACTGAAGGATGATATTTATGAGGTATGTGCTGTTTGCTTGACCTACTTTTCGTGGTATATCAATACGCAGATAGCAGATATCAGTTGTTGTGTCTTTGTCTGTTGACCTTCTATTCATTTAGTGGGATAATTTTTTGCTGATGCCATTATTGTGGGATGCGAAAGGCTTTTATATAAAGAAAAAAATAGAATTTAGGTTTGTTAAGCAAGCTGTGCTTTCGAAGCATTTTGCTTTGGTGCTATGCAGTTAAATTAAGGCTGTGCTAGCTTGCTTCCTAGTGGAGCTTTATGCTTTCTTTAATGAAAATTAAAGCTTTCTGCTATGTCCTCCAATGAAGACATTACTCTAGTCTTGATGATCTTTCTAAATTTTCTTTTTTAGTTTATTTATTTATTTATTTATTTTATTTATTTTGTTTAAGTTTTGGTACTTGCTTTGTAATGCACTTCCTTCATTTTCTTCAGACTGTTTTTAAGATGGTTGAAGACAACCCTAGAGATGTGGGTCATGACATGGATGGGCTAACTGTTGTCTTCGGCGATGAATCTTTGCCCCGTCTCTATGAAAATTCTCATATATCATCTGAGCAGATCCCTAGTCAGCGAGGTAAACTTATCGGATCTGTTATGTCACTTAAGTGAGTTCTTGCTCTTTGCTCTCACTAAACTGGACTTCGTGAAATTTTCTTAGGCATTGTAAAGCGAGCAGTTGCTTTGGGACGATATCTTCAAAATCCTTTAGCTATGGTTGCTTCACTTTGTGGTCGCGAGAAGGAAATTTTGTCATGGAAACTCAATCCTCTTGAGAGCTTTCTTGATGGTGATGAGAAATACGAGATGGTGGAACAGATTATGGTTGATATCTCTAATCAGGTGGGCCTCGATCTAAATCTGGCTGCGAATCATGAGTGGTTATTTTCCCCGCTGCAGTTTATCTCTGGTCTCGGGCCCAGGAAAGCAGCTTCGTTACAGAGATCATTGGTCAGGGCTGGGGCCATTGTCTCTCGGAAAGACTTGCTGACTAATCATGGGCTGGGAAGAAAGGTGTTCATCAGCGCGGCTGGGTTCCTTCGTGTTAGACGCAGTGGTTTAGCTGTTAGTACCCACCAGTTTGTTGATATCTTGGATGACACAAGAATACATCCAGAGTCCTATGCTCTTGCACAGGAAATGGCAAAAGATATATACAAGGCAATCATTGGCGATGATAATTTGGATGAAGATGATGTGGAGATGGCAATTGAACATCTTAGAGATAAACCAAGTGCCCTAAACGCTTTTAGTGTTGAACATTATGCCATGGATACAGATCGTCTCTTTAAGCTAGAGACTTTGGAGGGCATTAAACTGGAGTTGATCCAAGGGTTCAAAGAGCACGTAAAGAACATGTAGAGCTCAACCAAGATGAAGAATTTTATTTAATTTCTCAAGTAGACTGATGATACCCTTGGTGAAGGACGGATTGTTCAAGCCACAGTTCGCAAGTTGCAATCGCAGAGAGCCATTTGTTCATTGGAGTCAGGCTTAACTGGTATGCTTACCAGGGAGGATTATTCTGACGACTATGCAGATTTGACTGAGAAGTTGCGCGAGGGGGATGTTGTTACTTGTAAGGTCAAATCAATATTAAAGAACAGATACCAGGTGTTCCTCACTTGCAAAGAGAAGGATATGAGGAATAATAAACATCCATATATGGTAAAACTGGACCCTTACTATCATGAAGAAGAGAACACCTTAGAAAATGAGCAAGAAAAGGCTCGTAAAGCTAAGGAGCTTGCTGCAAAACGTTTTAAGCCGAGGATGATCGTCCATCCTCGCTTTCAAAATATCACAGCCGATGAAGCAATGAAGGTGTGTGTATCAAACATCATAAACTTAATTTGTCTTTCCTCTCATGTGATTTTTTTTTTTTTAATTTTCGTTGGACATATAGTTTTGACAATCTATTTTGAGCCTAAAATAAATATGGAATGATTATTGACAACCTGAAGGCCCCTTATGCAGAAGGTTATGGGACTCTAGTCATTTTTATCGTTTGCAACACTTTTAACATATTGACAATCTTGTTGTATGTCATAAGGCCACAAGATTGTCAATAATATGTTAATTTTTGACAATCAATAATATGTTACAGCCTTGTGATTATTGACAATCTTGTTGTGGGACTGTAGTCATTTTTATTGCTCTTGATTATTGTCCTCTTCTTGCGTACAGTTTTTATCTGACAAGGATCCTGGTGAAAGCATAATTCGTCCAAGTTCTCGTGGTCCATCTTATTTGACCCTGACTCTTAAGATTTATGATGGTGTGTTTGCTCACAAAGATATAATGGAGGGCGGAAAAGATCACAAGGATATCACAAGTTTGCTTCGCATCGGGAAAACTTTAAAAATTGGGGAGGACACTTTCGAGGATTTGGACGAGGTTAGTCACGTTTTGTGTCTTTAAGCTTCAAGGTAGTCAGGCTTCTTCATATTCCCTATGGTCAAAATGTTACCTGCTGCTTGTCTTTTGCTTGGAAAGTCGAAATGTTACCTGCTGCTAATCTTTTGCTCGGAAAGTGGTGTTTGATTTTTTTTGTACTTTTGTCAGTGGTGCCAGCCTGTCATGATACTTTCCCGATTCTTTCTTTGGACATATCACGACTTCTTTTAAGATGGACTTCTTTTTTGACATTTGCTAGAAAAGCACTCAACTGTGAATTGTAATAGCAACACTTTTAACATATTACTTTTGTTATATCGTTTGCAGGTTATGGACCGTTACATTGATCCTTTAGTGGGACATCTGAAGGCAATGCTAAATTATAGGAAGTTTCGGAAGGGGACAAAAGCAGAAGTTGACGAAATTCTTCGAATTGAGAAGCAGGCTTACCCAAATAGGATTGCTTATGGCTTTGGCATTTCTTATGAGCATCCTGGCACTTTTATTCTCACTTATATTCGGAACTTAACTCCTCATCATGAGATTGTTGGTCTATACCCTAAGGGATTTAAATTCCGTAAGAGGGATTTTGAGGACATCGACAGACTTGTGGCGCATTTCCAGAAGCATATTAATGATCCGCTTAATGAGTCACTGTCTATCCAATCAGTTGCTGCTAGAGTGCCAATGCGCAGTCCTGCACCTGGGGGATCCTCTGGTGGGTGGGTTGGCTCCGGTGGTGGCGACGGTGGGTGGCGAGGGACTTCAGATCGAGATCGTGGGGGTAGGACAGGTAACCATCTCGAATTAAGCATGGAACTTTTCTCACTTTTCTATCTAATATTTGTCTCATTGTTGACTTGTTTGATAGATTTAGTATATGTTGGTAGTAGACCTTTCTCTAAATGCACCGTTTAATATCCACGGCTAGTATACTCACAAGGCAGAAGAGATGCCAGAGAATCTCTACTTGTAGATTTTTAAAGCCCAGGGGTAGTATTGATGTTTTTGGCAAGTATGTTATCCAGTCTAAGGGTATCGTTATAATTGCGAAGAAAATTCTAGTCTTCCGTAGTGCTGCAACTCAGTGCCACCACAAGGTGTTTGTGAGATCTGACTGTTATTTCCTCCTAGAGTTTCTGTGCGTAACAACAGTGATGTTTGTACATCCCCTGTGTTGAGTACATGAGTCATTAGTGTGTGTGTGTGTGTGTGTGTGTTTGTTGTGTAGGCCGAAATGATTACAGAAACGGGGGGCACCCCAGCGGAACGCCAAGGCCCCCATATGAAGGAGGGCATGCACATGGGCGTGGACGTGAGAGATCTTCTTCATTTAGTGGCAGCAGAGACGCTAGCCGTTCTGAGCGGCCAAGTTCCGGCTATGGTAGCTCAAGGTGGAGCTCCCCTATCAAAGAAGGGAACACCAATAGCAATAGCAATAGCAATAGCAATAGTAAATGGGAAACCTTCCCTGGCGCCAAAGTGCACAATGCTCCTGGAGAAGAAGCCTTTCCTGGCGGTTGGGGCGGTGGTGAAGCTTCCAACTCTGCAAGAGGATCGGGATCTAAGAGCAGCTCCAGGGGCTGGTAGTCGACTGAGGTGCGAGATCAGCTTGCTGATCAAATTCACTCTTAACGAGCATTCATTGCAGCAGTTAGTCTTATGATTCGGTTTTGTAGGTTCAGTCATGTATTTATGAAGTACGATCTTGGCAGATAGAGCAAATAATTGGGGGCTATTTTGCGCATTTTGCTATGTAACATTTAGAATAACAATACTCCGTATTCACTTTGTGAAAACTGCATATAGTGAATACAAAGTAGGATGAATCATCGTATCTTTCTCAGGCACTTCTTGTCGTCTCCTTAAGTGTTGCAGAACTACAGGTGATAGCCTATTTCAGTGAAGGCTTCTTGAAACATTATTGCCCGTCACTGGAACACATACAGCAACCGCTTTTGGTGGTTGAATAGCAGAATACTATATGTAGAATGTTATAATATTTTCACAGATCTAAGGACTACAGACAGTATTAGCAAGAATGTTTATCTTCCAAGATACAAGGACCGACACAATACTGCCTCAATCGTCCTTTAGTCACGCAAATTGAACTGTCTGCATGGCGGACTTTATGGCCTGGAGAAAACGTATTGATTATGTTTTTTGTTAGTCGTAGCCATAATAATTTTCTCGACATGAATAATTTCGGACATAATAACCTGATCAATATTGGAAGCAAGTAATCAGCACCTCTTGCAAAAATATGATATGAAATTTAAGACCACCATCAAATGTCTTATATTCGATTTTTGCTGTTGTAAACAGTACAAGACCTTAATATCACGACTACTTGTTCCTTCCAGTTTTCCGAATGATCTAGCTCATCAGCTCTCACTACCCCTCGACCACTAGATTCAGGATGATATCACATAATATCGAATCACTGGATGCATTAAGGAAGAAACCATCACCACTTCCATAAATGAGATAATATAATCAATGAAAATTGCGGACATGTTAGTCAGCATCACCCAATCCATCACTTCCGTCACCTCGCTTAGATATTGCTGTGTAATTAGACCCTGATTTCTTCTTTTGTGAAGCAACTTCTGCATTTTTCCGCAGTACAGCTCCAGGAGAAGGGTAGGGACGCTGTTGGAAAAGAGGGCCCTGCAGAAGAAATGTCTGTGTTAGAAATCCAACAATCTAAAGGCTCGCTGAATTTCAAACTTGGAACTTGGAAGGGCTCAAACAATTACAACCTCTGGAACTACTCGCTCGATTCAAATCCATTCAATGCATAACATATATTCACACTACTCATTCAAGTTGAGAATTTTAAATTTCTTGTAGTAGTGTATATGAGAAAATGTAGTCATGCAAGATCTTGCTTTATTTACCTTTATGAGTAAAATAAGATTTATCATTTTTTTTTTAACAATGTGAAACTATATACAGAGTATAAGCTATCGCTGCACATGCGTCTTGACAAACTTGAAAAAGTCAATGTAGTAAATGGAGTTCAATATCAGTGCGGTCAACTCAGTGGAAATGGTTTCGCAATAACTTAAATACGTAGGGAGTCTAATGACTAATTAGACAATATAACCACTGACATTGTCTTGTAGGTCTTCGGCATAATCTAATATCATCGACATTCCACGAGTTCCGTAATACAATAATAATAGAAGTAATGGATTCTGCAAGTCCTGTAATTTCATTGGACAATGGAGAATAAGATGATAACGTAAATTGGACGTACCGTTGCTGTAGTATCCGCTGCACGTGGTTGCACACCCTTAAGACCAACAACCCTGTTAATAAGAAATTAAGAAACAATAAGCACGCTCATCTGATTCAGCACTGAAATTGTGACGGTCGTAAATTCATGAAGGCCGTCATCAAGGACTGGAGATTCTATACATTTTGACATAAGAAATGGACCTCCATTATTTATCCAATGGTCCATACGTATTTTAAGAGAAATCCAAAGGTTTAGAAATTACTTGTGGAAATAAAAGTAAACAAGTACTTAATCCCACCATTTTTTCATTTTTTTTTTTTTCTTTTGTTTGTTGTTGAAAAATTTTATACCCTTAGATCACTTTCAACATTATATATGGACCTTAGATTAAGAAACGAATGTTATCCATTTCTTTTGAAGGAATGGAGAGGATCCATTTCCGTCATCAAGGGGATGGAAAAGGATAAAAAGATGACAATCCTCAATTGTTTCCGATAGCCCCACCCCAATCCCCATCATCTATCTACAAACATCATCAATGAAAGGCTACACGTACATAACTAGAGATCTACATGGCTTTACACCAGGTTATATGGAGACCTAAAAATGACCTGAAAATAACTTCCAATTAAGACACAAAAACCAAAAGTGGTCTGACTTGACCTCAGACGATATTGACTTGACCCAAAATGACCCTACACGAAACAAAAAGGACTGAATATGTGGCGACTAATTTGAATTCACTATTAAGATTCGGTTTGCAAATAAAAGGAACTAAAACCTTTATAGCCACGATATGCAATAACATAAGTCAACCTTAATATTGAATGCACAAGGTGCTACAAGGCAACAAATGCCTGTGGCATGAAGGTACAAACTGAGGGTATTTGCTTCATGCACTTTACGGGCACCCTTAGATTATAAATGCATGCAAGAGGCAATAATGGAGCGCCAGTTAAAACATATTGGTCCACCTTCTATATGGGACGTAGCAAACGATTTGTACTGCAATGCAAAATTGCAAATTGCACGTTTTTGTCATACAATGCTTCATTATCCTTTTTACATGTTAACCTCTTTGAAATCCAAAATAGGGTTGGCAAAAATATTAGTGTGCAACATTCTCTATTTTGGATTTTAAAGACAGATAACATGTAAGATATTTTGATAATTAACGGGCATAAACACAGGATGATAAAAACAGGAATTTGATTACTTTGTCTCAACCGCGATTTGAACTTGAGCACCAGTTTACACTTACTGAACTTGGGCTATAGACAATACTCGAGTGGACATTTTAAATTAAGAAACAAAGTAATGATGTGACCCTCCCAAACCAAACCCTAAAGATCCGTTCACCAGGTTTATATGGCACTGTAAGTGAACACTAATAAAGCTGTGTTCCCGGAAGCAAAAAAGACTCCAGTAACTAAGAAGGCCAAAAAATGAACAGGTGTAGCCATACCAGCCACCACGTGGAGCATCAGAGTAAGAGCTTGGGTCCATGGGATCCAATTCATCATCCTCAGCGTAAGCCCGTTTCTTGTGAGATCTTCCACCCCCTTTGTTAATTGGAGGCCGTGAACCTAACCTGAATTGGAAATTTACAGACAAAACATTTTGATGAAAGCTAATTCATTCCTGTAAGCATTAATAATTTCAGAAGAATTATTACGATACTAGGATACACTATCAACAATCATTGAAACAATCTGCAAAATGAACAGTTGCTGAACACCTTCGAGGAGGGCAGTTTCTGTCCGTATCTTGTGCGCCATTCACGTCTTTGTTAATTTGCGGCTTGTGTTCTTGCAACAAGTATTGGCTTTGCGGGAGTTTGAGGGACCTGTGTTAAACAGCATTTAGTAAGAAATGTAAATTTTTTTTTTTTTTTAAAAAAAAAGAAGTGAATAAACATATACTTCCATGTCAACTTCAACAGCTTTTGAGAAGTCATGTCATCTAACTATGTACTGGATCTTTCTGAGAGACTGTGCGTCGGCATGGAATTAATTACACAAGCAGTATACATTAAAGAAACCATGTTTGACAGGCGGCCTAATCTAAAATGAAAGAAGTTATGATGTCAAAAGGCTGTCTTATTTTAATTCCAACTGAGCATATATGAACACCAAGAACATTAAATCATTACCAAAAAAGGCATACCTTGTGCAGTGATTACAGTAACCCCAGGCCTGAACAAGTCCTACCCCCCAACCTCCACAATTCAAACATCTCTCAGTCTGAGAAGATTGCTCCGTCCAAATACCGTCAGTGGAGGTAGCATTCTGAATAGGCTCCGAGGCAGCCTGCTGCAACACAAGAGGCCGTTCCCATTGTGAAACCTTGGTTTTCATGTTAAAGTAATACTTCTGACCTGTGGAAAATAGCATAGTCAAGTCAAATTTCCAAAGACAGTAAATGCTCCGATATGATATACGAGTACTTTTTTTTTCCTATGTCTTGAGCTTAGGCTATGACTGCATGATCTTTGTTTAACAGAAATATGTACATTCTAGATGATATAAGCCAAAAAATCTTGATCAAACTCCACAATAACCAGAGTGAGGACAGCAAGGACATGATTTTATCTCAACTGTTTTAAGCAATATACATTAGTTTAGATATGGAGCATTGAGTCCACCATCCAACAATTGTTATCAACTCTTGAACAAATCAAAATTATTTTTTTGTTGTGAATCATTAAGTTACTTCACATTTCTAATAATTATCATATTTCACCTTTCACCTTGATAAGACTCCCTAGTCCATATTTAGCTACGGAATATTTGTAGTTCCTTGCAATTTATATGAAAAAAAAATAGTCATGTTGGATCTCGTTTGATATGTCTTTTTGAGTACAAAACCAATATGAACCTTTTCATATTTTTAATTTTGTGAAACTATATATATTTTCGTTCTAACATTTGTCTTGGCAAAACGTGAAGAAGTTAAAGCACAACTTGGCGTTGAATGAAGGGAGTATTGAAACTCATATAAACTATCATCTTTGATCTATAACCTAGCTAACATTACTCACTAAACTTACCACTAAACTCACTCCATCAACCACTCATCTTTTTTCTCTTTGATTCCGCTTAATCACCCACCACCAAACAAAACCATCAACTTTATGCACAAAATTTGACCATCCTCTTCCACCTACACTACCAGCTTAACCACCCTCATATACCAAATTACACCACAAGACTTGAATAACCTAGGTTACCCTCCTTGACCAAGCTCATCGTACCCCCACCTCCTCCTTTAACCTCAACCATCATTATTGACACTGCCACGGGGCCAGAACTACCCAAACCAACCAATTGGCTCTCCTCTCCCTCCTTGACCAACCCCCTGCTAATTCTTTGTTTCCTAATGAAATGGCGCCCACAAGAATAACGATGGTTCCAGTTAACTATATGCCCTCCGTACCAGAATGACAAGGCCAGAACAACATTGAATTATGCATTTCAACGGTGGAAATTCCTGGTCGACAACAACACTATGTCATACCTGATGTTTCATCTAGTGTTTCCACCCAATCATCGGCCATGGTTGATTGGCTTTGAGAGCCATAATTTATCTCCACTGGTCTTTCCCACTGACTCTTTCCGGATTTTTCATTGTAGTAATATGAGACACCCGTTTCAGGGTCTTTTGCTTCAACCTATATGAAAGATACAAATGAATATCCACAAAATTTCCCAAATACGTACATCCAATAGATAAAAAAAGATTTGTAATATGGAGCTGCTAAAATTGATGTAGCATTCTTCTGGCCTCATATTGATTGTCCTCCATTCATCTTTCAGGGTGTTTCAAAATAATTTTCTTGTATAGAGATTTTGTTCACCTTTTACTTTATTCATATAATATGATTAATATTTCACAGCACAAACTCTAGAAAAGCGGAAGTAACATATATTTAGGCGAACCAAAAGTGGAAAGGTTTGATCATTGATGGTAAAGTTTGGAGTCTGCTGGTGGTCCAATATATTTGATTTTGCTATAACTTTCGCCAATCCCACTCACCCATCCAGAAGCTAGGTTGCCATCCCTTGATAACTGAGCTAATTCTGTGTCTTGCTTCTGCAAAATCATTAAAAGTTGGAAAAATCAAAAGTTAGTACAGAACACAAATGTAGATGTGCATAAAGCCAATAAGCAACTTGCAGATATGATCAATTACAAGAATTAAAAGTTGTTGAAAAAGAGAAATCTTTGGGTTGATTTTGCCACGCAACAAATGAAAACTCATTTCAATGAGATTATACGCAGCATACAAACAGAAACTTCAAATAGAGTGCTGAACTTACAGAAGCATTGATACCACGATCATTAGAAGAAGCATCTTTCAAAATTCCTCTGGCTTTAAGCCTCTGCTTGAGGAATTCTGGTAAATCTTTTGCCCCATGCTTCTGCTCTGACTTTACTCCTGAGTCAGCACTTGTCTCATCTATTTTACTGCCACTAATACCTGATGTTATTGATTGAGATTAATAATAAAGTTATCAGAAAACTCGACAATGCAGGCAGAATAAGCAACATTAAGAGAAAGCTTACCAGGCAATGCAGAGTGGTGATAGGCACCTCCACCTGGCACACCATAACCATTGCCTATCTCCAGGTTATCTGAAAACCAAATAAACAATATAAATAACACAAATATGTGCATTTGGGATTTAAGATAGTATCACTACTTACAGTAAAGCAGGTTTTCCAAGAGATGCCAAGTACACTACATCCAAAACACCATAATCATATCATCCAGGAAGAATCAGGTGTAGAAGGTGCGCAATTCACACTACTACCAGACAATATATGATTTTAATAGCCCATAAGTCTAATCAGAGAAATTTCGCACCAAGTTCAGTTCTGAGAATAAGTGGCTATACAGTCACATACTTAGCAAATGTTCTCTTCTCTATTTCTCTTGGCCTCATGATTTCAATATTCATCATCAGCTTTACTAGGTGTTTGAGTGAGAATATTGACAGTAGTTAGGATCACATGGAAATTAAATGTCAGGTTGTTTAACTTGGTTAAACATAAGCGAAATATTAAAATGGCCAATTTTTGTACATTTGGAAGTTGTAACCTGCAACTATAGTTTGTGGTTTCCACGGTTGGTCATCAATGGGTAAGCATATCCTTGTAAGCATCTAGTAATAATCCCACTCCCGTATCCAAAAAAAGTCAGTTCTGTGGGCTTTAGATGTACCCAACTTGAAGAACACCAAATCGCCATTTTTTTTTTCCCAAGATCTTGAAAAATAGACGTCATCATTTACGTCATTACGCCACCATTTGTGAGAAACCTTAATAGTTAACATGCTATGGTGACAGCGTTGTCATCATTTTGTGAATATATTCATTATGTCAATAAGAAATATTGTTTGCTCTCAGAAGCTCTATGGTTCAATAGATGTCATGAAGTTAACTTGACTTGAGAGCTATTAAAGGAGGGTACAACGACAGGCAGTATTGGCAATAATAACACGAAAATATATGTTATATTAACGTAGCAGTTTGACACACATTTATTTCTTCTATTTTCTCTCCTCCAAGTTTAATCAAAATCTCCCCTCAATATGCAAAATTTGGAGGTAAAATAGTATCCAAACACAAACATTTCATTCTCCCTCCCCTCCCTTTCCCTCCACTTTTGCTATCCAAACAAGCCCTAGAGTGCAAGAGTTTCCACCACAGGCTCGAAATAAGCAAAAGAGCCAAGAATTCAGCAAGTGATGCGACACTTTCATGAACCCTTTACTTGGATAATAATTGAGGGAAAGGAAGAAGATGGCGGGACATGGAAGGGAGGAGAGCAAGGCAAGGAGATGAGGGAAGACGGGATGGAGGAAACTGATAGAGGAGCGGGATGAGAGAGAAGAAAGGAAAGAGGTCATTACTCTTCTGAATCTTCTCCATGTTCGAATGTTTAAGTTGTTCTCAAGGGAATTAAAATGGATGCCTCCACTTCACCCTTCCCTCTCCATTTCCCACCAAATTACTCTTCAAGATATAAAAGTTAAGCTTGCACTGCAAGCCAAGGAGGATATTCAAACATGATGCACGGACACAATTTCCCATAACATCAAACAATAATGGAAAAGTCACACATATGCTCTATTTCTACACTACATATAAGTTTTATCTTAGTATTTCTGTATTATTGTTTAAAACGCCTATCCACCTACTCTTCCTGACGCAAATACGGACTATTTTCATGTTTAATTTTTTTACGAAGCACAAGGAAAGATCTTTCTAATAGGCCTGAATGACAAGGGTTGAGTTAAAAATTAAACCTTTTTCAGAACCAGAGGGCTTCCCTCGCTTCACAGCCATTTCTGAACGGTGCTCTGCAGTAAGCTTTAGTAGATGTTCCTGCATATGACAAGATGACGTTCATGAGCTTAAAGATTCTGCGGCATACAAGCAACTACAAATACAACATAGATACGATCTCTGCCTCTTCCCTCTGCAGTGTTTTTGCTTTTTTTTTTTTTTTTTTTTTCTCTCTCTTAGGTCAGGCAACAAGACAAGTTCAGAAATAATATGTGTTAAGGTTGAAAAAGGGAAGTACATAGTGACCTTGATTGCATTTGGATCATGCTGTCCAGAAAAAAGGTCTTTATCATCAGGTAGCATGCCTGTTCCTCTCACCTCCCTGAAGTAAAACAGCAAATAAACGTCAGAGCCATTTGCCAGCCAACATTCTCAAGTATTAAGCAGTACAAAGATCTTAAAACAACGTACACAAACCTTTGATTTTGTATAACCTTTTGGGTGGCATTTTCCTGCCCAATTAGACAACGATAAACTTAATCACACTCAACAATGTCAAATACAAAGAAAAGAATATCAACTCTACAGGACGAGTACTTGTTCACGCAGCACAGCAGCCTGAACAGCTGTCTCGATCTCATCATCTGGTCTACGACGATTGTGCACAGAAGCCTGATCAGACTGCCCTTGTCCGTCTCCTGATGCAAATTTATCTGTTTCTAAAGATTTCGGCTCCCGACTGACAGGAGCAGTTCCATCCTCAGCTTCATCTAGTGATTTCACTTGCATCGTCCCTACTACAGATACACTCGTGTCAGTTCTGCCGCCTTCTGGTGTGTCCTTTAGACGATCCCCTGCAGTACCCAGCGATGCTTCCCTTGTGGTAGCACCCACATTATGATCACTACTTAATCCCGATTGAGTTGCCTCTTCATGAACACCATACGGTGCCCCATAAAAGCTACCCGTAGTAGGCAACTGTTGCGCTTGTTGACTGTGTGGCATTGGATCGACAGTCCCATTACCGTACTGATGATTGTTCGGCATTTGAACTGGGAACTGAGCATACTGAGGTGGCGGACCAAAATGTTGAGGGTATCCCTGACCTTGTGGAGGACAAGCAGCATAATGTTGTCCTGCGTTTTGATGATGATAGAAAGATTGGTCAAGGGGTCTCGGAAAATTGCCATAGGGATGTGATGAAGGTACAGATGCTGCAATAGGTGGAAAATTTTGCAACGGTTGCACCCCTGGAGGAGGTGGGTTTCCGTAAAAGTTGTCCATGATTACCTAAATCTATACTTACGCACTGTTCTATGCTACAAGAGGCCTCGATAAACGCTCATATCAGGTTATACCTCAATCACACAACAAAACACATGAGCGCGCGCACACATGCCACGCGGGAAAAGAATCTGCACAGAAACAACAACAGATTCAATTCACCATCAGCAGACACAAAACCGTCTTTTCAGCTGTGGAAGCGCCATAAATTGTTCACAAGATGAAGCTTAACTCAAATAATTCTTACTCAGTAGAATCAAATTTCAACTTTCTGAAATGAACTACGCAATTTCAATCTCCTATTATCCATCTAGTTTACGATGACGTGATACATGTAATCGAGAATATAAATTGTGCACAGATAGTACAATCAGTTTATCAACAACATAACCATACCTTTGCTCAATATTCCAAAATCAATGCACCGGAATTCTCGATTGAAAACATACGAACTTTCATACCCTAAATTACATGAAATTAATCGTCTAATTCTTCACTGTCATACAGGTGCGAAATTTTCGACTAAATTAACAACTAAAAAAAGGGGGAAAATTTTACAAATTTGAAATTTTTGTAGTAGAGAAGTAAAATGAGATACCTGCAATTGATATGCAGGTTCTTGGAGTTTACAATTTCGTTTCTTCAAAACCCGCTAATTGTCTTCAATTTTTTTAGGGTTCGAATGGTATTTGTCACGAAGCACCGATACCTCTGTACTCGTGACGTGTCTGATAGTGTATCGGATCCCGATACCAATACGATACTTCTCGATACGTCTTCGATACCTTTCGATTAGAGTTGGCAAGTCTCACTCGACCCAAGTGACCCGACTCGAACCTGAGCAAAACCCGATCCGATTGACCCAAAGATATTGTGACCCAAGAACCGACCTGACCCGACCCGAAGATGATCCGTAACCCGACATGAACCGATAATCAGTGACCCGAACCCAACCCAGACCCGACCCAATGACGACCCGACCCGATATCGACCCGATTAAATTCACAACCCGATAATTATTAAGCTTAATTTTGAATAAATTGAAAGCAAATTATTATTTAGAATGATATATTTGACGTAATAATGAAGTAATTAAATAAAATAACGGTTGAAATACCTATTTTAGTGGATAAAAATTGAAATAATTCGATAAAATCGCTTACCCAATAATGAACCGATAATGACCCGACTCGACCCGATACACTATTTAACCCGATATGACCCGACCCGAACCGAACCCGACATGACCCGATCCGACTTGACCCGACCCGACTGACCCGATTGCCCCCTCTACTTCCGATACGTATTTTGAAGTATCGAATATTTTCCGATACGGCTTTAATGTTCGATACCTCACCGATATCATACCGATACCCGATACTCCATAAAAATTAAAAAAGAAAAAAGAAAAAAGAAAAAACAAAAGTAAGTCAGCTTACTTACCACGACTATATCAAAACTGAAAAAAAAGGAACATAATGTGACTTCTTAAAATAAGTTATTTGTCATTTTATATTTGTAAGACTTTGTACTCTTTTTAGTTAATGTGACTTTGTAAAACATATTGTTTCGGGTACAAAATTAGGGTAACTAAGTACACAAACTAATCAAATACAAATGAATTAATGCTATATATGTCCCGTGGGGTCTTCTGATGCTTGAATGCTGCTTGTCTTCTTCTCGGCCTGAAACACGTAGCAAACCTAGCCCTGGGGGTTCCAGGGAAAGACCCTCCGACGCTCAAGTCAACTAAAGTGAATAGATGAATTTAGAGAGAAAGTAATTAACCTTTTTAGTGAGTTTTTATGTATGTATGTGTGAATGATTGTATTTTAGGGTTTTATTCTTATTTATACTCTTACCTGGTTTTGTCTTCTAGTGGCTAGTGACCGTACAGTACGGCCTATGAGGCTAAGCGTCCGTACATCACGGCTTAGATGCCCCCGGTCCCGGGTGTTCCCCATGGGATCTTGGACCAAGAGCTTCCCCGACCTCATGTGCACCCGGCCCGGCCTGTCTCATCTGCACATTCACTACACATTAAAACTTCCAAAGGATCCTTGGACAAGGATCCCTCGGAGACAAAAGCAACAGACTCATCCACAATATCAATGACATCGAAATAGTAGCAAGACTCTTCTAACATTGGGCTCTTAAGGGCTTGGTTAAGGTTAAAGGTGACCTTATCCTCCCTACTTCTAAAGTCAACCTACCATTTTTCACATCGATAACTGCCTCGGCCGTATGTAGGAATGGTTGTCCTAGGATAATAGATATCTGGTTATCCTTAGCCATATCTAAAACAATAAAGTCTACTGGGAAAAAGAACTTCCCTACCTTCACGGGGACATCCTTAAGCACACCTAAGGGTCTCTTAACTGAACGGTCGGCCATCTGTAAGGTTACATTCGTGCACTTCAACCCTCTCATGTTCAGCTTCTCACACACCGAATAAGGCATTACACTCACGCTTGCTCCCAAATCACAAGGAGCTTTGTCAATGACATGGGTGCCTATGGTGCAGGGGATGGAGAATTGAAACTACCTGGGTCCTTCAGCTTAGGGGGTACGCTACTCTGGAGAAGGGCACTACACTCACCTGTGAATTCTATGGTCTCTACCTCATTAAAGGATCGTTTCTTAGTAAGAATATCCTTCATAAATTTAGCATAAGAAGATACCTGAGTGATAAGTTCAGTGAATGGGACGGTTACCTGCAGATTCTTCACGACCTCCATAAACTTACCGAACTGCGTCTCGGCCTTAGCATTTCGTTGACGTCCCGAAAATGGGATGGTAACATCCTTAGAAGTACCTTGGGCCGTAGCTTGAGCATCCACAGCTTCCCCCTCAACATTCTTAGCCGAATCAGTGTTGACCGTAATACCAGAGTCACCAGCCGGCAGACCGGCTGGGAGTTCAAGTTGCCTCGTTTTTCCAATTTCTCGGCCCCCACTTGTTCTACCTCATCCAGGTGCTTCGGGCCGTCATAATGCGTACCACTTCTCAATGTGATCGCATTCGCTGTGTCGTGAGGTGGATTACCTTGCGGCGGAAGTGCGCCGGGTTGCCTTGTAGCTTGTGAAGCCGCTAGTTGCGTGACTTGGTTCTCCAACATCTTAATAGCCGTATCCTTCGCTTGGCTATCTTTTTGCATTTGACTCATCATAGCCTCCTGCGACTTTTGCATAGCTAGAGTACTTTGTTGCATTTGCAACATCATACTTTTCATCACGGCCATAGGATCGGTAGCCGGTGGAGCAGGAGGTTGATAGCTTTGTTGCGGAGGATTGTACGGTGGCCTTTGATAATTTGATTGAAAATTCTTATGAGGCGGAACGTACGTCGGTGTATGTTGTTGCGGTGGTTGGGGAGTAGGATTAAGAACTTTTGATTCCGGTAGGAGAGCAAAGAACGATCATAACCCGGCTAATTCTGATATGGCAAGTTAGGACAATATGATTGAAACGCGTTAACTTGCTCCTGGGAACCTATGCATTCGTGTACATAATGACCTGTAACCCCACAATTCGTGCATCCTATGTCGTGCCCCGTAATTGTGTGGATACCCATATCCGTACCCTCCCAAACAAAACCCTGTGATGTATCACGGACTTTTATTACGCATGCTTTAGCGTTCACTTAAACGGTTCTAACTAATGTCGAATTCATTTTGAGTCGTTTTAAATGTTAAAATGATTTAGGTCGCCTCACATCGCATTTAAATAAACGTTCATTTGTCCATTTAGGGTCTAGCTTGGTCCACGTCCTGCTTCATTTGGCATGAGCTTCGCAGTTGCACTACAATTAGCCCTTTTACATTAACAAGGTCTAATTCAGCATTCCTAAATTCCTAAATTTAGGCCCGGTAGCTAAAACCGCTATTTAGCCCCCTCTCACACAAAATACAACCTCACGTCTTATCTTATTTCACAAAATCCTACAAAATGCACCCTTTTTACATTTTCAGGGCTCGGGCCCAGAACCGAACCCAAACCCACCTTTGGCCCGCACTCCAAAGCCCTCAACAACTCTCTAGAAGATCATACTAGGCCTTCTTGGGGCACAAGTAAGGAGGTTACACCGAATATTCCCAAGATTTAGCAATTCGGATTAAGGAAATACGAAATCTCGTTAAAACCATTGACCAAAGAAACGGCTTAAGCTTATGCGGCTCATGGTACAAACCGCATAAGCCTATGCGGTTTGTCCACCAAACCGCATAAGGCTATGCGGTTTCCCAGGCTGGCTTTTTCCCCTGCTTTCCTATTTTCGATCGGCTATTCTCCTATATATACAACCCCTCGCACGACCTATTCACACAAGTTTTCCACACAAGAAAACCCTCTCTTCTCACAACCTCTCTTCTTAGTTTTAGCACCCACACTTGGGTCCCACAAAATATACCGTCTAGCACGGTATACACCTAAACACATTCACAAAAGCCTCAAGCACTCAAATCTTTGAGTTCAACACACCATCCCGTGTTGAATTCATCCTCCTTTTAAGTTCAAGAAGCAAAGCTCTGCCCAGATCTGAAGCGTCAGGACAAGGTAGTGCGATCCACTTGGATCAAAAGCTTTTTCTTATTTTCTATGGACTAACAAAGGGGTCTACACTTTAGCGCCCCCCCCGGCTTTGGCATCCAGCGCGCTTGCACTCCAAGTGTTCTATTTACTTCGGGTACACTCCATATCCGATGACACGCCAAAGTCGCATAAGCAACCGACCTTATAAAATGAACCAATGGACAATTGAACTTTATTTTATTTGCATGCATCTTGCACCTTCTTATTTTGCATTAAATCAACTTAAACAATGAATTCGACCTTTAATCGAACTGTATTCGTTAACAAGTTAAACATGCTAAAGCGAGGGTTTTAATCAATCTTTTGCATCTGCATCTGCAATCTTTAACAAACTTATCGCACATGTACGTAGCGATAACATTAGCTCAAATATCATCTTCCAAGGATTGTTCTAGGTCAGTAGAGGCTATTTTTACATAGGCTTTTCTAAAAGGTTTTCATAAATCATTATTTGAATTAACTCTTTTTCTAAAGTACCCTCACCCCAATCCAACTGGTTTCACAAGCCTTAGATCTAGGGGTGTCGGCGTGCTCCAAAATCTAGGACATGTTTTTAACTTAGAACATGGTAGCGAGTTCCTAATTTCGCGATAATTAGGTGGCGACTCCATAACAGCTTCTTAAAGGTTTTTCCAACTTAATCTTTTTAACTTTAAAATCCGCCCTTAAGCAAGGCAGAGTTGGGTCCGATCCGGGTTCCACGTTTGGCGACTTCATCGGGAGATCTTATTTTTAAAACTTAAAACTAGCTTTTTCTTTTTAAAAATAAAGAGGTGAAACTTGAAAGCCTTGAACAATCCAAGTATACATATTTGAGCTATGCACATTCGTTTAGAGTCCATTCCTTTTGGAATCTAGGCACCCTTTGCACCCTCGAGAGGTGGTTCCCACATGCAGGCTTGTCCACTCGATAAAGCACATGCCGGACTAGCTTTCCTCTCGCCCCTCCACGGCTTGCAGTAGCGGCTATCTCGATCGCCTTGCTCCCTTCAGAAACCTATCGCCTCGTAAGGAAATGAAGGGGTTAAGTATCTGCCAAAGCGTACTCGAGGTAGTTGGAGGTGTACCCGACCGACTCATTTTTCACCCTTTTTGAGTCATACGTACAAGTTCGAGGCTATGCACTCCATGGTCTTTTTCAAAACGAGCATTTGCATTCATATCTTCGAAAACTCGCTTAAACATTTCAAAGATAAATGAACCTAACATCTAACACCTAGCATCTTTTCAAACAAAACTATCGTGAATTTTTGAAACAAGCTTTTTCAAAACTTCCTTTTTCACTAACAAGCAAAAACCCGAGCTAGGATTAAAACCCGAGCTCGTGGGTTTCAATCCTCTAGGTCACACGGCCTGGACTCTGTTTTAACATCCTCGACTCGACTTGCTCGAGCCGAATCCTTCCTCTTTTACACATCCGACTTGAGCTCACCTCGGCCAATAGCCGACACTAGTTCAACGGGTGCAATGCAAAAACTTTAAACATCGAGACGAGATGTGCGCACGCATCCTCGTCTCAAAAGCTTCCTTTAGCTAAACTTTTTCAAAAACCTCCTTTTTTAAGCTTAAAAGGTCTTCCTAAACAAAGAAATGAGCTAAAAATGAACGCTTAAAATGAACGTTGAATCTAATAGGACTAACTAGATACACGTCACACAAACCAATCCATTCTCAACATCCTCGACTCGACTAGCTAACCGTTCACGAGTCGAATTCTTTCCATGCATCTAGGCTCGAGCCCTTAACGATGAACCGTTAACATGGGCTCGACATATGCAAATCAAACACATTTCAACGTCGAGACAAGATCCGCACACGCGTTCTCGCCTCAAAGACTTCTTAGGCACAACATTGCTCCTAAAGCGATACACTCTCGTTTTTGAAACAAGCTCTCTTCGAAAATCTCCTCACTTTTACAAAACAAGCAACACACTCTCATTTTTTTGAAATAAATTCTTTTCAAAATTTTCTTATTTTTACAAACCAAGTAAAACACACCCGTTTTTGAAATGAGCTCTTTTTAAAAATCTCCTCACTTCTGCAAAACAAATAACGACATTCTCTTTGGGCCAAACGGCCCAAAGTCGACTCGTTTCAGCAAAAATCGTCTTTTTCAAGCAAACAAAACCCGAGAATGGCCAAGCCCAATCTCGCGGATTTTTCATCGGACCAAATGATTCATAACCATCTTGGCCCAAATCCTCTTACAAACTACTTTCATAAAATCCTCATCACGTTTTTTGAAATAACCTTTTTCAAAAATCCTTCCTTCGAACCGAATGGCCTATAGTCATGACGGTTTGACCTAGACAAACAATCTCTTCAAAACACCTGAGAATAATCACTTTATTCTCGTGACCTTTCCAAAACATAAATGAACTACATGACCCGCAGTCATCGCAACCCATTTATCACAAAACATTTTCAAACCCGAGAATGATAATCCATTCTCGTGGACCTCCTTTTGAAAACTAATCGGCTCACGGCCTTTTGACACCTCTTTCAAAATAAACATTTTCGAAATCCATGATTCAAAATGGCCTACCGCCATTTTAATCCAAACATCTCTTTTCACAAGACAACAAAACCTAGGAATGAACTAGCATCATCCCGCAAATCCTTCACGATTAGACCAAGTGGCTCATAGTCGCTTTAATCTAATCCTC
The DNA here is from genome assembly GCA_023091065.1 of Dianthus caryophyllus. Lineage (NCBI taxonomy): Eukaryota > Viridiplantae > Streptophyta > Magnoliopsida > Caryophyllales > Caryophyllaceae > Dianthus > Dianthus caryophyllus. Next base: position 36,304,892 of record CM041517.1, on the reverse strand, counting down.
TTTCAAACCGAATGTATGAAAACGAGTATAACCGTCTTCATCACATTTTTAAACACCTTTGATTCGGATAGCCTATCGTTACTCCGGGCCGACTCATGTTTCCATCTCAATCCAAGCTCATAACGACCCATCGTTAACACGAGCTTATCGGGATCGATATCAATACACCCTTTACATCGAGCCAAAATGTGACAACACATTTTTGCTCAACAAAACATCCTGCTTTTCGCCGAAAACAAAACTTTTGCAAAATCAAAGACAAATCTAAGTATGCATGAGCCTAATCCCGACGCGAGCATCAACCACATCCGAGACATGTGCGTCTCGAACACCCAGCGAAGAATCCATCAAGGCGCCAACGACGATCTCACGGATCTCCTCAAGAAACTCGAGTCTTTTCAATACGGGTCGAGTTTTTAAGCTTTGAGTCAATCTCTGTCAGTCTAGGGCAATCGAGTCTTCGACGTACGACATTTTTAACAAATCGATAAAGGAATAAGTTTGCCTACAACCCAGCTTCCTTTTTACACACTTTTCCCATAAAAAAACACAATTCTACACCAACATACATTGCATCCCAGGAACAACTATCCTAGGGAGATCTAGGCCGGGTACGAAGGTCCAAGTCAACAACTAAATCAAAGACACGAAGACAAGAAAGCTTCCGACGACTAAACATCTAGGGTTCACTAGTCTGCTTGTGGTCTACTACTCCGCTGCTTTTGGAGGAGGATCCATTAATTTGGAGCTCCACAGTGGTCATGAATTTGATCGCGACCAAAAGTACGAGTATTCCTGGATCGTCCTCCGCGTACTCGATCGCGTGCCTAATAAGCAAACGAACTTGTCAGAGGAGCCTGGCGTGATAGACACACGATCACGAGTGACCACCGAGCCGCAAAGTTTAGCAAGGTCCGAGCTCAAGCCTAAGCCATACAGGGCGTGGGATATTCTCAAACCAAACGGGAATACAAGGTACAAAGGTCAAAAACCAAAGTCACCAAAAAGCAAAAGTCTCAAAAGCTCCGGAACAAGGGGCAAAACAACTAAGCAAAAGCTTAAGAAGCAAAAAGCTTAAGAAGCAAAAAGCTTAAGAAGTCAAAAGTTCAAGAAGTCAAAAGTTCAAGAAGTCAAAAAGCTTAAGAAGTCAACAAGCTTAGAAATCAATAAGCAAGGGGCCGAAACCCCAAAGGCAAGAAGTACCGAAGCCCAGAAACGAGTGGCCAGGTCCTTGAAATTCCAAATTGAAGACAAGACAGAAGTAGCAAGCAACCAGCCTAGATCAACTAAGGAGAACCCACCCTTAGGATGCAATGTATCAAGGTCAAACACATAAACACCCCTTGGACCGGCGAGTCCTTAAACACGCACCTTTTTTACAAAGACACCTCCTTACCAAAAACAAACACATCCCTTTCGGAACTACGCTAGGTTTGATTCCGTACCCACGGATACGTAGGCCGCTCACTTGAGCTCAACCAACCCTTTTACACAAAACATCCCTATGTCTGAAGCTTCCAAAGTCAAGGACATCCTCACAAAAATCCACAAAATATTCCTCGTCCAAAGCTTTCCATGCTAAGGATGTGTCCACAAAAATTCACAAAGCTCAAAGGCAAACTATTTCTTTATCGAGGCGACTAAAACGAATTCGTCAAGGCAAAGTTGTCATAGACTTAGGAGTAGTACTCTGCTTTTTGGTCTAACACCGTTTTGCAGGAACAACAGCATCCCACCGCAGACAAGCAAGCACCACTGGGGGCTCCACCAACGCACGTGTTCCCGAATATGGCATCCATGCAACCGTCGAGTCTCAAATCACGCATACGATTCGTCTCTATTTTGCAAACTTTTCGACATTTTAAGCATCAACTCACGTGTCGAGTCAATCCTCTTCCAATCAAACAATTTAGCGACATTTAAACCGCTCCTTTCAAAACTTCCAGTCTTTCAAAACGCCTCCTACGGAACGACACGCCTTTTCAAACTTACACGAGGCAATGCATCCTCAAAATAGCTAATCACCCTTCAAAATTAACTCAATCTTGCACTTCACACCCATCCGCACAAGCAAAATGTGCCTTTCGAAAATGCATCTCAAGTCTTTGAAATGCATCTCGAATCTTCAAAGTCCAACCTTTTTCCAAAATTTAACACACTTTGAGAAAAAGCATTCTTCGAATTTAACTCACTCGAGTTAACACATTTTGGGCGAAAGCACTATCGAACTCTGGCAGGTTTGATTCCACATTCGTGGATACGTAGGCAGCTTACGCAAAGCACAACCGAATCAAGCACTACATCCCACTCCGTGTTGTCATGAGATTCCACTGAATTCTCATCCTCGACAACTGGGGGCTTTTCAACCTTCGCACTCCAGTGACCCTCCACGGTCTTCACAACTCTAGCTCAAGCTCACAACGTCAAACACTTTTTCATCTCACATGAAGCTTTACAACCGACATTTCAAGCGTTCATTTTTAAAGCTCATTTCGACAACTAAAATGAATCTTTCACAAAATGATTTTTCAACAAAAACATTTTAATCCAAACATCCCAATCGGGAATCATTTCACTTTCAAACCCGAGCCTACTAACTACGCAGGTCCACGGAAGCACAACACAGCACGGAAGCGAAAGACAACGAAAGCAACTACAAGCTCAAGCCAAGCTACAACAACAAGTCATGTAATGAAGGGTTCACACAATCCTTATTACACAAGATCACCAGGACAACTAATGGCGAAGACGACGGTAATCCAAACACCATACTCTTCACTTTGACTCAGTTTTCACCCAAAACTTAGTCAAACTCGAGGGTTACCCAAAACTCCTCCTACCAATGCACATCCTGCGGCCACTTTGACTTAGTTTTCACACAAAACTTAGTCAAACTCGAGGGGGTAATCCAAAACACCCTTATCCTAACACAAAACACGCATCTCACTAGTTTGATCATCGCTATACTCCATACCTCGATCAAACTGGGGGCTAACATACACCGGCACCATGACCAAGGCAACTGGAGGCTGACGCTTCATATCAAGAATCAAACCTTCACAACAACCTTCACAACGAAAAATGGGATAATTTTTCGCGTTTTTGAAGACACCCTTGCTATAAATACCCACATCAACATAAGCATCTACGGTTGAGCGACACCTCCAGAACCGCTACAAACGAGCATGCACGCTACAAGCATAACACTTTCATGTGTGCATCAAACAACAAGCACCAACATAGGTCCTAGCACCAAACACCCTAACACATCCAAGAAACGCCCCGCACGCCCAAACATCAAGCCACTCATACAATCCCAAGCACCTACACCCCAAGTCCGAGAGATGAGTATCACGTGAATCCAAACGAACCACCGATACCACGCCTCATGGTCAAAGCAAGCAAAATCAAGATTTCTAAGGAAAATCGCGAGTTTGAATTTTTCCGGTTCGAAACCGCGACATGTGCGAATAAGTTCAAGCTTGAAGTCGCCAATTGATAAGAGATTCCCTAAGAGTCACTAAACTACGTGCAATTTCCAAAGCATGTTCTGCTCCACGCTTTCTCCTCATTTTTTCATACACGCAAGCTTTCATGGTTAAGGCGTCACCTACAGTCCGCCACAAGCGCTAGCTCATACATTATGCGCTGCACCTTGGTTAAGGCGTCACCTACAGTCCGCCATACTCGTGTACTAAGCATTTAATACACTGCATGCAGGTAAACACAAGCACTCTTCACGAGCCTCTACACTTTTTTCACGCCCCTGGAGTATTACCTCCTCCCCATGGAGCCTACACCCCTATACAGACATTTCCTACGGAGTCCAAGACATACCCTTCGACTTCCCCAGCAAATCACTAACCTACGAGTCATCCTTCAACTTCGGAGTATAAACACCAAACATCTACATCATCACGTCCAGCAAGAGTCTAAGTACTATGCAACTGCAAGACACAAACACTTGAGCACATACACCTACGCTCCTCGGCGAGACCATACATATACACCCTTCCCGGCGAACTAGTACTTCTCCAACAACTACAATTACACCTGCGCTTCCTACGAGACCCAAGACAACATCAAAGAATGGCATCAACATCAACAATCGGCATCAAAGATAAGCGACTTGCATCACACAAGAAGGGCATCAAAGAACGACAACGGCACTACCTTCTCCTCAACGAAAGGCAATCATATGCAACTACGACTACATAGACACTCCTCGGCGAGCCCAAGCACAAGCACTCTATATACACCTAACTCCAAGCACTTCACTCTACATAGACACTCCTCGGCGAGTTCAAGTACGAGCATTACACGGACGCTCTTTCACGAGACCTACATCTACATGAACACCCCTACTCAATTATACACCTCACGCATACCCAAACATCTTACAAGCACATGCACCCCTGCACTTTAGCCCCTTTTCACATTTCATACGAAGACATTACAAGTACCAGCACCAGGCATCCGACGATACCAAGCATATACAAAGGCACCATCAACGACAGTACAACAAGCACGACGAAGACATTCAAGAGGCAGCAGTTCTTATAGCATGCACGGACCGCCAAGTCCTTAAAATGCGCATGCCCCTCCCCGTTTAGCCCGGCTCGAAGTCCTCGTCTCACCCATGGACACATGCTTCGTTCCGCTGATCATATCGAGACTGTAATGGTCCGGATATGGTCGTGGAGTTTGACTAGCGCTCTAGTCCGAGCTCAGTCAAACTGGGGGCTCTGTGGATACCCATATCCATACCCTCCCAAACAAAACCCTGTGATGTATCACGGACTTTTATTACGCATGCTTTAGCGTTCACTTAAACGGTTCTAACTAATGTCGAATTCATTTTGAGTCGTTTTAAATGTTAAAATGATTTAGGTCGCCTCACATCGCATTTAAATAAACGTTCATTTGTCCATTTAGGGTCTAGCTTGGTCCGCGTCCTGCTTCATTTGGCATGAACTTCGCAGTTGCACTACAATTAGCCCTTTTACATTAACAAGGTCTAATTCAGCATTCCTAAATTCCTAAATTTAGGCCCGGTAGCTAAAACCGCTATTTAGCCCCCTCTCACACAAAATACAACCTCACGTCTTATCTTATTTCACAAAATCCTACAAAATGCACCCTTTACATTTTCGTGGCTCTGGCCCGTAATCAACCCAAACCCTCCTTTGGCCCGCACTCCAAAGCCCTCAACAACTCTCTAGAAGATCATACTAGGCCTTCTTGGGGCACAAGTAAGGAGGTTACAATCAATATTCCCAAGATTTAGCAATCGGATTAAGGAAATACGAAATCTCGGTTAAAACCACACCAAAGAAACCGCATAAGCTTATGCAAATTATGGTACAAACCGCATAAGCCTATGCGGTTTGTCCACCAAACCGCATAAGGCTATGCGGTTTCCCAGCCGCTTTTTCCCCTGCTTTCCTATTTTCGATCGGCTATTCTCCTATATATACAACCCCTCGCACGACCTATTCACACAAGTTTTCCACACAAGAAAACCCTCTCTTCTCACAACCTCTCTTCTTAGTTTTAGCACCCACACTTGGGTCCCACAAAATATACCGTCTAGCACGGTATACACCTAAACACATTCACAAAAGCCTCAAGCACTCAAATCTTTGAGTTCAACACACCAGCCCGTGTTGAATTCTTCCTCCTTTTAAGTTCAAGAAGCGAAGCTCTGCCAGATCTGAAGCGTCAGGACAAGGTAGGTACCGATCCACTTGGATCGAAGCTTTTTCTTATTTTCTATGGACTAACAAAGGGGTCTACACTTTAGCGCCCCCCCCGGCTTTGGCACCCAGCGCGCTTGCACTCCAAGTGTTCTATTTTACTTCGGGTACACTCCATATCCGATGACACGCCAAAGTCGCATAAGCAACCGACCTTATAAAATGAACCAATGGGCAATTGAACTTTATTTTATTTGCATGCATCTTGCACCTTCTTATTTTGCATTAAATCAAGTTAAACAATGAATTCGACCTTTAACTGAACCGTATTCGTTAACAAGTTAAACATGCTAAACTGAGGGTTTTAATCAATCTTTTTGCATCTGCATCTGCATTCTTTAACAAACTTATCGCACTTGTACGTAGCGATAACATTAGCTCAAATATCATCTTACAAGGATTGTTCTAGGTCAGTAGAGGCTATTTTTACATAGGCTTTTCTAAAAGGTTTTCATAAATCATTATTTGAATTAACTCTTTTTCTAAAGTACCCTCACCCCGAATCCAACCTGGTTTCACAAGCCTTAGATCTAGGGGTGTCGGCGTGCTCCAAAATCTAGGACATGTTTTTAACTTAGAACATGGTAGCAGGTTCCTAATTTCCGCGATAATTAGGTGGCGACTTCATAACAGTTCTTAAAGGTTTTTCCAACTTAATCTTTTTTAACTTTAAAATCCGCCCTTAAGCAAGACGCCGAGTTGGGTCCGATCCCGGGTTCCATAAATTGCATTAACCTGTTGCGAACTAGACGGTCCCGACCTATGCAGCTTATCAACCTTCATTGTCAGAGTCGATAGTTGGCTCGCTATAGCACTCAAAGACTCTTTCTCGCGATCACTATGGGTCGTGCGAGAATTTCCCCTTGGTCGATCATATTGCGCGGAATGAGTTGCCATTTCCACGATCAAGTAGCACCTGTGTACCTTTAAAAACGATGTTTTCTTATCTTCTCTCTTCTTCTTTCTTTTCACAGTTCGAATTCGTTATATACAGATATAACTGCTATAAACAAATGGCCGGACGTACTGACGACCCAATGCCAAGTGCCACACTAAACCGCGAAGCATGGCTTAGAATTTTTATGGGCACCATGAATTAGTCAACTCGACTGAAGAATGATGGGTCCAATTTTTCTGGTTGGGAGGCCGCATTATAGAATGCCGCCATCGCTGACGGTAAGCTCAAGTACTTGACTGAGCCACTGCCAACTAAACCAGCTCCCGATGCAGGAGCAGATGAAATCTATGTTTATAATGATTTCATGATGGTGGCGGGTGCGATACAGAACGTACTCATCTATTCAATGGAATCAAATTTGCAAAGACAGTTCATTACCCAGGGTGCGAACAAGATTTTCAGCACTCTAACTAAAGAGTTCTCGAAAGCACCGAGAATCAAGAGTTACGAGTATACCACTCGCTTCTTTGAAGCGAAACTCCAGAAGGGCCAACCGGTTGGTCCACACCTTCTCGACATGATCGAGAATGTTGAGAAACTGGAGGAGCTTGGTTGCAAGATCGATGAGAAGGTCATCATTGATCGTGTGCTCCACTCCCTTCATGATGGGTATGCCCTCTTTAGGGCAAACTATTACATGAATGACATGCAGAAAAGTCTGCATGAGCTCCACTCACTCCTCGTACAGACGGTGAGTGATCTGAAGTTGAGTGGGAGCATGAAACAAGATGTTCTCATGATAGGCAACAAGCACAAGGGTAAGGGTAAGGCTCCGGCTAACCTAACCGTAGGAAAGCCAAAGTTTATGAAGTCAGTGGTTGCAAAGAGTGGGCTTGGTGAGTCTAGCGGTAGCTCACAAGGCAAGGCAAAAGCGAAGCAAAGCATGGAGTGCCACTGTGGATACCCATATCCGTACCCTCCCAAACAAAACCCTGTGATGTATCACGGACTTTTATTACGCATGCTTTAGCGTTCACTTAAACGGTTCTAACTAATGTCGAATTCATTTTGAGTCGTTTTAAATGTTAAAATGATTTAGGTCGCCTCACATCGCATTTAAATAAACGTTCATTTGTCCATTTAGGGTCTAGCTTGGTCCACGTCCTGCTTCATTTGGCATGAGCTTCGCAGTTGCACTACAATTAGCCCTTTTACATTAACAAGGTCTAATTCAGCATTCCTAAATTCCTAAATTTAGGCCCGGTAGCTAAAACCGCTATTTAGCCCCTCTCACACAAAATACAACCTCACGCCTTATCTTATTTCACAAAATCCTACAAAATGCACCCTTTTACATTTTCGTGGCTCTGCCTGAATCAACCCAAACCCACCTTTGGCCCGCACTCCAAAGCCCTCAACAACTCTCTAGAAGATCATACTAGGCCTTCTTGGGGCACAAGTAAGGAGGTTACACCGAATATTCCCTAGATTTAGCAATTCGGATTAAGGAAATACGAAATCTCGGTTAAAACCACACCAAAGAAACCGCATAAGCTTATGCGGCTCATGGTACAAACCGCATAAGCCTATGCGGTTTGTCCACCAAACCGCATAAGGCTATGCGGTTTCCCAGTCGGCTTTTTCCCTCGCTTCCTATTTTCGATCGGCTATTCTCCTATATATACAACCCTCGCACGACCTATTCACACAAGTTTTCCACACAAGAAAACCTCTCTTCTCACAACCTCTCTTCTTAGTTTTAGCACCCACACTTGGGTCCCACAAAATATACCGTCTAGCACGGTATACACCTAAACACATTCACAAAAGCCTCAAGCACTCAAATCTTTGAGTTCAACACACCATCCCGTGTTGAATTCATCCTCCTTTTAAGTTCAAGAAGCAAAGCTCTGCCCAGATCTGAAGCGTCAGGACAAGGTAGGTACCGATCCACTTGTGTCAACAGCCTTTTCTTATTTTCTATGGACTAACAAAGGGGTCTACACTTTAGCGCCCCGCTTTGGCATCCAAATACGCTTTGCACTCCAAGTGTTCTATTTACTTCTGAATTACACTCCTATATCCGATGACACGCCAATGTCGCATAAGCATCCGACCTTATAAAATGAACCAATGGACAATTGAACTTTTTTTTATTTGCATGCATCTTGCACCTTCTTATTTTGCATTAAATCAACTTAATCAATGAATTCGACCTTTAACTGAACCGTATTCGCTAACAAGTTAAACATGCTAAACCGAGGGTTTTAATCAATCTTTGCATCCAGATCCGCATTCTTTAACAAACTTATCGCACTTGTAACGTAGCGATAACATTAGCTCAAATATCATCTTACAAGGATTGTTCTAGGTCAAGAGAGGCTATTTTTACATAGGCTTTTCTAAAAGGTTTTCATAAATCATTATTTGAATTAACTCTTTTTCTAAAGTACCTCACCCCGAATCCAACTGGTTTCACAAGCCTTAGATCTAGGGGTGCTCGGCGTGCTCCAAAATCTAGGACATGTTTTTAACTTAGAACATGGTAGCGAGTTCCTAATTTCGCGATAATTAGGTGGCGACTCCATAACAGCTTCTTAAAGGTTTTTCCAACTTAATCTTTTTAACTTTAAAATCCGCCCTTAAGCAAGACGAGTCAGTCCGATCCCTGGTTCCACGCTTGGCGACTTCATCAGAGATCTTATTTTTAAAACTAAAACTAGCTTTTTCTTTTAAAAATAAAGAGGTGAAACTTGAAAGCCTTGAACAATCCAAGTATACATATTTGAGCTATGCACATTCGCATAGAGACCATTCCTTTGGAATCTAGGCACCCTTTGCACCCTCGAGAGGTGGTTCCCACATGCAGGCTTGTCCACTCGATAAAGCACATGCCTGACTAGCTTTCCTCTCGCCTCCACGGCTTGTCAGAACGGCTATCTCGACCGCCCTGCTCCCTTCAGAAACCTATCGCCCGCTGCAGAAGGAAATGAAGGGTTAAGTATCTGCCAAAGCGTGCATCGAGGTAGTTGGAGGTGTACCCGACCGACTCATTTTTCACCCTTTTTGAGTCATACGTACAAGTTCGAGGCTATGCACTCCATGGTCTTTTTCAAAACGAGCATTTGCATTCATATCTTCGAAAACTCGCTTAAACATTTCAAAGATAAATGAACCTAACATCTAACACCTAGCATCTTTTCAAACAAAACTATCGTGAATTTTTGAAACAAGCTTTTTCAAAACTTCCTTTTTCACTAACAAGCAAAAACCCGAGCTAGGATTAAAACCCGAGCTCGTGGGTTTCAATCCTCTAGGTCACACGGCCTGGACTCTGTTTTAACATCCTCGACTCGACTTGCTCGAGCCGAATCCTTCCTCTTTTACACATCCGACTTGAGCTCACCTCGACCAATAGCCGACACTAGTTCAACGGGTGCAATGCAAAAACTTTAAACATCGAGACGAGATGTGCGCACGCATCCTCGTCTCAAAAGCTTCCTTTAGCTAAACTTTTTCAAAAACCTCCTTTTTTAAGCTTAAAAAGTCTTCCTAAACAAAGAAATGAGCTAAAAATGAACGCTTAAAATGAACGTTGAATCTAATAGGACTAACTAGATACACGTCACACAAACCAATCCATTCTCAACATCCTCGACTCGACTAGCTAACCGTTCACGAGTCGAATTCTTTCCATGCATCTAGGCTCGAGCCCTTAACGATGAACCGTTAACATGGGCTCGACATATGCAAATCAAACACATTTCAACGTCGAGACAAGATCCGCACACGCGTTCTCGCCTCAAAGACTTCTTAGGCACAACATTGCTCCTAAAGCGATACACTCTCGTTTTTGAAACAAGCTCACTCCGAAAAGCTCCACACTTTTACCAAACAAGCAACACACTCTCATTTTTTTGAAATAAATTCTTTTCAAAATCTTCTTATTTTTACAAACCAAGTAAAACACACCCGTTTTTGAAATGAGCTCTTTTCAAAAATCTCCTCACTTCGCAAAACAAATAATCGACATTCTCTTTGGGCCAAACGCCCAAAGTCGACTCGTTCAAAGAAAATCGCCTTTTTCAAGCAAACAAAACCCGAGAATGGCCAAGCCCAATCTCGCGGATTTTTCATCTGACCAAATGATTCATAACCATCTTGGCCCAAATCCTCTTACAAACTACTTTCATAAAATTCTCATCACGCTTTTGAAATAACCTTTTCAAAAATCCTTCCTTCGAACCGAATGGCCTATAGTCATGACTGGTTTGACCTAGACAAACAATCTCTTCAAAACACCGAGAATAATCACTTTATTCTCGTGACCTTTCCAAAACATAAATGAACTACATGACCCGCAAATATCGCAACCCATTTATCACAAAACATTTTCAAACCCGAGAATGATAATCCATTCTCGTGGACCTCCTTTGAAAACTAATCGGCCACTACTTTTAGACACCTCTTTCAAAATAAACATTTTCGAAATCCATGATTCAAAATGGCCTACCGCCATTTTAATCCAAACATCTCTTTTCACAAGACAACAAAACCTAGGAATGAACTAGCATCATCCCGCAAATCCTTCACGATTAGACCGAGGGGCTCATAGTCGCCTTAATCTAATCCTCTTCAAACCGAATGTATGAAAACGAGTATAACCGCTTTCATCACATTTTTAAACACCTTTGATTCGGATAGCCTATCGTTATCTCGGCCGACTCATGTTTCCACCTCAATCCAAGCTCATAACGACCCATCGTTAACACGAGCTTATCGGGTTCGATTTCAAAACACCCTTTACATCGAGCCAAAATGTGACAACACATTTTTGCTCAACAAAACATCCCTTTTCCAATAAAACAAAACTTTTGCAAAATCAAAGACAAATCTAAGTATGCATGAGCCTAATCCCGACGCGAGCATCAACCACATCCGAGACATGTGCGCCTCGAACACCCAAATAAGAATCCATCAAGGCGCCACCGACGATCTCACGGATCTCCTCAAGAAACTCGAGTCTTTTCAATACGGGTCGAGTTTTTAAGCTTTGAGTCAATCTCTGTCAGTCTAGGGCAATCGAGTCTTCGACGTACGACATTTTTAACAAATCGATAAAGGAATAAGTTTGCCTACAACCCAGCTTCCTTTACACACTTTTCCCATAAAAAAACACAATTCTACACCAGCATACATTGCATCCCAGGAACAACTATCCTAGGGAGATCTAGGCCGGGTACGAAGGTCCAAGTCAACAACTAAATCAAAGACACGAAGACAAGAAAGCTTCCGACGACTAAACATCTAGGGTTCACTAGTCTGCTTGTGGTCTACTACTCCGCTGCTTTTGGAGGAGGATCCATTAATTTGGAGCTCCACAGTGGTCATGAATTTGATCGCGACCAAAAGTACGAGTATTCCTGGATCGTCCTCCGCGTACTCGATCGCGTGCCTAATAAGCAAACGAACTTGTCAGAGGAGCCTAGCGTGATAGACACACGATCACGAGTGACCACCGAGCCGCAAAGTTTAGCAAGGTCCGAGCTCAAGCCCAAGCCATACAGGGCGTGAGATATTCTCAAACCAAACGGGAATACAAGGTACAAAGGTCAAAAACCAAAGTCACCAAAAAGCAAAAGTCTCAAAAGCTCCGGAACAAGGGGCAAAACAACTAAGCAAAAGCTTAAGAAGCAAAAAGCTTAAGAAGCAAAAAGCTTAAGAAGTCAAAAGCTCAAGAAGTCAAAAAGCTTAAGAAGTCAACAAGCTTAGAAATCAATAAGCAAGGGGCCGAAACCCCAAAGGCAAGAAGTACCGAAGCCCAGAAACGAGTGGCCAGGTCCTTGAAATTCCAAATTGAAGACAAGACAGAAGTAGCAAGCAACCAGCCTAGATCAACTAAGGAGAACCCACCCTTAGGATGCAATGTATCAAGGTCAAACACATAAACACCCTTGACCTACGAGTCCTTAAACACGCACCTTTTTACAAAGACACCTCCTTACCAAAAACAAACACATCCCTTTCTGAACTACGCTAGGTTTGATTCCGCACTCCACGGATCGAGGCCGCTCACTTGAGCTCAACCAACCCTTTTACACAAAACATCCCTAAGTCTGAAGCTTCCAAAGTCAAGGACATCCTCACAAAAATCCACAAAATATTCCTCGTCCAAAGCTTTCCATGCTAAGGATGTGTCCACAAAAATTCACAAAGCTCAAAGGCAAACTATTTCTTTATCGAGGCGACTAAAACAGATTCAAGGCAAAGTTGTCATAGACTTAGGAGTAGTACTGCTTTTTGGTCTAACACCGCTTTGCAGAACAACAAAGATCCCACCGCAGACAAGCAAGCACCACCTGGGCTCCACCAACGCACGTGTTCCGAATATGGCATCCATGCAACCGCCGAAGTCTCAAATCACGCATACGATTCGCCTCTATTTTGCAAACTTTTCGACATTTTAAGCATCAACTCACGTGTCGAGTCAATCCTCTTCCAATCAAACAATTTAGCGACATTTAAACCGCTCCTTTCAAAACTTCCAGTCTTCAAAACGCTCCCACGGAACGACACGCCTTTTCAAACTTACACGAGGCAATGCATCCTCAAAATAGCTAATCACCCTTCAAAATTAACTCAATCTTGCACTTCACACCCATCCGCACAAGCAAAATGTGCGTGTCGAAAATGCATCTCAAGTCTTTGAAATGCATCTCGAATCTTCAAAGTCCAACCTTTTTCCAAAATTTAACACACTTTGAGAAAAAGCATTCTTCGAATTTAACTCACTCGAGTTAACACATTTTGAGCGAAAGCACTATCGAACTACGCCGGTTTGATTCCACATTCGTGGATACGTAGGCAGCTTACGCAAAGCACAACCGAATCAAGCACTACATCCCATTCCGTGTTGTCATGAGATTCCACTGAATTCTCATCCTCGACAACTGGGGGCTTTTCAACCTTCGCACTCCAGTGACCCTCCACGGTCTTCACAACTCTAGCTCAAGCTCACAACGTCAAACACTTTTTCATCTCACATGAAGCTTTACAACCGACATTTCAAGCGTTCATTTTTAAAGCTCATTTCGACAACTAAAATGAATCTTTCACAAAATGATTTTTCAACAAAAACATTTTAATCCAAACATCCCAATCGGGAATCATTTCACTTTCAAACCCGAGCCTACTAACTACGCAGTCCACTAAGCACAACACAAAGACTGGCGAAAGACAACGAAAGCAACTACAAGCTCAAGCCAAGCTACAACAACAAGTCATGTAATGAAGGGTTCACACAATCCTTATTACACAAGATCACCAGGACAACTAATGGCGAAGACGACTTCAGAATCCAAACACCATACTTCTTCACTTTGACTCGGCCACCCAAAACTTAGTCAAACTCGAGGGGTTACCCAAAAACTCCTCCTACCAATGCACATCCTCGCACTCCCACTTTGACTTAGTTTTCACACAAAACTTAGTCAAACTCGAGGGTAATCCAAAACACCCTTATCCTAACACAAAACACGCATCTCACTAGTTTGATCATCGCTATACTCCATACCTCGATCAAACTGGGGGCTAACATACACCGGCACCATGACCAAGGCAACTGGAGGCTGACGCTTCATATCAAGAATCAAACCTTCACAACAACCTTCACAACGAAAAATGGGATAATTTTTCGCGTTTTTGAAGACACCCTTGCTATAAATACCCACATCAACATAAGCATCTACGGTTGAGCGACACCTCCAGAACCGCTACAAACGAGCATGCACGCTACAAGCATAACACTTTCATGTGTGCATCAAACAACAAGCACCCGAACATAGGTCCTAGCACCAAACACCCTAACACATCCAAGAAACGTCCCGTACGTCCAAACATCAAGCCACTCATACAATCCCAAGCACCTACACCCCAAGTCTGAGAGATGAGTATCACGTGAATCCAAACGAACCACCAGATACCACGTCTCATGGTCAAAGCAAGCAAAAACTGAAGATTTCGGAAGGAAAATCGCGAGTTTGAATTTTTCCGGGTTCGAAACCGCGACATGTGCGAATAAGTTCAAGCTTGAAGTCGCCAATTGATAAGAGATTCCCTAAGAGTCACTAAACTACGTGCAATTTCCAAAGCATGTTCTGCTCCACGCTTTCTCCTCATTTTTTCATACACGCAAGCTTTCATGGTTAAGGCGTCACCTACAGTCCGCCACAAGCGCTAGCTCATACATTATGCGCTGCACCTTGGTTAAGGCGTCACCTACAGTCCGCCATACTCGTGTACTAAGCATTTAATACACGGGACAGAAGCAGAAACACAAGCACTCTTCACGAGCCTCTACACCCTTTTTCACGTCCCTGTGGAGTATTACCTCCTCCCCATGGAGCCTACACACCTATACAGACATTTCCTACGGAGTCCAAGACATACCCTTCGACTTCCCCAGCAAATCACTAACCTACGAGTCATCCTTCAACTTCGGAGTATAAACACCAAACATCTACATCATCACGTCCAGCAAGTCTAAGTACTATGCAACTGCAAGACACAAACACTTGAGCACATACACCTACGCTCCTCGGCGAGACCATACATATACACCCTTCCCCGGCGAACTAGTACTTCTCCAACAACTACAATTACACCTGCGCTCCTCGGCGAGACCCAGTACAACATCAGCAATGGCATCAACATCAACAACGGCATCAGCATAAGCGACGGCATCACAACGTCAGCAAGGGCATCAGCAACGACAACGGCACTACCTTCTCCTCAACGAAAGGCAATCATATGCAACTACGACTACATAGACACTCCTCGGCGAGCCCAAGCACAAGCACTCTATATACACCTAACTCCAAGCACTTCACTCTACATAGACACTCCTCGGCGAGTTCAAGCACGAGCATTACACGGACGCTCTTTCACGAGACCTACATCTACATGAACACCCCTACTCAATTATACACCTCACGCATACCCAAACATCTTACAAGCACATGCACCCCTGCACTTTAGCCCCTTTTCACATTTCATACGAAGACATTACAAGCACCAGCACCAGGCATCCGACGATACCAAGCATATAC
This sequence comes from Dianthus caryophyllus, assembly GCA_023091065.1. Classification (NCBI taxonomy): domain Eukaryota; kingdom Viridiplantae; phylum Streptophyta; class Magnoliopsida; order Caryophyllales; family Caryophyllaceae; genus Dianthus; species Dianthus caryophyllus. The sequence goes on along the minus strand of CM041517.1, from coordinate 36,289,131 downwards.
AAAGGCACCATCAACGACAGTACAACAAGCACGACGAAGACATTCAAAGAGGCGAGTTCTTATAGCATGCACGGACCGCCAAGTCCTTAAAATGCGCACGCCCCTCCCCGTTTAGCCCGGCTCGAAGTCCTCGTCTCACCCATGGACACATGCTTCGTTCCGCTGATCATATCGAGACTGAATGGTCCGGATATGGTCGTGGAGTTTGACTAGCGCTCTAGTCCGAGCTCAGTCAAACTGGGGGCTCTGTGGATACCCATATCCGTACCCTCCCAAACAAAACCCTGTGATGTATCACGGACTTTTATTACGCATGCTTTAGCGTTCACTTAAACGGTTCTAACTAATGTCGAATTCATTTTGAGTCGTTTTAAATGTTAAAATGATTTAGGTCGCCTCACATCGCATTTAAATAAACGTTCATTTGTCCATTTAGGGTCTAGCTTGGTCCACGTCCTGCTTCATTTGGCATGAGCTTCGCAGTTGCACTACAATTAGCCCTTTTACATTAACAAGGTCTAATTCAGCATTCCTAAATTCCTAAATTTAGGCCCGGTAGCTAAAACCGCTATTTAGCCCCCTCTCACACAAAATACAACCTCACGTCTTATCTTATTTCACAAAATCCTACAAAATGCACCCTTTTTACATTTTCAGGGCTCGGGCCCAGAACCGAACCCAAACCCACCTTTGGCCCGCACTCCAAAGCCCTCAACAACTCTCTAGAAGATCATACTAGGCCTTCTTGGGGCACAAGTAAGGAGGTTACACCGAATATTCCCAAGATTTAGCAATTCGGATTAAGGAAATACGAAATCTCGAAGTTAAAACCACACCAGCAAACCGCATAAGCTTATGCGGCTCATGGTACAAACCGCATAAGCCTATGCGGTTTGTCCACCAAACCGCATAAGGCTATGCGGTTTCCCAGGCTGGCTTTTTCCCCTGCTTTCCTATTTTCGATCGGCTATTCTCCTATATATACAACCCCTCGCACGACCTATTCACACAAGTTTTCCACACAAGAAAACCCTCTCTTCTCACAACCTCTCTTCTTAGTTTTAGCACCCACACTTGGGTCCCACAAAATATACCGTCTAGCACGGTATACACCTAAACACATTCACAAAAGCCTCAAGCACTCAAATCTTTGAGTTCAACACACCATCCCGTGTTGAATTCATCCTCCTTTTAAGTTCAAGAAGCAAAGCTCTGCCCAGATCTGAAGCGTCAGGACAAGGTAGGTACCGATCCACTTGGATCAAAAGCTTTTTCTTATTTTCTATGGACTAACAAAGGGGTCTACACTTTAGCGCCCCCCCCGGCTTTGGCATCCAGCGCGCTTGCACTCCAAGTGTTCTATTTACTTCGGGTACACTCCATATCCGATGACACGCCAAAGTCGCATAAGCAACCGACCTTATAAAATAAACCAATGGACAATTGAACTTTATTTTATTTGCATGCATCTTGCACCTTCTTATTTTGCATTAAATCAACTTAAACAATGAATTCGACCTTTAACTGAACCGTATTCGTTAACAAGTTAAACATGCTAAACTGAGGGTTTTAATCAATCTTTTTGCATCTGCATCTGCATTCTTTAACAAACTTATCGCACTTGTACGTAGCGATAACATTAGCTCAAATATCATCTTACAAGGATTGTTCTAGGTCAGTAGAGGCTATTTTTACATAGGCTTTTCTAAAAGGTTTTCATAAATCATTATTTGAATTAACTCTTTTTCTAAAGTACCCTCACCCCGAATCCAATCTGGTTTCACAAGCCTTAGATCTAGGGGTGTCGGCGTGCTCCAAAATCTAGGACATGTTTTTAACTTAGAACATGGTAGCAGGTTCCTAATTTCCGCGATAATTAGGTGGCGACTCCATAACAGTTCTTAAAGGTTTTTCCAACTTAATCTTTTTTAACTTTAAAATCCGCCCTTAAGCAAGACGCCGAGTTGGGTCCGATCCCGGGTTCCACAGCCACCATTGCCACAAGTCTGGGCATTGGAGGCGGAACTGTCCCGTGTATGCTGAGAACATTAAAGCAGGTGATAGGCTCGGTCGCACTCACCTAATCAAAAATAATCCTGACAAACCTAAGGGTAGCTAGGGTAAGTCGGGGTCGAATCCACAAGGAGAGGGTTGCAATTGTAGGTTACTTATGGAGCGTTTCAAGTCTCGTCGGTTCGAATGTTGTTGGGTTACTAAAGCTAGAGCAAGGAAAGGGTTTAACTTATATGGAGAAAGGTCTAGGAAGTCGGGTTAGGCAAGGGTAGGGTTAGGTCAAGGGATGATGATCGGGTTGAGTAGGTAATCGCACTTGCTAAGGATAAAGCTCGTCCTCTCGGTCTTAAGCTTCCTCTAGGTCTCAAAAGCGGGCTCTCGCTACTTACAATTGAGGGTCCTAATGATTATCTCGCGCCTCTCCTCGAACTAGGCTTTCGCTCTTAAGTTCAAGGGTGCTAAAAGTTTGCTAAAACGTGATCAAGGATTCAACAAACACAATCAAGCAGAGATAATCAAAGCAAGCACAAAAACCTAACTCAAATGATCACAAAAGTCAACCAAAGCAATCACCCATGCTTCACCCTTTTCCCTAGATGAAGAAACTACTCACACATGACGGAAATGATAATCAAAGCAACTGAAATAGATGAAAACATGATCACAAACAATATAAATTGAAATCACAATAAAAAAGGGAGAAGTAGAAAGCAATACCAATCAGAAATTTGCAAGGAGAATAAGATGAATTCGACAACAAAACGAAATAGGATGATCAAAACAACGTACTCGAGTCGGGAATTGAAATTACAAAAGTATAAAAGTATGAAACCTAAGAATTCTTGAGAATGAACTTTAAAGTGTCTAAAAAGTGCTGTAAAAAGATAAGATCGAAATATGATCCTTAATCCTTTCAAATAGACGAATTATTTCAAGAGTCGGAGTCGTCCCAGGGATCCGGGACAGGTGTCCCGTCCGGGACAAGGGTGCTCCCGTCCGGGATGAAGTGGTCCCGTGGAGTTCAGTTCAATCCTCCAAAATGCACTTTTTTGTACTTAGTTTTTCTTTGCTTCTTTCTCGTCCCAAGGCTAAGGGACAAGGCCTACGTCGTCCCAAGGGGTAGGGACAAGGTCTACATTGATCACATGAACTTCAAATCCCGTCCCAAGGTCCCGGGACACCTTCATTTGTTGAAACGAGGCTCGTGCGCAACCGAAACGCAACGAAACCAACTCGAATCACCTCGAAACTTCACGAAACTTTATGAAACTTCACGAAACCTCTCGAACACCATCCTAAACTCCAAATAGCTGCTTTAACCTACTAAATAAACACAAAAACGCAGCAGAGCCAAAACAGAGCGAAATAGGAGCTGAAACGCAAGTAAAAGTACGGGAATCGCAAAGTAAAGCTCGTGAAAAGGGGATATATATACGTAAATATATGACACATCAAACTCCCCCAAACCGGACCGTTGCTTGTCCTCAAGCAACCAAGCATGATAGAAAATAGAGGACAAAGCGAGCAAAAGAATACTTCCCCGAACAATCACCAAACCGCAAGTAGCTCAAGCAAATGGCAATCGATCCCGAAGCAGCATGGGACGTATGGAAATAGCAAGCTAACGGATGAGAATTACAAGACGGCGCAGAATGAATGGCATGGCTTAGACTTAGGCTCTCCAGCAATCAAATCACGGACCACTCGCGGTTCCACTCTAGCACACATGATGAACAAGGTGATATATGTGATGACACTCACCTACTCGACTGGTGGAAGCACGCCCGCAATCTAATGTGGACCAAATCTCGTATTCCCGTACACAAATAATGTAACAAAAAACGAAGCAAACATGAGGGCTTACATAGGGAATGAGGGTGTAAAGGCCAAAGAGAGGATAAGGGTGATAAGGTGGAACAAATGATTATGGAATCGTGGAGCTAAGCCACTAGAAACCACTAATACTACTCAAGTGCTCGTCCAACCAAAACGGGACCCAACTCTCAAGGAAAGCGGACCGAAAACAGCATATCGGTCTCCTTTACACAACATCGCAACAAGACAACAAATTTCAAGTGCTCACTCATGCAACAACAACAACAACTCTTTCATTTTGTGCACACATTTTCTTTCTTTTTTTTTGTATTTTGTGTTGTGTTTGATTTTTTTTTTCAGATTTTTGTTTTTTTTCTTTCTTGAGCAAAGAGCACAAATGTTGCGGAAATACCTCAAAAAAGGTCGGGGAAACAATAATCCCGACTCATATTCACCAACTCTCTCGAGCCAACGACGTCAGCAAGTCGAAGCAAAATAATGATCTCAACCCAACGAATGAGCACAAGAGTAAGCAAAAGCGGTCACTAGCTAGGCTAGGGTAGGCTATTTGGCAATGTAGCTAGCAAACTCATGTGGGTAAAGGGTATTAGGATCAAAAATGAGAGGATAAAAGCAATGCACGATCAAGGTGAATCACGTGAAAATCAACTAAAGCCTCATATGCAAAACAAGTGACAAAATCGTGGGAAACACGGGATAGGGGCCACACTTATGCGCGTTAATGTTACGTACCCCACGAGGAGAACTACTCACAATAAAGCACGGGGACCGGGATAGATGAACCGGCCTCTGGAGGCTAAAAACCTCACAATAAGAGTAGCTAAAGTCCGGAAATGATAAAGCCAACAAAGTAAAAGCATCATGCCATCATCTACAAGCGTCTCAACATCCCCGAAAGCGCTAATCCAAAAATATAAATCATGCCAAAGCTCAAAGCATACAAGGGAAGGGATGTCGGGAAAAATCAAGATAAGAACAAGCTCGCACAACGATTCGGGATATGTATTTTTGGATTTTTTGTGAAATTTTCTGATTTTTTTGAAATTTTTTGAATTTTTCAGATTTTTTGGGATTTTGAAGTTTTTTGGAAAAGCGAAAAACGAAAAAGAAAACGCAAAAATAAAAGCAAAGCGAATAGCAAAGCGTTTCTCCCCCCAAACCAAACAACACATTGTCCCCAATGTGTCCTAAAGCACATCAACCAGGGACCATAAAAGAAGGGAGATAAAACGAGCAAAAGTCTCAAAGGAAAATAAAGTACATACATGCTATATACAAAGCAAAACGTCCCCCCCAAACCGGCTTCAAACGGGGGGTTAGCAACGGGTACTAGAAGTACCACCACCCGTGGGTCTCGTCATAGACGAACCCGCTACCATCATCCTCTTCGTCGTCATATCCATTATCATCAACAGCTCGGCCATCATCTCCATCTACTCGGCCATCAACACTAGCAACAGCATGCACGTCGTCTTTGATTGCAGCTCTACCCTCGTCCATCCTCCCTAGCTCACCTGCATAAACATCATGACAACAGAGCACGGCCTCAAGGGGATCTCTCTCGAGGACTTGAGGTAAGTACTCATCCACACAATCATCTATAATATCATCAATAATATCAATGGAAAAGACCGACTCCTCTAACATGGGACGCTTCAAAGCGTTTGACAAGTTAAAAGCGATTTTATCACCTCTAACATCCAATGTCAACTTCCCGTTCTTGACATCAATTATAGCACCTGCAGTGTGCAAGAAAGGCCGACCCAAAATAATAGGAATTTGGGAGTCCTCGGCCATGTCAAGAACGACAAAGTCGACAGGGATGAAAAATTTACCGACCTTGACAGGAACGTCCTCCAAAACACCTAGGGGGCGTTTGACAGAACGATCCGCCATTTGGAGCGTGATGTTCGTTACTTTCAAGGGTCCCATGTTTAGCTTCTCGCACACCGAGTACGGCATGACGCTCTCGCTTGCACCTAAATCACATAAAGCATTGTCAATAAAAGTAGTACCAATGGTGCAAGGGATAGAGAAGCTACCCGGATCTTTCAATTTAGGAGGAGACCTATTTTGTAAAAGTGCACTACATTCCGCAGTGAAAGCCACGGTCTTGACCTCATTGAAAGATCTTTTACGGGTGAGTATGTCTTTTAAAAACTTAGCATAAGCCGGGACTTGTGTGACAAGCTCGGTGAAGGGAACCGTTATCTTGAGGTCCTTGACAACCTCCATAAACCTACCAAACTGAGCATCAAGTTTAGGCTTTACCACTCGGCTCGGGAATGGCAACTTGATTTGAATCGGCGGCTCGACCGGCTTAGCTGTCGCTTGCTCTTTCTCCTTGTCCTTCCCCACGGCTCCACCTCCACCTCCTTGGCCTTGCTCGGCCTCCTTGGTCACTTGGGCACCACTATGTGTAACACCCCGTGTTATTTTAACACAATTTGATAAAAGAATTTAATTCCTTAAATTAAATTCATCCTTTTTCCATATAATAAAAATGCGACTGAAATTTTTTCGCCAAATAATAATAAATTTTCCTAAGTACAAATTTAAAAATTTTGAAAAATAAAGTTTGTTGTATTATCTTTAGAATTGAAAAAGAAACACATTTCGAAATTTTATAAAAATGAACACTTATACTTTTCCCGTCTCTGAAATTCGAGTCAATAATTTCAAACACGCAAATCAAAGTCAAGCCACTCTACTCTCTTTCATTTTCACGTGCACTTAGACCTTAACATCAAACTTTTGATTAAAAATTTAATCATTTTGATTTTTATTAATAAATCATATTATATTAATAACTAATTACTATTTCAATTTCATTTAACTAACATTTTCACATATTGTCGAAATTCTAAGTTATACTTAATTTAAACTGATAAACTTTTTGACGTTTGATTATAATTCTTTAAATCTATAACATTCAATCTAAAAATAAGTATTTCGACCTAGAAATTTTTATTCAAAATTTCAAGGATTAAGATCCGATTTTTGTTTTTATTACCTTTTGAAAATTATTTTTATTTTTATTTCCGATTTTATTTTAAAACACTATTTTAGGATCGTATCTTTATTTCGAGACTATTAGGTATAGAAATCGAAAATTTCGAAAACGAAAATCGAGCCCCATTTTCTTTGTTGGAGCCGACTTACTTGGACTTTTCCACACTATATCTTCTTCCATTTTTCTTACACAAAATTAATGTTTACTTACACCTTTACATTTATCATCATTACTTTTATTTTATTTATATTTAAATTTAAAGATTATACTTAATAATAATAATAATACTTATAAAATATAATACTACTACTTTAATATTATCATTTTCATTTCCGTCACTTTTAAAATTTTTCTAAAGTAGTAAATAAAATATTTTAGTCTTAAATTTATAAAATGAATACTTTTCAGAAAATCGTCAAAACAGCACATTTTAACTTTTATCGCTTTTAACACCCGACCTTTTAAAACTGATAAATTTCGTAAAAACTTTATTTTGATCAAATATCCTTAGGAAGCTTCTTAAATTAGTCAAATAAGGCAACTTGAATTTTGATGTCATAAATGCATTTTTATTAAACATTATTTATTAAATAAAACCAACAAAACCTAATACATTTAACCAAATTCCTTACTAGCTTTTCCTCATTATTTTTCTAAGTCAAAAACATCACCCTTGCTCCTCCATGTATGTCGTGTGATAGCTCTCCTTTTCTCTCTTTTATTTTTTCCATTTTTTCTTCCTAAATCACTTAAATAAAAACCTTAATATTATTCTAATAAATCCTAAGTAATTCTAATTATATTAGTGGGCATTAGGAGCTAACTTGCATGGATTATTTGGGTGATTATCTTGGGTATTATGGGTGAAGAAAAATCCGATCTAAAATTTATTTTAGATCCCCACACGATTAACATCCTAATTAAGGTGACTAACTATGTCTTATATTATCCTTTTAGTAAATTAATTTGTTTTGTTATTATAATTTTATGAATATGAAAATTATGTTAAATATGTTAAACATCATTTTTATGAACTTGTATGATTATGTGTTGTATAATAAAATGATAATAAATAAGTAATAATGATAATAGTTTAGTTGTAGTAATATATTCACATGTGTAGTTAATTTATTTTTGAGCATTTTTAATTTATGTTCATATGATTTTTATGTTTAGTTATGTTTTAATTGAGTAGTAGTTATATATAGAAATTATGTGAAATATTAAAAATGAGTTTAAAGTGATTAAAAATGAAAAATAAAAATTGTATGCACATATATACATATCACGGTTTTTCCCATTTTTTTTAATATATTTTCACTTTTAATTTTTGTAAATAATATGTTAGAATAAGTTAGTATAAAATAGATGTTCCTATGAAAAAAAAACTAAATTAGGAAAACAAATTATAAATTATTAAAATCGAAATTAGTGTTCTTGAGTTGTTCTTGAGTTCTTCATGTGTGTTCTTGATTTATTCATGTTGATGTTCATACTTGTTACTCATTTTAATTTCATTTTAATTTATGTTTGTTAATAATTTATGTTTATGTTTAGTTATTGTTTTATATATCACTTAGTATTATACTATAAATCAACTAAAACATTATAAATCATTTAGATTAAAAAGTTAGAAATTTAAAGTGTTGAAAAACACTATTCATAATTATAAATAAAAGTTTTAGTAAATTTCGTTTTAGTTTAAACCGTTTTAGTATAATTAGAATAATTAAAGTATAAAGGCTTTAAGCTAAAAACCGATAAAATCGAAAAAAATGAAAATTTGGAACCTACTATACATGCTCACGGCATTTTCACTTATTTTGGGCCAAAAATTGTTTTTATCACTTTTTAGTTTAATTGTTAAAATAATTTAATTAGTAGTTAATAAATTGAATTAAGAAATTAAAAGAAATAGAATTAATTTTGTATTATGTATGTTCTACACGACATTTTTAATTTTTGTTGACTAAATTTGATCAAAATGAAATTATCACTAAGTCACTAAAGTTAAATAGTAATTAGAATTGAATTTTTGTATAAATCGTTTTAGTTATAAATGAAATGTTATAAACCGATAAAATTATGTAACCGTTATAAAAATGAACTAAATCGTGTGTTACTGCCTTTGCTATCTGGACTGTTGATCTTGGACTTACGGACTTAAATGAATCATCCACGATACTATTATTTTTAAAATGAAAATCGCTAAATTTAGTTAATAGACGACTAAATTTAATTAAGTCTCATTTTAAAATGAATATCATTATCACTTTTTACAAATTGAACTTAACATTTTTAGAACTAATATTTTAAAATGAAAATCATTATCACTTTATACAAAATGAACTTAACGTTTTTGAAACTAGACTTTTAGATATTTTCAAAAATTACTAAATACAAACCGAACTTAACGTTTTTAAAACTAGACTTTTGAAATATTTTCAAAAATCACTAAGTACAAAACGAACCTAACGACTTTGAAACTAGAATTTTTGTACTTAGCAAATAAAATGAAATTTTAGTTTATACTTAGGAAATATATTAATATATATGAATACGTATAAAAATACGTATAAATATAAAATACGTACAAGTATAGGAATACGTATAAGTATAAAAATACGTATAAAATACGAAGTTTAAAAATACGAATACGTATAAAAATACGTATAAAATACGATGAATAGTGACCAATGAATAGTGTTAAGTGAATAGTGATTTATGAATAGTAAAAAAGTGAATAGTGAAATCCTGAAAATAATTGAAAATTTTACTAAGTATAGAAAATTTAAAATGAAGAAGTAAATAACCTAAAGTGTTTGAAAAACACATAAATAAAATTGGACATACTAATAAACGTTTCAATTTAGAAACTTGAAAACGTTAATAATTAACAACACTTCAAATAATAAACGAACGTGTTATGTGATCATATGAAACCTACAAATACTTAAACGTTTGACGATGAGACTAAGAGAGTCTAGAAACATGTGATATGTAATATCAAATAAATAACAAATCATGAGTATGTTTAAATAAAAGGTCAAGCTTGGGCCTCAGATAAGGGAACGTCAATCGTGAGTGAAGTGGGGTTAAGATAGTCTTGTAGCGGTCGCCATTCTTGACAAGATAATGAATATGCCAAGGCTTTTGTCTCGTGCTTTAGGAAATAGTCGTTTTATCCTGAGTTAAGGTGCTCTATGATTAGCATAGCCCATTCTTAAATTGGATACTAGTGTACATGTACTAGACTAGGGTTTTATTCCCCTATTTCGCTAAAGTTACCAGGGCATCCGTGCCGATTTGGGCGATTATAGCGGTGGTCTCCTTGCGGTGTTTCGTTCTTAGTGGGCGCGACACTAGCATTCGTTCTTGCCACATGTAAAGATCACTTGACGAGATTGTATCTGAAGTTCGAATCATTTCGAACACTAGAAGATGAGATGCAAGTACTATAGTATTCGGCGTGGTTTACGAGTCGAGTAAGTTGCTGCACTATGGTAGTGAGATGCAAGCGACTAGAGTACAATAGCCTACTCAGTGGTCAGGCTCGTAAGCAGTATGTGTTGTGTGTTGTTTGATTAAATGAGAACGAGTGTGTACCATTTTCGAAAATTAAAGACCACAAGTTTCTGAAGTGAATCAAGTCTGCATGATGAGAATGATACAATACGTATGTCTGTTTGCGATCTGATATCGCATTGTAATCCTGTTGAATTATTGTGATACTATTGCTATGATATTATATGTTATTTGCCTTCATAATTGAATATCATGCTTATATGATTTATCGCTTTAAACCGCATGCTTATTATGACTTATATGTCTTTATTTACTATTTGTAATAAGCATGTTTATGTTTTTATCATAATGTTGTGTTTATAAAGCGATAGTAATAAACCAAAGTAATTGAAATCGAGGGTAAGTATGAGCATAGCTAGTCACTGTCCGTTCAGCGGGCACCCCCCCATCAGTTTATTGTGCAGGACGATCGTGGACCGGATGCTGGATTTTGGACGGGGCCACGAGACGTTTTTATGCTTTCCTTTTTGTTTCTTTTCGAGAGATATGTAATATATAACGCTACTCCTTTAAATTACCGTACTTAGAGTTGTTTCATTCAACTCTTGAACGATGTTATAACATTTGGGTTTTATTGTATAATTAATGACGCTGGTTTAAGACTTAATTAATTTCCGCCTTAGTAATTAAAGTCGACTAAAAACCGGGTTGTTACACTATGCACGGTCCTCTCCTTCTCCACGGCTGGTCCACCATTACTCACGTGACCATCACCTGCACTCACATTATTCTCAACACGCAAATCATTAGTGGAAGCATTAGAATTTACCTTACTTACCTTTACGGGAGGTACGTCAACATTGGGCATAGGCGGCCCATCGTAGCTCGTTCCACTTCTTAGAGAGATGGCGTTGGCGGTCTCATGAGGCGTCTTAGGTTGAGACGGGAGTGCTCCGGGCGCTCTCGTGTTGCTAGACGACGCTAATTGAGCCAATTGGGTATCCATGGCCTTATTGTGAGCAACCAAGGATTGAATGGTAGCGTCTTTAGCTTGTGCCTCCTTCTCCATCTTGGCCATCATAGCCTCTTGGTTCTTTTGCATGGCGAGCATCATGGCTTTCATCTCGGCCATGGGACCGGAGACGGGAGGAGGAGCAACCGGTGGTTGATATTGTGGTCTAACAAAACCGGGTGGATTGTAGAGTCTAGGAGCGTTGTTGTTGTAAGGAACGAAGTTTTGGGGGCTGTTTTGATGTTGTTGTGGTGGTTGTTGTGGATTGAGAATATTTTGGCTCTTGTAGGAAAGGTTAGGATGATTCCTATAGCCTTCGTTGTAATAGTTCGAGTATGAGTTGTTTTGTTGAGATTGAAAAGCATGGACATGGTGTACATTAGATTGAGAGTTCATACCTCGGCATTCCATGGAAACATGACCGGACGCTCCGCAAGAATCACATAGAGGATCATAAGTAGTGTGCATAGCGGCTACCGATTGTCCTCGAGCTTGGGAGGAACTAGCTTGCATTTGCCTCATCATCATCGCGGTCATGGCATCCACCTTCGCCGTGAGCAAGGCCACCGCGTCTACGTCATGCTTACCTCCACCCTAGGAACGTTCCTAGAATTACCGTATTGAGCATCGTGAATAGCCATGGCCTCTATTGTGTCAAAGGCCTCCTCAACATCTATGTTATCAAAGCGTCCGTTCGCGGCCGAGTCAAGCACTTGGCGAGACTCATTGTACAATCCATTATAGAATTGCATAACCAGAAACCATTTATGTAGCCCATGGTGATCCATTTTGAAGCAAAGCAAGAAAAACGAGTGAAAACGGTCTTGAAATCGCAAGGAATCGGTTTTAAGAGAGAAAAGTCGAAAATGAGGAAAATGAAGTTATAACTCGGTATTTCCGTGTTTTATAACGAGTAAAAGCCCAAGACCCTAATCGCAAGGACGCTTGCGATTTGGGGAAAGAGCCGCAAGGACGCTTGCGAATCCAGCTTTGGGCATTTTCGTGTTTTTCTCATTTTTAGGCCTAATATGGACTCTTGGTCCACTTTTAGCCCAAATAGACCCTTTCTCACGTTACGTCGCTCGGTTAAGGCGTCACCTAAAGTCCGCCACACTCTTGAACGAGTTTGAACCACTATACACAACCTTTGCGTATACACTGAGCATAAGCATTTTCCTCGGACGATAATTCCCGGCGGATGTAAGCACTCTTTACGAGATAAGCACCAACACAAGCGCTAGCACGAAGCATGAAGCATCTACGCTCTTTTACGAGACTAAGCATATGCACTCTTTTACGAGACCAAGCAACAGCAACAGCACGCAAAGGTATTCAGCAGGCAGGCATGCCCTTACAAGTATGCAAGGGCCGTCATGTCCCTAAACATGTTTGTCCCTCCCCGGATAAGCCCGGCTCGGAGTCCTAGTCTCACCCATGGACACATACTCCGCGCCGCTGATGATATCGAGACTGTAACGGTCCGGATGTTGTCGTGAAGTTTGACTTTCGCTTTAGTCCTAAGCTCAGTCAAACTGGGGGCTCTGTGGATACCCACATCCGTACCTCCCGCCAAAAACCCAGTGATGTAACAATGGACTTTTATTGCATGCTTTTATGTTGACTTAAATGGTTCTAATTATGACGAATCCGAGTTAAATGATTTAAAATGCAAATGAGGTTTCTTTATGGGTCATCACTCTTAGTGTCTTTAGGTCTAGAGTCTAGCTTGTCTCAAGTTCAGGTCCTAATCGGCATGCGCACACCCCTTTTAAACACCTTAAGTCTAATTGATCCTTTTACATTAACGAGATTCAATTCGATCCACCTAAATACCTAAATTTAGGCCCAGTCTCTAAAAACCACCTTTTAGGATTGACAAACACCTAGGATAGTCTCACGGAATGTCCTATTTCACAAAATGCTACAAAATACACCCTTTTTACATTTTCAGGGCTCGGGCCCAGAACCGAGCCCAAACCCATGCCTGGCCCGCTTCCCAAGGTCCAGGATAAACATAAACAAACCCTAGCATCAGCCACTACAACGTAACTTAGAGCTCAAGCAAGATTATACCGTATATCCTAAAAGATAATTTGGAAATATACGGAATAAAAGGATAATGCCCGCCCTACCAATCGCAAGAGGCCTTGCGATTAGGGCAGGCAGCCGCAAGGAGCCTTGCGATTGCCCCAAGCATTCGCAAGGAGCCTTGCGATTCCTAAGTCCGGTTTTATCCCCTGGCTTTCCTAATTCTTGACGAGCTTTACACTATAAATACAACCCTCCATTCATTCGATACAAGACACGATTTCAGAATACAATTCACACAAAACACTCTCAAAGCCTCACGCATAACATCCTTTGAATTCTTCATTTTTCCTAGTGTTGAATTCTCCCCTTTGAAGCGAAGCGCTGCCGGTTTCCTAACTCGAGACAGGTAATACTTAATCCTTATAAGGATTAAGGTTTTCTTTACTTCTTTGACTAGCAAGGGCCTACATTAGGCTCGCCCCGACTTTGGTACGCGAGTCTGCTTTTCATAAGGCGGCCATGCACCTCGAATACACACCCTATTCGTAACACCTTTCCAAAGTCGTATAAACAACTGACCTCTCTAAAATAAACCAATGGCTAATTGAACGTTTATTTTACTGCATGCATTTAGCAAATCCTCACCTTGCATCTAAGTCACCTAAAATGAATTCGTCATTAAACTGAACTGTTTTCGTTAACAAGTTAAGCATGCTTAACTGAGGGTTTTAAACAATCTCTTTTTGCATTCTTTTTTACATCTATATCGCACTTGTACGTAGCGAATTACTTAGGCTCATGTATCATTCTTTGTATTGTTCTCAAGTCTAGTAGAGGCTATCTTTTGATAGGCTTTTCCAAAAGATCTTTCATAAAAACATTATTTTGATTTATTCTTTAGAAAAGTACCCTCACCCGAATCTGGTTTCACAATAGCCTTAGACGGATGGGTGTCGACGTGCCTTGAACTCTAAGACGTGTCTTTGAGCGTGAGGACACGGAGGCGGGTTCTAAATTTCCCTCATAATTTAGTGGCGGCTCCAAAACAGTTTTTAAAGGTTTTTTGTACTTAATCTTTTTAACTTTACGCCCTTAGCAAGACGTCGAGTGGTTCCATGTCTAATCCCGATACCTACAGTTGGCGACAGGTTTTATTTTTAAAACTAAAATTAGCTTTTTCTTTTTTAAAAATAAAAACGAGACTTGAACGACTTGAGAACAATCAATATACATGAACTAAGCATATCCGTTAGAGTCGAATCTAGTCGGATTCACACACGAACACCCCGAGAGGTGGTTCCAAACGCAGGCATTGTCCATTCGACAAGGCACGTTCTGGACTAACCTTCCTCTCACCCCTCCACGGCTTGCCGTAGCAAACTGATTTGACCGCCCCAGGGCTTCCTTCGTATCCTACACGTTATACTGTGTGGGCGAAGGGCTAAAAGCACCTGCCAAAGCGTACTCAAATCAGTTGGAGGCGTATGAGACTTGACCCAACGACCAAGAGTCATACGTACGAATGAGAGGCTATACAATATGGTCTTTTTCAAAATTCATTTGCATATTTTCAAAAAGTCACCTTTAAAATTTTCAAAAATAATCAACCTAACAAACTAACAAGCTAACACTTTTCAAACAAAATAATCACGAGTTTTTGAAATAAACACTTTTCAAATTTTCCTTTTACAAAATTAGCAAAACCCGAGTCAAGGTTTTTAACCTAAACTCGTGGACTTCATTCATTGAGCCTCACAGCTCAAATCCTTTTTAACATCTTCGACTTGATTTAAATTTAAGTCGAATCCTTTTCACGCATCCATCTTTAGCCCATGACAACATACCGTCGCTCGGGCTAAATGGATGCAAAGCAAAATCTTTTAACATCGAGATGAGCTGCGCGCACGCATTCTCGTCTCAAAAACACTCCTAGCTTGTTTTCGAAAACTTCCCTTTTTCAAAACTTAAAAGAGTCTTTTTTTCAAACGAAATGAGCTAAAAACGAACATATAAATGAACGTGTCAGTCGGGTCTGTCATATAGCTGATGCACTCCATGCAAATGTAGGGGAACCCCAACTGGATACCCGCCGCACTAAGAACCGAGTTGTCCTCCCTTACAAGAAACGAACCTACAGACGAAAGATGGCCGGCAATGTAACAACCTGGTTTTTAGTCGACTTTAATTAAACTAAGGCGGAAAATTAATTAAGTCTATATATTACAAAACCAGCTGTTATCGTCATAAAACTCTGTATACATAATACGAGTTTAAGATAAAGCAGAGTTATTCGATTACATTCTCTCAAAAGCGTACAAAATAATTAAGGTAAACTCTCCCAAAGATTCAACAAAGATTGGTCTCAAAATTTTTGCATTAATTCTTTATCATTTTCTCGCACACTCTTTCGACACAGGCAATTCTAAAACATATGCAATATATAAAGAAAATAAATAAATAAGAACAAATAGCAAGTAGGCATGCAACACATAAGGAAAGTATGATGATTCAAACATGAGTATAAATCCAATCACGTAACATAGAACACTCATAGATAATCATTCTCAATAAATCGTACTTCAATACTCAGGAAATCAAGTCATTCAGACAATAATCAATCAAGACAAGGAAATGCATTCAACATATATTGACTAATAAGTCTTCGTTAGTAAGGCGGAATCATGCAGACCTCATAAGCATCCGCGCAATAGTAAGCCAGGGCCAACATAACTTGGACATGGTCGACAAAGCTAGAGATATCTAAGGTAATAAGGACGATTCAATCCCTTGTCTAATGTATGCATACACCACTATAGATAGGATCGTAGCATACTCGCCCTTCGAGTAAGTAATCACCTAATAATACGACTATTACCAGAGACTGCACTCTTGACAATGGTGGCTTTTCCAATTACCATATATGGGCCCACGGAAATATCAAGGATGCCCTATCCCTAGGGTTGTATATACCGTGCCAAATAACAATCTTAAATCGTTAAATCGCCTTGGGCAACTCTGGGAGGGAGCCCAAGTCCCCATATACAGCTACCTAGCTAACTTCGAATTTCAAGAGTCGCGACATGGCGAACAATCCAAGTATTTTATTCAGGTAGCTCATTTTCTCAAATTCTCATTTCCTCGTTCATTCATAAAATGTGTCAATTCCAAAACTTAAATATATCGTCGAACTTGGTATAATGAAATTTTAGTTCTAGCAGTTTTTCAGGTAAACAGAACACATAGAAAAACTTAATTAATTATTTTGGGTCCGTTCGTAAATTTTAAATATTTGCACTATTCATTATTTTACTATTCACTGTATTTACTATTCATCGTATTCACTATTCATCGTATTTACTATTCATCGTATTTATACGTATTTTTATACTTCGTATTTTATACGTATTTTTATACGTACATGTATTCTTATACTTAGTAGTATGTTGTCCATGCTTAGTATATATATATTTTTTTATACTTAGTATCCTTTATATTTATGATATTTTACTTAAGTACAAAAATCAAGTTTTATTTTCTAAGTATAGAATTCTAGTTTCAAAGTCGTTAGGTTCGTTTTGTATTTAGTGATTTGGAAACTTATTTTAAATGTAAAACTCGGTTAAATTTAGTCATATACTTAACTATAATTTTAACGGTTTCAAATTTTAGCGAGTTGTCATAGTTCATTTTAAATAGTCCGAATGTCCACATCCAAATTTAAGCAAATGTAGTAACACTCGAATTTATTCATTTTAAAACATGTAACGTTTATTTCAATCGGTTTTGTTGATTCTTTTTATTAACAAATCATTATACAATCTAATATAATCCTAAATACAAATCAAACTTAGTGACTAAGTGACAAATACATTTTGATCAAAATTGGTCCAATTTAAGAGTAAATGCCGTGACCTCTTTTATATATAGCTATTTATTTCTTTTTTTGTTTTTATTAATAATTCATTACTTTAACTAATTAAATTACTTAAGTGATAAAACTAAAAAGTGACAAATTCATTTTAGGTCTAAATAAACCCTAAAAACCGTGGCACCTTATACTTGTGCAATTTATTTTCGTTTTCTAATTTTATCGGTTTTTTGACTTAAAGTTTTCATATACTAATTATTTAAATTATACTAAAGTGATTTAACTAGTTTACGATTTTCACTAATTATTTTATTTCATTTATGAATAGTGTTTTTACTCACTTTAAATTTCTAACTTTTTCATTATTAAGATTTAGCTTATTTGACTTATATAATTAGTATTTTATTTATTCACTAGTGGATTCAAACAACAATTAAGTTCAACTTATAAATATTATGAATCAAACTAATCATATACATGAAGAACATATGAATATGTGAAGAACACATATGATTTTCTAAAGAACACTTTTAACTCAAATTTTCATATAATCGTTTTATTTTCTCAAATTTTTATAGCAAGTCTAATTAACCTAGACTAATCATAATATATTATTTAGAAAAATTAAAACTAAAAATTGGTCCAAATTAAAGGGAAAAACCGTGTATATATATATATAAGTTCACTATTTTTAATTTTTGATTTTTATTCTTCTAATTCAATAACTAATTTCCTTTATATTATTTATGTATTTAACATGAGTGAAAAACATATACAAACATTAACACACAAAAGTAAATTATTTCAAACATCAATATAACATCAATAGTTCAAGAACATAATACTTTTAAAACATTTCAATAACACAACAATTTCATTTTAAGTCCAAAACATAAACTAATTATATTTTCATATACATCTTATTCATAGTATTTTAAGCATGCAATTTACTAAAATTAAAACGAAAAATTAAGTGAAAAATAGAAGGGATGCCGTGTGGTTTTTCAAGGTTACACATATTTTATTTTTCGATTTTTATCTTCTAATTTGTCATGCAACTTAGGTGATAAGCAAGTCCTGCATATTTTCACATCATCAATTAGGTTTTAGTGCTTAGCAATTATAGTGTGCGAGAGCACCTTTAAATTGGATGATTATCGTCGAGGATCTAAAATAAATTTTAGATCGGATTTGTCTTCACCCAAAAACACCCATGATCTTCACCCATAATATTCATGAAAGTAGTCTCCAAAACCCATCTATGAACTATGAACACTTAGGAATTATTAAGAGAATATTATAGGTTTTATTTAAGTTGTTTTTGCAAGAAAAATGAAAGAAAACAAAGGGAGCAAAAGGGAGGAAAGCCACGGCTGAAATGAAGAGCCAAGAAGTTGATTTTGCTCTTATGAAAGTTGTAAAGCAAGTGGTACAACTTAGATGTTATTAATGCTTTAGGTTTTGTTTTGTTTATTTAGTAAATAAAGTTTTAATTAATTAAATTATGAGTCATATGAATCAAGTGGCACAACTTGATGTCTTAGGAAGGTTCCTAAAGATATTTGATCAAAATAAAGTTTTTCACGAAATTAATCAGTTTTAAAAAGTCGGGTGTCAAAAGCGATAAAAGTTAATGTGTGCGCTGTTCGGGGTGATTTTCTCACACGGTTTGATTAAGTGATTGTGGATCTACTAGTACTATCCTTTAAGTTGTTCTTAGTGGTGATTTATGTGATTGAGTTTGAACGTATAAAAGATAACAAAAATCGGACAAGACACACGATATGTTACGTGGGAAAAACCCTTAGATGTTAAGGGAAAAACCACGGGCGCCAAGCCAGGAGAGGATCTTCACTAGTTCTGGAACAATAGGTACAGAGTCTGGACCAACTGGTACAGGATTTAACAAAGGCGTAAAATAATAATGGAATGTATAATTGCTTGTGAATTGCGTAAAATGTTGTGTAGTTTAGTAGTGTGTCTTCTGATGTCTCTCTCTTCTGAAATCTCGTCCTTTTATAGCGTCCTTGGCTCCAACGTTCACTTCCTTGGGTGGAGGTAACTTCTTCCCCTTTCTTCTCCAGCCGCTCCTATCTTTCAGGCCTCACTTCTGCATGCTTGACTAGGTCTTGCAACGTCCACTTCTAGGGTTGCTGTTCGTATTTCTGGGCTTTATTCATAATGACTTCCTTTTTGTTGGGCTCGGCCCATCTTGGGTTTTCCTCTCCTGACCTGTGCCTTTGTTTTGTCTGCACTGCCTGGTGCTGTCTGTAGATCCTGGACTTTGTCTGGACCTGGCCGAGGGTCCTGGACCACCCTGCACAGGTCTGGACCAGCTCGGTTTTCTGGTCCCAACAGTTTGTCCTCTATCTCCTTGCCCTTCAGTCCTGAACTGGGGGGTGAGGAGATGCTTTTGTTCTCCTTCCTGGCCCAGGGTTGAGCCTGGTCCAGGTTTCTTCTGTTCTGCTGTGCGTCTGGTCCTGGACCCTGCACTTTGTATTTAATGTGGTAGTTGCCTTTTTGTGGGGAATTGTGCCCCTTTTTGGCGCTCTATGCACTGCGCACGTCCCATCGTGGGTCTCATCACGTCTCTTCGCGCGTTTATTTTTGTAAAAACCATCCAACTTCTTTTCGCTCCCTCTATATATACCCTTGTTTTTGTTTTGCTTCTCTCTCTAACTCATTCCTCTTATTTCATTAGTTTTGTAACCTAAAATCCTTCGAAAAGCCCCAAATCAATTTGCAAAAACCCTAGCTTTCCTTCTTCTTCTCCGATCATGGCTCGAAACGACACTGGTCCTTCCACGGCGACTTCTTACTCTTATGGCGACTCCATCTTTCAAGCTACCGAATTGATTAAAGACATCAACATCTACCCCAACTTGCTCGCTCAAGGGGTAGAAGCGAGGCTCAAAACTGAGGGAAAGATCCCCGAGAGCACCGAGGTTTGGGCCCCTGACACTAAAGATGTCAGGGTGGACTGGGTAAGTCCCGGTTGGTTTTCAATCTTTGAGTCCTCTTTCAGGTTTGGTGCTTCCTTCCCGCTTTGTCCTTTAATGAGCGCCTTCTTGGGTACTGTTATGACCAGATTTTACACAGCCCAGAATTGGCAGTTCTGGATAGATGTCAAGGATATGGTACAGAGCAGGATAGAAGGACAAATGGCGGTTACAGCCCAGAACGGATCAGAAGAGGCATGGCAGTTATGGTCAGAGGAGGTCAACTATGATGGTTACAAAGATCATGGGATAATGGAAGATATTTCACCGAAAGGTATGGAGTCAATGGAGGTTATTTAACCGCCAAGCATGATGGAAGTCATGGGAACGTGCCCTAGAAAATAGGAACTGATTTTGCAGCTTGCTTTGCCTATATATAGTGGCTCATTTGTACATTTTCATTCATCTTTTCACTCGTTTTTTAGCATACTTAAGCACTAGAATATACTACAAGTCACTACGATAAACTACAGTCGATTCAGACGAATTACTACGTATGAACACTTTCACAGCTTGTATTCGTCAGAACCTCAACTCTAATATTAATAAAAGTACTCCTGGCTTGGTAGCCCGCAGTTTTCCCCATCTTCTTCTCGGGGCTTCTGCGTCATCAAATCCTGTGTCCTTAGTTCTGTCTCATATAGCTCAGTTCTGTTCTGTTCCGCAATTAGTACTAGTTGATCCACTTTTCACTATTTTTATACTTGTTAAGTTTTTACCAAAACAAATTGGCGCCCACCGTGGGGCAACTAGTTTATTAATTTGCGTAACTTTTCTCACAAAAAATCTCACAAAAATCACCCTTTCTATACTCAAATGGCTGATAGAACTTTGGAGGAATTGTCCAAGGAGTTACAAGATGCGCAATCTAAGATTCAAAGAAATCTCGGAGGAGAATGCAAAACTCAAGGAGACAGAGTCCTGCTCAAGACTAAGTTGGATTCTGCTAAGGGCGATACCTCAAAGATCGGACACAGGGCATCCTTGAGTTCTATAATCAAGAGAATAGACTTCTCTAATGCGGACGAAGATGAGGATCTCAAGACCAACTCCTGGGTGGTGAAGATGAGGAAGAATCATCCGAGAATGCCGACAAGAGGAAGGGCAAGAAGAAGTTCAACTTCACCCTCATGATGATGCAAGAACTCCGTGGTTACATGACAAGGTTGCAAAGATTCCAGGAGTTCCAAAGCACCAATTGAGGAGGCTTCCCAAGAGTGTTATGCAAATTCGCCATTCGGTGAGGCTATAACTATGCAGACATCCCAAAGAAGTTCGGTGTTCCAGGATGAAACCGTATGATGGTACAGAGATCCACAGACCACGTGGCCCAAAGTATAAGCAAAGGATGTACACGGTCCCGCCCAAAGGAGTACGAGAAGCTTTGCATGTGCAAGGGCTTTGGTTCTACTCTGATTTGGACCCGGCTCTGCAATGGTTTGTCAATATTCCTAATGGTACTATTAAATCGTTTGCTAGTCTTGTGTATGTATTTGTTGCCCGGTTGCCGCCAGCAGAAGTTAGAAAAGCAAACAAGTGATCTGCATGCACTGTACGTAAGAAAGATGAGTCCCTACGAGATTATCTCCGAGAGATTCAACAAGGAGAAGATCTCTATCCCCAACCGTGACGTTGCAACCGCTATCCAGGCTTATAGGCAAGGTTTGGTGGTCAATTCGAGCTTTATCGTGAACTAACCAAGTATCCTTGTGTTACTTTTGAAGATGTGCGGCAAAGACCTTGGCCCAGATTAGACTTGAAGAAGATGCTTTGAGGCGTGATAGTTCGGGTACGAGAAGGTGAACAGAAGTCGGCGGTGGACGCACCCAGAGCAGACCAGCACCATACAAAGAGCCACCCAGAACACAAGTGCATGCTGTCGATTCTGAGACAGTCAATTCGATGACTCCTCGATATCGCTAGCCTTGGTGTTGAGGTTCCACGATTGATAGCAAAGTTGGAGAGCTTTGGGAATGCCGCAAGATGGCCCAAAAGGAATGATAATCCAAATCCAAACAGCAATCCAAACAAGTATCATGAGTACCATGGAGACATCGGCCACAAAGACGTAAGACTGCTATGCCTTCAAGAAGGAGATATCTTACCAGCTCAGAACTGGACGTCTGAAGGACATCATCAGACCAGTCCAGAGGAGTCAGACCAGAACTGAAAGCGCCAAGTCCCAGGGTTCCAGGGGACAAGAGTCAGAAAAGCCGCCAAATCCTCCACCCTACACACACGAGGTAAAGTTTATCAATGGTGGTTCTGATATCTGTGGCTTGACTTATTCTGCAGCCAAGAGGATAGCAAAGCAAGAGAAGATGCAGCCTCCAACCAGGGTAGAGAAGAATTGGGAAGTTGTCACTTTTGATCATGAAGATTGTGAAGGCATCCCAAGATCGCATCATGACAACCTAGTGATCAAGTTGCATTGGAAGCACCCTTATGCGTCGAGTTCGATTGATGGGGGCGATTACGTGAACCTGATCATCTTTGGGCGCATTGAAGGAGATGGGTATAGGCCAGGACAAGTGACCAAGAACTCCAATGTTACGGGAGGATTGATGCGAGACCAAGCACACCTTGGGAGAGATCTCACTTCCAACCTATGCCCAGGGAGTTTCTTCATTTGAGAAGTTTAATGTTATTGATTCTATGACCACGTATAATGTTTTGTTAGGTAGGCCTTGGATCCACAATCTTAAGGTCAGTGGCATCTACTTACCATCAATGTGTGAAGGTCCCAACTCAATGGGGAGTTCGTGATCAAGGGAGAAAGACAGATCAAGGCAGAGTGCTACAGAGCGACCTTGAAGCCCCAATCACCAACAAATCGCCGCATAGCAATTACGTAAACCACCAAGTCGGTAGTGGAGCCAGAGAAGTCGAGGATTGGAGATGGACCAGATCGGTGTAGACCAGTCTTGCCCGTAAAAGAAAGTATTGATGGGCGGTGATGTGCCTTCCAAAGATCGATCCGATCTAATCGGTTTCTGAAGTCTAAGAAATCAAGTTTTGCATGGAGCCGCTTTGACATGATCGAATCGATCCCGACGTTATCACGCACAAGCTCAACGTTGATCCTCGATGCAGACGGTGCACCGTAAACGCAGAAGTTTGCGCCCAGAGAAATGTTATCATCGATGAGGAAGTCCGTAAGTTGCTGGACATGAATATGGTAAGAGAGGTAATGTATCCTGACCGGTTAGCTAATGTGGTTGTTGTGAAGAAGAAGAATGGAAAGTGGAGAGTCTGCGTAGACTACACGTATCTGAACAAGGCATGTCCCAAGGATCCTTTCCCTCTTCCTCACATTGATGCTATGGTGGACAAGACTGGCGGCCATGAAGTTCGACTTTCATGGATGCCTCAAGTGGTTTTAATCGGATCAAGATGTATCCTCCGGACCAGAGGGAACCTCCTTCATGACAGAGTGGTATCTATCGCTACACCGCCATGCCCTTTGGACTCGTAAATGCCGTGCCACCTACCAAAGGCTAGTCAACATGATGTTCAAAGATCTAATTGGGGACACAATGGAGGTTTATATCGATGATATGGTGGTAAAGTCTAAAGATGCCAAAGATCATGTGAAGCACCTAGAGCAAGCGTTTGCAATTACGGATAAGTTCAATATGAAGTCAATCCCACAAAGTGCAACTTTGGAGTATCTTCTGGTAAGTTCTTGGGTTACTTGGTCACCGTAAGAGGAATTGAAGCAAGTCCGAGCAGATAAAGGCGATCCTGGATCTGGAGCCCCCGGATCTGTGAAAGATATCCGTAAGTTGACAGGAGAGTAGCGACTCACGAGCAGTTCATTTCTAGATCCTCGAGAAGGTGCAAGCCCTTCTACGATATGCTCAAGAAGAACAAAGAGTTCCAATGGAGTGAGAAGCACGAGGAAGCATTCCAGGATCTCAAGAGTTACCCGTCAACTCCACCGTTGCTGTCCAGACCAGAAGAGAAAGAACCGTTAAGTCCAGCACTGTCGATCACGGAGCATTCGGTAAGTGCGATTCTGGTCAGGGAAGAAGATGGTTTGCATTATCCAATATACTACGTGAGTAAAAGCTTGCTAGACGCTGAAACCGGTATTCTCTTACGGAGAGGTATGTTCTTGCATTGATTATGTCAACTACTAAGCTTAGACCTTATTTTGAGAGTCATCATATACGTGTTAGAACTAACCTTCCAGTTAAGTCGATCTTGAGAAAGCCTGAATCTGCAGGAGAATGGCTAAGTGGTGCAATGCGGCTCGATGCGTCACGACATCGATTATGAACCCGAGCGATAAAGTCACAAGCCTTGGCGATTTTGTGGTCGATTTCATCCGACCCTGGAAGAAAGTAGTGCTATGGAGGTGTTAAAGCTTACAGGGGAAAAAGGAGAGACACCTGGTGTCTTTGTATCGATGGAGCAACTAATGTCGAGGTTCGTCCGGGCATTGTCCTGAAATCGCCACAAGGGGACATACTAGCCCAGTATCGGTTGTGAATTTCGTACAACCAACAATGAGGAGGAATATGAAGCGTTAATTGCGAGGTTTGATGAGTCGTCAGATTGGTCTTGGTGTCAAGAATTTGGAGGTAAAAAGCGACTCTTTACTTATTGTCAATCAGATTAATGGTTCTTTTGCGGCCAAAGATTCTAAGATGTTGCTTTACCTTGAGAAGGTTAGATCCTTGGTTTCGAAGTTTGACCAGTTTAGAATTGACCGGATCCCCAGAGACCAGAACTCACAGGCAGACTCTCTAGCTAGTCTTGGCTCTAGTTTCAAACCTGCAGACCGGACAGATTCTCATAGTGCACCTCCTCGGACCTTCTATAGAAGTCCGATCCTATTCTCAACCTGTCTACCCCCACTTTTGTCTCTTGGGCACCTTTTTATGCTTTTCTTAGAGATGGTGTTTTACCCTGCATGGACTTGAGGCTAGAGCTTTTCTACTTAAAGCCTCGAGGTATGTCTTGATTAATGATGTTGTACAAGAAGTCTATGTCAGTCCATATTTGCGCCGCTTAGAACCGGCCAGCGTTTAACTGCTCGAAGAGTTACACGAAGGAGATTGTGGCAACCATAGTCTTTGGAAGAAGTTTGGCCAAAGAAAGCTCTCAGATTTGGTTACTTCGGCCAACTATGAGAAAGGAGAGGTCGTGGAGTACGCAAGCAAATGTGAAGCATGTCAAAAGCATTCTCCAATGATTCACCAACCAGCTGAGATCCTACACCCTATTTCTGCACCGTGGCCTTTCATGAAGTGGGGCATGGACATAGTTGGAAAGCTCCCAATGGCTCCAGGACAGAAGGTGTTTATGTTGGCAATGACAGACTACTTTTCGAAGTGGATTGAGGCTGAAGCATTCGAAGTGTAACGAGAAAGGAAGTCATCTCATTTATCAAAAGGAACATCATTTGCAGATTTGGAATTCGAGCCGATTGTATGTGACAATGGTACCACGATTCGTAGGGAACAAGACTAGAGAATTGCAATGCGACTGGAACATTGAATCGCTTACTGCACCAAGATATCCTCCAACTGGCCAGCGAATCTAGCAACAAGATTGTCATAAAGGTCCTAAAGAAGAAGCTGAGAGAGAGGCGAGGAAGATGGGCAGAAGAACTGCCATTAGTTCTGTGGGCTGACAGAACTACACCAAAGACTTCTACAGGACAGACTCCGTTCTCTTTGGTGTATGGTTGTGAAGCGGTGATTCCAGCAGAAGTGTCTGTTCCAACAGCAAGGTATGGTCTGAACAGTTTAGAAGCTAACCCAGAGTTGTTGTCTTCCAGTCTTGATTTTGCAGAGGAACTTAGAGATGCAGCCAGGATAAGGTTAGCAGCTTACCAGCAGAATGTGGCCAGGACTTTCAACAAGCATGTCAAGGCCAGAGTTTTCAGAGAAGGAGATTTAGTTCTGAGGAAAGTATTTGAAAATACAAAGGAAAAGTCTGCAGGAAAGCTAGCCCCAGTCTGGGAAGGACCATACTTGATTGATTCTGTTGTAGGCCAGGGAGCCTATAGATTGGTAACTCTGGAGGGAGAGTTGATTCCTAGAGCATGGAATGCAACTAACCTCAAACTCTATCTTTGTTAATACGGTATTTTCAGTTCTGAACTTTCAATTCTGTAATTTCAATTCTGTAATTTCAATTCTGCACTCCTTAATTACTTTTTGTAGATATTGCATCTTCTATTCAATAAAAACCATTGAACTCCAATGGTGTAGTTTAACTTTATTTCTAGTTTTGCAGATTACATCTTTGGTTCAAAAGTAAATATTTTCTATCACAAATAAAAACAAAGTAAATATAGTACGCTACATATTACAAATAAAGGAGTTTATCCTCCAGACTTGTTTAGGAGTTCATCCTCCAGTTCTACTCAGGAGTGAAACCTCCAGTTCTGGGCTTGGTCCCCAGCTTCTAAGGAACTTGTCTTCCAGACTTGAGCTTAGTCCTCAGCCTTGAGCAGCCAGTCCTGCAGTGGAGATCTTCCTCCAGTCCACAGTAGCGGCGATCCTGCAGAGCAGCCAGTCCTGCTGTGAGGATGCGTCCTCGGATTGACGGACCAGGGCTTGACCGCCGTTAAGAGAGTCCTATAATATCCCTTAAGGTAAGCCATGATCATGCATACATAAGTCTGGGATGTACACCTGCGAGGTTAGTACATTCACAGAACAATAGAAGCAATAGAAGCAACAGATACGATAGTAGTTAAGTCCTTGGATCACCAAGGCTGACTAAATACTAAGCATCCGAATCTGACAGAGCAGACTTGAAAAATGTCTTGCTCTGCAGATTAAGCAAAAGTTCCACAAGAGCAAATGCATGAAGTTCACGAGAATATTTACAGACCTGGACATACAAGTCCAGGCCGGACCACGAATAGCAAATTGTTCAAATTTACACAAAATGTTCACGAAGGTAATTGTTTTTCATTCTTCTTCTTCTTGAAGGATTGTCATCGACTTGGGCATCTTCGCCAAAGACCACCATCACCAGACGCAGAGGGTTCTTCCCGATCGCTGCCAGCCTCCTCTCCTGAACCGCACACCTGGGAAGAGCTGTTTAAATTTCTCCACAAAGAAGATCAATATCCCACTCCTCACGCCGGACTCGAGAGGCACGCATCATTTGAATTCTGGTCTGGGCTGTGTAAAACAGCGCCGATCAGTCTCCTGGTTCGAGTTGGCCCTCAAGCTCCCGAACACGCACCGAGATTCTCATTCTCGACCTCAACGAGGCCAGACTCTCCTCGAACTTAGCGGCAAAGAGCTTTGGCTTTTTCACCGCTTTCATACCATCCAGAGCTTTCTCCAAGTTCATGCAGGCTTGCTCTTTCAGAGCAACCTGGTCCTCCAAATGATCATACGATCCCCAGAAGTGGAAATTATGTGCCCCAAACTCGAGATACAGTCAAGAGTCTGCAAATGTAATGGTGTAAGGTACAATAGTGGTAGAATTATCATGAGAATTTGTACTAGAAGTATATCAGGTTATTACCTGCAGAGCAGAGTGAGTGGCTCTAAACGCCAGTTCTGTGGTGCCAACCCTGATCAGTTCTGGGTTGACCCTCTTAGCCGCTTGTTGGATTATTTTTTCTACGCCTGTTGATGGCGTCTTTGGGCGAAAATGTCCCTGGTAGTGACAACCCTTCAACCTCCTCAACTTTTCTCTTCTTTGATTTTTTGTCTGGTGTGTGCTTTACTGCTTCAGCTTGAGCCTTTTCCTTGCTAGGCTCCTCAATCTTCAACTCCTTAGATCCTGGAGTAGGAATAGCGATACCTGTGGGAATGAATTGGGGTTTTACATCTGGACCCCCAGCCAGAATAGCATCCATTTTCTCTTGTAGGAAGGCAGGATTCAGCCTACCCCTGGTAATTGGCCTAGAAGATTCACCTAGCATAGAACCACATGCATCTTAGAACTACAGATCCAAATCATACTAGTCCAGACCCAATCAAAAGAGCAGTTGAGAAACTTACCCTTGATGGCAGAAACCATAGGCGCATGAACCTTTACAGCCCTACTTGGTGGCCTACAGAAAGTAGGAAAACACGTCTTGTTATCCCCCTCAGACCAAGTCCTCTCTAGGAGGGGCAAAGCCATAAAAGCAGCAATCCTGGCCTTAGACTCCTCACTGTGCTCAGGGAGCCAGGAATCCGCTAGAGAGACAAACATAGAGAACCATCAACCCAGCACAGAATAGAAAGACTAGAAAACAACAAAGTTGAAACAGAAGTAGCTTACCCCTCTCAGCAATAGGGTAATCCAAACAACCGTCATTCTGAAGAGTGTCACTCTTCAGAAACAGGAAACCAGTCTTCCAGTCTTTATCATCTCCAATGTCTGGGTGCTCCACTAAGTTGTTCTGGCCCTTTTCGATCCGGAAGATAAATCTCCCACGACCTTGGGCCCTCACGGAATAAACGCTTTTTCGGATCCTGCACTATCGGCCTTCACTGCGTGCTTGGTGCAAAGTTTGTCGACTAAACAGATAATCTTCCACATGCTTGGCATTATTTGACAAGGCGCAAGCTTCATCGAAGAGAGTACCCCACTCATCCAGGAGTTGCAGGATCCTCGGACCCGATACGAAGGGAACTCATATATGCACTCCATCCTGGGCGGTCCAAGAAGGCTGTGACATAGTCATCACAGGAACAAAGATAATGTAGATGAAGGCACAATTTCATGATCTTTTAAGTGTTTGATTATTGATTGAGAAAGAGTATTCTTGGTTTCATCATCAAAGGAATCACCTTTGATGAATTCTGATCGCCAAACATGATTTCAGTAATCTCAGGTTTCTCAAGATCTATCACTTGTTCAGCCATGATTTTCAGATGATATTGATTTGATTTGATGATTGAAATAACAAAGGAGGAAGATGATGAACAGTAGAAGGTAAAAACGAAAGTTTGGCAAGGTGAGTTCTCGAGAAATTACTGGAGGCTCCTATTTATATGCAAAGGTAAAAGAGTTTAAGTGGGTTTAGGATTTTACCGTTGGTAAAATTCGAAACAGCCCAGAGTTAGCCGTTGCTACTGTTCAGCCGTCAAATCAGGTTTAAATGCTTACCTACTTCTAATTTAAACATTATCTCTTTGAATATTGTGCACAAGTCTGGCTAGATACAAAGTTGATGTTTAAATTTACAGCCGTTGTCTCTGCTCTAGTCTGTTCTGTATAGAAGTGTTTTTACAGGATTGTTTCCTCAAGATTGCTGAACACTGCACTTGAGAAAACAAGGGGCATTTGTTATGACCAGATTTTACACAGCCCAGAATTGGCAGTTCTGGATAGATGTCAAGGATATGGTACAGAGCAGGATAGAAGGACAAATGGCGGTTACAGCCCAGAACGGATCAGAAGAGGCATGGCAGTTATGGTCAGAGGAGGTCAACTATGACGGTTACAAAGATCATGGGATAATGGAAGATATTTCAGCTGAGCAGAAGTGGAGTCAATGGAGGTTATTTAACCGCCAAGCATGATGGAAGTCATGGGAACGTGCCCTAGAAAATAGGAACTGATTTTGCAGCTTGCTTTGCCTATATATAGAGGCTCATTTGTACATTTTCATTCATCTTTTTACTCGTTTTTTAGCATACTTAAGCACTAGAATATACTACAAGTCACTACGATAAACTACAGTCAGTTCTGTACGAATTACTACAGAAGTGAACACTTTCACAGTTGTATTCTGTAACCTCAACTCTAATATTAATAAAAGTACTCCTGGCTTGGTAGCCCGCAGTTTTCCCCATCTTCTTCTCGGGGCTTCTGCGTCATCAAATCCTGTGTCCTTAGTTCTGTCTCATATAGCTCAGTTCTGTTCTGTTCCGCAATTAGTACTAGTTGATCCACTTTTCACTATTTTTATACTTGTTAAGTTTTTACCAAAACAGGTACCGTGCAAGTACCACCCTGTCAGGTCATGCCTTCTGTTTGGCGATTGATCCATGGGATTGATTCTCTTTGCCGGAGGTACGGGGTTGAGATCCAGTTGGCTGACATCAGAAATACTTACCGCTTGCGTATGCATAAGAAGAGGAGGGTTCACTTTCGTTTGAGGGACAAGTGCCAGCCTCTCTTGGGCCGCCTAGACGTGGGCGACGAGAGGAACTGGACTAGCTACTACATGTTTATCAGGAGCAACTCCTTGGGCCATAATGTCTGGGCGCCTGAGTTTTCTTTGAAGGGGACTGGTATGTGTCCTTTTGAATTTCTGTCCATTTCGTCTTTGCATGAGTATCTCTGCCTTTTGCTTAATTTTGTTGTGGGTTTGGTTTGCAGTTTCTGACTGGGTCCCCACTCCTGACGACCCTGAGTCCAGGAAGAGGATAGAGGCGTTCCTAAGGCTGCCTGCTGATAAGAGGGCCTGGCCCAAGTGCATGTGTCCTGATGACGATGATGATGATGATGTAGTTGAAGTTGTTCCTCCCCCAGAGGAGGAAGAGGATGGAGATGATGAAGACGGCGAAAGTGACGACGAGGAAAGGACTGAGGATGATGAAGCTGATCAGGAGGTTGTTCCTGTCCTAGGTGAGAGACCTGTAGGTGAAGTTGCCGGTGGAAGTGGTGTACTTGATCAAACGCCTATCCATGTAACTCCGTTGAGTTCCATTCTTGCTGGGGCAGGTGGGCACTCCACCTTGCCTCCTCTGAAGATTCCTGGACCTGGCCAGAGCTCCACGCCTAGCGCTGCTTGATAAGTGTGTAATTATTCGTATTTTTATTATATAATTTTACACTTTTAGAGTCGTCTTTTATATTATTTGAGCTACGTTTATATATTTTTGTAAAATTAGATTTATAATGTGTTAAATATTATTTTACTTCAATTTGATATTTTATACTCCGTATTTTCTTGATAGGTACGTGACGGGAATAAAAGGAGTGGATTTAAAAGTAAAGCCCAACGAAGTATAGAAGAATGTGGATCAAGCCCAAATGCACTCAATGGATGAAGATAAATTAAATAAAAAATGAAGAGGTGGAGTACAACAATTCCAAAATAACACAGCAAACATAAGCAACTACACAACTACAGAGTACTCAACTACACGAAATAACACTGATGGAAACCCGATTTTGCAGTGCCTTCCAAATTTCATCCGATTTCCAAATTACAACTCCCAAAATCTATCTTTTGATCTCAAAATCTTTCCAAAATTCTATCAGAATATCATCCCAAAAGTTGTATATATACATCGATTTCATACAGAAAAAATAAGGCGGAGAAAATACCCGATTTTATAGAATAATTTAGAGCGAATTTGAGTGACGATTTTTAGACCTAATTGGGTCGAGAGAGCAGTTGGAGACACGTACTCGAGCGTCGTCCTAGCACACGGTCGAGTAAGGGCGAATTTGGAGCTCGGTTGGAGGTGCGACATCCGAATTAGAGTCTTGTTTATTCCGGGCTAAAATTAAGTTCTCTTTACTCTTTTGTATCTAATTACGGTTCGAATTCGTTGATTAATTTTAGTTTTGTAAACTGATTCCATATTGTGACGATATTTGAGTTGATTAGTGTTCATCGTTTTACTGATTTTATTATAAAGATTCGATTTTTATTCATAATTTGCTATCTTATTGTGAGAAATTATTGAATTATCTGCTATTTGTGTGATTTTGGCCTAGTTCGAATTGCATAAAGTGAGTAGCAACTAATTTAAACTGAAATTTGCGAATTGAGTTTAGTTTAGATTAGGGTAAAACGTGATCAGTTAAGGCTTGAGTATTGACGACACTTGAGAATTAATTGGGTTAATGATGTCTTCTTTGTTCAGTAATGCTGCTAAATTGATTAGTTAAGAATTAATCTCGGCCTAGTTCAGGTTAATTGTAATCTAAGAGAGGATAGGGAGGTTTTGCTATCTTAATCTCCGCAGTTAATCCATTAATCACTTTGAAATCGAAACAGTTTGTTGTCAGTTAACGAACTAGAATTACCTATATGAAATACGAACTTAAATTGTGGGTATTTGACTGTCGCGTGTAAATATTAGGTTAGTTTTATTCTTCTGTTTATTATTTTAAGCTTAGGAAACCATAATTTAAACCCCCCTTAAATCGTAAATACGACTAACACTTTTAATTTATAGGTTAATTAACTAATTAAATCATCACATTTAGAGTTTTTCCAATCTCTCCGTGGGATCGACCCTACTTATCCTTTACTATCGTTTATATTTTTGAGGCTAAGATAGGTTTATAAATTATTAATTTGTAGCGCTTAACGACACGCTATCAAATTTTGGCGCCGTTGCCGGGGAGATTTGGCGTAAAATAATAATTTGTGTGATAAAAAAAATTAAAACTAACTTCTGATATAGTCATACAGTTGTTTTCTTTTAGGTCGAGTGAATTGCGTATTTGACATGTTCTATGACCTTTTTACATGTTTTTTAGCTTGATTTATCTCGTCCTATTTTCTGCGGTCGTAGCTTATGAAACTGTCTTATTATTTTTGTATAAATTTTACATTAATTTTCATGCTAACAGTTAACATTAATTTTTACATATGTTCGTTTTTTTTGGATTTCTTTTTGGTTGAGTAAGTTGAGTATATGGCATGTTTTGTGATCGTTTTTTTTCATGTTATTACCTCGACTTAGCTCGTCCTGTTTTAACTAAAGCCATTGATCTTATCTATCTGTTTGACTTATGTACAATGTCATACGTGTAGCTGAAACTTGTCATGATTTGGTTTTCTTTTAACATAGGTTGGTATTTTTTTTTAGATCGTAGTTGTACAGTTTTTACTATTGATCTATTTAACTCTTATGATATCGTGTATTCTTCTTTTTATGTACTCCGTAGCATCTTATTTTCTTCTGTTTAGCTTGTTTTACTTTCACAAGTCGAGTCGGCTTAAGTGCCTCCCTGAGTTCGGAGCCTTTGTAGGGGGATGTTTATAGTGTCGGCCACAAAAAAATCAGAAAAATCAAAAATACAAAAAAAATTAGAAAACACAAATACAAATCAGGTCATTATTATGGGTTTTTCGCTTCTGTCAGATTTCACTTGTCTTGCCGAGTCACTTATTTTGCAGGCTGCTATATAATATTTGGAGTGCTCGGTTGACAAGCTTATGGTGAGTTCGTACACGGAAAGGTACAGTGAAGAGCTTGGAGCTGGAATTACTAGTATGTTCAAATGGCGGATATGATCTATAGGCTTTACTACTACTCCGCGCAACTGTCACAAAGAACGACTACTTTGCCTGCTGCGTAGTCTACAATATAATCAACTAAGTGTCTTCTTTCCCTCTCGTTTTGTTTTATACGCAATACTTTTATATATTTTTGATGTCGAGTTGCCATTGAGGACAATGTCAAGAGTAAGTGTGGGGGAGAGGCAAGCTAAACCTTGAAAGAAATCGTAAAATCAGGCTGAATCAGGCTGAAATTGAAAATTTTTTGCTGCTGCGTGCTGATCTGCTGTGTGCTGGTCTATTTAGATTGCATGTTGAATTGGTAAACGTTGAGTTTAATGCTGGGTTGGTTGTGCTGAAAAATAAGCTAGAAATGATCTTTGTGGTGTATACACACATAGGGGTTAGAATTAAGAATTGTGTCAGAGGTACTCGTATTCTATTTTGAGCAAATCCTTTAGTTAATTTTTAGACTAAGATGAGTCGACGACAAGCTCGAATTGAACTGTTTTACGGAAGAATTGATATATTAAAATGTTAAAGTAGCAAATTCATGAATTTTTCCTCCCTATTTAAACTTGAGTTGATTAATTTTTTAACATTATATGTTTTAGTTCTCTTTTAAATTTGAATTATGAATGAATAATAAAGAATAGCACTCATTTAACGATCTTAACCCCATTTTTGACTTATTAGTAGTGTGGTGTGTAAGCCGGTCTTGTACTTAATTTATTTACTTTCGTGGTGACTCCTTTAATGGACCGACAGGGAGATTACTCGACCTCAAAAGAGCGTAATTGTCTGTCTTGTGATTCGAGTTCTTAGCCCGAGGGGAACCCAATCTTAGCTATTGGGAGAATGCCTGATGACTTGTCCGGTTGGACAGGATCCATCGGTTGAGGCTCGCTACATGGGTCACAGGACGGATATTTTGAAAAAAATGAGTGGAAAAGTATTTATTCAAAAGAAAAAAAATCAGAAAAAAAAGAAAATGATGAATGAAAAAAAAAGAAGAAAAAAAGCAAATTTTGTGAGGAGGTATCGAGTACACCTTAGGTAACCGGGAGAACGATCCACGCACTGATGTGGTAATACAAGGTGCCGAAAGTAAACCCCTTCCCTTGAGACCTTAATATTTGGCTGAAACCCACCGTCTAATAGTTGATATGTGGGGTGAAAGGTAGTGAAATTGAGTTGTGAAGGATAAAAAGTTCATTCGTGATTATCAATTTAAAAGCGTCTGAAATCTGTAATGTTGTTTAATTAATCGATTGTATAGTTTGTAGTGGAGGAGAAATTTCATTGTATGCGCAGCTAATTCATATGATTTGTTTGAAATGATCTTGAAGTAAATACTTTAAGTTTGTCGTTGACCGTTCTTAAGTCACTATAAAGTTAAGGATGTGATATTTTTCGTAGCTCGGTTTGTCATTGTCGAGGACGACAATAAGCTAAGTGTGGGGGAATTTGATAAGTGTGTAATTATTCGTATTTTTATTATATAATTTTACACTTTTAGAGTCGTCTTTTATATTATTTGAGCTACGTTTATATATTTTTGTAAAATTAGATTTATAATGTGTTAAATATTATTTTACTTCAATTTGATATTTTATACTCCGTATTTTCTTGATAGGTACGTGACGGGAATAAAAGGAGTGGATTTAAAAGTAAAGCCCAACGAAGTATAGAAGAATGTGGATCAAGCCCAAATGCACTCAATGGATGAAGATAAATTAAATAAAAAATGAAGAGGTGGAGTACAACAATTCCAAAATAACACAGCAAACATAAGCAACTACACAACTACAGAGTACTCAACTACACGAAATAACACTGATGGAAACCCGATTTTGCAGTGCCTTCCAAATTTCATCCGATTTCCAAATTACAACTCCCAAAATCTATCTTTTGATCTCAAAATCTTTCCAAAATTCTATCAGAATATCATCCCAAAAGTTGTATATATACATCGATTTCATACAGAAAAAATAAGGCGGAGAAAA
The DNA here is from genome assembly GCA_023091065.1 of Dianthus caryophyllus. Classification (NCBI taxonomy): domain Eukaryota; kingdom Viridiplantae; phylum Streptophyta; class Magnoliopsida; order Caryophyllales; family Caryophyllaceae; genus Dianthus; species Dianthus caryophyllus. Next base: position 36,253,666 of record CM041517.1, on the reverse strand, counting down.
TACCCGATTTTATAGAATAATTTAGAGCGAATTTGAGTGACGATTTTTAGACCTAATTGGGTCGAGAGAGCAGTTGGAGACACGTACTCGAGCGTCGTCCTAGCACACGGTCGAGTAAGGGCGAATTTGGAGCTCGGTTGGAGGTGCGACATCCGAATTCCGAGTCTTGTTTATTCCGGGCTAAAATTAAGTTCTCTTTACTCTTTTGTATCTAATTACGGTTCGAATTCGTTGATTAATTTTAGTTTTGTAAACTGATTCCATATTGTGACGATATTTGAGTTGATTAGTGTTCATCGTTTTACTGATTTTATTATAAAGATTCGATTTTTATTCATAATTTGCTATCTTATTGTGAGAAATTATTGAATTATCTGCTATTTGTGTGATTTTGGCCTAGTTCGAATTGCATAAAGTGAGTAGCAACTAATTTAAACTGAAATTTGCGAATTGAGTTTAGTTTAGATTAGGGTAAAACGTGATCAGTTAAGGCTTGAGTATTGACGACACTTGAGAATTAATTGGGTTAATGATGTCTTCTTTGTTCAAGCATGTCTTTGCTAAATTGATTAGTTAAGAATTAATCTCGGCCTAGTTCAAAGTTAATTGTAATCTAAGAGAGGATAGGAGGTTTTGCTATCTTAATCTCATGATTAATCCATTAATCACTTTGAAATCGAAAGCAGTTTGTTGTCGATTAACGAACTAGAATTACCTATATGAAATACGAACTTAAATTGTGGGTATTTGACTGTCGCGTGTAAATATTAGGTTAGTTTTATTCTTCTGTTTATTATTTTAAGCTTAGGAAACCATAATTTAAACCCCCCTTAAATCGTAAATACGACTAACACTTTTAATTTATAGGTTAATTAACTAATTAAATCATCACATTTAGAGTTTTTCCAATCTCTCCGTGGGATCGACCCTACTTATCCTTTACTATCGTTTATATTTTTGAGGCTAAGATAGGTTTATAAATTATTAATTTGTAGCGCTTAACGACACGCTATCACTGCTACTGGTACCGAAACATTCTCTCTGGCCCCTAAGTTGGTTTGTTTGTCGTTCCTTTGTAATTTGTTTCCCATGATGTCCCCAGCTTCTGGATCCAGCAAGAGGAATTTCCCGTCCATGGAGGCTATTGCTGCTACAATTGCCCAGGCACGTGAAGCTATGAAGTCCGGTGGTAGCTCCGCCCCTGCTGCAAGTCTGGTGGCCCCAGTTTCTGAGTCTTCTAAGAGGAAGGCGCCAGAAGGGGTTCACACCAGGTCCACCAAAGTGTCTGTTGAATCTCCTAGGCCTACCCCTGACCAGAAGAAGAGGAAGAAGGGGCTGTTGCCTCAGATAAACCCTGTGCTCTCGATACCTCTACACTCTCAGAGCCAAACTGAGTACGTTTCCTTGGGAAAGTCCCTGAGTCAATCCTTTGCTACTCTGTCTCCTGCACCTGCTGCCCTGGACCCTACGCGTTTGGCACACAAGATGGTGGGCTGTTGTGCTCAGGTCTGTGCTCTTCCTTGTGGTCTTGGTTTTGTCCAATGTTACTCTTAGCCTGGTTCTGATCCTTTGTTCTGTTGTCTGTACCTGTAGTTGTTGACCATGTCTGCTAGCCTTGGTTCTACCGTGTCAATCTTGGAGAGTGGCAGGGGTAAAGCTGAAATTGAGAATGAGGCGCTTCGCTTCTCACTCGAAATCAGTAAGAAAGAACTGGAAAGTACCCGTTCCCGTTGTGAGAAGCTGACTGCCAAGGACAAAACCCACTTCAAGAGGATCCAACAGCAAGACGAGCTTATTGCCAAACTGAACAAGGAGCTAGAGGGGCTGCTGGAGGGCGTCAAGAAGCATAATGCAGAGCTGGCGGACCTGAGTGTATACTACACACTTCGCACTCGGATTGAAATGATGAATGCCAGTCCTGAAGCTCGTGCCACCTGGGATTTGTCTGCGGAAATTGCTACCTTCAAGCAGTTGTTTCCTGGGGAGTCGGTTTTGGAACAGGCTGAAGTATCTTGATTCTTAATCAGTCTGAGGGATTCCGGTGGTGCGGTGGGATTGACAACTTCTTTGGGCCCACCAATCTTTGGTCTGCGGTGATCATCTTGAGCATCTGGTGAGTCTGATGAATGAACTTAGTTTGTTGGTGTTTTTTGAACAATTTTTGAATTTGCCAGGGGGGGAATGTCCCCTGTAGATATTTGGCCTGTAATTATTTAGACTTGTTTTTTTTTTTTTTGCTTAGAACTTTGATTACTGTACCCATGCACAGGCATGGGTTGACTTTTTAGGTCCTGACCTTTGACATCCTTTTGCTATGCTATGTTATGTTATGTTTTGTTACGCTTTGTTATGTTTTGTCTTTGTTATGATGCGCATATAATTTGTTGTGAATTTGTAAAGTAGCATGCATGCGTTTGATAGTTTAGGCGACTTACACTTTGGGGCTCCCTTAACGGACATTACACCCTGTCCCGTTGTTGCAGTCGTACTGGGGCTGAGGCCCTTCTTTGTTTTTGTTTTTGTATTTGGTCCTGGTCTGGTCCAGACGTCTGTTCTGCCTTGTCTGCACAAGAAGGGGGGTCAGGACTGACCGTTGGCGTTAATAGCGGCCCTCCGACGCCAAGTCGATTATAGTTATATAGGATAATTTGTAAAGGAAAAGTTTTGAGTTTTGTGGGTTACCAGATGTCTTGGTCCAGGACACTTTACATATGATAGAGCTTGAGGTGGAGTGTATTCCAGGGTCTTGGGACCATGTCTCCTTCCAGAGTCTGTAGTCTGTAGGAGCCCTTCCCTACTGCTGAATCAATAAGGTATGGACCTTCCCAGGTTGGGCAACTTGCTGCGACCTTGTCCCTTGTGATACGAAATACCTTTCTCAGGACCAGATCTCCTGTCCTGAACATTCGTACCCTCACATTCTTGTTGTAAATTCTGGCCACAGATTGTTGGTATCTTTGCTAACCTTCTTCTTGCTAAATCTCTCGAGCTCTGGTGTATCCGGTGTCATGCAATAGTTCATTATTCTCAGAATTTGTGTTTAGCCCATACCTGATTGTTGGAACGTGCACTTCTACTGGTAGTACAGCTTCACATCCGTAAACCATTGAGTATGGAGTTTGTCCTGTTGCTCTCTTTGGTGTAGTTCATGCGCCACAAAGACTAGTGGCAATTCTTGACCCATCTTCCTTGCTTCTCCATCGACTTCTTCTTGATGCAGCGATCACAATCTTGTTCTTTGGACTCGGCTGTCCATTTGCTTGAGGATATCTTGGTGCAGATGTTACCAAGTTGATGTTCCACTTCGTGCAGAAAGCTCTGGTCTTTTTTCCAACGAATGCAAGCCCATTGTCACACACTATCTCTGAAGGAATCCCATACCTGCTGATGATGTTCCTTTTTATGAAAGCGATCACTTCTTTTTCTGTGACATTCTTGTATACATCTGCCTCTATCCACTTGGAGAAGTAGTCTGTCATTGCTAGCATGAATACCTTCTGCCCTGGAGCCATTGGTAGTTTGCCAACTAAGTCCATGCCCCATTTCATGAATGGCCATGGTGCTGATATTGAGTGCAGGTTCTGTGCAGGTTGATGTATCTCTGGACCATGCCTTTGGCAGGCGTCACATTTTGTGGCATACTGGATGCTATCTGTTTTCATTGTGGGCCAGTAGTACCCCATCCGCAAAATTTTGTTGACCATGCTTCTACCACCTGTGTGGTTTCCACAGTGTCCATCGTGAATTTCTGATAGTACTGTCCTGACCTGGTCAGGTTCTAGGCAGCGCAGGTACAGCCCGTTGAAGGACCTTCTAAATAGTATGCCTTGGATGATTGTATATCTGGACGCCTTGATTCTAAACGCTCTTGCTTCAATCTTGTCCTGAGGTAGTTTGCCCTGGACCAGCCATTCATAATATGGTTTGGTCCAGCTCTGGGTAGCTTGGACTGTGTTCTGCAGGACTGGCTGAACTTTCTGGACTGCAGGTTCCAGGATGTGTACAATTGGTATACTGTCTAGCACACCAGGTTCAAATGCTGATCCTATATTAGCCAAAGCATCTGCCTGCACATTTTGATCTCTAGGGACTTGCTCAACCTCAATGTTAGTAAATTTTTGAAAAAGATTTTTGACCAAATCAAGATATGCAATCATTTTAGAGTCCTTAGCAGCGTACGTACCGTTGATTTGGTTTGCTACCAGTAAAGAGTCTATTTTTACCTTCAGATTCTGGATCCTCATGTCCAGACATACGTTTAGTCCTGCTATCAGTGCCTCATACCCAGCTTCATTATTGGTAGTCCTGAATTCATAGGATACAGCCTGTACTATCTTGTCCCCCTGTGGTGACTTCAGGACCACACCTAGTCCAGTACCCCTTATATTGGCTGAACCATCTGTCCAGAGTTCCCAGATCTGCTGTTTCTGGTCCAGATGGAAAATTTCCTTTGTCACCTGCTCCTCTAGTGTGGGAGTGAAGTCAGCCACAAAGTCTGCTAATGCTTGGGATTTGATTGCTGTTCTGGGCTCATAGGACAAGTCATAGGTGCTCAATTTGACTGACCACTTTGACATACGACACGAAAGTTACGGTCTAGACAAGATCTTGATCTCACAGGAACATTAGTACGAATGATAACATGATGCGCCTCAAAATATGGGCGCAACTTGGTACAAGCAACTGTTAAAGCCAAAACAAATTTTTCCAGTACAGAATACCTGGTTTCAGCATCCAGAAGACTCTTACTTACATAATACACAGGATCTTTGTCCATCCAGTTCTCTCACCAGGAATTTGCGCTTACGTAAGCTTCTGAGGCAGTCTTGGACCAGTGACTCCCCCGGTTCTGGTTTAGATAAAAGTGGGGCTGATGACAAGTACTCTTCGAGTCCTGGAATGCTTTCTCATGCTCTGTCCCCAGTTAGGCTTGTTCTTTCTCAGGAGATCATAGAATGGCTTGCACCTTTCAGAAGACCTGGAGATGAATCTATTCAGCGCTGCTACCCTTCCAGTCAGTTTCTGGACATCCTTCGAGTTCTGGGGGGACTGCAAGTTGATTATCGCTGAGATCTGCTCTGGACTAGCCTCTATGCCTCTTTTTGTCACCATATAGCCTAACAATTTTCCTGCAGTGACACCAAAGGTGCATTTAGTAGGGTTTAGTTTCATATTATACTTTTCCAGAATCTCAAACGCCTTTTCCAGGTCCAGGATGTGGTCTTCAGCTTTCTTTGACTTCACCACCATATCATCGATGTAGACCTCCATAGTATCTCCAATCTGGTCTTTGAACATCATGTTCACGAGCCTTTGATATGTTGCTCCTGGATTCTTTAGTCCAAAAGGCATAACCTTATAGCAATAGATGCCCCTACTGGTCATGAACGCTGTGTGCTCCTGGTCTGGAGGGTGCATCCTGATCTGGTTGAATCCACTAGCCGCATCCATGAATGTCAGCACCTCATGTCCTGCTGTGGCATCCACCATTGCATCAATGTGTGGTAGTGGAAATGAATCTTTTGGGCACGCCTTGTTCAGGTCTGTGTAGTCCACGCATACTCTCCACTTGCCATTCTTTTTCTGGACCACAACTACGTTTGCCAGCCAGTCTGGGTACATCACTTCTTTGATCATGTCCATGTCCAGCAACTTCTGTACCTCCTAGTTCACAATCTCATTACGCTCTGGTGCAAACTTCCTGTGTAACACCCCGTGTTAATTTAATTCATTAATTAGCCATCAATTTCTAATTTCAAAGCCTAAATCAAATCCTAAGCCTTTTAGCCTTCAAAATCACAATTTTTACTAAACTTTTGTTTTGTAAAATTTATCGACTTCTTTAACACTTTTCAAAATTTTTGAATAATGAAATAAATAATTTAGTCTTAGAATTTAAAAGTAGAAATATTTCGAAAAATCGTCAAACGCGCACACATTAACTTTTATCGCTTTTGGCCTTGAGCTTTTAAAGCTGACCAAACTCGAGGAAAACATTTTAAAACACAAAATAGACAAATTCTACACTAAATAGTAATGTAAGACTTAATTTGTCTAGTTGAATAATTTGGTCCCCTAATTTCATTTAATTAAACTTTATATTTCATTAAAAACCAAAACATATCTAATTCATTTAACCTAACATTTTACTAACATCATTTTCATAATTCACAAGAGCAAAACACACCCATTTCTTCTCCATTATGGCCGCCACTTACTCTCTTTTTCTCTCTTTATTTTCTTTCATTTTTCACTTAAAACTTCCTAAATAAAAACCTAAATATTACTCTAATATTACACTAGTGTTCTTAGACATCTTTGGGTATTTGGAGCTTATATTTTACGGGTTTATTTGAAGGTGAAGACGGGTTTGAGGGTGAAGACTTAGACTTGGATAATATAGTCGATCCGGAAAACCAATAAACTTACCGATCAAAGGTGACTAACTATGTCTTGTATTATCTTTTTAGTAAATTAATTTGTTTTGTTATTATGATTTTATGGATATGAAAATTATGTTAAATATGTTAAACATCACTTGTATGAACTTATATGTTTATGTGTTATATAATAAAATGATAATAAATAGGTAATAATGATAATAGTGTAATTGTAGTAATATTGTTCATATGTTAGTTAAATTAATTTTGAGCATTTTTAATTTATGTTCATATGATTTTTATGTTTATTTATGTTTTAATGAAGTAGTAATGTTATATAAAAATTATGTGAAATATTAAAAATGAGTTTAAAGTGATTAAAATCAAAAATGAAAATTTATATATATATATTACATATACACGGTTTTCTTTATTTTTTTTAATAAATTTTCACTTTTAATTTTTGTAAATAATATGTTAGATTAAGTTAGTTAAAATGGATGTTACCATATGAAAAGAATTAATTTAGGAAAATAAATTATAAATTATCAAAATCGAAATAAGTGTTCTTGAGTTGTTCTTGAGTTCTTCATGTGTGTTCTTGAGTTATTCATGTTGATGTTCATACTTGTTACTCATTTTGATTTCATTTTAATTTATGTTTGTTAATAATTTATGTTTATGTTTAGTTATTGTTTTATATATCACTTAGTATTATACTATAAATCAACTAAAACATTATAAATCATTTAGATTAAAAAGTTAGAAATTTAAAGTGTTGAAAAACACTATTCATAAATATAAATGAAATTGTTAATAAGTTTCATTTTAGTTTAAATCGTTTTAGTATAATTAGAATAATTAAAATATAAAGACTTTAAGCTAAAAACCGATAAAATCGAAAAATGAAAATTTGGAAACTACTACTACCTACACACGGCATTTCCACCATTTTTAGGTTAAAATTTACTTTTATCACTTTTTAGTTTAATTGTTAAAATAATTTATTTATTAGTTAATAAGTTAGATTTAAGAAATTAAAAGAAATAAATCAATTTTTGTATTATATATGTTGTACACGGCATTTCCATTTTTAATTGACTAAATTTGACTAAAATGAAATTATCACTAAGTCACTAAAGTTAAATAGTAATTAGAATTGAATTTGTGTATAAATTGTTTTAGTTATAAATGAAATACGATAAACCGATAAAAATATGTAACCGTTATAAAAATGAACTAAATCGTGTGTTACTGCCTTTGCTATTTGGACTGTTGATCTTGGACTTACGGACTATAAAAGAATCATCCACGATACTATTATCTTTTAAAATGAAAATCGCTAAATTTAGTTAATGTGAGGCGACTAAATTTAACTAAGTCTCAATTTAAAATGAATACCATTATCCCTTTTTACAAATTGATCTTAACATTTTTAAAACTAATATTTTAAAATGAAAATCATTATCACTTTTGTAAAATGAACTTAACGTTTTTAAAACTAGAATTTTAGAGTATTTTCATAAATGACTAAATGCAAAATGAACTTAACATTTTTAAAACTATGATTTTCGAATATTTTCATAAATGACTAAATACAAACCGAACCTAACATTTTTAAAACTAGACTTTAAAATATTTTCAAAAATCGCCTAAGTACAAAACGAACCTAACGACTTTGAAACTAGAAATTTGTACTTAGAAAATAAAAACAAGTTTAGTATTATACTTAAAATATCTTAAGTATAAAAATACGTATAAATATAAAAATACGTACAAGTATAGGAATACGATAAGTATAAAAATACGTATAGAATACTTAAGTATAAAAATACGAATACGTATAAAAATCATTATAAAATACGATGAATAGTGACCAATGAATAGTGTCAAGTGAATAGTGAAATACTGAAAATAATTGAAAATTTTACTAAGTATAGAAAATTTAAAATGAAGAAGTAAATAACCTAAAGTGTTTGAAAAACACATAAATAAAATTGGACATACTAATAAACGCGTTTGATTTAGAAACTTGAAAACATTAATAATTAACAACACTTCAAATAACAAACGAGCGTGTTATGTGATCATATGAAACCTACAAATACTTAAACGTTTGTGGCGAGACTAGGAGAGTCTAGTAATATGTGATATGTAATATCAAATAAATAATAAATCTTGAGTAAGTTTAAATAAAAGGTCAAGCTTGGGCCTCAGATATGAAAATGTCAATCGTAAGTGAAGTGGGACTAAGATAGTCTTGTGGCGGTGGCCATTGCCGGACAAGATAATTGAATATGCCAAGGCTTTTGTCTCGGGCTTTAGGAAATAGTCGCTTTATCCTGAGTTAAGGTGCTCTATGATTAGCATAGCCCATTCTTAAATTGGATACTAGTGTACATGTACTAGACTAGGGTTTTATTCCTATTTCGCTAAAGTTAACGGGGCATCCGTCTTGGATTTTGGGGCGATTATAGCGGTGGTCTCCTTGCCGTGTTTCGTTCTTAGTGGGCGCGACACTAGCATTCGTTCTTACCTGCGTAAAGATTACTTGACGAGATTGTATCCGAAGTTCAATCATTTCGAACACTAGAGAATGAGATGCAAGTATTATAGTATTCGGCGTGGTTTACGAGTCGAGTAAGCCTCTGCACTATGGAAGTGAGATCTGATCGATCAGTACAAAGGCCTACTCGGTGGTCGTGCTCGTAGCGGTATGTGTTGTGTGTTATTTGATTAAATGAGAGCAGTGTGTACCATCTTGAAAATTAAAGACCACAAGTTTACGAAGTGAATCAGTGCATGATGAGAACACTACGATACGTATGTATGTATGCGATCTGATATCGCTTTGTAATCTTGATGATATGTTGTGATACTATGACTATGATATTATATGTTATTTGCTTTCATAACTGAATATCATGCTTATATGATTTATCGCTTTAACCGCATGCTTATTATGACATATATGTCTTTACATGCTAATTGTATTAAGCATGTTTATGTTTTATCATAATGTTATGTTTATAAAGCGATAATATTAAACCAAAGTAATTGAAATCGAGGGTAAGTATGAGCATAGCTAGTCACATCAGCTCATTGAGCATCCCCATCGATTTATTGTGCGGGGTAATCATGGACCTAAGTCGGATTTTGGACGGGGCCATGCAACGTTTTTACGCTTTACTTTATGTCATTTGCGAGAGATTTGTAATATATAAGACGCTACTCTTTTAAATTTCCGTACACAGAGTTGTTTTATTCAACTCTTGAATTACGATGTAACATTTTGGGTTTTATGTATAATTAATAACGCTGGTTTAAGACTTAATTAATTTCCGCCTTAGTAATTAAAGTCGACGAAAAACCAGGTTGTTACATCCTGCGCTTCTGTTTCACAGGCTTAAAACTTGGGTCAATATTTAACTTATGCGTAATAACATCAGAACTTATACCAGTCATATCAAAATGGGACCAGGCAAAACAATGCTCTTTTTTCCTCAGAAAGTCAATTAGAGCGGTCGATTACCTGGAGCGTCGAACCAACCGTAACCTTCTGTCCAGGTCTTTCCTTTGCCAAAACAATTTCATCTGTCTCCATGCGTGGGACAGGATTCTCAACAGACCTGACAGGCTGCTTTAATTGCTATGCGAAGGACTTACCTGGGCCAGGAGGTTTCGTGGTCGTCTGTAACATTCTGTGCGATCTGGCTTCTTTCTCCTCGACTATTCTTTGTCCCCATTTCGTTGGAATCTTTATGCACTGGTGATACGTTGAAGGTACAGCCTTGAGGTTGTGGATCCAGGGTCGCCCTAGGATCACATTGTATGAGGATAAACAGTCTATGACGCAGAACTTCTCAAAAGACGTGACTCCTTCCACGTAGGTTGGGAGTGTAATCTCTCCCAGGCTGTGTTTTGTTTCTCCACTGAATCCTACCAGGACGCTGGACTTCTTTGTGACGTCTGAATCTTTCAGTCCCATTGCTTCCAGTGCCTCCATCATTATGATGTTGACTGAGCTGCCACCATCTATCAGGACTCGTCTGACCATGCAGGTTCCAATCTGGATCTTGATCACTAGACCATCATGGTGAGGCCCATGCACCCCCTGAAGATCTGACTCATCGAACACAATCTCCTGGGCTGGACCTGGTTGTCCTGCTGGTGGCTGTTGCCTGTTTTCCAGAGCCACACGCTTCGCAGCAGAATATGTTAGTCCACAAATATCTGAACCACCAGAGATGAATTTTACCTCATGGGTTGGTGGTGGTGGAGGAAGATCTCTGGGCTCATCTCGTTCATCTCTGTTCCTCCTGTTCCTGGGCAGGATATCCTTCAGGTGACCATTCTTTAGCAGATGAGCTACTTCCCTCCTGAGAGCTATGCAGTCCTCTGTGGTGTGCCCAATATCAGAATGGTACTCACACCACTTGGTTGTGTCTCGCCTTGGATTTGGCTTCTCACTTGCTTTTGGCCATCTGACTGCTGAGCCCAACTTGTCCAACTTGTTGATCAGGCCTGGAAGATCTACAGAGAAGCAGTATTCTGAAACTGGAGGTGGAACCCTGGGTGCATCGGTCTGCTCATCCACGGCGTTTGCCTCCCATTCGCCGCCTCGATATGGACGATCCTGTTATTCTTTGTCTGGGTGGTGACTTTGCGTTGACTCGCCGCACAGTCCTGATAACGTGCTCAATGAGCTGCTGGTCCTCTTCTACCCTGATCTGGGCCAGAGCCTTAGCCTGCACATCCTCAAAGGTAGAACAAGGGTAGCGAGTTAGTTCAACATAAAGATCAGAATCTCTAACCAAAACTTGCCTGAAGGCCTCAATGGCCGTGCCGATATCACATCTGGGGATGGACACTTTCTCCTTGTTAAAGCGGTGCAAGAAGTCCCTTAGTGACTCGTTCGTTCTCGATGACTCGATGCAGTCACCGGTGCTTCTCCAACAATCACATCTTGTGGCGAACTGGACGTTGAAAAGGTTGATCAGCTCCGCAAAGGATTTGATGGTCTTGATTGGCAGGTTGATATACCACTGTAGGGCTGGACCAGTCAAGGTTGAACCAAAGCTTTTGCACATGCAGGCCTCCCTCTTCTCTGCTGGGATAGGAACGTTGAACATCCTCTGCCTGTACTGAGCCACGTGTTCCAGAGGAGCAGCTGTCCCATCATAGAGCTTTAGGTTGGGCGCTGAGTACTTCTTTGGCATCTCCACCATTGCAATGCAGTCATCAAAGGGTGAATCAGCATAACTCCCTGGTGCTGCCTCTTCAATGGGTGGTGGGAGCCCTGGAACCTTTCGTGCACTAACTCACGAGTTTCTGCATCTCCATCATCATGTACTGCATGACCTGGCCTGCACTAACTCCCTCTGGTGTCTTTGGTTCACCGCCTCCACCTGCACCGGTGTTCTCTTGATCTTCCTCCACGTTGTGTGGGTCGACTTTTGTTCCTTGTGACCTGCGGAAGAAAGTAGAAGTCAAGTTGTTTGATCACATCAGAAAATGGAGTACCTGGTGGGATCCTGGATCCTGAGGCTTTCTTACGGCGAGAGGTTTCCAACCTTCTTCAGGGCCGACCTCAGTCTCGCTAATCTTGCAGCCTCTGCCTTGGCCTCTTCTGCAGCCTGCTTGGCTTGTTGTAGTTCCTCCTGGAGTTTGAGCATGGCTTCTGCATTGGGATCTGCCATCTTTCACGCTGGTTGCACTTGTGCTGACTTGGAATGTTTTGTAGGATTAGTAAACTAGTATCCCCACAGACGGCGCCAATCTGTTCGGGGTGATTTTCTCACACGGTTTGATTAAGTGATTGTGGATCTACTAGTACTATCCTTTAAGTTGTTCTTAGTGGTGATTTATGTGATTGAGTTTGAACGTATAAAAGATAACAAAAATCGGACAAGACACACGATATGTTACGTGGGAAAAACCCTTAGATGTTAAGGGAAAAACCACGGGCGCCAAGTCAGGAGAGGATCTTCACTAGTTCTGGAACAATAGGTACAGAGTCTGGACCAACTGGTACAGGATTTAACAAAGGCGTAAAATAATAATGGAATGTATAATTGCTTGTGAATTGCGTAAAATGTTGTGTAGTTTAGTAGTGTGTCTTCTGATGTCTCTCTCTTCTGAAATCTCGTCCTTTTATAGCGTCCTTGGCTCCAACGTTCACTTCCTTGGTTGTAGGTAACTTCTTCCCCTTTCTTCTCCAGCAGCTCCTATCTTTCAGGCCTCACTTCTGCATGCTTGACTAGGTCTTGCAACGTCCACTTCTAGGGTTGCTGTTCGTATTTCTGGGCTTTATTCATAATGACTTCCTTTTTGTTGGGCTCGGCCCATCTTGGGTTTTCCTCTCCTGACCTGTGCCTTTGTTTTGTCTGCACTGCCTGGTGCTGTCTGTAGATCCTGGACTTTGTCTGGACCTGGCCGAGGGTCCTGGACCACCCTGCACAGGTCTGGACCAGCTCGGTTTTCTGGTCCCAACATGCGCGTTTGACGATTTTTCGAAATATCTTTACTTTAAAATTCTAAGACTAAAATATTTTATTTACTATTGAAGAAAATATTTAAAAGTTAAGGAACGTCGAAAATAGACGAATTGAAGGTTTCGAGGAATGAAATTTGACCTTTGAAAGAAAACAGAAAAATGAATTTAGTTCGGTCTGTCTAATGTTTATGAAAACTGTACCATTAAATTCGTCTTGAAAAATTAGGTGGTTTAGGCTTTTGTTTCGTTAAATTCCGAGTCCGTATGACCACTTTTCGGACCTCGAAAGTTAGGCCCCAATTATTCCTACGGGTTACCTTAAATTAAAGAGGAAATTAGTTTGTTTTATAATGTTAAATGTAAATTAATAAAATGATAACTTTAAATAGGTGTGTAAGTAATATAGGTGATGTGTGTAAGAGAGCAAATGGAAGAGGATAATCCTTGGTCATGCATGACCAAGGTAAGTCGGCTAAACATAAAGAAAATCGGCTCGATCGTTTTCGGAATTTTCGATTTGCGCGCACGCGAAAAATCTCGAAATAAAAGTTACGATCCTAAAATAGTGTTTCGAAATAAAATCGAAAATAAAAATGAAAATAAACATCGAAAGGTGATCAAAACAAAAATTGGGTTAAAACCCTCGAAACTTTGAATAAAAATTCGTTTGGTCGAAATATATATTTTTTTCGTTGAATGTTATTGATTTAAATAATTATAAACAATTGTAACACCCCGTGTTAATTTAATTCATTAATTAGCCATCAATTTCTAATTTCAAAGCCTAAATCAAATCCTAAGCCTTTTAGCCTTCAAAATCACAATTTTTACTAAACTTTTGTTTTGTAAAATTTATCGACTTCTTTAACACTTTTCAAAATTTTTGAATAATGAAATAAATAATTTAGTCTTAGAATTTAAAAGTAGAAATATTTCGAAAAATCGTCAAACGCGCACACATTAACTTTTATCGCTTTTGGCCTTGAGCTTTTAAAAAGCTGACCAAAGTCGAGGAAAACATTTTAAAACACAAAATAGACAAATTCTACACTAAATAGTAATGTAAGACTTAATTTGTCTAGTTGAATAATTTGGTCCCCTAATTTCATTTAATTAAACTTTATATTTCATTAAAAACCAAAACATATCTAATTCATTTAACCTAACATTTTACTAACATCATTTTCATAATTCACAAGAGCAAAACACACCCATTTCTTCTTCATTTTGGCGGCCACTTACTCTCTTTTTCTCTCTTTATTTTCTTTCATTTTTCACTTAAAACTTCCTAAATAAAAACCTAAATATTACTCTAATATTACACTAGTGTTCTTAGACATCTTTGGGTATTTGGAGCTTATATTTTCTGGGTTTATTTGAAGGTGAAGACGGGTTTGAGGGTGAAGACTTAGACTTGGATAATATAGTCGATCAGGAAAACCAATAAACTCTTACCGATCAAAGGTGACTAACTATGTCTTGTATTATCTTTTTAGTAAATTAATTTGTTTTGTTATTATGATTTTATGGATATGAAAATTATGTTAAATATGTTAAACATCACTTGTATGAACTTATATGTTTATGTGTTATATAATAAAATGATAATAAATAGGTAATAATGATAATAGTGTAATTGTAGTAATATTGTTCATATGTTAGTTAAATTAATTTTGAGCATTTTTAATTTATGTTCATATGATTTTTATGTTTATTTATGTTTTAATGAAGTAGTAATGTTATATAAAAATTATGTGAAATATTAAAAATGAGTTTAAAGTGATTAAAATCAAAAATGAAAATTTATATATATATATTACATATACAGTTTTCTTTATTTTTTAATAAATTTTCACTTTTAATTTTTGTAAATAATATGTTAGATTAAGTTAGTTAAAATGGATGTTACCATATGAAAAGAATTAATTTAGGAAAATAAATTATAAATTATCAAAATCGAAATAAGTGTTCTTGAGTTGTTCTTGAGTTCTTCATGTGTGTTCTTGAGTTATTCATGTTGATGTTCATACTTGTTACTCATTTTGATTTCATTTAATTTATGTTTGTTAATAATTTATGTTTATGTTTAGTTATTGTTTTATATATCACTTAGTATTATACTATAAATCAACTAAAACATTATAAATCATTTAGATTAAAAAGTTAGAAATTTAAAGTGTTGAAAAACACTATTCATAAATATAAATGAAATTGTTAATAAGTTTCATTTTAGTTTAAATCGTTTTAGTATAATTAGAATAATTAAAATATAAAGACTTTAAGCTAAAAACCGATAAAATCGAAAAATGAAAATTTGGAAACTACTACTACCTACACACGGCATTTCCACCATTTTTAGGTTAAAATTTACTTTTATCACTTTTTAGTTTAATTGTTAAAATAATTTATTTATTAGTTAATAAGTTAGATTTAAGAAATTAAAAGAAATAAATCAATTTTTGTATTATATATGTTGTACACGGCATTTCCATTTTTAATTGACTAAATTTGACTAAAATGAAATTATCACTAAGTCACTAAAGTTAAATAGTAATTAGAATTGAATTTGTGTATAAATTGTTTTAGTTATAAATGAAATACGATAAACCGATAAAAATATGTAACCGTTATAAAAATGAACTAAATCGTGTGTTACTGCCTTTGCTATTTGGACTGTTGATCTTGGACTTACGGACTATAAAAGAATCATCCACGATACTATTATCTTTTAAAATGAAAATCGCTAAATTTAGTTAATAGACGACTAAATTTAACTAAGTCTCAATTTAAAATGAATACCATTATCACTTTTTACAAATTGAACTTAACATTTTTAAAACTAATATTTTAAAATGAAAATCATTATCACTTTTGTAAAATGAACTTAACGTTTTTAAAACTAGAATTTTAGAGTATTTTCATAAATGACTAAATGCAAAATGAACTTAACATTTTTAAAACTATGATTTTCGAATATTTTCATAAATGACTAAATACAAACCGAACCTAACATTTTTAAAACTAGACTTTAAAATATTTTCAAAAATCGCCTAAGTACAAAACGAACCTAACGACTTTGAAACTAGAAATTTGTACTTAGAAAATAAAAACAAGTTTAGTATTATACTTAAAATATCTTAAGTATAAAAATACGTATAAATATAAAAATACGTACAAGTATAGGAATACGTATAAGTATAAAATACGTATAGAATACGAAGTATAAAAATACGAATACGTATAAAAATACGTATACAATACTATGAATAGTGACCAATGAATAGTGTCAAGTGAATAGTGAAATACTGAAAATAATTGAAAATTTTACTAAGTATAGAAAATTTAAAATGAAGAAGTAAATAACCTAAAGTGTTTGAAAAACACATAAATAAAATTGGACATACTAATAAACGTTTCAATTTAGAAACTTGAAAACATTAATAATTAACAACACTTCAAATAACAAACGAACGTGTTATGTGATCATATGAAACCTACAAATACTTAAACGTTTGACGCTGAGACTAGGAGAGTCTAGTAATATGTGATATGTAATATCAAATAAATAATAAATCTTGAGTAAGTTTAAATAAAAGGTCAAGCTTGGGCCTCCCGGATATGAAA
Organism: Dianthus caryophyllus; assembly: GCA_023091065.1. Classification (NCBI taxonomy): domain Eukaryota; kingdom Viridiplantae; phylum Streptophyta; class Magnoliopsida; order Caryophyllales; family Caryophyllaceae; genus Dianthus; species Dianthus caryophyllus. Next base: position 36,237,166 of record CM041517.1, on the reverse strand, counting down.
GCGTCGATCGTAAGTGAAGTGGGACTAAGATAGTCTTGTGGCGGTACGCCATTCTTGGGACAAGATAATTGAATATGCCAAGGCTTTTGTCTCGGGCTTTAGGAAATAGTCGTTTTATCCTGAGTTAAGGTGCTCTATGATTAGCATAGCCCATTCTTAAATTGGATACTAGTGTACATGTACTAGACTAGGGTTTTATTCCCTATTTCGCTAAAGTTAACAGGGCATCCGTCTTGGGTTGGCGATTATAGCGGTGGTCTCCTTGCCGTGTTTCGTTCTTAGTGGGCGCGACACTAGCATTCGTTCTTACCTGCGTAAAGATTACTTGGCGAGATTGTATCTCAAGTTCAATCATTTCGAACACTAGAGGATGAGATGCAAGTATTATAGTATTCGGCGTGGTTTACGAGTCGAGTAAGCCTCTGCACTATGGAAGTGAGATGCAATCGATCAGTACAAAGGCCTACTCGATTAGTCGGGCTCGTAGCGGTATGTGTTGTGTGTTGTTTGATTAAATGAGAGCAGTGTGTACCATCTTGAAAATTAAAGACCACAAGTTTACGAAGTGAATCAGTGCATGATGAGAACACTACGATGCATTATGTATGTATGCGATCTGATATCGCTTTGTAATCTTGATGATATGTTGTGATACTATGACTATGATATTATATGTTATTTGCTTTCATAACTGAATATCATGCTTATATGATTTATCGCTTTAACCGCATGCTTATTATGACATATATGTCTTTACATGCTAATTGTATTAAGCATGTTTATATTTTATCATAATGTTATGTTTATAAAGCGATAATATTAAACCAAAGTAATTGAAACCGAGGGTAAGTATGAGCATAGCTAGTCATTTGTCAGCTCGTGGCATCCCCCCATAGTTTATTGTGCAGGACGTTCGTGGACCAGGAGCTGGATTTTGGATGGGGCCACGAGACGCTTTTATGCTTCACTTTTATTGTTTTCCGAGAGATATGTAATATATAACGCTACTCTTTTAACTACCGTATTTAGAGTTGTATTATTCAACTCTCCAACGAGGATGTTGTAACACCCCGTGTTAATTTAAGCTAATTATAATTAGGAAATCAATAATTAATCATCCTCGCTCACTGAATTTCCTAAACAATACACTACAATCATTTTTGCACCTAAACTAAAACCATTTTGAATTACTTTGAATTTGAACTTTATGTTTACATTTTCAAACTCGATAAATCAAATGGAGAATCCTCGACAATTTTCTCAACGGCAAATTTTGTACGCCAAATCGAGGTCAAACATTGACTAAAGGGCCAAGCCACCTAAATGTGATTTAGTCACCTAATCCTTTATTAAATATAATTACTCATAATCCAAACCTAATTAAAGTAGCTTAAGCTTAATCATATTGATTATTACTAACACAACATATAATAATAATATCAAATTACTATTCCACTTTGATTTAACTAACACCTTCACTAAAACTTCGATATATTGAGTTACACTAAGCCTAAAGCGATAAACTTTTTGGCGTTTGAGGATAATGATTTAATTCGATAACATTCAACGAAAAAAATATATATTTCGATCGAATAAAATTTTATTTCAAAGTTGCGAGACAAACTAGTACCCAAATTTTGTTTGAATTCGTTTTGAGGTTTATTTTCATTTTTATTTTCGATCTCACTTCTAAACATTATTTCAAGACTATATATTTCATTTTGAGACTTTTCGCGTACGCGTAAATCGAAAATTTCAAAAACGAAAAATCGGGCCAAGTGATCCATGTTGGCCGAGATTTTGGAGCTTCCAAGCTCAACATTGTCTTCCCTTTTTCCTTTTGCTTTTCCTACACAATTGTTCCCTTGTCTCAAGCATGCATTCCTTCCTCTTACAAGCATGCCTTACCCCTCTTACACACATGTGTCTCCTTGTCTCAAGCATGCCCTTATTGTCCTTACACAAGTTTACAACTTACATACTACAAAAAAAATAAAACAACTACTACTACATACTACACACACACGACACAAACACAAGCACAACACACAAACACTTAACTCTTTTTCTCTCTAAATAATTCATACTCAAAGAACTTGTAAGCTTAAACTCATCTCCAACCTCAAGAACACCTCTTGAATCTTCATCCTCTTTAATTCATTTCTTCCTTAAAACTTTCATTTCATGTGCTTAAATTTATTAGCATACTTAAATAAATCCTCACCATTTATATTTAGTACTCACTCCTTATCTTTACATGCAAATTAAAAATGAACATAAATCAAAATCACTTAAAATACAAACATCACCTAAACTAAAAACAATACTACACATAAAACTTTTAGTATAGTTTAACTATCTTAAATAAATTACTAACTTGTGTATTTTATTTTTATGTACTCTCCTAATCAAAGACGAGGAGCAAGGTGGTGGAGTCGATCTTAGCCAATTCGATCATATCGTTGATCCCGACAACTGCTAAGCTATTTCACTCATAACCTAACTAAGGTGCTTCCCGCACATTTATATGATATGCGCCTCGAAATTTATTATGTGTTATTGTTTTTGATGCATGTATTGTTTTATTATATCACCTAGTATTCATATGTTAAATTAGGAGACAAAAATCGAAAAATAATATTTGAGTAACATAGAAAAACCACCACAGCATTCCCTTAATTTTTGTCTAATTTTTCGTTTTAATTTTTGTAAATTGCATGCTTAAAATACTTGTAATGAAATGAACATGAAAATATAATTAGTTTTTGTTTAGGACTTAAAATGAATTTGTTATGAATTTAAGTATTTTTAAGTACTTATGTGTGTTCTTGAAATTTGGATGTTATGCTTGTGCTTTAAATGAATTTACTTATGTATGATAATGTTTGCTTATGTTTTCACATATGTTAAATGTATAAATGATATAAAGTAATTTAGTATTTGAATTAGAAGTATAAAAATCAAAAATCAAAAATCATATACATACATACATACACACGGCATTTTGTCTTATTTGGACCAAATTTTAGTTTTAATTTTTCTAAATAACATATTATGATTAGACTAGTTAAAATAGACTTGTAGGAAAAATTTGAGAAAATTTCATAAACATATAAAATTTTGACTAAATAATGTTCATATGAAAAACATTAAAATTCATCACACATTCATGTGTTCTTCACTTAGGTGATTAGTTTGATTCATAAATTTTATAAGTTTTAGTATTTATCGTTTTTGTTTACTAGTTTAAATCACCTTAGATTAATTTGATTAATTAGTATATAAAAACTTTAAATCAAAAACCGATAAAATTAGAAAAAACAAAAATAAATGATGTAAGTATAATAGGCCACGGTTTTGGGTTGAATTTTAGACCTAAAATGAATTTGTCACTTTTTATTTTTACCACTTAAGAAATTAAAATAGTTAAAGTAGTGATTTATTAATAAAAACAACAAAAGAAATAAATAGCTAAATAAATAAAGGCTCACGGCATTAGGGTTATTTTGGGTCAATTTTGGTCAAAATAAATTTATCTCTTAGTCACTAAATTTGAATAGTAATTAAGTTTATAATTGTTTATGTATTAAATCGTTAATAAAAGAATTAACTAAGCGGAGTAAAAATAAGCGTTACACGTATTAAAATGAATCTTGTCGAGTGCTACTACCTATGCTTAAATTTGGATGTGGACTTACGGACTATTTAAAATGAACTACGACAACCTCGCTAAAAATGGAAACCGCTAAAAGATTAGTTAAGTACACGACTAAATAAAGCAGAGTTTCACTTCTAAAATGTTATTTAAAATCGCCAAGTACAAAATGAACTTAACAACTTTGACCCTAGAATTTTGTACTTAGATTATATTAAGTTTTACTTAGAAATCATTTTTCAAATCACTAAATACAAAACGAACCTACGACTTTAAAACTAGAATTTTACACTTAGAAAATAAAAGGCTTAGTTTTATTTTCTAAAATATCCTTAGTATAACAAAAATGTATAAGAGTATAAAGATACTAAGTATAAATAAAGTCAAATGATAAATACTAAAGTATAAAGAAAATAAAATAAAAATACTAAAGTATAAAGAAAATAAAATAAAAATACAAAGTATAAAGAAAAAAAAATAATAAATACTAATAATAAGAATACATATAATTATAAAATACTGAATAAAATACAGTATAAAAATACGTACAAATACGAATACTGAAAATACGAATAATTATAAATCTGAGGAATAGTAAATACGAGGAATAGTAAATACGATGAATAGTAAATACGGTGAATAGTAAAATAATGAATAGTGAAAAATATTTAAAAGTTACGAACTGACTCAAAATAAATAATTTAGTCTTTTTATGTGTTCTGTTTTACCTGAAGAACTGTTGTTACTAAAGTTTCATTATACAAGTTTGACGTTATATTTATGATACAAGTTTGTCATTATTGTTATTTATGAGTAAGAGAATGAGAAGTTGAGAAAGCGAGTACTTGAATAAAACACTAGGATTGTTCGCCATGTTGCGACTCTTGAAATTCGAGGTTAACGAGGTAGCTGTATATGGGGACTTGGGCTCCCTCCCAGAGTTGCCCAAGGCGATTAACGATCTTGAGATTTCTTTTCTAGCGGAGTATCAACCTCGGGGATGGGGCATACTTGATATTACCGTGGGCCCATATATCGATGGTGGAAAGCATGACCCCATCCGGGGTACCGATCTCTGGTGATAGTCGAACATTTTCTTGGTGAATAGCTTTTGATTAGCAAATAAGTATGATCCTCGATAGGTGGTGTATGCATAGATTAGACCAGGGATTAGGCCGTCCTTATTACCTTAGATACCTTTAGCATATTGATTCACGTCCGATTTCGTTAAATACTGGCCGCTATGCGGATTATGACTGCATGCCTCCGCCGTACTAACGAAGATTCATTTGTTATCACATGTTGAATACAGTTCCTGGTTTGTTTGATGATTATCTGAATGATTTGGTTGAGTATTGGAATGTGATTTGTTGAGTATGTTTATCTGTGAGCGTGGTGTATTATTTGGTTGGTTTATACTCGCATTAAATCATCATGATCTCCTTATGTGTTTTGCTTGCATACTTGCTATTTGTTTTCCTTGTTTATTTATTATTCATATCGCATATTGCTTTAGAATTGCACATTATCGAAAGAGTGTGCGGGAAAATGATGAGAGTTTAATGCAGTACCCCGAGTCTTGACCGTTGATCTATCAGGGGATTTGAAGGCCTTATTTTGTAATCTATTTTGAGAGGACTTGTAATCTAAATACTCTGTTTTATCTATAAACTCGTATTATGTATCTTGAGTTTGTTAAGCGATAACAATTGGTTTTGTAATATATAGACTTAATTAATTTTCCGCCTTAGTTTAATTAAAGTCACGAAAAACCAGGTTATTCTGATTAATTATCAGTATCTTCTTGACCGTGAATGACTTAAAGTTATCTCACATAGCGAGGCGACACACAGGCAGACATTCATATCATATGTCAGGCATAGACTTATAGGATCAAATAATGAATTAGAAATCTCTAGATCGCTAAAATAATAACTTAGATCGTTTTAAAATGTGAAAAAGGGTAGAATCTTAAGGACCGACCTAATAATAATAAACTAGTTAGACGAGCGATAGAACCTTAACTTCATGATTGTTTACTTGCTATTTGCTCTATGGCTAACTCTAGTCTGACAAAGGCCCTTAGGATGACGTACTACAGTTCCTCCCGTAACAATCTACCACAACGTCCACCGATGATGCCACGAGATGCATATATATGTAACCATTCCCACGTCATAGAGCAATACGTGGAAGCTAATGGGATCTCGACGACCAGACCCTACCACACTAGGGGCATTGGCCTAGGCACGGCCCGATTGAGAGCTTCCACCGGTGCGGCGAGTTTTGGACACCACTAGGATGGCAACTCCTCCTGGATTACGATCGATATATGGACCGCATGTGTCACCCCGACCCACTTCTGAGGGAGATGCAACCACCAGGGTGGATGGAGCACGAAGAACTACTTGAGAACTTGACGTATCAAGAACTAAGGCACGACTATCCTCCATTGCCAGTTGAACTACTCCCGATGCAGGAGAGGATCTCCTATCGTGGAGACTCTTGAGGTCATAAATCATATTTAGGGGCTTTGGACACCAGTTTGTAAAATATATGTAACCGACTTTTAACCATCCTAAGAACGATCTTAATATCGTCTTCTTTTCCTACGACTATGGGTGTTGTATTCGGATGTGACGTTTGGTGAACTTATGTATTATATTCCTTTGAAATGTAATATTTTACCCATGTATATGTTTATATATATGGAGACGTTATGATACTACCTGGTCATGTGCTTTTCTTAATTCATTATTTTAAAATTTTACATACATGTTGTACTTCCAAATCTCATTTAAATTACCTTATCTAAATTGATTTCAGATGAGACTACGATGCGGTAAAGTACTACGAATGGACACCAAAAGAGAAGGCCCGCAAGAAAGCCATCGAGGCCTCCGCGCGACGTCAACAATTGAAGTCCTGGAAGAGATCACAGGGCTCGAGCAATGCGGAAGTCGACTGGAAGACTAGGGCACTTAAGACTCGTATATGGAACATCGAATTCTGACCATCTCCGTAGATCCTCGGAATATCTGAGATGTGATCGAGCGTTCATGCGAGGGAAAACCTGAGACATTTGAGGGGATCGGTGGGACACTATACCCATGGATCGGGAGTATGAATGCGAGGTTCTGGAACACTCAGTTAGAGAGGAATGGAAAACCTCCCTAGCAGTGCGTGCCTTGACGAGGAGGCCAAAGCATGGTGGAGGCGATCAAGGCTCCCACCTATACTTGAGGGTGAGTACTACGAGTGGGAGGATTTCAAACTTGGCTTGAGCGACATGACTTATCTTTGTTAAGTATAAGTATAGCTTGCGGAGGAGGAGCATCATTACTCGAAATTTGCATAGGACCTAGGGCTAATCTTTTGTCATTCTCGATCAAATTTTATATCTCATGAGGATGTATCTAAACTTTTATGTTATTTTCTTTGAACTTATATCTAAGTTTTCACCTTAGTTCATTTCATAGAGAATGTATTAGGAGGCTTGTAGCGTTTTGATGTAAACCTTTTACATTATCAATGAAATGTCTTTTACCTTGCATTTTATATTATGTCTATCTTTTGGATCTACTCAAAATTCATACAGTGTAATGTTTTGAATGGATGCAAACAACTTAAACAACATGGACAACCCGAACTTCGCTCAACATTTCTTTGAAGAAGAAGCAAGGAGGAAAGGGTTCAAGATGCAATTACAAAAATTGCTCAAAATATGTATCAACATCAGCGGCGGAAACAATCGGTCGCATTTGAGAGAGTTCTCCAAGCACCGACCCCAAACATTTTACGGCTCTGTCGACCCCAGTCTTGACAGAGTGGATCAAGAGATGGAAAAGTTACTAGAATCGAGCAAGACACCACCTAACGAAATGGTGAGCGTGGTAGCGTACTACCGAAAGGAGAAGCAAATAGTTGGTGGCGCTGATCAAAGCCCAATTTCCTAAGGCTCTATAAGCTGGAGTGAGTTTAAGACCATGTTGGAAAACAAGTACTTTGGGAAGAGTTGAAGTGGGAAAAAGAAGAAGAGTTAGGGAATCTAACCCAGGGTGAAATGTCCCTACAAGCTTACACAGGAAAAATATCGAGTCTGTCCAAGTTTGCTCCTAAGATATTGACTAGCGAGGAGGAACTTCATGACTCGTTACGTCTGAGGCATGGACAATAACTGAGGATAAACATGAGCGGGTTGGTGTAAGAACTTTGAAGCCTCTGAAAAGGCAGCGTGTGTCTGGGCACCCATCCGGAAGAGAGAAGGTGAAGAAGAAGAAGAAGAAGGCGTTCACGCCCCTGTGGCAAGTGCGGTTTATCCATAAACCCATGTTTGGTCGCCGGGTTATCGGAATCAAGACGGCCGCAATAAGAACCAAGGCAAGACTTCATTTCTACAACCGCATGACACCACTCAGATGCGTTGCAAAGAGTACCCAACAACCGCTTCCCAAAGCTCGGCCGTACAAGCGGTCATTGTCACTTACGCCGACAACCGAATCATCCAGGAAGCGTTGCAGCGGAGGCCGGTGGTGTGCTATACGTAAGGTAGTTGGGCACAAATCGAATGAATGCCCAAAGAGGGTATTTACGCAAAGGCAAATCACGGGACCACCGCCCACCGTCGGGGTTCGAGGGCGTGTATACGTCTTGGCGAAGCGGAAGAAGGGGCGATGATATTATCGATGTCGACGTTATCAGGTAAATTTACGGTTAACTCGTACTGCTTTCATTTATTTGATACAGAGCTTCCTATCTTTTATATCCTCAAAATTTATCAAACAATCCAAACTCACAAACCACTGAACAAATCGGAACTAACATATCACTACCGGATGGTAAAAACATTCCTTGTTCTTCAAAATACAATAACGTAAAAATCTCGATTCACAAAAGCGAGAATTCTGTCGGATCTTGTATTGTTTGACCTTCCCGAGTTCGTTGTAACACTGGGAATGAACTGGCTAGCCCGTCATAACGCAACATTTAAATGCCACGACCAGAAAATCACTTTGAAAACTAACCAAGGGAAGGAAGTGTCAAACCAGAGTTTTAAGAGGAAAGGAGGAGTGAAGTTAGTATCATCTTTGAAACTTGAGTATGGAGAGGAAAGGGCACCTGGTATATTTTTGCAGCATTACTAAGGTCGAGGACACTCTACGCATTGAAGTTATCCCAATCGTGAATTAATACCCCGATGTTTTTCCAGACGTATTACCAGGTATGCCTCCTGCACGAGAGGTTGAATTCTCGATCGACCTCATCACGCACGCGTCACCTATATCAAAGGCACCATCACGAGGATGGCGCTGTCGAACTCCAAGAACTCAAGAAAGCAGTTGGAGGAGATGATTGAATTGGGATTCATAAGGCCGAGTGTTTCACCTTGGGGTGCCTTAGGTACTCTTTGTAAAGAAGAAAGATGGGAGTATGAGGCTTTGCATTGACTACGAAGGCGAACAAGGTGACAATCAAAAATCGTTATCCTTTGCCTAGGATAGACGATCTCTTTGACCGACTCAAAGGAGCAGGAGTGTTCTCCAAGATTGACCTAAGGTCGAGGATACCATCAGTTGCGGTCGCAAAGAGGATATACAAAGGCGCTTTGGATCAAGGTACGGACATTACGAGTTCAAAGTAATGCCGTTCGGCCTTACCAACGCTCGGCAAAGTATTTATGGACCAAATGAGCAGGACCTTTCATGAATATCTCGACATCTGGCGTGGTCGTGTTCATTGGCGACATCTGATCTACTCGAGGATAAAGAAGAACACGCAGAGCACCTACACATTATCCTAAGTATCTTGAGAGACCATAAATGGTATGCCAAATTTTCAAAGTGTGAATTTTGGTTAGGCCAAGTGGCGTTCTAGGCCATGTAATCTCCAAGGAGGGAGTAATGGTAGATCCAAAGAAAGATCGAAGTGTCAAAGAATGGATAGCACCAAAAGCGATCACTAAGTCGAAGCTTCCTAGGATTGGTGGCTATTATCGAAGGTTTGTTCTCGATTTCTCGAAGGTAGCCCGCCCAATGACTAAAGCGCTACAAAAGGAATCAAAGTTCTTATGGAGCGACGATTGTGAGAAGGCGTTCAAGAACTTAAGAAAAAGGCTTACTCTTGCTCGGTTTAACCTTGCCAAGTGATGGAGACGAATATGAAGTGTACAAAGGACGCGTCATTGAATGGTTTGGGTTGCGTCTTGATGCAACAAGGGAAAGTAATAGCGTCACGCATCCGGACAACTTAAAGTACGAAAGAAATTACCCAACTCACGACCTGGAACTTGCTTTGCGATCGTATTTGCAATCAAGATTTGGCGTCATTATCTCTGTAAATTGACATCAAATTCTACACCGACCACAAGAGCTTAAAGTACATCTTTACCCAGAGGAATTGAACATGAGGCAGCGTAGGTGGTTAGAATTGATCAAGGATTACAAAATCGAGTTATTGTACCCACGAAGGAAGGCCAGCGTGATTCTTGTGGCGACCGAGTCGTAAGGCAATACATACTACGAACAACATTTGGGAAATACCCTCGGACATTACCCAAGACACGAAAAAGGTGAGCTTGGATGCAGTACGGTCAGATGACGTCGACCTAAATGCAATGGTGGTAGAACCAGATTTATTCCATGATATACGAGCACTACAGTGGGAAGACCCAGCCTTGTTAGAAATCAGAGAAAGGGTTCCATCAGAGGGAACAGAAGGGTTTGAGATCTACACTGATGGAAGTCTACGCTTGGCGGCAGTGGTGCATACCTAACAATGAAGATTTGAAGCATAAAATCCTTGTGAAGCACATAGTACCCGCTACTCGGTACATCCTGGCTCAGACAAGATGTACAAGGACCTGAAATTACGCTTCTGGTGGATAAGAATGAAGGCGGAGATAGCCGAATATGTAGCTAGATGTATGATTTGCCAGAAGGTAAAATTTGAACACCAGAGACCAGGAGGACTACTCCAACCGTTGGAGATTCCTCAAGGGAAGTGGGATTCCATATCCATGGATTTTATCATGGGGTTACCAAGGACAGCAGGTGGCAAGGATGCGATATGGGTTATTGTATATCGTCTAACTAAAGCAGCTCACTTCGTCCCGATCAAGGAGACTTGGGGATTGGAAGAACTGGCCAAAGCTTACGAAAAGGAAATAATACGACTCCATGGCGTTCCCCTCGACATCATATCAGACAGGGACGCAAGATTTACATCGCATTTCTGGAAGAAATTGCAAGAGGCTTTGGGTAGTAAATTGAAAATGAGTGCGGCTTTTCATCCAAAGAAGCGGCGGTCAGGCAGGCGAACTATCCGGACAATGGAAGACATGTTGAGGGCATGCACGATGGAATTCAACGTGAATCGGGAAAAGAGCTTACCTCGTTGAATTTTCATACAACAATAGCCATCATGCTAGTCTAGGGTGTGCTCCTTTTGAGGCCTTTGTATGGCGAGAAAGTGTCGCGATCCAGGTTTGTTGGGACGACGCTAGTGATAATGTAGATCTTGGACCCCGGGTTATACAGGATCGATTGAACACATAAGGGTTATTCAGAGCGACTACAAGCGGCTCAAGATCGCCAAAAGAAATATGCAAGCGAGCACCGTCGACCTATTGAGTTCAACGGTGGAGATAAGGTCTTCTTAAAGGTCTCACCCATGAAAGGGGTAAGGCGTTTGGTGAAGGAAGCTTAGTCCAAAGTACATCGGACCCTACGAAATACTTGAGCAATTGGCGAGGTGGCATACCGACTCGCCTTACCGTAAACTTATCCAAAGTGCACGATGTATTCCACGTATCTCATTTCGGGAGATACTGAAGCGACCGAGTCACATTATTACGCCCGATGTGATCGCCATCGAGCCTAACATGCTTTACTCTGAAAAACGGTGGAAATTCTCGCCAGAGAGACCAAGTTCTTCTGACGCAAGTCGATACCCTTAGTCAAGGTTCTCTGGAGGGACGAGAAGACCGAACAAGCACCATGGGAGGCAGAAGCGTCGATGAAGGAAAAGTACCTGAGTTGTTTAGCAGGTAACCTTAACCACCCAGAGTACTTTAAGTTTCGGGGACGAAACTTCTTTAAGGGGGGAGGATTGTAACACCCCGTGTTAATTTAAGCTAATTATAATTAGGAAATCGATAATTAATCATCCTCGCTCACTGAATTTCCTAAACAATACACTACAATCATTTTTGCACCTAAACTAAAACCATTTTGAATTACTTTGAATTTGAACTTTATGTTTACATTTTCTGTAACAACCTGATTTTTTCGTGACTTTAATTAAACTAAGGCGGAAAATTAATTAAGTCTATATATTACAAAACCAGCTGTTATCGTCATAAAACTCTGTATACATAATACGAGTTTAAGTTAAAGCAGAGATATTCAATTACATCCTCTCAAAAGCATACAAAATAAGTAAGGTAACTCTCCCAAAGATTCAATAATAGCGTTGGTCTCAAAATTACTGCGTTTAACCATTATCATTTTCCCGCAACACTCTTTCGACACATGTAATTCTAAAACATGTGAAATACATAATATAAATAAGTAAAAACAAATAGCAAGCGTTTAAACAACACATAAGAGGAATCATGGTGATTCAAACATGAGCATGCGTCAAATAATGTAACCATAAAACAATCATCGATAATTATTCTCAATTCATAATCATGTAGGCAAATCATTATCATTTCATTCACATTCGGGGTAGTCGACCCTTTTCAATTATTCATATAGCAACATATACTCGCGAGTCTTGACTACAGAGTGGCTCGTGTACTCTCATAGATAATTACCCATATAATCTTCTATCAAAGTGCACTAGCTGCTCAGACTCGTACATCAAATCAAACACTAAGTAGCGTACGTGATAACTACCTAATATTCAATACAACATGGATAATCTATCATACGTTGTCCTATGAGCCACAACCAGTTAGGATGGAAACATGCAAAACCTTACAAAAGCAAGGCCTGCGCAGAAGCTGAAGGGCCGGAAACATTCAACGGTCAAGTCATTCAAGCTAAAGATATCAAGTAGGTAATAAGGACAGCCAAATCCCTTGTCTAATGTATGCATACACTACCCTAGTGGTACGACTATTACACTACGACAGATTCCCCGGGTGGGAATGGTCATTTTCCAATTACCTCATATGGGCCCGTGAACGAACTCGATTCATAGGGCGAGAGTCACGTTAAATAACGACTGAGAGAGTCATTAGATTACCACTGGCAATTCATAGGGTGCCAAGTGTCCCCATATGCGGCTACCTTTCCAACCATGGCACAATAGATTCGCAACATGACAGACACCCGAGTATTTAACAAGTACTCTCTTTATCGTTTTCTCATTCGTATATACTCAAGTGATAATTCATATTAATTAGTATCGTCGAACTTGTATAATGAAATTTTAATTCTAACAGTTCTTCAGGTAAACGGAACACATAGAAAACTTAAATAATTTATTTGGAGTCCAATCGTAAATTTTAAATATTTTTACTATTCACGTATCTACTATTCATCGTATTTACTATTCATTGTATTTTATACGTATTTTTATACTTAGTATTTTATTCGTATATTTATACTTAGTATTTTATTCGTATATTTATACTTAGTATTTTATTCGTATTCTTATACTTAAGATATTTCTAAATATAAAACTAACTCATTTATTTTCTAAGTATAAAATCCTAGTTTTAAAGTCGTTAAGTTCATTTTGTACTTAGTCATTTTGAAATATATTTTAAATCAAATTGTTAAGTTCATTTTATACTTGGTGATTTAAATGACATTTCAAAAGTAAAACTCGGTTTAGATTTAGTCGTATACTTAGCTAGAATTTAAGCGGTTTCAAATTTTAGTGAGGTTGTCGGGGTTCGTTTTAAATAGTCCGTATAACCATATCCAGTTTAAGCAAAGGTAGTAACATGCGACATTGTTCATTTTTAATACATGTAACGTTTATTTTAATCGGTTTTATTGATTCTTTTTATTAACGATTTATTATACAATCAAATATAATCCTATTTACAAATCAAATTTAGTGACTAAGTGGTAAATTCATTTTGACCAAAATTGACCCATTTAAAGTGATGATGCCGTGAGCCTTTAATCATTTTTACTAATTATTTCTTTTTGTTTTTATTAACAATTCATTACTTTAACTAATTTAATTACTTAAGTGATAAAAATAAAAAGTGGCAAAATCATTTTTGGTCTAAAAATGACCCCAAAACCGTGGCACTCTAAATAATTGGGTGGTTTATTTTTCGCTTTCTAATTTATCGGTTTTTGACTTAAGGTTTTTATATTATGATTACTTAAATTATACCAAAGTGATTTAAACTAAAATGTAATTTCACTAAATATTTTATTTGATTTATGAATAGTGATTTTACTCACTTTAATTTTCTAACTTTTTCATTATAAAGATTTAGCTTATTTAACTTATATAATTAGTATTGTATTTATTCACTAATGGATTAAAACAACTTTTAACTTTAACTTTATAAAATTTATGAATCAAAATTAGTCATCTACTTGAAGAACACATGAAGATTTGGAGAACCTTAATACTTTTCATATGAACACAATTTAGTCAAATTTTCATAAGTTATTATAATTTTCTCAAATTTTCCATACAAGTCCATTTTAACTAAACTAATTATAATATGTTATTTAGAAAAATTAAAACTAAAAATTGGTCCAAATTAAGGAGTAAAACCGTGTACATGTATATGTTCTCACTAATTTTTATTTTTGATTTTTATACTTCTAATTCAATAACTAACTTACTTTATATTGTTTATATATTTAACATAGATGAAAAACATATACAAACATTAACATATAAAAGTAAAAATCATTTCAAACACAAGAATAACAAAACTTCAAGAACACACATAAATACTTCAAAACATGTAAATTTCATAACGAATTCATTTTTAGTCTAAAACATAAACTAACTATATTTTCATGTTCATTTTATTACAAGTATTTTAAGCATGTAATTTACAAAAATTAAAAGCGAAAAATTAGGTGAAAAATTAAAGGGTGGTAGAGAGGTTTACATGTTCTACACAAGTTTTATTTTTTTTGATTTTTGTCTTGTAATTAGTCATGCAAAACCTAAAGTGATATACACATTCAAACATAACATATAATCAAGCAAGTGTAGGTGCTTATCAATTATAGTGTGCGGGAGCACCTTATCTAGGTTAATGAAAAAGCTCCTAGCAATTGTCGGGATCGATTATGTGATCAAATTGGCTCAAGTCGACTTCACCACCTTGCTCCTCGTCTTTGATTAGGATTAGTACATAAAAATGAAAATAAGAAAGTTAGTAATTTATTTACTAAACTAGCTAAACTTTACTAATAAAATGTAAGTGTAGTATTGTTTTTAGTTTAGATGATGTTTTCATTTTACAAGATTTCGATTTATGTTCATATTTCAATTGTATGTATATAGAGCAAGTGAGTACTAAATATAGATGATGAAGAGCTTATTTAAGTGTGCTAATTAATTCAAGCAAATAAAATGAAAGATTAAAGAATGAAGAGGATTAAAGAGGAGGAAAAATGGATGTGTTCTTGAGCTTGCATGAAGAACAAGCTTACTTGTTCTTGAGATGGTCTTATTTAGAGAGAAAATGTGTTAGTGATTTAGTTGTGTTTGTGTGTAATGAATTGTAGTAGTAGTATTAAAATGTATACTAGTATTTGTATAATTAGTTTGTATTAAACATTAAATCAATTCAAGCTAGAATGATGATGAAATATAGAGTGTGTAAGATGAATTGACAAGTTACTAAAGTAGGAAGAAAATAAGAGAATGGAAGAGGATAAGTGAAGACCAAAAGAGGTCCAAAGAAGTCGGCCAAAGTGAGCTTCACTTGGCTCGATTTTGCTTTTAAATTTTTCGATTTCTTGCACTTGAAAAGTCTCGAAATGAAATATATAGTCTTAAAATAATGTTTGGAAGTAAGATCAAAAATTAAAATGAAGAAAACGAGGAAAGAATCCAAAACAAAATTGGGTCTAGAATCCTCAAACTTTGAAATAAAATCTTACTTGACCAAAATACATATTTTTTCATTGAATGTTATCGAATTAAATCATTATGATCAAACGTCAAAAAGTTTATCGCTTTGAATAAGTGTGGCTCATTATATCGAGTTTTAGTGAAAGTGCTAGTTAAATCAAAAGGAATAGTAATTTTATATTATTATTATATGTTTTGTTAGTAATAATCAAAATGATTAAGCTTAACTACTTTAATTAGATTTGGATTATGATTAAGTATATTTAAGAAAGGATTAGGTGACTTAATCACATTTAGGTGGCTTGGCCATTTGGTCAACGTTTGACCTCGATTTGCGTACAAAATTTGTCGTTGAGAAATTTGTCGTAGGTGCTTCATTTGATTTATCGAGTTTGAAAATGTAAAAATAAAGTTCAAATTCAAAGTAATTCAAAATGGTTTTAGTTTAGGTGCAATATTAATTGTAGTGTATTGTTTTAGAAAAATAAGTGAGCGAGGATGATTAATTATTGACTTGCGCAATTATAAAAGGCTTAACTTAACATGGAGGGTTACATGTTTAGCGAAAAAATTCAGTCGCATTTTTATTATAAGGAAAAAGGATGAATTTAATCTAAGGAATTAAATTCTTTTATAAAAATGTGTTTCAAAAACACGGGGTGTTACAATCCTACCCTTAAGAAAAGTTTAGATCCCGAAACTTGGAAAGAGTGGACAACTGCTCGAGGTTAAACAAGGCAGTTAGAGAGAATATTGAGATTTTATAAATTTGGATACTAACATTTGATTTTGTAGGGATTAAGACCTTTTTGGAAAAGTTTGAGTTTCCTAACTAATATAGAAACGTCAGATAGAGGGAAAATGTTGGAGTAAAAATCACGCTTGTTTTATTAATGAGATATTTAGATAAATATAGAAATGTTACGGGAATGTTATTTTTGAAAATGACGCGAAAGAGATTTATAAAAGAGTAGGGCCTAGAAGTTTTGTACGGAATTAATTGAAATTAAAATAATAAGCGTTTTAAGAATAAAACCGTTTATTTAAATTTCAGAAATAAAATTTAACCTTAAAATAAGCTGAATATAAAATTTTTAAAATTAAATTAAGGTTGGGGTAAAACCAGAAGATTGTCCTACCCCCTTAAGAAGTTTCAGACTTATGTACTTAATAATATTTTTATTGTTACTTTTAATGACTACTTAAATAGAATGTATAGCCTTAGGAATAAAACGGCAATTAGGGAAATTAGGTAAAAGTCGTAGTGATCATAAGGAGAATAAGAGCTTTAATGAAGTTAAAAGAAATATAGGTTATCGCTGAATGGTTAAATAAAAATTTTAGAGGATTTTGGATAACCTAGCTGATATAGCTTATTCCCTTAAAAATTAACATTATAATGTTATTAGATGGAACGGAAATGTTATAAGTCGTATTTTGGGTAAAATTCAAAAATTTTAATAGAAAGGGGTTTTATGAAAATCTAACTTAGTAAATATTTGTTCAGGTCTTTGTCAGTTTGGATCTTGTTAACTACTTTGACGAGAAGAAGGACAAGGACATAGTTATGTTGAATAAATTAAAGGTAGGTGCTGAGTTAACCAGGAATTTACCCGTAATGTCGTCTACGTCAGGGCAGCCCTCGATGTCTTCGTCAAACTCTGACAAGACGTAAACACGTCCTTGTACTTTAATCGGGTAGCGGTCCTGTCTACCTTTCTCATCGCTTTCCTTGGGCACACAGTAGATTTGTGTCCTCAACATTGCAAAGAAAGCAGACGGCCGTGATCCGTCAGACCGCTTTTCAGGGTGTATCGCTTTGTGACGAAGCGGCATTTGTTAAATAAGGACACGTGGCGGAGCCCTTCTAACGCAAGTCAACCTTCCACGACTCGGTTTGTTGTCACGGTTATAAACCGCTTGTTGAAATTTCGCTTTGAAAATTCGGTCTCTGGAAGCTCCTTTGTTGGAAGTCCGGCTTCTGAATATAGCTAGCGCTTGCCACAGGAGGCGTAAAAACTCTCTTTTTCTTTTTCTCCTCGGCTTCTCCCTTCTGGATTGACGCCCAGATACTTGTTGCCTTTTCGTAGGCCTCGGCAAAGTTCTTACAGTTGAACCCGCTCATGTTTATCCTTAGATCATTAGTCATGCCCCTTACATAACGAGTTGCAAGTTCCTCCTCGTTAGTTAATATTCTAGGAGCAAACTTAGATAGCTCCTGATACTTTTCGGTATATGCCTGCAGAGACATATCACCTTGGTTCAAGTTTCGGAATTTCTCTTCCATCTCCCATTTTAGCTCCTCCCCGAAGTATTTGGTCTCGAGGAGTAACTTGAATTCACTCCAATTGTAAATCCTCAGGGGGAAAGTGGATCGGATTAAGCGCCACCAGCTGTTGGCTTCTCCCTTGAGATAGTAAGCTACCACATTCACCTTCTCTGTAGGCGGTGTCTTCTTGAGCTCTATGACTTCTCCATTTCTTGATCCATTCAATGTAATCGGTAGGGTTGATTGAGCCCGAGTATGGTTGAGGTCCGTGTTTTGAGAACCTCTCAAATGCGGATTGGTTGTTTCCGCCACCCTGATGTTGGTACATGCCTTGAGCAATCTTTGTGATTGCATCCTCGAAGCCTTTTCTTCTTGCCTCCTCTTCGAGGAATTGTTGGTTAAGGTCATTGTTAGGAATACCATTTGCAGCCATTCTGAAATATTAAACTGTGTGAATTTGAGTAGTTCTAAAGGAGGCATAACATAGAATACAAGATAGGAGTTGTTTACATAGATTTGAGTAGCGTAAACATCTAATACATTTCCTAGGAAGATAATCGAAAGTAGAAGGTAGGGATAACGATTCCTAATAGTGTCATACAAAATCACTGAGGTTAGGTAGTTAAAATCTAGAGATTTTACAAAATGTTATCCGTACTCGTAGTTAATAGGGCTAAAAGGCTCTAGAGCCCGTTTGAGGACTCTGCATCGCTGTCTTCCGCTCATCATCGAAGGTGTGTCCCTGAGCAATGGCACGGCATGCAAGCCTGAGGCCGCATTTGAAGAAATTCCACCCGTGGAAATTTCCCCCTCGAACTGTAGACAGGTGGCGTACTGTAAACCACCAATGGAAAGCTTCACCTTTGAGGAACCTCTCGGTTAAGCGTACTTTCCACTCTTCGTGAACTCCCGCCTCAACGAACTTCGCCTCCATTTCGCATAACCAAAACCAGCAGGTGTCATGGTCTCCTGCGAATGTGCGCGGGGGATCTCCTAAGAAAATCATATAAGCATCGATCCTGGCAGGGTCAGTCCATGCAAGCTCCGGAGTAACCGGAAGTGCAGGCATGAAAGCACGTAGGGCGCGCTGCTTAATCGAACGATTACCCTCCCTGTCTCCGCATACTGGTGAATCGCCGGTTGATGACATCTACAAGGGATTTTAAGGAAAGGAGTCAAACAACAAAAATATTGTTTGAACGAAGATAAAATGGCTATTAAGAGAACATAAATTTTTGATCGAACAAAATAAGATTAAAAAGATTTAAGAACTCTTATGAGTGAAATTGGTTAAGGATTTAGTAGATGCCCTTACTTTGTATAGTTTGGTACTTCTTCTGCATTTCACTTCTCGAGAGTTAAGTTTATTATTTCGATTTTATATCCGAGGATAGTTGTTAGTTTTAGTCAGTCACATCAGCAAGTAGCAAACATACGATGGTTAGCGTATTTTATTTTAGGGTAGTAGCTCGTTTATTTAAGAAGATTTTAGCGTATGGTCGGTACTTAAAGTTTCTACCCATCCTCACACTTTAAAGTGATCTAAGTTATTTATTTTAGCGATCTAAGATTTCTAATTCATTATTTGATCCTATTAGTCTATGCCTGACATACGATATGAATGTCTGGCCCAGGTGTCGTCTCGCTATGTGAGATAACTTTAAGTCATTCACGGTCGCAAGACTGCTCTGATACCAACTGTAACAACCTGATTTTTTCGTGACTTTAATTAAACTAAGGCGGAAAATTAATTAAGTCTATATATTACAAAACCAGCTGTTATCGTCATAAAACTCTGTATACATAATACGAGTTTAAGTTAAAGCAGAGATATTCAATTACATCCTCTCAAAAGCATACAAAATAAGTAAGGTAACTCTCCCCAGCATTCAATAGCGTTGGTCTCGGGGTACCTGCGTTTAACCATTATCATTTTCCCGCAACACTCTTTCGACACATGTAATTCTAAAACATGTGAAATACATAATATAAATAAGTAAAAACAAATAGCAAGCGTTTAAACAACACATAAGAGGAATCATGGTGATTCAAACATGAGCATGCGTCAAATAATGTAACCATAAAACAATCATCGATAATTATTCTCAATTCATAATCATGTAGGCAAATCATTATCATTTCATTCACATTCGGGGTAGTCGACCCTTTTCAATTATTCATATAGCAACATATACTCATGAGTCTTGACTACAGAGTGGCTCGTGTACTCTCATAGATAATTACCCATATAATCTTCTATCAAAGTGCACTAGCCGCTCGGACTGCACATCAAATCAAACACTAAGTAGCGTGCGTGATAACTACCTAATATTCAATACAACATGGATAATCTATCATACGTTGTCCCATGAGCCACAACCGGTTAGGATGGAAACATGCAAAACCTTACAAAAGCAAGGCCTTGAAGGTGAAGAAGGCGGAAACATTCAACTGGTCAAGTCATTCAAGCTAAAGATATCAAGTAGGTAATAAGGACGGCCAAATCCCTTGTCTAATGTATGCATACACTACCCTAGTGGTACGACTATTACACTCTGACAGATTCCCGGGTGGGAATGGTCATTTTCCAATTACCTCATATGGGCCGTGAGCGAACTCGATTCATAGGCGAGAGTCACGTTAAATAACGATGAGAGAGTCATTAGATTACCACTTTGGCAATTCATAGGGTGCCAAGTGTCCCCATATCATGACTACCTTTCCAACCATGGCACAATAGATTCAAGACATAGATTGGACACCAGTATTTAACAAGTACTCTCTTTATCGTTTTCTCATTCGTATATACTCAGTGATAATTCATATTAATTAGTATCGTCGAACTTGTATAATGAAATTTTAATTCTAACAGTTCTTCAGGTAAACGGAACACATAGAAAACTTAAATAATTTATTTGGAGTCCAATCGTAAATTTTAAATATTTTTACTATTCACGTATCTACTATTCATCGTATTTACTATTCATTGTATTTTATACGTATTTTTATACTTAGTATTTTATTCGTATATTTATACTTAGTATTTTATTCGTATATTTATACTTAGTATTTTATTCGTATTCTTATACTTAAGATATTTCTAAATATAAAACTAACTCATTTATTTTCTAAGTATAAAATCCTAGTTTTAAAGTCGTTAAGTTCATTTTGTACTTAGTCATTTTGAAATATATTTTAAATCAAATTGTTAAGTTCATTTTATACTTGGTGATTTAAATGACATTTCAAAAGTAAAACTCGGTTTAGATTTAGTCGTATACTTAGCTAGAATTTAAGCGGTTTCAAATTTTAGTGAGGTTGTCGGGGTTCGTTTTAAATAGTCCGTATAACCATATCCAGTTTAAGCAAAGGTAGTAACATGCGACATTGTTCATTTTTAATACATGTAACGTTTATTTTAATCGGTTTTATTGATTCTTTTTATTAACGATTTATTATACAATCAAATATAATCCTATTTACAAATCAAATTTAGTGACTAAGTGGTAAATTCATTTTGACCAAAATTGACCCATTTAAAGTGATGATGCCGTGAGCCTTTAATCATTTTTACTAATTATTTCTTTTTGTTTTTATTAACAATTCATTACTTTAACTAATTTAATTACTTAAGTGATAAAAATAAAAAGTGGCAAAATCATTTTTGGTCTAAAAATGACCCCAAAACCGTGGCACTCTAAATAATTGGGTGGTTTATTTTCGTTTTCTAATTTATCGGTTTTTGACTTAAGGTTTTTATATTATGATTACTTAAATTATACCAAAGTGATTTAAACTAAAATGTAATTTCACTAAATATTTTATTTGATTTATGAATAGTGATTTTACTCACTTTAATTTTCTAACTTTTTCATTATAAAGATTTAGCTTATTTAACTTATATAATTAGTATTGTATTTATTCACTAATGGATTAAAACAACTTTTAACTTTAACTTTATAAAATTTATGAATCAAAATTAGTCATCTACTTGAAGAACACATGAAGATTTGGAGAACCTTAATACTTTTCATATGAACACAATTTAGTCAAATTTTCATAAGTTATTATAATTTTCTCAAATTTTCCATACAAGTCCATTTTAACTAAACTAATTATAATATGTTATTTAGAAAAATTAAAACTAAAAATTGGTCCAAATTAAGGAGTAAAACCGTGTACATGTATATGTTCTCACTAATTTTTATTTTTGATTTTTATACTTCTAATTCAATAACTAACTTACTTTATATTGTTTATATATTTAACATAGATGAAAAACATATACAAACATTAACATATAAAAGTAAAAATCATTTCAAACACAAGAATAACAAAACTTCAAGAACACACATAAATACTTCAAAACATGTAAATTTCATAACTAATTCATTTTTAGTCTAAAACATAAACTAACTATATTTTCATGTTCATTTTATTACAAGTATTTTAAGCATGTAATTTACAAAAATTAAAGCGAAAAATTAGGTGAAAAATTAAAGGGTGGTAGAGAGGTTTACATGTTCTACACAAGTTTTATTTTTTTTGTTTTTTGTCTTGTAATTAGTCATGCAAAACCTAAAGTGGTATACACATTCAAACATAACATATAATCAAGCAAGTGTAGGTGCTTATCAATTATAGTGTCTTGAGCACCTTATCTAGGTTAATGAAAAAGCTCCTAGCAATTGTCGGGATCGATTATGTGATCAAATTGGCTCAAGTCGACTTCACCACCTTGCTCCTCGTCTTTGATTAGGATTAGTACATAAAAATGAAAATAAGAAAGTTAGTAATTTATTTACTAAACTAGCTAAACTTTACTAATAAAATGTAAGTGTAGTATTGTTTTTAGTTTAGATGATGTTTTCATTTTACAAGATTTCGATTTATGTTCATATTTCAATTGTATGTATATAGAGCAAGTGAGTACTAAATATAGATGATGAAGAGCTTATTTAAGTGTGCTAATTAATTCAAGCAAATAAAATGAAAGATTAAAGAATGAAGAGGATTAAAGAGGAGGAAAAATGGATGTGTTCTTGAGCTTGCATGAAGAACAAGCTTACTTGTTCTTGAGATGGTCTTATTTAGAGAGAAAATGTGTTAGTGATTTAGTTGTGTTTGTGTGTAATGAATTGTAGTAGTAGTATTAAAATGTATACTAGTATTTGTATAATTAGTTTGTATTAAACATTAAATCAATTCAAGCTAGAATGATGATGAAATATAGAGTGTGTAAGATGAATTGACAAGTTACTAAAGTAGGAAGAAAATAAGAGAATGGAAGAGGATAAGTGAAGACCAAAAGAGGTCCAAAGAAGTCGGCCAAAGTGAGCTTCACTTGGCTCGATTTTCGTTTTTAAATTTTTCGATTTGTGCGCACGCGAAAAGTCTCGAAATGAAATATATAGTCTTAAAATAATGTTTGGAAGTAAGATCAAAAATTAAAATGAAGAAAAACGTAGGAAAGAATCCAAAACAAAAATTGGGTCTAGAATCCTCGAAACTTTGAAATAAAATCTTACTTGACCGAAATACATATTTTTTTCATTGAATGTTATCGAATTAAATCATTATGATCAAACGTCAAAAAGTTTATCAGTTTTGAATAAGTGTGGCTCATTATATCGAGTTTTAGTGAAAGTGCTAGTTAAATCAAAAGGAATAGTAATTTTATATTATTATTATATGTTTTGTTAGTAATAATCAAAATGATTAAGCTTAACTACTTTAATTAGATTTGGATTATGATTAAGTATATTTAAGAAAGGATTAGGTGACTTAATCACATTTAGGTGGCTTGGCCATTTGGTCAACGTTTGACCTCGATTTGCGTGCCAAAATTTGTCGTTGAGAAATTTGTCGTAGGTGCTTCATTTGATTTATCGAGTTTGAATATGAAAGAATAAAGTTCAAATTCGAAGTAATTCAAAATGGTTTTAGTTTAGGTGCGAAAATAGCTTGTAGTGTATTGTGTTAGAAATTTAATGAGCGAGAATGCTTAATTAAAGACTTGCGCAATTATAAAAGGCTTAACTTAACATGGAGGGTTACATGTTTAGCGAAAAAAATTCAGTCGCATTTTTATTATAAGGAAAAGGATGAATTTAATCTAAGGAATTAAATTCTTTTATAAAAATGTGTTTCAAAAACACGGGGTGTTACAATCCTACCCCCTTAAGAAAAGTTTCGTCCCCGAAACTTGGAAAGAGTGGACAACTGCTCGAGGTTAAACAAGGCAGTTAGAGAGAATATTGAGATTTTATAAATTTGGATACTAACATTTGATTTTGTAGGGATTAAGACCTTTTTGGAAAAGTTTGAGTTTCCTAACTAATATAGAAACGTCAGATAGAGGGAAAATGTTGGAGTAAAAATCACGCTTGTTTTATTAATGAGATATTTAGATAAATATAGAAATGTTACTGGGGAATGTTATTTTCGAAAATGACGCGGAAGAGATTTATAAAAGAGTAGGGCCTAGAAGTTTTGTACGGAATTAATTGAAATTAAAATAATAAGCGATTTAAGAATAAAACCGTCTATTTAAATTTCAGAAATAAAATTTAACCTTAAAATAAAATTTGAATATAAAATTTTTAAAATTAAATTAAGGTTGGGGTAAAACCAGAAGATTGTCCTACCCCCTTAAGAAGTTTCAGACTTATGTACTTAATAATATTTTTATTGTTACTTTTAATGACTACTTAAATAGAATGTATAGCCTTAGGAATAAAACGGCAATTAGGGAAATTAGGTAAAAGTCGTAGTGATCATAAGGAGAATAAGAGCTTTAATGAAGTTAAAAGAAATATAGGTTATCGCTGAATGGTTAAATAAAAATTTTAGAGGATTTTGGATAACCTAGCTGATATAGCTTATTCCCTTAAAAATTAACATTATAATGTTATTAGATGGAACGGAAATGTTATAAGTCGTATTTTGGGTAAAATTCAAAAATTTTAATAGAAAGGGGTTTTATGAAAATCTAACTTAGTAAATATTTGTTCAGGTCTTTGTCAGTTTGGATCTTGTTAACTACTTTGTGAGAAGAAGGACAAGGACATAGTTATGTTGAATAAATTAAAGGTAGGTCTTTGAGTTAACCAGGAATTTACCGTAATGTCGCTTCTACGTCGGGCGACCCTCGATGTCTTCGTCAAACTCGACAAGGCGTAAACACGCCCTTGTACTTTAAGCTGCGGGTAGCGGTCCGTGTCTACCTTTCTCATCGCTTTCCTTGGGCACACGGTAGATTTGTGTCCCTCAACATTGCAAAAGAAGCAGACGGCCGTGATCCGTCGTCGCCTTTTTTCAGGTGTATCGCTTTGTGATGTAAGCGGCATTTGTTCGTAAGGACACCGTGGCGGAGCCCTTCTAACGCAAGTCAACCTTCCCGACTCGGTTTGTTGTCACGGTTATAAACCGCTTGTTGAAATTCTGCTTTGAAAATTCGGTCTCTGGAAGCTCCTTTGTTGGAAGTCAAACCACGAATATAGCTAGCGCTTGCCACGGAGGCGTAAAACTCTCTTTCTTTTTCTCCTCGGCTTCTCCCTTCGGATTGGCCTTGAGATACTTGTTGCCTTTTCGTAGGCCTCGGCAAAGTTCTTACAGTTGAACCCGCTCATGTTTATCCTTAGATCATTAGTCATGCCCCTTACATAACGAGTTGCAAGTTCCTCCTCGTTAGTTAATATTCTAGGAGCAAACTTAGATAGCTCCTGATACTTTTCGGTATATGCCTGCAGAGACATATCACCTTGGTTCAAGTTTCGGAATTTCTCTTCCATCTCCCATTTTAGCTCCTCCCCGAAGTATTTGGTCTCGAGGAGTAACTTGAATTCACTCCAATTGTAAATCCTCAGGGGGAAAGTGGATCGGATTAAGCGCCACCAGCTGTTGGCTTCTCCCTTGAGATAGTAAGCTACCACATTCACCTTCTCTGTAGGCGGTGTCTTACTGAGCTCTAACAGCTTCTCCATTTCTTCGATCCATTCAGTCAGAACGGTAGGGTTGACGGAGCCTGAGTATGGTTGAGGTCTGTGTTTTGAGAACCTCTCAAATGCGGATTGGTTGTTTCCGCCACCCTGATGTTGGTACATGCCTTGAGCAATCTTTGTGATTGCATCCTCGAAGCCTTTTCTTCTTGCCTCCTCTTCGAGGAATTGTTGGTTAAGGTCATTGTTAGGAATACCATTTGCAGCCATTCTGAAATATTAAACTGTGTGAATTTGAGTAGTTCTAAAGGAGGCATAACATAGAATACAAGATAGGAGTTGTTTACATAGATTTCGAGTAGCAGAAACATCTAATACATTTCCTAGGAAGATAACTGAAAGTAGAAGGTAGGGATAACGATTCCTAATAGTGTCATACAAAATCACTGAGGTTAGGTAGTTAAAATCTAGAGATTTTACAAAATGTTATCCGTACTCGTAGTTAATAGGGCTAAAAGGCTCTAGAGCCCGTTTGAGGACTCTGCATCGCTGACTTCCTGCTCATCATCGAAGGTGTGTCCCTGAGCAATGGCACGGCATGCAAGCCTGAGGCCGCATTTGAAGAAATTCCACCCGTGGAAATTTCCCCCTCGAACTGTAGACAGGTGGCGTACTGTAAACCACCAATGGAAAGCTTCACCTTTGAGGAACCTCTCGGTTAAGCGTACTTTCCACTCTTCGTGAACTCCCGCCTCAACGAACTTCGCCTCCATTTCGCATAACCAAAACCAGCAGGTGTCATGGTCTCCTGCGAATGTGCGCGGGGGATCTCCTAAGAAAATCATATAAGCATCGATCCTGGCAGGGTCAGTCCATGCAAGCTCCGGAGTAACCGGAAGTGCAGGCATGAAAGCACGTAGGGCGCGCTGCTTAATCGAACGATTACCCTCCCTGTCTCCGCATACTGGTGAATCGCCGGTTGATGACATCTACAAGGGATTTTAAGGAAAGGAGTCAAACAACAAAAATATTGTTTGAACGAAGATAAAATGGCTATTAAGAGAACATAAATTTTTGATCGAACAAAATAAGATTAAAAAGATTTAAGAACTCTTATGAGTGAAATTGGTTAAGGATTTAGTAGATGCCCTTACTTTGTATAGTTTGGTACTTCTTCTGCATTTCACTTCTCGAGAGTTAAGTTTATTATTTCGATTTTATATCCGAGGATAGTTGTTAGTTTTAGTCAGTCACATCAGCAAGTAGCAAACATACGATGGTTAGCGTATTTTATTTTAGGGTAGTAGCTCGTTTATTTAAGAAGATTTTAGCGTATGGCCTGCATTTAAAGTTTCTACCCATCCTCACACTTTAAAGTGATCTAAGTTATTTATTTTAGCGATCTAAGATTTCTAATTCATTATTTGATCCTATTAGTCTATGCCTGACATACGATATGAATGTCTGGCCCAGGTGTCGTCTCGCTATGTGAGATAACTTTAAGTCAATCACGGTGCAAGATCGCTCGATACCAATCAGAATAACTGATTTTTTTCGTGACTTTAATTAAACTAAAGGCGGAAAATTAATTAAGTCTATATATTACAAAACCAAATTTGTTATCGTCATAAAACTCTGTATACATAATACGAGTTTAAGTTAAAGCAGAGATATTCAATTACATCCTCTCAAAAGCATACAAAATAAGTAAGGTAACTCTCCCCAGCATTCAATAGCGTTGGTCTCGGGGTACCTGCGTTTAACCATTATCATTTTCCCGCAACACTCTTTCGACACATGTAATTCTAAAACATGTGAAATACATAATATAAATAAGTAAAAACAAATAGCAAGCGTTTAAACAACACATAAGAGGAATCATGGTGATTCAAACATGAGCATGCGTCAAATAATGTAACCATAAAACAATCATCGATAATTATTCTCAATTCATAATCATGTAGGCAAATCATTATCATTTCATTCACATTCGGGGTAGTCGACCCTTTTCAATTATTCATATAGCAACATATACTCGCGAGTCTTGACTCTGAGTGGCTCGTGTACTCTCATAGATAATTACCCATATAATCTTCTATCAAAGTGCACTAGTGCTCAGGACTGCACATCAAATCAAACACTAAGTAGCGTACGTGATAACTACCTAATATTCAATACAACATGGATAATCTATCATACGTTGTCCTATGAACCACAACCAGTTAGGATGGAAACATGGAAAACCTTACAAAAGCGAGCCCTGCGCAGAAGCAGAAGGGCAGGAAACATTCAACGGTCAAGTCATTCAAGCGAAAGATATCAAGTAGGTAATGAGGACGGCCAAAACCCTTGTCTAATGTATGCATACACTACCCTAGTGGTACGACTATTTCACTACGACAGATCCCCCGGGTGGGAATGGTCATTTTCCGATTACCTCATATGGGCCCGTGAGCGAACTCGATTCATAGAGGCGAGAGTCACGTTAAATAACGATCGAGAGAGTCATTAGATTACCACCGGCAATTCATAGGGTGCCAAGTGTCCCCATATCTGACTACCTTTCCAACCATGGCACAATAGATTCATGACATGACGCATAATCTTAGTATTTAACAAGTACTCTCTTTATCGCTTTCTCATTCGTATATACTCAAGTGATAATTCATATTAATTAGTATCGTCGAACTTGTATAATGAAATTTTAATTCTAACAGTTCTTCAGGTAAACGGAACACATAGAAAACTTAAATAATTTATTTGGAGTCCAATCGTAAATTTTAAATATTTTTACTATTCACGTATCTACTATTCATCGTATTTACTATTCATTGTATTTTATACGTATTTTTATACTTAGTATTTTATTCAGTATATTTATACTTGGTATTTTTTTCGTATATTTATACTTAGTATTTTATTCGTATTCTTATACTTAAGATATTTCTAAATATAAAACTAACTCATTTATTTTCTAAGTATAAAATCCTAGTTTTAAAGTCGTTAAGTTCATTTTGTACTTAGTCATTTTGAAATATATTTTAAATCAAATTGTTAAGTTCATTTTATACTTGGTGATTTAAATGACATTTCAAAAGTAAAACTCGGTTTAGATTTAGTCGTATACTTAGCTAGAATTTAAGCGGTTTCAAATTTTAGTGAGGTTGTCGGGGTTCGTTTTAAATAGTCCGTATAACCATATCCAGTTTAAGCAAAGGTAGTAACATGCGACATTGTTCATTTTTAATACATGTAACGTTTATTTTAATCGGTTTTATTGATTCTTTTTATTAACGATTTATTATACAATCAAATATAATCCTATTTACAAATCAAATTTAGTGACTAAGTGGTAAATTCATTTTGACCAAAATTGACCCATTTAAAGTGATGATGCCGTGAGCCTTTAATCATTTTTACTAATTATTTCTTTTTGTTTTTATTAACAATTCATTACTTTAACTAATTTAATTACTTAAGTGATAAAAATAAAAAGTGGAAAATCATTTTTGGTCTAAAATGACCCCAAAACCGTGGCACTCTAAATAATTGGGTGGTTTATTTTCGTTTTCTAATTTATCGGTTTTTGACTTAAGGTTTTTATATTATGATTACTTAAATTATACCAAAGTGATTTAAACTAAAATGTAATTTCACTAAATATTTTATTTGATTTATGAATAGTGATTTTACTCACTTTAATTTTCTAACTTTTTCATTATAAAGATTTAGCTTATTTAACTTATATAATTAGTATTGTATTTATTCACTAATGGATTAAAACAACTTTTAACTTTAACTTTATAAAATTTATGAATCAAAATTAGTCATCTACTTGAAGAACACATGAAGATTTGGAGAACCTTAATACTTTTCATATGAACACAATTTAGTCAAATTTTCATAAGTTATTATAATTTTCTCAAATTTTCCATACAAGTCCATTTTAACTAAACTAATTATAATATGTTATTTAGAAAAATTAAAACTAAAAATTGGTCCAAATTAAGGAGTAAAACCGTGTACATGTATATGTTCTCACTAATTTTTATTTTTGATTTTTATACTTCTAATTCAATAACTAACTTACTTTATATTGTTTATATATTTAACATAGATGAAAAACATATACAAACATTAACATATAAAAGTAAAAATCATTTCAAACACAAGAATAACAAAACTTCAAGAACACACATAAATACTTCAAAACATGTAAATTTCATAACGAATTCATTTTTAGTCTAAAACATAAACTAACTATATTTTCATGTTCATTTTATTACAAGTATTTTAAGCATGTAATTTACAAAAATTAAAACGAAAAATTAGGTGAAAAATTAAAGGGTGGCCGAGAGGTTTACATGTTCTACACAAGTTTTATTTTTTTTGATTTTTGTCTTGTAATTAGTCATGCAAAACCTAAAGTGATATACACATTCAAACATAACATATAATCAAGCAAGTGTAGGTGCTTATCAATTATAGTGTGCGGGAGCACCTTATCTAGGTTAATGAAAAAGCTCCTAGCAATTGTCGGGATCGATTATGTGATCAAATTGGCTCAAGTCGACTTCACCACCTTGCTCCTCGTCTTTGATTAGGATTAGTACATAAAAATGAAAATAAGAAAGTTAGTAATTTATTTACTAAACTAGCTAAACTTTACTAATAAAATGTAAGTGTAGTATTGTTTTTAGTTTAGATGATATTTTCATTTTACAAGATTTCGATTTATGTTCATATTTCAATTGTATGTATATAGAGCAAGTGAGTACTAAATATAGATGATGAAGAGCTTATTTAAGTGTGCTAATTAATTCAAGCAAATAAAATGAAAGATTAAAGAATGAAGAGGATTAAAGAGGAGGAAAAATGGATGTGTTCTTGAGCTTGCATGAAGAACAAGCTTACTTGTTCTTGAGATGGTCTTATTTAGAGAGAAAATGTGTTAGTGATTTAGTTGTGTTTGTGTGTAATGAATTGTAGTAGTAGTATTAAAATGTATACTAGTATTTGTATAATTAGTTTGTATTAAACATTAAATCAATTCAAGCTAGAATGATGATGAAATATAGAGTGTGTAAGATGAATTGACAAGTTACTAAAGTAGGAAGAAAATAAGAGAATGGAAGAGGATAAGTGAAGACCAAAGAGG
This sequence comes from Dianthus caryophyllus, assembly GCA_023091065.1. Lineage (NCBI taxonomy): Eukaryota > Viridiplantae > Streptophyta > Magnoliopsida > Caryophyllales > Caryophyllaceae > Dianthus > Dianthus caryophyllus. The sequence continues at coordinate 36,206,072 of CM041517.1, read as the reverse complement.
TCCAAAGAAGTCGGCCAAAGTGAGCTTCACTTGGCTCGATTTTCGTTTTTAAATTTTTCGATTTCTTGTATGAAAAGACTCGAAATGAAATATATAGTCTTAAAATAATGTTTGGAAGTAAGATCAAAAATTAAAATGAAGAAAAACGTAGGAAAGAATCCAAAACAAAAATTGGGTCTAGAATCCTCGAAACTTTGAAATAAAATCTTACTTGACCGAAATACATATTTTTTTCATTGAATGTTATCGAATTAAATCATTATGATCAAACGTCAAAAAGTTTATCGCTTTGAATAAGTGTGGCTCATTATATCGAGTTTTAGTGAAAGTGCTAGTTAAATCAAAAGGAATAGTAATTTTATATTATTATTATATGTTTTGTTAGTAATAATCAAAATGATTAAGCTTAACTACTTTAATTAGATTTGGATTATGATTAAGTATATTTAAGAAAGGATTAGGTGACTTAATCACATTTAGGTGGCTTGGCCATTTGGTCAACGTTTGACCTCGATTTGCGTGCCAAAATTTGTCGTTGAGAAATTTGTCGTAGGTGCTTCATTTGATTTATCGAGTTTGAATATGAAAGAATAAAGTTCAAATTCGAAGTAATTCAAAATGGTTTTAGTTTAGGTGCGAAAATAGCTTGTAGTGTATTGTGTTAGAAATTTAATGAGCGAGAATGCTTAATTAAAGACTTGCGCAATTATAAAAGGCTTAACTTAACATGGAGGGTTACATGTTTAGCGAAAAAAATTCAGTCGCATTTTTATTATAAGGAAAAAGGATGAATTTAATCTAAGGAATTAAATTCTTTTATAAAAATGTGTTTCAAAAACACGGGGTGTTACATTTTCAAACTCGATAAATCAAATGGAGAATCCTCGACAATTTTCTCAACGGCAAATTTTGGCACGCAAATCGAGGTCAAACATTGACTAAAGGGCCAAGCCACCTAAATGTGATTTAGTCACCTAATCCTTTATTAAATATAATTACTCATAATCCAAACCTAATTAAAGTAGCTTAAGCTTAATCATATTGATTATTACTAACACAACATATAATAATAATATCAAATTACTATTCCACTTTGATTTAACTAACACTTTCACTAAAACTCGATATATTGAGTTACACTAAGCCTAAACTGATAAACTTTTTGACGTTTGAGGATAATGATTTAATTCGATAACATTCAACGAAAAAATATATATTTCGATCGAATAAAATTTTATTTCAAAGTTGCAGACAAACTAGTACCCAAATTTTGTTTGAATTCGTTTTGAGGTTTATTTTCATTTTTATTTTCGATCTCACTTCTAAACATTATTTCAAGACTATATATTTCATTTTGAGACTTTTCACAGACACAGAATCGAAAATTTCAAAACGAAAATCGGGCCAAGTGATCCATGTTGGCCGAGATTTTGGAGCTTCCATGCTCAACATTGTCTTCCCTTTTTCCTTTTGCTTTTCCTACACAATTGTTCCCTTGTCTCAAGCATGCATTCCTTCCTCTTACTTTTTTTCTTTATCCCTCTTACATACAACTGTCTCCCTTTCTCAAGCATGCCCTTATTGTCCTTACACAAGTTTACAACTTACATACTACAAAAAAAATAAAACAACTACTACTACATACTACACACACACGACACAAACACAAGCACAACACACAAACACTTAACTCTTTTTCTCTCTAAATAATTCATACTCAAAGAACTTGTAAGCTTAAACTCATCTCCAACCTCAAGAACACCTCTTGAATCTTCATCCTCTTTAATTCATTTCCTCCTTAAAACTTTCATTTCATGTGCTTAAATTTATTAGCATACTTAAATAAATCCTCACCATTTATATTTAGTACTCACTCCTTATCTTTACATGCAAATTAAAAATGAATATAAATCAAAATCACTTAAAATACAAACATCACCTAAACTAAAAACAATACTACACATAAAACTTTTAGTATAGTTTAACTATCTTAAATAAATTACTAACTTGTGTATTTCATTTTTATGTACTCTCCTAATCAAAGACGAGGAGCAAGGTGGTGGAGTCGATCTTAGCCAATTCGATCATATCGTTGATCCCGACAACTGCTAAGCTATTTCACTCATAACCTAACTAAGGTGCTTCCCGCACATTTATATGATAAGCGCCTCGAAATTTATTATGTGTTATTGTTTTTGATGCATGTATTGTTTTATTATATCACCTAGTATTCATATGTTAAATTAGGAGACAAAAATCGAAAAATAATATTTGAGTAACATAGAAAAACCACACGGCATTCCCCTTAATTTTTGTCTAATTTTTCGTTTTAATTTTTGTAAATTGCATGCTTAAAATACTTGTAATGAAATGAACATGAAAATATAATTAGTTTTTGTTTAGGACTTAAAATGAATTTGTTATGAATTTAAGTATTTTTAAGTACTTATGTGTGTTCTTGAAATTTGGATGTTATGCTTGTGCTTTAAATGAATTTACTTATGTATGATAATGTTTGCTTATGTTTTCACATATGTTAAATGTATAAATGATATAAAGTAATTTAGTATTTGAATTAGAAGTATAAAAATCAAAAATCAAAAATCATATACATACATACATACACACGGCATTTTTGTCTTATTTGGACCAAATTTTAGTTTTAATTTTTCTAAATAACATATTATGATTAGACTAGTTAAAATAGACTTGTAGGAAAAATTTGAGAAAATTTCATAAACATATAAAATTTTGACTAAATAATGTTCATATGAAAAACATTAAAATTCATCACACATTCATGTGTTCTTCACTTAGGTGATTAGTTTGATTCATAAATTTTATAAGTTTTAGTATTTATCGTTTTTGTTTACTAGTTTAAATCACCTTAGATTAATTTGATTAATTAGTATATAAAAACTTTAAATCAAAAACCGATAAAATTAGAAAAACGAAAATAAATGATGTAAGTATAATAGGCCACGGTTTTGGGTTGAATTTTAGACCTAAAATGAATTTGTCACTTTTTATTTTTACCACTTAAGAAATTAAAATAGTTAAAGTAGTGATTTATTAATAAAAACAACAAAAGAAATAAATAGCTAAATAAATAAAGGCTCACGGCATTAGGGTTATTTTTGGGTCAATTTTGGTCAAAATAAATTTATCACTTAGTCACTAAATTTGAATAGTAATTAAGTTTATAATTGTTTATGTATTAAATCGTTAATAAAAAGAATTAACTAAACCGATAAAAATAAACGTTACACGTATTAAAATGAATCTTGTCGAGTGCTACTACCTATGCTTAAATTTGGATGTGGACTTACGGACTATTTAAAATGAACTACGACAACCTCGCTAAAAATGGAAACCGCTAAAAGATTAGTTAAGTACACGACTAAATAAAACCGAGTTTCACTTCTAAAATGTTATTTAAAATCGCCAAGTACAAAATGAACTTAACAACTTTGACCCTAGAATTTTGTACTTAGATTATATTAAGTTTTACTTCCGAAATCATTTTTCAAATCACTAAATACAAAACGAACCTAACGACTTTAAAACTAGAATTTTACACTTAGAAAATAAAAAGGCTTAGTTTTATTTTCTAAAATATCCTTAGTATAACAAAAATGTATAAGAGTATAAAGATACTAAGTATAAATAAAGTCAAATGATAAATACTAAAGTATAAAGAAAATAAAATAAAAATACTAAAGTATAAAGAAAATAAAATAAAAATACTAAGTATAAAGAAAATAAAATAATAAATACTAAGTATAAGAATACATATACGTATAAAATACGAATAAAATACGAAGTATAAAAATACGTACAAATACGGAATACGAAAATACGAATACGTATAAATACGAGGAATAGTAAATACGAGGAATAGTAAATACGATGAATAGTAAATACGGTGAATAGTAAAATAATGAATAGTGAAAAATATTTAAAAGTTACGAACTGACTCAAAATAAATAATTTAGTCTTTTTATGTGTTCTGTTTTACGAAAGAATCATTTGTTACTAAAGTTTCATTATACAAGTTTGACGTTATATTTATGATACAAGTTTGTCATTATTGTTATTTATGAGTAAGAGAATGAGAAGTTGAGAAAGCGAGTACTTGAATAAAACACTAGGATTGTTCGCCATGTTGCGACTCTTGAAATTCGAGGTTAACGAGGTAGCTGTATATGGGGACTTGGGCTCCCTCCCAGAGTTGCCCAAGGCGATTAACGATCTTGAGATTTCTTTTCGGCGCGGAGTATCAACCTCAGGGATGGGGCATACTTGATATTACCGTGGGCCCATATATCGATGGTGGAAACGCCTTGACCCCATCCGGGGGTACCCGTCTCTGGTGATAGTCGAACATTTTCTTGGTGAATACCTTTTGATTAGCGAATAAGTATGATCCTCGATAGGTGGTGTATGCATACATTAGACAAGGGATTAGGCCGTCCTTATTACCTTAGATATCTTTAGCATATTCAGTTACGTCCGATTTCGTTCGGCCCTGGCTGCTACTGCGCGGATTATGTCTGCATGCTTCCGCCTTACTAACGAAGATTCATTTGTTATCACATGTTGAATGCATTTCCTGGTTTGTTTGATGATTATCTGAATGATTTGGTTGAGTATTGGAATGTGATTTGTTGAGTATGTTTATCTGTGAGCGTGGTGTATTATTTGGTTGGTTTATACTCGCATTAAATCATCATGATCTCCTTATGTGTTTTGCTTGCATACTTGCTATTTGTTTTCCTTGTTTATTTATTATTCATATCGCATATTGCTTTAGAATTGCCTGTGTCGAAAGAGTGTGCGGGAAAATGATGAGAGTTTAATGCAGGTACCCCGAGTCTTGACCGTTGATCTATCAGGGGATTTGAAGGCCTTATTTTGTAATCTATTTTGAGAGGACTTGTAATCTAAATACTCTGTTTTATCTATAAACTCGTATTATGTATACTGAGTTTGTTAAACGATAACAGCTGGTTTTGTAATATATAGACTTAATTAATTTTCCGCCTTAGTTTAATTAAAGTCACGAAAAACCAGGTTGTTACAGATGTAACATTTTGGGTTTATGTATAATTAATGACTCTGGTTTAAGACTTAATTAATTTCCGCCTTAGTAATTAAAGTCGACTAAAAACCAGGTTATTCTGATTGGTATCGAGTGACTCGTGGCCGTAACATAAATGGCCTAATGCGATTTATGCTTACCTAACGAGAGACACACAGGCAGACATTCATATTGTATGTCAGGCATAGACTAATAGGACCAAATAATAAATTAGATTTTTTCTTTTATTAGATCATTTAAATAATAAACTTCAAATCGCTTTAAAGTGTGAGGATGGGTAGAAATCTTAAGGACTGACCATAGACTAAGGACTTTTAAATATAACAAACTACTTCCCTCAAAATAAAATACACTAACTCGCGTATGCTTGCTACTTACTGAAGTGACTGATTTAAACTAACAACTATCCTCGGATATAAAATCAAAATAATAATTCAACTCCCGAGGATCGAAGCATCGAAAGAAGAACCAGACGGGACGGGGTGAAGACATCTGTTAAATTCATAAACAATTCCACAATAATATACACTCTCTACCTTCAACCTTTCTTCTATTTTCTTCAGAAAATGTACCAGAGACATCTCAATGGAATAAAATACCTAACCACGTGCTTACTTGCATAATCGCCAGTTATTGCATTTACTTTCAAGTAAAGCTATCAATGATAAGCATGTCTTCTAACCTCTCGCGATACTAATAAATTCCTTCACGTCTTAATTCTTTCAGAATGGCTGCACCTCCAATGACAGACGAGGAAAGACACCTCCTGGCAGAAGAATCTTTGATCCGTTTGGCAGAAATAGCCACGGACAACGCAAACCGCCAACATCATCCAAGCGCGTTTGATCGCATTTCCCGTCATCGTCCACCAACATACTCGGGTTCTAATGACCCTATCGACCTCACTAATTGGCTAGAAGAGATGAAAAAGCTGATGGACCTAAGCAGAACACCTCTGGAGGATAGGGTCAACATCAGCCTTTTATTTGAAAGAGGAGGCGAATGGCGGTGGAACGTGTCGGGACTAACGAGCACGATACCACGTTCACCTGATGCGATTAGTTGAGAAGATCGAGGCGGTACTTTGGGTATGAGCTCGGTGTCGAGAAGAGGAGGAATTCATAAGTCTCGAGAATGGGAGACATGACACTCCAGGAATACACCGAGAAATTCCAACGGTGGCAAAATTCGAGTCGCGATCGCTCCCAACGATAGAGCCATGACTCGGAAGGTACTGCGCAATATGTCTAACGATCTGCGTGCCCACATGAGCAAAGCAACACCTACGCTACTTTTGCCGCGACCTCACGAGTGTGCGTCACGGTATGGGCTTCCTTGGAGTTGGAAAAAGCCGAGGAGAAAAGAAGAAGAAGGTGTTTGTGCCATCGTAGCGCGGTCGAGCTTCATTCGAGCCGAATTATCAACGCCAGACCCAACAGAGGCGAGAATTTTGGAGGCTGCGTTCGAGCGAGGCTTCTGCTGGGAACAACGAGAGGGCCATGGTTGCGGGAAGGGCTCCTCAACCAAGAGCTTTGCCGGGGAATTGTCCTATATGCAACAAGGCGCGTCATGAAGGGAAACAGTGTAATGGACAACCAATTACTTGTTACCGTTGTAAGCTGATAGGGCACAAGGCGAATGTATGCCCTAATGCTCCGAGACCAACACCTGATGCGGGAGGACCACAACCTGTAGTGAGTGCAGGTCGAAGTTTATGTGCTCACAGAGGTCGAGGCGGAGGAGTCACCCGAGGTGGCGTCATCACCGTATTTTTCTTATAAACTCATGCTTATTTGTTGTTTTGTTTGACCTTTAGGGCATCCTTGTCCTTTATATCTTCTAAGTTTGTTTCAAAGGCTAATCTCACAAAATACGAATCAATCAACGCAAATATTTCGTTACCAAACGGAAAAATTTTCAAGTGCTCCAAAATTTTCAAAGAAACTCCAATCACAATTCATAAAACAATCTTCCCTTCCGACCTTATCCTTTTTGACATGCCTGAGATCGGCGTCGTGCGGGGATCGATTGGTTGACTAAGTATCATGCGTTGTTCGAGTGCTGAGATCGGAAAATTCGCGAAGCATCCTCGAGGACTAAAGTCACGTATCAGAAGACTTCGCCAATTAAGGGGGCAAAAATTATCTCGGTTCTGCAACTACAACGGTTAGAAAGAAAAGGGCATCAAGTATACTTATGCAGTGTCAATGAAGTAAAGGAAAGCGTGAAAATTGAAGATATTCACGTGTAATGCGAAATTCACGATGTCTTTCCAGACGATTTACCAGGCTTGCCACCTGCACGTGACGTTGAATTCTCTATCGACCTTGCGCCAGGCACGGCCCCAATCTCAAAGGCACCCTATAGAATGGCACCTGTAGAACTACAGGAATTGAAGAAACAATTAGAGGAAATGATTGAAAAGGGTTTCATACGACCAAGTGTCTCGCCTTGGGGAGCACCGGTTCTCTTCGTGAAAAAGAAGGATGGCAGTATGAGACTCTGCATCGACTACAGGGAATTGAACAAGGTGACCATTAAAAACCGCTACCCTTTGCCCAGAATCGACGATCTCTTTGATCAATTGAAGGGCGCGGGAGTGTTTTCTAAGATCGATCTAAGGTCAGGTTACCATCAGATTGCGGTAAGAGAACAGACATCGTAAGACCGCTTTGAAGCGGATATGGTCATTACGAAGTTTAAGGTCATGCCTTTCGGTTTGACAAATGCACCAGCGATGTTCATGGATCGGATGAAACAGAACCTTCCACGAATACCTTGACATTTGCGTGGTTGTATTCATTGACGATATCCTAATCTACTCAAAGGCTGGAAGCGAACACGAGGAACATCTCCGTATCATCACGGGAATCTTGAGGAAATATAAGTGGTATGCTAAATTTTCCAAGTGCGAGTTTTGGCTTGAAAAGGTAGCATTTCTGGGTCACGTCATCTCGAAGGACGGAGTGATGGTAGATCCTGCAAAGATCGACGCGGTGAAAGAATGGAAGGCTCCCACAAATATAATGAAATACGCGACTTCACTAGGATTGGCGAGGATACTACAGGAGGTTCGTTCAGGATTTCTCTAAGGTAGCACGACCAATGACAAAGTCGCTACAAAAGAATCCAAATTCATATGGGCGGCGAGTGCGAAAATGCGTTTCGGGAACTCAAGACAAGGCTTACCACAAAGACCTGTCTTAGCTCTTCCCTACGGATGGGGGCGAGTATGAAGTCTCTGATGGCGCCTCACTGAATGGCCTGGGTTGCGTACTGATGCAACAAGGGAAGGTCATTGCTTATGCGTCAAGGCAATTAAAGGTTCATGAACGAAACTACCCAACTCATGACCTAGAATTAGCAGCGGTGGTGTTTGCTTTGAAAATCTGGCGTCATTACCTCTACGGAGTGAGTATCAAGTTCTACACTGACCACAAAAGTCTGAAATATATCTTCACGCAGAAGGAACTCAACATGAGACAACGCCGGTGGTTAGAACTGATCAAGGACTATAAGATTGAACTATTGTACCATGAGGGCAAGGCGAACGTCGTTGCTGACGCTCTGAGTAGAAAGACTACGCATACTCTTAGCAACATTTGGGAAATTCCGGCTGGTATTGTCAGAGACTTCAAGAGAATGAACTTAGAATTGGTTCAGTCTGACGATGCTGATTTGAACGCCATGATCGCAGAGCCAGAGTTATATCACGAGATAAGAGCTCTACAATGGGAAGATGAAGAGCTTGTTAAGATCAGGACGAAATTCCTTGAGGAAGCGAGAAGGGTTTGAGATTAAACCTGACGGAGTTTGAGATTCAAAGAAAGGTGGTGTGTGCCTGGCGTTCTGTATTGAAAAGAAAGATCCTCGACGAGGCACATAGTACCACGATACTCCATACATCCTGAGTCCGATAAAATGTACCAAGACTTAAAGCGAAGTTTTGGTGGAGTCAGAATGAAAGCGGTGCTTTGAATCGTTGCGAAATGCTTAATCTGCCAAAAGGTGAAGTTTGAACATCAACGACCTGGGGGACTACTACAACCTTTGGACATTCCTTTGGGGAAGTGGGACTCCATCTCCATGGATTTTATAACAGGTTTACCAAGAACTCACCGAAGCAATAATGCGATTTGGGTAATAGTGGACCGCTTGACCAAATCGGCCCACTTTCTACCAATCAAAGATACTTGGAGTCTTGAAGAGCTAGCTAAGGCTTATGAGAAGGAGGTGATTCGACTACACGGTGTACCGCTAGACATTATCTCGGACAGGGATCCGAGATTCACCTCTCACTTTTGGAACAAACTCGAGGCGTTGGGAAGCCAGCGAAGATGAGCACCGCTTTCCACCTGGCAATCGATGGTCAAACCGAGCGAACTATCCAAGCAGTTGAGGACATGCTCGGGGCATGTGCCCTAGAATTTAACGAGAATTGGGAGAATAGTCTACCTTTGATTGAATTCTCCTACAACAATAGCTTCCATGCTAGTCTGGGTTGTGCTCCATTTGAAGCCCTCTACGGGAGGAAGTGTCGTAGCCCGATCTGTTGGGGCGATGCTAGTGACAACGTGGGAGGCTGGACCACGTGTCATTCAAGACCAAATTGAACACATAAAAATCATTCTGAACGCTTCGCAAGCGGCACAAGACCGCTGAAGATGTATGCCAACAAGCATCGTCGACCAATCGAGTTCGAGGTTGGCGATCATGTGTTTTTAAAGGTATCACCCATGAAGGGTCCGACGCCGGTTTGAAAGGAAAGTTGAGTCCTAAATACGTTGGACCATATGAGATAGCAAGCGAGGTGGCGAGGTAGCCTATCGCCTAGCGCTACCCCCAACCTCTCCAAGGTCCACAACGTGTTCCACGTTTCACAACTAAGGCGATACAGGGGCGACCCAAGTCACATCATTACTCCTGACGTAATCGCAGTTGAGCGTAACCTGCTCTACTCGAGAGGCTGTAAAGATCTTGCACGAGAAACCAAGAGGTTGAGGCGGAAGGCGGTTCCCTTAGTAAAAGTGCTATGGAAAGGTCAGCCAGTGAACAAGCAACTTGGGAGGCTGAAGCCTCTATGAAGGAGAAATATCCCGAGCCGCTTACCTCAGGTGAAAATCCTATTCTTCATTCAAGTTTCTGAGACGAAACTTTTCTAAGGGAGGTTTGTAACACCCTGTTAATTTAATTCATTAATTAGCCATCAATTTCTAATTTCAAAGCCTAAATCAAATCCTAAGCCTTTTAGCCTTCAAAATCACAATTTTACTAAACTTTTGTTTTGTAAAATTTATCGACTTCTTTAACACTTTTCAAAATTTTTGAATAATGAAATAAATAATTTAGTCTTAGAATTTAAAAGTAGAAATATTTGAAAAATCGTCAAACGCTACACACATTAACTTTTATCGCTTTTGGCCTTGAGCTTTTTAAAAGCTGACCAAATTCGAGGAAAACATTATAAAACACAAAATAGACAAATTCTACACTAAATAGTAATGTAAGACTTAATTTGTCTAGTTGAATAATTTGGTCCCCTAATTTCATTTAATTAAACTTTATATTTCATTAAAAACCAAAACATATCTAATTCATTTAACCTTACATTTTACTAACATCATTTTCATAATTCACAAGAGCAAAACACACCCATTTCTTCTCCATTTTGGCGGCCACTTACTCTCTTTTTCTCTCTTTATTTTCTTTCATTTTTCACTTAAAACTTCCTAAATAAAAACCTAAATATTACTCTAATATTACACTAGTGTTCTTAGACATCTTTGGGTATTTGGAGCTTATATTTTACTGGGTTTATTTGAAGGTGAAGACGGGTTTGAGGGTGAAGACTTAGACTTGGATAATATAGTCGATCCGGAAAACCAATAAACTTACCGATCAAAGGTGACTAACTATGTCTTGTATTATCTTTTTAGTAAATTAATTTGTTTTGTTATTATGATTTTATGGATATGAAAATTATGTTAAATATGTTAAACATCACTTGTATGAACTTATATGTTTATGTGTTATATAATAAAATGATAATAAATAGGTAATAATGATAATAGTGTAATTGTAGTAATATTGTTCATATGTTAGTTAAATTAATTTTGAGCATTTTTAATTTATGTTCATATGATTTTTATGTTTATTTATGTTTTAATGAAGTAGTAATGTTATATAAAAATTATGTGAAATATTAAAAATGAGTTTAAAGTGATTAAAATCAAAAATGAAAATTTATATATATATATTACATATACACGGTTTCTTTATTTTTTTTAATAAATTTTCACTTTTAATTTTTGTAAATAATATGTTAGATTAAGTTAGTTAAAATGGATGTTACCATATGAAAAGAATTAATTTAGGAAAATAAATTATAAATTATCAAAATCGAAATAAGTGTTCTTGAGTTGTTCTTGAGTTCTTCATGTGTGTTCTTGAGTTATTCATGTTGATGTTCATACTTGTTACTCATTTTGATTTCATTTTAATTTATGTTTGTTAATAATTTATGTTTATGTTTAGTTATTGTTTTATATATCACTTAGTATTATACTATAAATCAACTAAAACATTATAAATCATTTAGATTAAAAGTTAGAAATTTAAAGTGTTGAAAAACACTATTCATAAATATAAATGAAATTGTTAATAAGTTTCATTTTAGTTTAAATCGTTTTAGTATAATTAGAATAATTAAAATATAAAGACTTTAAGCTAAAAACCGATAAAATCGAAAAATGAAAATTTGGAAACTACTACTACCTACACACGGCATTTCCACCATTTTTAGGTTAAAATTTACTTTTATCACTTTTTAGTTTAATTGTTAAAATAATTTATTTATTAGTTAATAAGTTAGATTTAAGAAATTAAAAGAAATAAATCAATTTTTGTATTATATATGTTGTACACAGCATTTCCATTTTTAATTGACTAAATTTGACTAAAATGAAATTATCACTAAGTCACTAAAGTTAAATAGTAATTAGAATTGAATTTGTGTATAAATTGTTTTAGTTATAAATGAAATACGATAAACCGATAAAAATATGTAACCGTTATAAAAATGAACTAAATCGTGTGTTACTGCCTTTGCTATTTGGACTGTTGATCTTGGACTTACGGACTATAAAAGAATCATCCACGATACTATTATCTTTTAAAATGAAAATCGCTAAATTTAGTTAATAGACGACTAAATTTAACTAAGTCTCAATTTAAAATGAATACCATTATCACTTTTTACAAATTGAACTTAACATTTTTAAAACTAATATTTTAAAATGAAAATCATTATCACTTTTGTAAAATGAACTTAAAGTTTTTAAAACTAGAATTTTAGAGTATTTTCATAAATGACTAAATGCAAAATGAACTTAATATTTTTAAAACTATGATTTTCGAATATTTTCATAAATGACTAAATACAAACCGAACCTAACATTTTTAAAACTAGACTTTAAAATATTTTCAAAAATCGCCTAAGTACAAAACGAACCTAACGACTTTGAAACTAGAAATTTGTACTTAGAAAATAAAAACAAGTTTAGTATTATACTTAAAATATCTTAAGTATAAAAATACGTATAAATATAAAAATACGTACAAGTATAGGAATACGTATAAGTATAAAAATACGTATAGAATACGAAGTATAAAAATACGAATACGTATAAAAATACGTATAAAATACGATGAATAGTGACCAATGAATAGTGTCAAGTGAATAGTGAAATACTGAAAATAATTGAAAATTTTACTAAGTATAGAAAATTTAAAATGAAGAAGTAAATAACCTAAAGTGTTTGAAAAACACATAAATAAAATTGGACATACTAATAAACGTTTCAATTTAGAAACTTGAAAACATTAATAATTAACAACACTTCAAATAACAAACGAACGTGTTATGTGATCATATGAAACCTACAAATACTTAAACGTTTGACGCTGAGACTAGGAGAGTCTAGTAATATGTGATATGTAATATCAAATAAATAATAAATCTTGAGTAAGTTTAAATAAAAGGTCAAGCTTGGGCCTCAGATATGAAAACGTCAATCGTAAGTGAAGTGGGACTAAGATAGTCTTGTGGCGGTCGCCATTCTTGGGACAAGATAATTGAATATGCCAAGGCTTTTGTCTCAGGCTTTAGGAAATAGTCGCTTTATCCTGAGTTAAGGTGCTCTATGATTAGCATAGCCCATTCTTAAATTGGATACTAGTGTACATGTACTAGACTAGGGTTTTATTCCCTATTTCGCTAAAGTTAACAGGCATCCGTCTTGGATTTGGGCGATTATAGCGGTGGTCTCCTTGCCGTGTTTAGTTCTTAGTGGGCGCGACACTAGCATTCGTTCTTACCTGCGTAAAGATTACTTGGCGAGATTGTATCGAAGTTCGAATCATTTCAACACTAGAGGATGAGATGCAAGTATTTTAGTATTCTGGCGTGGTTTACGAGTCGAGTAAGCCTCTGCACTATGGAAGTGAGATGCAATCGATCAGTACAAAGGCCTACTCGATGGTCGTGCTCGTAGCGGTATGTGTTGTGTGTTGTTTGATTAAATGAGAACGAGTGTGTACCATCTTCGAAAATTAAAGACCACAAGTTTCTGAAGTGAATCGAGTCTGCATGATGAGAACACTACGATACGTATGTATGTATGCGATCTGATATCGCTTTGTAATCTTGATGATATGTTGTGATACTATGACTATGATATTATATGTTATTTGCTTTCATAACTGAATATCATGCTTATATGATTTATCGCTTTAACCGCATGCTTATTATGACATATATGTCTTTACATGCTAATTGTATTAAGCATGTTTATGTTTTATCATAATGTTATGTTTATAAAGCGATAATATTAAACCAAAGTAATTGAAACCGAGGGTAAGTATGAGCATAGCTAGTCACTGTCCGCTCAGCGGGCATCCCCCCATAGTTTATTGTGCAGGACGTTCGTGGACCAGGAGCTGGATTTTGGATGGGGCCACGAGACGCTTTTATGCTTCACTTTTATTGTTTTCCGAGAGATATGTAATATATAACGCTACTCTTTTAACTACCTTATTTAGAGTTGTATTATTCAACTCTCCAACGAGGATGTAACATTTTGGGTTTATGTATAATTAATGACTCTGGTTTAAGACTTAATTAATTTCCGCCTTAGTAATTAAAGTCGACTAAAAACCAGGTTGTTACAACAATCATCAAAAATTTTATCAGTTTAGACTTAGTGTGACTCACTATTTCGATATTTAGCGAAAGTGTTAGTTAAATAGGATTTGAATAGTAATTTGTTTATTAATAAAATATGATTTATTTATAATAATCAAATGATTAAATTTCAACCAAAAGTTTGATGTTTGCAAATTGTGTACGTCAATTTTGGAAGAGGATAAGGTGGCTTGACTTTGATTCGCGTGTTTGAAATCGTTGACTTGAATTTCAAAGACGGGAAAAATATACGGGTCCATTTTTATTCAAAAATCAAAAATGTACGAAATTAAATTCTATGAATAAAAGGTTTTACTTTTATTCTTATGAATAATAAACATGACTTGACCATTTTGAAATTTGAAAGACGGTATAATTTTTGTGTTGACTTTTATAAAATTTTGAAATGTGTTTCTTTTTGAATTCTGAATATAATACAACATACTTTATTTTTCAAAATTTTTATATTTGAACTTAGGAAATTTAGTATTATTTGGCGAAAAAAATTCAGTCGCATTTTTATTATAATGAAAAAGGGTGAATTTAATTTAAGGAATTAAATTCTTTTATAAAATTGTGTTACAAAAACACGGGGTGTTACAATCCTACCCCCTTAAGAAAAGTTTCGTCCCCGAAACTTGGATAGAGTGGATGACTGCTCGAGGTTGAACAAGGCAGTTAGAGAGAATATTGAGATTTTACGCATTTGGATAATAACATTTGGTTTCGTTGGAATAATATTTTTTTTTTTTTGAAAAGTTTGCGTTTTCTAAATAACATCGGAATGTTGGATAGAGTGAAAATATTGGAGGATAAAAACAATTTATTTAGTTTTGAGAATAAATGTTTCCCTTAAAATAGATTAAAATAAGAATTTTTAAGATTTAAACAGGACTTTAATATAATCAAATTATAGTCCTACCCCCTTAAGAAGTTTTAAACGTATATACATAATATTATTTTTGTTACTTTTAATGATCACGTGTATATGAAATATAGCCTTAGGAAAACGGCATTTAGGGAAATTATGTAAAAGTCATCGTGATCATAATTAAAATATGAGCTTTAATGAAATTACGAGAATAGGCTATCGTTGAATGATTAAGTAAGATTTTAGAGAATTATGGATAACCTTGTTGATATAGCTCATTTTCTTAAAATTACTATTATAATGTTATTAGGAGAAAACGAAAATGTTATAAATCATATTTAGGATATGATTCGAAATTTATAATAAGGGGTTATATAAAAAGAAAAATGTGATATATGTAAGTATATTCTGACGAGAGATAATTGTAATAGATATGACAAGTTCGAAAGGTACTTTTAATATATAGAAAAGGAGGTCGAAACAACTAAGTTTCAAAAGTATCGAACTTTAAGAAATAAGGAATTATGAAGGGAAGTAAAAATACGAAATCCAATTTAAGGATTAATACGTAGAAAACTATAAGTTTTAAACGGATTAAATTTTACAAGAAGGTAATATTAAATTTTTGAAGCTGAAAAATAATAAAATTCAAAAGGGTATGAAATAATGAATAAGCAATTTAAAACAAACAAACACCAAAGATATTTCAAACTACGAAATAAAAATCTTGCGAAACAAAGGAATAATTTTCGAAGATGTTTTAAGACGAAATACGAAAGTAAATTTTCGAAGGTAGTTAGGAATTATAAATTTAGGATTTTAAATATTTAAAACGAGATAGTAAGGCTAGGATTTTGAAACTACTCAATTTAAAAATATTTAAAATTTGAAGGATGATTTTGATATGGTTGTAGAAATCTTCAATGCTAATGAAATCTTCGATGTCTTGAAAATTGTCTTGGATAGCGTGATTCTTGATACGTCTCTCTGCATGCGCTTCCGGTCTTGTCTTCAAGTCTTATATTTGCGAGAAGATGGAAAGAGCTAAAAATTCATTTTATAAAGTCATTCTAGGAGTATAAGCTAGTAATGTTTTATTTTAGAAGGAGAAAGTAAGTTAAACCGATCGAAAAAATTTTTCGTTTTGAGTAAATTAGGAAGAGATGAATATGGATGTTTGAGAAAGTTCTAGATGTCTTCAAATCAATGGATTTCTTCAAGGTCCAGAGCGTCGCTTCAGATCGTTCGACTCTTGGTGTGTCCATTTGCAAGTGCTTGAGTCTTTGTCGTCTCGTCTTCGATTTATTCGTCTCGATTTTAGGTAACGTTAGTATAAAAGACTTGTTAGCCTAAAAGGTTAGTCATAGAGCACTTAGCAGGCAAGAAAAGAGAAATAAAAATCTATCGAGGTTGAATGACAGTTGAAAATTCTAAAATCAAGGTCAGTCGGTCAATCCTTAATATTTCTACTCATTCTCACATTTAAAGCGTTCTAAGATTATTATTTTAGCGATCTAGGATTCCTAATTCATTATTTGAACTTATAAGTCTATGCCTGACATACGATATGAATGTCTGGCCCAGGTGTCGTCTCGCTAGATGAAATAACTTTAAGTTACTCACGGTCGCAAGACAGCTCTGATACCAACTGTAACAACCTGGTTTTTAGTCGACTTTAACTAAATTAAGGCGGAAAATTAATTAAGTCTATATATTACAAAACCAGCTGTTATCGTCATAAAACTCTGTATACATAATACGAGTTTAAGATAAAGCAGAGTTATTCGATTACATTCTCTCAAAAGCGTACAAAATAATTAAGGTAAACTCTCCCCAGCATTCAACAGCATTGGTCTCGGGGTACCTGCATTAATTCTTTATCATTTTCTCGCACACTCTTTCGACACAGGCAATTCTAAAACATATGCAATATATGAAGAAAATAAATAAATAAGAACAAATAGCAAGTAGGCATGCAACACATAAGGAAAGCATGATGATTCAAACATGAGTATAAATCCAATCACGTAACATACAACACTCATAGATAATCATTCTCAATAAATCGTACTTCAATACTCAGGAAATCAAGTCATTCAGACAATAATCAATCAAGACAAGGAAATGCATTCAACATATATTGACTAATGAGTCTTCGTTAGTAAGGCGGAATCATGCAGACCTCATAAGCATCCGCGCAATAGCTGACAGGGCCAACATAACTTGGACATGGCTGACAGGCTAGAGATATCTAAGGTAATAAGGACGATTCAATCCCTTGTCTAATGTATGCATACACCACTATAGATAGGATCGTAGCATACTCGCCCTTCGAGTAAGTAGTCACCTAATAATACGACTATTACCAGAGACGGGTACCCCCGGATGGTGGCTTTTCCAATTACCATATATGGGCCCACGGAAATATCAAGGATGCCCTATCCCTAGGGTTGTATATCTGAGTGCCAAATAACAATCTTAAATCGTTAAATCGCCTTGGGCAACTGCGGGAGGAGCCCAAGTCCCCATATCTGACTACCTCGCTAACTTCGAATTTCAAGAGTCGCGACATGGCGAACAATCCAAGTATTTTATTCAGGTAGCTCATTTTCTCAAATTCTCATTTCCTCGTTCATTCATAAAATGTGTCAATTCCAAAATTTAAATATATCGTCGAACTTGGTATAACGAAATTTGAGTTCTAGCAGTTCTTCAGGTAAACAGAACACATAGAAAAACTTAATTAATTATTTTGGGTCCGTTCGTAAATTTTAAATATTTGCACTATTCATTATTTTACTATTCACTGTATTTACTATTCATCGTATTCACTATTCATCGTATTTACTATTCATCGTATTTATACGTATTTTTATACTTCGTATTTTATACGTATTTTTATACGTACATGTATTCTTATACTTAGTAGTATGTTGTCCATGCTTAGTATATATATTTTTTTTTATACTTAGTATCCTTTATATTTATGATATTTTACTTAAGTACAAAAATCAAGTTTTATTTTCTAAGTATAGAATTCTAGTTTCAAATTCGTTAGGTTCGTTTTGTATTTAGTGATTTGGAAACTTATTTTAAATGTAAAACTCGGTTAAATTTAGTCATATACTTAACTATAATTTTAACGGTTTCAAATTTTAGCGAGTTGTCATAGTTCATTTTAAATAGTCCGAATGTCCACATCCAAATTTAAGCAAAGGTAGTAACACTCGAATTTATTCATTTTAAAACATGTAACGTTTATTTTAATCGGTTTTGTTGATTCTTTTTATTAACAATTCATTATACAATCTAATATAATCCTAAATACAAATCAAATTTAGTGACTAAGTGACAAATTCATTTTGAACAAAATTGGTCCAATTTAAGAGTAAATGCCGTGACCTCTTTTATATATAGCTATTTATTTCTTTTTTTGTTTTTATTAATAATTCATTACTTTAACTAATTAAATTACTTAAGTGATAAAACTAAAAAGTGACAAATTCATTTTAGGTCTAAATAAACCCTAAAAACCGTGGCACCTTATACTTGTGCAATTTATTTTCGTTTTCTAATTTTATCGGTTTTTTGACTTAAAGTTTTCATATACTAATTATTTAAATTATACTAAAGTGATTTAACTAGTTTACGATTTTCACTAATTATTTTATTTCATTTATGAATAGTGTTTTTACTCACTTTAAATTTCTAACTTTTTCATTATTAAGATTTAGCTTATTTGACCTATATAATTAGTATTTTATTTATTCACTAGTGGATTTAAACAACAATTAAGTTCAACTTATAAATATTATGAATCAAACTAATCATATACATGAAGAACATATGAATATGTGAAGAACACATATGATTTTCTAAAGAACACTTTTAACTCAAATTTTCATATAATCGTTTTATTTTCTCAAATTTTTATAGTAAGTCTAATTAACCTAGACTAATCATAATATGTTATTTAGAAAAATTAAAACTAAAAATTGGTCCAAATTAAAGGGAAAAACCGTGTATATATATATATATATATATATATATATATATATATATATATATATATATATATATATATATATATATATATATAAGTTCACTATTTTTAGTTTTTGATTTTTATTATTCTAATTCAATAACTAATTTCCTTTATATTATTTATGTATTTAACATGAGTGAAAAACATATACAAACATTAACACACAAAAGTAAATTATTTCAAACATCAATATAACATCAATAGTTCAAGAACATAATACTTTTAAAACATTTCAATAACACAACAGTTTCATTTTAAGTCCAAAACATAAACTAATTATATTTTCATATACATCTTATTCATAGTATTTTAAGCATGCAATTTACAAAAATTAAATTGAAAAATTAAGTGAAAAATAGAAGGGATGCTGTGTGGTTTTTCAAGGTTACACATATTTTATTTTTCGATTTTTATCTTCTAATTTGTCATGCAACTTAGGTGATAAGCAAGTCATGCATATTTTCACATCATCAATTAGGTTTTAGTGCTTAGCAATTATAGTGTGCGAGAGCACCTTTAAATTGGATGATTATCGTCGAGGATCTAAAATAAATTTTAGATCGGATTTGTCTACACCCAAAAACACCCATGATCTTCACCCATAATATTCATGAAAGTAGTCTCCAAAACCCATCTATGAACTATGAACACTTAGGAATTATTAAGAGAATATTATAGGTTTTATTTAAGTTGTTTTTGTAAGAAAAATGAAAGAAAACAAAGGGAGCAAAAGGGAGGAAAGCCACGGCTGAAATGAAGAGCCAAGAAGTTGATTTTGCTCTTATGAAAGTTGTAAAGCAAGTGGTACAACTTAGATGTTATTAATGCTTTAGGTTTTGTTTTGTTTATTTAGTAAATAAAATTTTAATTAATTAAATTATGAGTCATATGAATCAAGTGGCACAACTTGATGTCTTAGGAAGGTTCCTAAAGATATTTGATCAAAATAAAGTTTTTCACGAAATTAATCAGTTTTAAAAAGTCGGGTGTCAAAAGCGATAAAAGTTAATGTGTGCGCGTTTGACGATTTTTCGAAATATCTTTACTTTAAAATTCTAAGACTAAAATATTTTATTTACTATTGAAGAAAATATTTAAAAGTTAAGGAACGTCGAAAATAGACGAATTGAAGGTTTCGAGGAATGAAATTTGACCTTTGAAAGAAAACAGAAAAATGAATTTAGTTCGGTCTATCTAATGTTTATGAAAACTGTACCATTAAATTCGTCTCGAAAAATTAGGTGGTTTAGGCTTTTGTTTCGTTAAATTCCGAGTCCGTGTGACCGCTTTTCGGACCTCGGAAGTTAGGCCCCAATTATTCCTACGGGTTACCTTAAATTAAAGAGGAAATTAGTTTGTTTTATAATGTTAAATGTAAATTAATAAAATGATAACTTTAAATTCGTTTGGTCGAAATATATATTTTTTTCGTTGAATGTTATTGATTTAAATAATTATAAACAATCATCAAAAATTTTATCAGTTTAGACTTAGTGTGACTCACTATTTCGATATTTAGCGAAAGTGTTAGTTAAATAGGATTTGAATAGTAATTTGTTTATTAATAAAATATGATTTATTTATAATAATCAAAATGATTAAATTTCAACCAAAAGTTTGATGTTTGCAAATTGTGTACGTCAATTTTGGAAGAGGATAAGGTGGCTTGACTTTGATTCGCGTGTTTGAAATCGTTGACTTGAATTTCAAAGACGGGAAAAATATACGGGTCCATTTTTATTCAAAAATCAAAAATGTACGAAATTAAATTCTATGAAGAAAAGGTTTTACTTTTATTCTTATGAATAGTAAACATGACTTGACCATTTTGAAATTTGAAAGACGGTATAATTTTTGTGTTGACTTTTATAAAATTTTGAAATGTGTTTCTTTTTGAATTCTGAATATAATACAACATACTTTATTTTTCAAAATTTTTATATTTGAACTTAGGAAATTTAGTATTATTTGGCGAAAAAAATTCAGTCGCATTTTTATTATAATGAAAAAGGGTGAATTTAATTTAAGGAATTAAATTCTTTTATAAAATTGTGTTACAAAAACACGGGGTGTTACAGGCAACGAAGATGTGAACGCACTCCGCGAACAAGTTACCAAACTAACCAATGATCTCGAACACCTTCTGGGCCACCACAATACTGAAGTCACCCGAATGGAGCTGAAAATCAAGGATGAGGCGGATAAACACGCCAAAAAGCTCCAGGCTATGGAAGAACGCCTCGGTACCCCAGGGGGTTACTCCATACACAAAGAAAACGAGAACATCCCCCAAAATATCAAGGACGCACTACCAACCAAGCTCGCCCTCAGTGACCTCCCGATCTTTCAAGGTCACGAGAGCCCGATCACCCACATCAGGGCCTTCAAATCACAAATGGGTATTAAGGGTGTTGATCCGGAGCACTGGCCCTCACTATTTCCACATTCTCTCGCCGCTATACCCAAGACATGGTTCTATTCCTTGAACCCAGAAAGGGTCTCCTCATTTGAGCAGATCACCGTCGAGTTCGACCATCAATACAAGGACAATGATGACACCCAGGTCTCTATCCGTACCCTGGAAGTCCTATCACAAAGGGACAACGAAGGATTCACCGAGTACCTTACTATGTGGAAGAAACTCAGTGCACAAATCCCAAATCGTCCGCGAGAGGACGAACTTGTGCCCAAATTCGTCAATAACTTGCGACCCGTGTACCAGTTCTACATGCGGTATAGCAACATTCAAACCTTCAAACAACTTACCAAGGTCGGCACCCAGATTGAAGACGACCTTACGACAAGGACCATGGCCAAGTACAACGGTCATGCTTATCAAGGCAGTTCATCTAAATCGACACGTACAACTAAGAGCGATGAGAATCGCACCGTTGCCAACCTAGATTCACTTGGCGATCCAGAGTCGTTCGCCACTACTACCTCCTCTCCCTTCAAACCCAGAAGGAGCTTTGATACACTCTACATGTTTTACACTAAGGCATTCAAGAGACTGGTTGACAAAAAACTATCTACAACCCATCGGGCCGACCACTGAACCGCCTGAGGACAAGAAGCCTAAGTCGTGGGATGCTAATGCTTAATGTGCATACCACAGAGGCAAAAGCCACGATACTGAGAACTGCTTCAAACTGAAGCACGCTATCCAAGACCTTATCGACCTAGGAAAGCTCGATAAGCCGACGGCCAATGGAAAGCCGTCTAACAAAGACAACCCTTTGGCTAGCCACGCAATCTTTGTGGGCTCCATACCCATCATTGATTGCTCCTACCTCATCACACCTACCGACGACCAGATCAACACTATCTCTTTTGACCAACCGATCATGGAGAGTAATGTTCAAAACAACGGCGAGAGCTTCACCAATTTTCTAGCAAGATGGAAAGAGCTCAATGCACACCTTGTATGATTAGTGCACCCCGATGAGCTTGTGCACGACATCATCAAAGATCTACACCCAGTATACCAAATCCACATCCGGCACGATAACATACGTAATTTCAATCACCTCGTCAACATCGCCACACAAATTGAGGACGATTTGAACGCATGCTACAGCGAACAAATCAATGGAGTGTGGTACTCTAGTAGCGAGAGTGAAGGCGAGTGGCCACCACCTAATAAGACCATCGCCCAAATCAACAACACCAGCAGTTCTTCCTCTTCTAAAAATAACAAAAGGGGCAAAAACAAGAAGGGAAAGAAGAAGGGTAACAAGCCCCAAGTCAAAGCCAACACCACTGAGCCCGAGACTAAGGACGAGGTTTCGCACCTCACCCGCTCCGGGCGACCTTATCAAAATATCTTCACGGATGCCCACGCCGAGGAGGCCGCCGCCCCTGACAAGGGCAAAACCGTGGTCCAGGAGGACGTCCCCTCCAAAGACACGCCTGCTAGTCCAGTAATCCTACCACCAAGCACGAGCGAGACGCTTCAAAAGCAACTCGTTCGCACCAAAGCTGACATCTCAATCTGGGCTCTCCTACGAGACTCTGCCGAGCACAGAAAGGCATTCATCCGCGCCCTACAAATAGCGAGCGCAGATGCAGCCATCTCACCCGACCAAATGGTCAGTCATGTTACGAGAGATTGGCTTGCCGGAGCCATCACTTTCTCTAATAATGAATTTCCGACATTTGGCGCTAATCACAACTTAGCCCTATACATTAGCGCCGAATGCAGGAAACGAACTTTACCTGTGACCTTAATCGACAATGGATCTGCAGTAAATGTTTTACCCCTATCCACCGCACGTTGTCTAGAGCTTGACGACAAAGATTATCAACCCAGCAACGAAGGTGTCAAAGCTTTCGATGGGACCAAACGTAGCGTGAAAGGGACAATCTCCCTTCATGTACGCACAAGCCCCATAGAACGAAATGTCGATTTTCAGGTAATCGACATGACACCATCCTACAACATGCTTCTAGGACGCCCATGGATTCACACCGTGCGAGCCGTGACATCCACGCTACACCAAAAGGTGAAGCTACCTCTCAACGATGAGGTCATAACTATCAATGCCTCCAACTTCCGTGCTCTTATTGATCTACCCAAGGAGCATAACGCCGCAGAGATCATGATTGAGGAAAGCCAAGAACCCTGCGGTTTCGACTTTGAAATAGGTGCTGTCACAACCACACCTATCAGAACCTATAAGCCTTTCGAAATCAAAGATAATCATAGCCTTTGGCCCACCATGGGTCTAGGCTACAAGCCAAAGAAAGGCGATCTCGAGCAAATGACTAAGGAAGTTAAGAAGCGCAAGTTTGCGCGTAAGCTCAACCTCCCGAAATACTCTTTTGACATGGGTACATACTTCGTCTTAGGGGGAGGATACGATAAAGACAAATACGTCAAACCTCAGGAGCACTGCTTCGCCAGTGAAAGTGGACTACCTTTCACCAACACCGAAGACGACGTAGAGGAGGAAATTCTTTTAGGATCCAATTCTCTAGGCGTCGGGTCATCTGTCGACCCACCTTCCAGTTTTAGTTTAGACTTTTTATTTTCGGAGGCTAGCTCCAGCTCTTCTCCTAAATTGTCAAACATTTCTTCTTTAATGAATAATACAGATAAGTTTTCTTACGTCTCGTCTCAAGCTAAAAACAAACAAATAAACAACAAACAACAAACAAAATTTAAACAAACAAACAAAATAACACAACATGCCAATCCGTGCGATAACAATGAACCAACGAATGAACAATCGTTAATTAAATACATTGCAAACATCATGGGCAACCCAACGCAGAACTCGATCATCGAGGATACCGTAACCATTAACATAGGAACCCCCGAAGAACCAAGGGAGCTGCAACTAGGCACTTCACTGAGTGAGGACGAGCGCACAAACTTCACCCAACTCCTAACCGAGTTCAAAGACGTCTTTGCATGGTCATATAAGGACATGCCCGGCATCGACAGGAGCATAGCCGAACATCACATCCCCATCAAACCTGGTTTCAAACCTATCAAACAAAAACTAAGGAGACTACGACCCGAATGGTCCCTTATGGTCAAGGAAGAAATCGAGAAACAATTACAAGCCGGCTTCATTCAAGTCGTCGAGTACTCAGATTAGGTCTCAAACATGGTCCTAATCCTAAAGAAAAACGGCAAAATACGAGTATGTGTCGACTTCCGCGATCTAAACAAGGCAAGTCCAAAGGAGGACTTCCCGCTACCGCACGTAGACGTTCTAGTTGACAACACCGCCGATCATGCCCTTCTATCCTTCATGGACGGGTATGCAGGGTACAATCAAATCAAGATGGCCCGTGAGGACATGGCCAAGACAACATTCATTACCCCATGGGGCACTTACTGCTACACCGTTATGCCTTTTGGTTTAATCAACACAGGTGCGACTTACCAGCATACCGCGACCACGCTTCTACATGACATGATGCACAAGGAGGTAGAAGTATATGTAGACGATATGATCGTCAAATCCAAGGAAAGAGATGATCACATCACAAACCTCCGCAAGTTCTTCACACGACTCCGCCAATACAAGATGCGCCTCAATCCCCAAAAATGTACATTTGGAGTAAAATCCGGCAAACTGCTAGGACACGTAGTAAGCCAAAGAGGCATCGAGGTCGACCCCTCGAAAATAAAAGCAATTATGGCAATGCAACCACCCAAGAACCTAGACGAAATCCGAAGCTTCCTGGGTCAAATCCAATACATCTCTCGCTTCATAAGCAAACTAACCATGATATGCGAACCGATCTTCAAGAAACTGAAGAAAACTGACCATGTAGAATGGGATGAAGCATGTCAACAAGCATTTGATAAGGTTAAGGAGTTGTTATCCAACCCCCCAGTCCTAAGGCCACCACAAAAGGACCTACCCTTATCACTCTACCTCACAACAACATCAACTGCAATGGGCGCCATGCTCGCCCAGGAAGTCAACGGAGAAGAACATCCAATTTACTACATCAGCAAGAAATTTCTCGACTATGAAACTCGATACGCGCCCGTCGAGAAAAGTTGCTTAGCATTAGTATGGGCATCCAAAAAGCTCCGTCACTATATGCTAGCACACCAAACAAAGGTCTACTAAAAAATGGACCCCGTCAGGTTCCTTTTCGAGAAACCAGTGCCAAATGGACGCATGGCACGATGGACCCTACTTCTAGCTGAGTTCGATATTGTCTACGTTCCCCTTAAAGCCATCAAAGGACGAGCGGTCTCAGACTTTCTCGCCGATCACGCGATCGACGAAAAACCCATCATAGACACCACATCATTCCCCGACGAAAGAATATACAACATAAACGAAGAACAGTGGGAATTATATTTCGACTGTTCATCAAATTACCGAGGCTGTGGAATAGGAATACTACTCATTTCCCCGAACGGTGAACATACACCCCTTTCCATCAAATTAGACTTTGATGTAACGAACAACGCCGCGGAATATGAGGCATGCCTGCATGGACTACAGGCCGCACTCATACTAAACGCAAGGAACCTACGTGTATACGGAGATTCCTCGCTAATTATCAACCAAGTGTCTGGAGTATGGAAGATACTTAACGAAAACCTCGCACTATACCAAAGCAAAATTCAAGAGCTTATCGCCAAATTCCACCGCGTAGAGTTCTTGCATTTACCTCGCGAAGAAAACCAATTCGCAGACGCCTTATCAAAACTAGCATCACTACTAAACATCCCCCCGGGAATACAGACCATTCCCATCGTCGTGGAACGAAGCAGCGAACCCGCATACATATGTGACATCGAAGCCGAGAATGAACAAAACGAACCTTGGTACCAAGCCATAATCAACTTCAAACGGGACGGAGAATATCCGCCAAACACTGACAAACGCGGCAGAGGAGCTCTCCGGCTTCTGGCATCACAATTCGTATGGGAAGTGGATAAACTACTCAAGAAAACGCCCCAGGGTACACTACTCTTGTGCGTTGATCACAACAAAGGGCGAGAGATCATATCTCAAGTCCACGATGGCGAGTGCGGACCTCACATGAACGTACGAGCCCTATGCAAACAAATCCTTAGGCTAGGATGGTACTGGACCACCATGGAAGCCGACTGCGCGAAATATGTCAAACACTGCCACAATTGCCAAATCTTCGCGAACGTTCAACACATACCCCCCTCACCCTTATACAGCATCACATCTCCATGGCCATTCTCGACATGGGAAATCGACGTCATAGGCAAAGTACACCCGGTTGGAGCAGGAGGACACTGGTTCATCCTCGTGGCCATCGACTATTTCACAAAATGGGTCGAAGCCGCGTCATACCGTAAGCTTGACACAAAGGAGGTCGCCCGTTTCATACAGAACAATATCATATGTAAGTACGGTGTACCCCACGAGCTGATCAGCGATCAAGGCTCACATTTCCGAGTAGAAGTCGAACCTATCCTCACCAAATACAACATTCAAAGACACAGATCATCACCGTACCGACCCCAAACCAACGGTAGCGGTGGAAGGCTATGAAACAAAACCGTCGTCACCATTCTCAAGAAGATGATTGACACATGCCACGATTGGCCACACAAGATTCCCTTCGCCCTATGGGGATATCGAACCACAATACGCACACCAACAGGGATGACACCCTACTTCCTAACATACGGCATGGAAGCTGTACAACCTGTGGAAATCGAAATGAAATCACTTCGAATTCTAATGGAAGCGGATATACCAGAAGCAGAATGGGCACGGGAACGATATAAGCAGCTCATTCTCTTGGACGAAAGGCGCTTACACTCACTAAGCACCGTTCGCATGTACCAATCAAGATTACAACGCGCATACAACAAACGAGTCAAACCACGCAATATCAACGTGGGTGACTTGGTCCTTAAATCGGTAAGGGCGCCGCTACCGGTCGACCCAAGAGGCAAATTCAAACCTAATTGGGCCGGACCATACCTGGTTAAAGAAATCCTTCCTGGAGGAGCCGCAAGGCTAACCGACCTCGACGGCGAAGAATTCAACCTACCCACCAACCTCGATCAGCTTAAGAAATACTACCCTTAGGCTCTACACAACTTCGCAATGTATTTCATAACAAACACAACGCACGGATGAACTACGCTTGGTTTGATTCCACAAAAAATGGATACGTAGGCAATCTCACAAAAAGACTCAACCAAAATCACGAACTACGCCGGTTTGATTCTGTGTAAAACATAGATACGTAGGCAGCTTTTTGAAGCACAACCGAACTTCTTTGCACGCACGCCCAAAGCTTAACAGGGTCGAGGGCAATTGTAACACCCCGTGTTATTTTAACACAATTTGATAAAAGAATTTAATTCCTTAAATTAAATTCATCCTTTTTCCATATAATAAAAATGCGACTGAAATTTTTACGCCAAATAATATTAAAATTTCCTAAGTCCAAATTAAAAATTTTGAAAAATAAAGTTTGTCCTATTATCTTTAGAATTGAAAAAGAAACACCTTTCAAAATTTTATAAAAATCAACACTTATACTTTTCTCGACTTTGAAATTCAAGTCAACGATTTCAAAAACGCAAATCAAAGTCAAGCCACTCTACTCTCTTCCAAATTCACGTACACTTTGACCCTTAACATCAAACTTTTGATTAAAAATTTAATCATTTTGATTTTTATTAATAAATCATATTATATTAATAACTAATTACTATTTCAATTTCATTTAACTAACATTTTCACATAATGTCGAAATTATAAGTTATACTTATTTTAAACTAATAAACGTTTTGACGTTTGATTATAATTCTTTAAATCTATAACATTCAACGAAAAAAAATAAGTATTTCGACCTAGGAAATTTTTATTCAAAATTTCAAGGATTAAAACTCGATTTTTATATTTAGTACCTTTTGAAAATTAGTTTTATCTTTATTTCCGATTTTATTTCAAAACACTATTTTAAGATTATAGCTTTTATTTCGAAACCTTTCGCGATCGCGCAAATCGAAAATTTCGAGAAATGAAAAATCGAGCCCGAAAGTTTGACTTTTGACTTTTGACTTTCCTTAGTCAAATTTTATCATCTTCCATTTTCTTACACATTTTCTTACACCTTTAATTTGTCATCATCACTTTTAATTTTATAATTAAAATTTAAAGATTATACTTAATAATAATACTCCCTCCGTTTCAGTGAATTGTTTACAGTTTGACTTTTTTGTGAGGGGAAAAAAGTCAAACTGTAAACAAATGACTGAGACAGAGGGAGTAATACTTATAAAATATAATACTACTACTTTAATATTATCATTTTCATTTCCGTCACTTTTAAAATTTTTCTAAAGTAGTAAATAAAATATTTTAGTCTTAAATATATAAAATGAATATTTTTCAGAAAATCGTCAAAACAGCACTTTTTAACTTTTATCGCTTTCGGCTCCCGACTTTTTAAAAACTAACCAAATTCGAGGAAAACATTTTAAAACACAAATTAGACATTTTTAATGCCAAATAGTAATGTGGACTATATGGGTGATGATGTTGATGATGATGCTTTAATTTCATTTAATTAAACTTTAAATTAAAACTAAAACCTAATACTTTTAACCTAATTTATTCTAACAACTTTTCCTCATAAAATCACAAGTACAAAATCAACACTTTGGCCCTCATGTTGACCGTAGCATACACTCCCATTTTCTCTCTTTTGTTTTCTTTGTTTTTCTTCCTAAAACATTAAATAAAAACCCTAATATTATTTCTAATAAATTACTAGTGTTCTAAGTTCATTAGTGGGTATATTAGGAGCTAATTACTTGGATTATTTGGGTGAATAACTTGGGTAATATGGGTGAAGAAAATCCGATCTAAAATTTATTTTAGATCCCCGACGATTAACATCCTAATTAAGGTGACTAACTATGTCTTATATTATCCTTTTAGTAAATTAATTTGTTTTGTTATTATAATTTTATGAATATGAAAATTATGTTAAATATGCTAAACATCATTTTTATGAACTTGTATGATTATGTGTTGTATAATAAAATGATAATAAATAAGTAATAATGATAATAGTTAGTTGTAGTAATATATTCACATGTGTAGTTAATTTATTTTTGAGCATTTTTAATTTATGTTCATATGATTTCTATGTTTAGTTATGTTTTAATTGAGTAGTAGTTGTATATAAAAATTATGTGAAATATTAAAAATGAGTTTAAAGTGATTAAAAATGAAAAATAAAAATTGAATGTCCATATATACATATCACGGTTTTTCCCTTTATTTTTACTAAATATTCACTTTTAATTTTTGTAAATAATATGTAGTGTTAAGTTAGTTAAAATAGATGTTCCTATGAAAAAAAAAACTAAATTAGGAAAACAAATTTTAAATTATTAAAATCGAAATTAGTGTTCTTGAGTTTTATTATGATCTTCATGTGTGTTCATATGATATTCATGTTGATGTTCATCAATATTGTTCACTTTGATTATGTTTTATATTATGTTTGTTAATAATTTGTGTTTATGTTTAGTTATTGTTTTATATATTGTTAGTCATATTATATAAATCAACTTAAAACATTATAAATCATTTAGATTAAAAAGTTAGAAATTTAAAGTGTTGAAAAACACTATTCATAGTTATAAATAAAAGTTTTAGTAAATTTCATTTTAGTTTAAATCATTTTAGTATAATTAGAATAATTAAAATATAAAGACTTTAAGTTAAAAACCGATAAAATCGAAAAATGAAAATTTAGGACCACTATGAGCTAGCTCACGGCATCCCTATATTGTTAGGTTAAATATTGTTTTATCACTTTTTAGTTTATTGTTAATATAATTTAATTATTAGTTAATAAGTTAGATTTAAGAAATTAAAAGAAATAAAACCATTTTGACACATATATTAATATACACGGAATTTCTATATTAAATTGACTAAATTTAACCAAAATGAAATTATCAATAAGTCACTAAAGTTAAATAGTAATTAGAATTGAATTTTTGTATAAATTGTTTTAGTTATAAATGAAATACGATAAACCGATAAAAATGTTTAACCAGATTATAAAATGGATTAAATCGTGTGATACTACCTTTGCATATTGGATTTGTTGGATCTGGACATACGGACTTAAATGAACCATTCACGATACCATTATTATTAAAAATGAAAATCGCTAAATTTAGTAAGTAGACGACTAAATTTAACTAAGTCTCATTTTATAATAAATATCATTATCACTTTTTACAAACCAAACTTAACGTTTTTAAAACTAGACTTTTAGATATTTTCAAAAATCACTAAGTACAAAACGAACTTAACGTTTTTAAAACTAAACTGTTAAAATATTTACAAAAATCACTAAGTACAAAACGAACCTAACGACTTTGAAACTAGAAATTTGTACTTAGAAAATAAAAACAAGTTTAGTATTATACTAAAATACCTTAAGTATAAAAATACGTATAAATATAAAAATACGTACAAGTATAAGAATACGTATAAGTATAAAAATACAATTAGAATACGAAGTATAAAAATACGAATACGTATAAAAATACGTATAGAATACGAAGTATAAAAATACGAATACGTATAAAAATACGTATAAAATACGGTGAATAGTGAAAAGTGAATAGTGAATAGTGAATAGTGAAAAGTGAAAAGTGAATAGTGAAATACTGAAAATAATTGAAATTTTACTAAGTATAGAAAATTTAAAATGAATAAGTAAATAACTTAAAGTGTTTGAAAAACACTTAAATAAAATTTGACATATTAATAAACATATCAAATTAGAAATTTAAAAACGTTAATAATTAACAACACTTCAAATAATAAACGAATGTGTTATGTGATCATATGAAACCTACAATTCAAATAAAACGTTTGACGCTGAGACTAGGAGAGTCTAGTAACATGTGATATGTAAATATCAAATAAATAATGAACATTGAGTAAGTTAAATAAAAGGTCAAGCTTGGGCCTCAGATAAAGGGAGCGTCGATCGTGAGTGAAGTGGGGTTAAGATAGTCTTGTAGCGATTCGCCATTGCTTGAGTACAAGATATTGAATACGCCATGGTTTTTGCCACAGGCTTTGGGAAATAGTCGTTTTATCTGGGTTAAGGTGCTCTACGAATAGCGTGGCCCATTCTTAACGTGGATACTAATGTACATGTACTAGACTAGGGTTTAATTCACTCTATTTCGCTAAAGTTATCGTGGCCAGTAACATTATGTGCATATGCGCTTTTACTGCTCGCCTCCTTGCCGTGTTTCGTCTTTATTGAACGCGACACTTGCATTCGTTCTTGCCACATGTAAAGATCACTTGACGAGATTGTATCACGAAGTTCGAATCATTTCGAACACTAGAGGATGAGATGCAAGTATTATAGTATTCGGCGTGGTTTACGAGTCGAGTAAAGTCATTGCACTATGGTAGTGAGATGCAAGCGACTAGAGTACAATGGCCTACTCAGTGGTCAGGCTCGTAAGCAGTATGTGTTGTGTGTTGTTTGATTTAAATGAGAACGAGTGTGTACCATTTTCGAAAATTAAAGACCACAAGTTTAAAGTGAATCGAGTGCATGATGAGAACAATACGATACGTATGTATGTATGCGATCCGATATCGCTTGTAATCTTCTTTGATATGTTGTGATACTATGGCTATGATATTATATGTTATTTGCTTTCATAACTGAATATCATGCTTATATGATTTATCGCTTTAACCGCATGCTTATTATGACATATATGTCTTTACATGCTAATTGTATTAAGCATGTTTATGTTTTATCATAATGTTATGTTTATAAAGCGATAATATTAAACCAAAGTAATTGAAATCGAGGGTAAGTATGAGCATAGCTAGTCACTGTCGCTCAATGAGCATCCCCATCGCTTTATTGTGCAGGTAATCATGGGTAGGAAGTCGGATTTTGGGCGGGGCCATGCAACGCTTTTACGCTTTACTTTATGTCATTTCTGAGAGATTTGTAATATATAAGACGCTACTCTTTTAAATTTCCGCATACGTAGTTGTATTATTCAACTCTTGAATTACGATGTAACATTTTGGGTTTTATGTATAATTAATAACGCTGGTTTAAGACTTAATTAATTTCCGCCTTAGTAATTAAAGTCGACGTAAAACCAGGTTATTCTGATTAATTATCAGAGCTGTCTTGCGACCGTGAGTAACTTAATAGTTATTTCATCTAGCGAGAGACACCTGGGCCGGACATTCATATCGTATGTCAGGCATAGACTTATAGGATCAAATAATAAATTAGAAATCTTAGATCGCTAAAATAATACTCCCTCCATTCACTTCCATTTGCATCATTTGCTTTTTCACGTTTGCCAACGCGAATGTTGGGACACAAATATGTAGAGTTTTACGTTTTTGAAAATTATAAAATTTAGATATTGTTGTTGTACTCATTAAAACCTATCAAACAAGATCCCACATAATTATATTTTATTTGATACGTTGTGAGAAATTCCGAAAATTATCCACTTGAATGAATAGTGGTTTTTTTCTCTTTGATGCAAATGGAAGTGAATGGAGGGAGTAACTTAGATCACTTTAAAGTGTGAGGATGGGTAGAAACCTTAAGGACTGACCATAGGCTAAGGACTTTTAAATAACGAATTACTTCCCTCAGAATAAAATACACTAACTATCGTATGCTTGCTACTTGCTGATGTGACTAACTAAAACTAACAACTATCCTCGGATATAAAATCTAAGTAATAATTTTAATTCTCGAAGATCGAAGCCATTAATCGAATACATGACGACAAGACCTCAAACGCAACAAATGGACGCATCAAGAACCTTACTACGGATGAGACGTTCAAGATCTCGAAGATTTCTGTCGCGGAGAAGATTTCTACAACTTCATCTAATTATTCCCTTTAACTAAAATTCTAATTTCCTAACCCTA
The DNA here is from genome assembly GCA_023091065.1 of Dianthus caryophyllus. Taxonomy (NCBI): domain Eukaryota; kingdom Viridiplantae; phylum Streptophyta; class Magnoliopsida; order Caryophyllales; family Caryophyllaceae; genus Dianthus; species Dianthus caryophyllus. The sequence continues at coordinate 36,172,366 of CM041517.1, read as the reverse complement.
TAATTCCTAATAATTACTTCTCAATTAAAATTGACTTTCATTCCTATTCTTTAATCTGGCAAAATGATTTCACTTTTGCTTTTCAATTTCATAAACTCCTTTAAATTATTCTGAAAACCTTTGAATTTTATAACTTTTCAATCTTTTAAACTTACTATCTCTTTTAAAAGTTATAAATTTTCGTAAATTTATAATTCCTAATTACCTGCTATAAATAACATTCATGTATTCCCTTTAAAATAACTTTTAAAACTTATTCAATTGATCCTTAAAATTGTATTTCGTAATTTTAATTATCTTCGAAATTATTTTGTTTTAAATCGTGTATTCTTTACCTCATTTACAATCGAATTTGATTATTTTCGAATTATAGAACTTATCAATACTTTTTCTAAATCCTTAACCTTTAAAATGAATTTTTCTCCTTTCTCTTGAATTTGATAAATATGTTTGAAATCTTCTTAAGGGGGTAGGACAAAACTACTATTGTTTTAAAATCATTGATTAAAATTATTTAAAATCTTTATTTTCAACCTACTTTAATATTTATATCTATTTCTAAATTCAAATGAATTTGCTTTTATTTTAAAAACCCTTATAAGTTTAATTTAAATTAATTCCGTACAAAACTTCTAGGACCCACCTTTTTGAAAATCCCTTTGAAGTCGATTTCAAAAAATGATAATCTGGCAATACTTTTATATTAATTGAAAACATTCCATTTGAAAATATAAAACGATTCTAGCCTCCAATGTTTCCACCCTTTCTAACATCTTAATAATAATTCAAAAATTCAATCATTTGGAAAAGCCTTATGCTACTAAAATAAAATGTCATTATCAAAACTTGTAAAATCTTGATATTCTCTCTAACTGCATTGCCCAACTGCAAGTAGTTATCCACCCTATTCAAGTTTCGGGACGAAACTTTTCTTAAGGGGGTAGGTTTGTAACACCCCGTGTTATTTTAACACAATTTGATAAAAGAATTTAATTCCTTAAATTAAATTCATCCTTTTTCCATATAATAAAAATGCGACTGAAATTTTTACGCCAAATAATATTAAAATTTCCTAAGTCCAAATTAAAAATTTTGAAAAATAAAGTTTGTCCTATTATCTTTAGAATTGAAAAAGAAACACCTTTCAAAATTTTATAAAAATCAACACTTATACTTTTCTCGACTTTGAAATTCAAGTCAACGATTTCAAAAACGCAAATCAAAGTCAAGCCACTCTACTCTCTTCCAAATTCACGTACACTTTGACCCTTAACATCAAACTTTTGATTAAAAATTTAATCATTTTGATTTTTATTAATAAATCATATTATATTAATAACTAATTACTATTTCAATTTCATTTAACTAACATTTTCACATAATGTCGAAATTATAAGTTATACTTATTTTAAACTAATAAACGTTTTGACGTTTGATTATAATTCTTTAAATCTATAACATTCAACGAAAAAAAATAAGTATTTCGACCTAGGAAATTTTTATTCAAAATTTCAAGGATTAAAACTCGATTTTTATATTTAGTACCTTTTGAAAATTAGTTTTATCTTTATTTCCGATTTTATTTCAAAACACTATTTTAAGATTATATCTTTTATTTCGAAGCCTTTCGCGATCGCGCAAATCGAAAATTTTGAGAAATGAAAAATCGAGCCCGAAAGTTTGACTTTTGACTTTTGACTTTCCTTAGTCAAATTTTATCATCTTCCATTTTCTTACACATTTTCTTACACCTTTAATTTGTCATCATCACTTTTAATTTTATAATTAAAATTTAAAGATTATACTTAATAATAATAATACTTATAAAATATAATACTACTACTTTAATATTATCATTTTCATTTCCGTCACTTTTAAAATTTTTCTAAAGTAGTAAATAAAATATTTTAGTCTTAAATATATAAAATGAATATTTTTCAGAAAATCGTCAAAACAACACTTTTTAACTTTTATCGCTTTCGACGCCCGACTTTTTAAAAACTGACCAAATTCGAGGAAAACATTTTAAAACACAAATTAGACATTTTTAATGCCAAATAGTAATGTGGACTATATGGTTGATGATGTTGATGATGATGCTTTAATTTCATTTAATTAAACTTTAAATTAAAACTAAAACCTAATACTTTTAACCTAATTTATTCTAACAACTTTTCCTCATAAAATCACAAGTACAAAATCAACACTTTGGCCCTCATGTTGACCGTAGCATACACTCCCATTTTCTCTCTTTTGTTTTCTTTGTTTTTCTTCCTAAAACATTAAATAAAAACCCTAATATTATTTCTAATAAATTACTAGTGTTCTAAGTTCATTAGTGGGTATATTAGGAGCTAATTACTTGGATTATTTGGGTGAATAACTTGGGTAATATGGGTGAAGAAAATCCGATCTAAAATTTATTTTAGATCTGACGATTAACATCCTAATTAAGGTGACTAACTATGTCTTATATTATCCTTTTAGTAAATTAATTTGTTTTGTTATTATAATTTTATGAATATGAAAATTATGTTAAATATGCTAAACATCATTTTTATGAACTTGTATGATTATGTGTTGTATAATAAAATGATAATAAATAAGTAATAATGATAATAGTTAGTTGTAGTAATATATTCACATGTGTAGTTAATTTATTTTTGAGCATTTTTAATTTATGTTCATATGATTTCTATGTTTAGTTATGTTTTAATTGAGTAGTAGTTGTATATAAAAATTATGTGAAATATTAAAAATGAGTTTAAAGTGATTAAAAATGAAAAATAAAAATTGAATGTCCATATATACATATCACGGTTTTCCCTTTATTTTTACTAAATATTCACTTTTAATTTTTGTAAATAATATGTAGTGTTAAGTTAGTTAAAATAGATGTTCCTATGAAAAAAAAAACTAAATTAGGAAAACAAATTTTAAATTATTAAAATCGAAATTAGTGTTCTTGAGTTTTATTATGATCTTCATGTGTGTTCATATGATATTCATGTTGATGTTCATCAATATTGTTCACTTTGATTATGTTTTATATTATGTTTGTTAATAATTTGTGTTTATGTTTAGTTATTGTTTTATATATTGTTAGTCATATTATATAAATCAACTTAAAACATTATAAATCATTTAGATTAAAAAGTTAGAAATTTAAAGTGTTGAAAAACACTATTCATAGTTATAAATAAAAGTTTTAGTAAATTTCATTTTAATTTAAATCATTTTAGTATAATTAGAATAATTAAAATATAAAGACTTTAAGTTAAAAACCGATAAAATCGAAAAATGAAAATTTAGGACCACTATGAGCTAGCTCACGGCATCCCTATATTTTTAGGTTAAAAATTGTTTTATCACTTTTTAGTTTATTGTTAATATAATTTAATTATTAGTTAATAAGTTAGATTTAAGAAATTAAAAGAAATAAAACCATTTTGACACATATATTAATATACACGGCATTTCTATATTAAATTGACTAAATTTAACCAAAATGAAATTATCAATAAGTCACTAAAGTTAAATAGTAATTAGAATTGAATTTTTGTATAAATTGTTTTAGTTATAAATGAAATACGATAAACCGATAAAAATGTTTAACCGTTATAAAAATGGATTAAATCGTGTGATACTACCTTTGCATATTGGACTGTTGGATCTGGACATACGGACTTAAATGAACCATTCACGATACCATTATTATTAAAAATGAAAATCGCTAAATTTAGTAAGTAGACGACTAAATTTAACTAAGTCTCATTTTATAATAAATATCATTATCACTTTTAGAAACCAAACTTAACGTTTTTAAAACTAGACTTTTAGATATTTTCAAAAATCACTAAGTACAAAACGAACTTAACGTTTTTAAAACTAAACTGTTAAAATATTTACAAAAATCACTAAGTACAAAACGAACCTAACGACTTTGAAACTAGAAATTTGTACTTAGAAAATAAAAACAAGTTTAGTATTATACTAAAATACCTTAAGTATAAAAATACGTATAAATATAAAAATACGTACAAGTATAAGAATACGAATAAGTATAAAAATACAATTAGAATACTAAGTATAAAAATACGAATACGTATAAAAATACGTATAGAATACGAAGTATAAAAATACGAATACGTATAAAAATACGTATAAAATACGGTGAATAGTGAAAAGTGAATAGTGAATAGTGAATAGTGAAAAGTGAATAGTGAAATACTGAAAATAATTGAAAATTTTACTAAGTATAGAAAATTTAAAATGAATAAGTAAATAACTTAAAGTGTTTGAAAAACACTTAAATAAAATTTGACATATTAATAAACATATCAAATTAGAAATTTAAAAACGTTAATAATTAACAACACTTCAAATAATGAGCAGATGTGTTATGTGATCATATGAAACCTACAATTCAAATAAAGCGTTTGTGGCCGAGACTAGGAGAGTCAAGAATACATGTGATATGTAAATATCAAATAAATAATGAACATTGAGTAAGTTAAATAAAAGGTCAAGCTTGGGCCTCGGATAAGGAGCGTCGATCGTGAGTGAAGTGGGGTTAAGATAGTCTTGTAGCGGCCGCCATTCTTAGTACAAGATAATGAATACGCCATGGTTTTTGCCACAGGCTTTAGGAAATAGTCGTTTTATCTGGGTTAAGGTGCTCTACGAATAGCGTGGCCCATTCTTAACGTGGATACTAATGTACATGTACTAGACTAGGGTTTAATTCACTCTATTTCGCTAAAGTTATCAGGGCCACCGTAACATTATGTGCATATGCGCTTTACGGTTCTGTCTCCTTGCCGTGTTTCGTCTTTATTGGACGCGACACTTGCATTCGTTCTTGCCACATGTAAAGATCACTTGACGAGATTGTATCTGAAGTTCGAATCATTTCGAACACTAGAGGATGAGATGCAAGTATTATAGTATTCGGCGTGGTTTACGAGTCGAGTAAGCCGCTGCACTATGGTAGTGAGATGCAAGCGACTAGAGTACAATGGCCTACTCAGTGGTCAGGCTCGTAAGCAGTATGTGTTGTGTGTTGTTTGATTTAAATGAGAACGAGTGTGTACCATTTTCGAAAATTAAAGACCACAAGTTTCTGAAGTGAATCGAGTCTGCATGATGAGAACAATACGATACGTATGTATGTATGCGATCCGATATCGCTTTGTAATCTTGCTGATATGTTGTGATACTATGGCTATGATATTATATGTTATTTGCTTTCATAACTGAATATCATGCTTATATGATTTATCGCTTTAACCGCATGCTTATTATGACATATATGTCTTTACATGCTAATTGTATTAAGCATGTTTATGTTTTATCATAATGTTATGTTTATAAAGCGATAATATTAAACCAAAGTAATTGAAATCGAGGGTAAGTATGAGCATAGCTAGTCACTTTGTCTCGCCAATGAGCATCCCCCATCGATTTATTGTGCGGGGTAATCATGGACCTAAGTCGGATTTTGGACGGGGCCATGCAACGTTTTTACGCTTTACTTTATGTCATTTGCGAGAGATTTGTAATATATAAGACGCTACTCTTTTAAATTTCCGTACACAGAGTTGTTTTATTCAACTCTTGAATTACGATGTAACATTTTGGGTTTTATGTATAATTAATAACGCTGGTTTAAGACTTAATTAATTTCCGCCTTAGTAATTAAAGTCGACGAAAAACCAGGTTGTTACAGCAATGCACTCACAAAATGACACGTTTAAAGCTTAAAAAAGTCGAGAGCACAGTCAACACAAAATGACACGCTCAAAGCTTAAAAAAGTCGAGAGCACAGTCAACACAAAATGACACGCTCAAAGCTTAAAAAAGTCGAGAGCATAGTCAACACAAAATGCATAAGTCTAAAGCTTAAAAAGGTCGAAGACTTAAAACAAAAGCATCAATCCGAAGCTTAAAAAGGTCGAGGATATACAAAATAAAGCAAAAGAGACGAGACAATAGGCAAACACTTTCTTTATTAGTCATGAATGTTGAAAATGTTTACATTTTAACTAAAGAGTTTAAAACTAGCTTTCAAACTCATTTTATTCATTGAACAATTAAATAAATAAACAAGAATTCTTTGAATAAAACATCTATGGTCTAAGCATCCTTCCTACGGCGCTTTGGAGAACCCTCTTCATCTTCATACTTTGAAGCATCTGCACGAACAACCACCGAAGCAACCACTGGATGCGGAACACTCCTCTCGAAACCTGGGGGCTCAATAGGGCCCTCTTCATCGGCATCTTCAATCCTTCCGCCTGCATTTATCTCGCATACCACCCAAGGTCCAAGTCGCTCTCCAAATGGCATAGAAGAAGACGGTCCCGCGCTCGAACTCGCCAAATCACTGTCGTCCCGTCTTCCACGCACCGCGGCATGCGCCAATGACGGTCTTGGACCCGTCTGTTCGCGCCTCCGCATATTCTCCCTATCACGAGAATCCAGACTAATGCACCATCTCGTATAGAAGCCCGAGACACGAGTAGTCTCAGAACCAGCCGGTCGAGCCCAAGTCACTCGGCCAGACCAGCCGTGCACCCAAGCATCAATCATCCGGTTGTTCAGAACAACCGACTCGCATATCCGAGTATCCTGCGCTGGAATAACCTGCGCTAGACCGATCTGCCTCCTCAACCGATGAGGGTGGATCCATACACCTCGCTCGAACCCACACAACACTATCCCATTAGCCGCATCCGCAACCGACGGTGCCGTGATGTGTCGAATGGACCACCACGACACGACCCACCTTATCGTCCTCTCCAGAACGAACCTTTAGAAGTAGTTCACTGACCGCTCCCGAGGCATAGCCCAATGAAGAGTACGAGTAGTCAACCCGGTAGGAACATACACATCACCTCCAGGAGGGGTCAACACACGAAGACGCTCCATCAGCCAAATCTGCAGAATCCTAGCACATCCACGATACGAGCTTAGACGATTCTCATGGCGGTCGTCCAAGCCTAAAATAGTCTCTGCCAAAATCAATGCCGAAGGATCATGTCCCAACTCCATCTCTTCCATGACCCGTGCATACCTAGCATGGCCATGCACACCATCTTCCATCGACCCATCAAAACAATACCGGTGTAGCAAGCAAAACCCTAGTGCTCTCCTCCTAGACTGAGCGGAAATGCTCACGTCACTCAAGTTCATGTAATGCTCGCACAACCGTCGCATGTTCACTACGCCTCCTTCAAACAATCCATCCGCATGAGCATTGGTCATTGAGAGATACTGTCGCAATCTCCCATTATAGCCAAACTCACTCCTAACCGCTACTGGGGTAGTACGGTTAGACCATCCTGCAATGGCCGAAAATTCCTCTAGCAACGGACATATCTCACCTCCCGGGAACCTGAAAACATGCACCCTAGGATCCCAATAATCAAGACAGGCGTCAAGGAAGTCCACCTCGACGCGTATCTGCCTAAAACCTATGAAGACACCCGCACCAGTCAAAGCCAACGCCCTCTTCTCCGAGTCACTAAGGGAAGACGTCCACCGCTTCAAAAGACCATCAAAATGGTCCATCTTTCAAAAAAAACACAAAAATATTCTTAAAAATACTAAGCTATTTAAGAGAATACAAAACAAGCAAAGGAAAGAGTTGAGATTGAATAAGGATTATGCCTCGTACCTCCCCTCTTTATATAGGAAAACAAAATCTCGAATTAGGAAAATTCGACGATAAAACCGGCAGTTCAAGCCGCAAGTGACCTTGCGATTGGAGGTACCAATCGCAAGACCCCTTGCGATTACCCGTCTCATTCGCAACACCTGTTGCGATTCCTAGGGGCGGCTTTATCCCCAAGTTTCCATATTTTCGACTTTCCAAATCCGAGAATGCATGCAATTCGGACGTACATCCTAATTGGGCTCCCTAATTCGGACCTAACTAATGACCAATTAAACATGGATCCATCACGAACGATGATTAATCCGATTTAAAACACACTTCATTTCGTAGTTCGTTTTAAAGCTCATTTCGAATATCTAAAACGAACATTTTAAAACAACTTTTCAAAGCATTTTTCAAAGCAGAGTCTCCCACTCGGGAATCATTTTCAAATTTTTTCTAGCTACTAACTAAACAGGTACATGAAGAAATAGAAAGTACAACGACAACGGCTACAAGTTCAAGCTACAAGAAACGAAAATGACTAGGGATGACGGCGACGAAGCTCTGCGACCTCCCTCTGAAGCCGAGCCACCTCTGCCCGACTTTGACAGAGCTCACCGCTCGGCCACCTGTGCCATCCTCCAAATAATGGGTCATCCGCCACAACTTTTTATGGACATCCTTCGCAACCTGCACAAGATATTTTCAAGAGCATTTCACTCCATTTTGCCTTAATTTCACATAAATTAAGACAAACTACGGGGGCTAAACCTCAAACTTGCACTTCCAAACCAAATACAAAAAAAGACAACTCCATTTTGGCTACAGTTTCATTAAACTACAGTCAAACTTGGGGAGTAATACAAAACCTAGCCCAGGACTCAAGTTTGCCCTGCGTTAACCACTAACTCGGCCAAACTGGGGGCTTACATAGTATACAAATGACGAAGCCATACCTTTTTCACCTTGTCACCCCAACTCTCCATCCCTGCATCCGTAATTGCCGGCAGATACTCAGGCACGTGGAAGGTCTCCCGTGTCCCGGCATTATCCCGCTCCACCGTCGTAGGAAAGTCTGGGGGCTGAAACGCCAAGTCAGCGTCAGGCACCTACAACATGATACACAACAAAGTTAGGAAAATTGTGTTGAAAATTAGGAAAATTTTTCACTGAAAATTTTTCACAAATTTTTACTCTACACAAATGAACAAGAATAAGACATACCTCGATAGGCCCACTAGCCAGCCTACCCCACGCAAACTGCGTGTAATCCAGCTCTCGAAGGAGGAGACTCTCCTGTTGGAGTAAGTGTCCTCCACAATAGTGCGATTACTTAATAAATCTCAATTAAGGAATACATGGGGATAATCCAGTATTATTGTCAATTGATTAACGTAAATCAATAACGGTTGGCTGACTAGAGTTTGACGTTATTGTCGTGAGAATCCACAGTAATCAATTGATCCCTTTAAGTCACACCTATAGGAACGCATCTAAATATTAAAGCTAATTAATTGTATGAGATACGATTAAATTAGTGACTTGATAATTTGACTAACGGTTAGTCAGTGAATTAATTTAGAGAGAAATCGAGTTGTGAACTCGAGTGATTTAATTTTATATCGATAAAATTATTAGAGGAGATGAGAATTAGTGATTAAACGTTAATTCACTAATTATGTATATTTTACTAATGAGATTAGTAAAAGTACAATTTTAATATATGTGTAAGCGTACATGTATATTAAGGAAGAGTTTAATTGATTTACACTTTATTATATTAGATAATTAAGTGATAAATTATAAGTATTTGTGGGACAAATATTGAAAAACAAAATAGACCCATTTGGGTCATGTTGGGCGTGCAAAAGAGAAGAGAAGGATGATTCCTTCTTTTGTCTTATATGCCTTGTTTGCTTGTTTGTGTTTTAGCATGCATGAGAAACATCATCATTCACATGCAAGCAATTACACTAAACAAGAAAAAGACTCTTCTCACTCTCCTCTCTATCATTTGGCCGGCCCCTTGTGTGTCTAATACACACTTTTGATTTTCTCCTTTTGCTAATAAGTGAAAGGGGATAGAAAGAGAAGTTAGTGCATGCATTTTCTCATAACATCTTCTCTTTCAAAACTCTCTCTAATTTCATAAGTAGTTAGTACTTATTTTCCCATCTATATTACTAGTGTAGTAATAATAATAATATTCACATATTATCAAGTGTTTACTAGTGATTTCTAGATCAAAATCATTAGTAAGTTTGGTGTACTTCTTGGGTGCAACAAGAAGGAGGTTTCCTCTTTTGGAAACTCGGTTTTGGAGGATCATCCTAAACTATAGCTCAAGAAACAAAACTAGAAAGGAGTTCTAGTTTTGTGCCCAATATTTCCTTTAAGAGAAAGGTATAAATTTCTAATCTTGTAAACAAAGTGAATTTGTACTACATAGATCTTGCTAAATCAAATTAGAGTAATTTGATTTACACTAATACTTGATTAGTGAATGGGATCCGATCCCTACAAGTGGTATCAGAGCTTAGGCTTGTAGTTACAAATTTATTTTGTTGTTTTTGGAGTTTTATGTATTTATTGAGAATAAATGACATAAAATCCGAAAATAGTGTTAAAAATGGTTTTAACACGAGATTTTTATAGCATGTTAATTTTCTGGTCTCATGAACATACTGGTCAAATTTCGTAATTTTTGAAATTTGTTTTCTAATTAAAATGATTTTTATACAAAACCGAGTCAAAAAGTGAGTTTTTGGCTAAAATAATTACTATAAATAGTTATAATTCGAATCTGGTCACGAAAGTTTTACACAGTGATATTTCATATTTATAATTTCTGCATGTAAATTTTCAAAGTCAGATTTTGAGTTTTGAATATTTATTCATATTTTTGTTTAAAATCGGTATGATATGCATTTTATGTCCAAAAATATAGTAAATGTTGTTTTCTGGACATGAAATTTATACCAATATTTTTATAGATTATGAGGATACTCTCGTATAAATTTGGGATTTTTCCTCACTGTTTTAGACGTTTTCATGATTTTATGAGATAAAATCGATGAAATCGTATGTTATTTATTATAAAATAATTCGTAAATTTTTCTGACCAAACTTTTTCTTTTCTGATATTTTGGAAGTGTTCCAGAATATACAAAATTTTGTCAAAATAAAAATGATTTTATTTTATTTTATTTTGATTTTATAAAGCTTTATTCATAAATAGTTATGATTAAAGTACTTCTAATTAGCAAATGACCATGTTTATGAACTAAAATCACCATAAGTTAGTATAAACTAATGTTGGGTGTTCTAAAATCAGTTTAGAAGTTTTAGTTCAAGCTTAAAAGGTGTTTTAAGCATTATTGATTAATATAAGATTAATCGATTAAAAATGAGATCGGTTTGAAACGAATTAATGCGATTATTGTTTAGGGCGATTTTGGCATGTTTTTATTTATAAGCTTTTCATTATGCATGTTCGAATGAATGTTTATTGTTGAATGAATGTTTATTCTTACTAGTATGGCCATAGTTTGTTATATTTTTACCGATATTACCCGTAATGAAAGGGAGTATCGTGTGGTTTTGTAATTAAATGCGATCTCGTATCGCCGGTTTATAATTTTATAATAGTTCATTTCATTTATAAATGTATAATAGGATTGCTATGTATTCATTTGTAAATTTATAATTGTAACTATTTGTAAAACCGAAGACCGGCGATGGATCGAGATGGTGCCTTAGAAGAGTTCTAATGCTTGCAAGAAGGAGCCTTGGATGAGATCCATGTGAAGAGGGACCAAAGGAGTTGGTTTCCAATTTGTAACTCCTTGTAATTTTGATTTTTTTTTTTAGGTGGCCATACTAGGTTTATGCTTATGCTTGTTTATGCTTGTTTTGATTGCTTATTTATTCCGCACACATGCCAAAATCGCCATGCATGCCACGATATCCCACTATGATTGTCGATTTAAGTCACGATTCCTAAATTAGTTCACTTATAAAGAATTTAAATGACTAAAAATTGACAAGATCACCCACATTTTTAACAAAAATGAATTGAGATTAAGCCTTTCCAAATGTAGCGACTATGAACCCCATGTTCGTGAGGACCTCCGCGACGTGGAACCTTGTTACCATGGGTAAGTAGTGGGAGGAAGTCCCATGCTAATTTGGTTTGGACTCAACCGAATAAGAGTTATTTGGGGCTAATCGATGTATTTTATAGAAAATCATCAACCAAGCATTCTAGTGTAGAATTAGTCAAGTGTTGACTTATCGTTTTTATATAAAAGGAAACATGAGATGTCTAATTTTATATGAAAAACGAGTCTTGGAATCAATTCTATCATTTCGTGGGAGATCATTATATAAATGGACATTTGTTTTAAAAGGGTTTTAGCAAATGTCATTAATGAACTATGAATGTTAATATATTTCCTCATATTTGTTGTAGAATTATTTATTTGAAATCGCAATGACAACTTCAACTCCCGCACCCATTTTGGGTATATATTCATGGTTGAGAACCGTGATGGATAAGTGTATCCTAAAGGATGACGGAAGCAACTTTGTCGAATGAGATTCGACTATAAGGGGCGCCGCTCAATCCGACAATGTGCTTAAATACCTTACCGAATAACCTCCCACCGAACCCGGACTTGGGGCCACCGTGGCGGCGCAAGCCGCGTACGATGAGCACCCAAAGGCTGACAATGACGTTAAAAGTGTTATTGATTTACGTTAATGTCACATTCTCTCAAACTTCGCTTCGTTACTCACTAAAGTGCATATGAGATATTCACTAGAGTGATGACGATGTGCTTCGACGATTGAGAGAAAAGATGGTCTTTCAATGAGATTGAAAAGCATAAACATTAGGGTCATGAAAGGGAAGGGAGCTTATAAAGCTCGGTTGAAGGAAGATAAGGGTAAAGGGAAAGCTATTGAGAATAGCAAGCCCAAACCCGGTGGTTCGAAGCGCAATTGTCCCAAGTTCTTGGAGGAAAAGATTGATGGATGTGCGACATCCAAAGAAATTGTTCCTTCTAGACTTTATATGATTGACATAAATCATGCTTGCATTTCTACATGGGTATGAGATACCGGATGTGGATCTCATCTTTGCAATCACTTGCAAGGAATGAGAAATATGCGAGCACTAGCCAAGGGTGATGTAGATCTCCGCATGGTTAATGGAGCTAGAGTAGCGGCCGTTTCCGTGGGAACCTATGTACTCGCTCTAACTAGTGGTTTAGAGTTGTTTTTGAATAAGCGTTATTTTGTACCAACTCTAACCAAAAACATTATCTCCGTCTCCGTGTTTGATACGGAAGGCTTTTATGATTAAGAACAATCGACGTACTTTTTCATTTAATGAAATGGTTTATGGTGAAACCATTTCGATTGGAGGTATTCATGTTTTAAATAATGTCAATGATGTTTATCATATAGAGAACAAGAAGCTCAAAACGAGTGAATCAAACAAATCCTACCTTTGGCATTGTCGTTTAGGTCACATAAACGATAGACGCACAAAGAGACTTGTTGAGACCAATGTTCTCAAACCATTTGATTGCGAATCATATGGTACGTGCGAGGCTTGCCTTTTAAGGCAAAATGACTCGTGCACCCTTTAGTGGTAAAGGGACACGAGCAAGTGAAGTTTTTAGGACTCATACATATTGATGTGTGTGATCCATTAAACATCACCGCTAAAGGAGGATATCATTACATCATTACTTTTACCGATGACTTAAGTAGATATGGTTATGTCTACTTAATAAGGTATAAGAGTGATGCTTTTGAGAAATTTAAAGAATTTCAAAATGAGGTTGAGAACCAATTGGATAAGAAGATAGAAGCACTACGATCGGATCGTGGTGGCGAATATCTAAATAATGAGTTTGATTCACATCTTAAGAATTGTGATAGAGTATCACAAATTGACTCCTCCGGGCACACCACTGTTGAATGGTGTTGCAGAAAGGAGAAACCGAACCTTGCTAGATATGGTTCGATCTATGATGAGTCAAAGTGAGCTTCCTGGATCGATTTGGGGCTTTACGCTATCGCTTTGTTTTCTCACTAAATCAAGTCCGACTAAAGCGGCTCCATATGAGATATGGGACGGGAAAGGTTCCCTATTTGTAGGTTTTCCTAAGGAAACGTGTGGATTTTACTTCTACAACCTCACGAGAACAAAGAGTTTGTGGCTCGTGATGTCGTCTTTCTAGAAAATGAGTACATTTCTAATAGGCAGTGGGAGAAAATTTGAACTTAATGGAGTTCAAGAGCCACAAACCAAAGCAGAAAATGAGGAAACGGTTCCTCATCTTCTAACACGGTTGTAATCCCTAGGAGGCCAGGTATAATTAGTCATCAACCTGATCGCTACCTCGGTAACATCGAGGAGGAGGGTGATGAGTTGTTATTCGAAAGCAACGCACCCTCAACCTACAGGGCCTCTACTAGTAGTCCTAACTCAACAATGGCTTGGGGCCATGAAATCCGAAATGGATTCTATGTACGAGAACCAAGTTTGGGACTTGGTAGATTTACTCAAGAAGTGAGACCCTTTCGGTGTAATTGGATCTGCAAAATCAAACCCGGCATAGATAAGCATTTTGATGTTTACAAAGCCAGATTGGTGGCAAAGGGCTTTGCGCCGGTTGCTATGCTTCGATCCATAAGGATAATCTTAGCGGTTGCCGCATTTCATGAATATGAAATATGGCAAATGGATGTAAAAACCGCCTTCTTGAATGAGATTCTAGAAGAGAAAGTGTACATGACACAACCTGAAGGTTTTGTAGATACATCTAACCCTAAGAAAGTATGCAAGCTTAAGAGATCCATTTATGGTCTTAAGCAAGCATCAAGGAGTTGGAATCACAGATTCGATCATGTTATAAAACAAAATGGATTCGCTCGAAGTGCCGAGGAACCTTGTTTATACATGAAGTTTAGTGGGAGTAAAGTAACATTCCTTGTTTTGTATGTGGATGACATACTACTAATTGGAAATGATGTTCCAAGTTTAAATTCGGTAAAGGTGGATTTGGGAAACCATTTCCAAATGAAGGACTTGGGAGAGGCACAACGCATCTTGGGTATCCGGATCTATAGAGATAGATCTAAAAGGATACTAGCATTAAGTCAAGAAACTTATATTGATAAGATTCTTGATAGGTTCAATATGAAAGACTCCAAGAGAGGCTTTATTCCGATGAGTGTAAGAATAACATTGATGAAATCTCAATGTCCTACGACTCCTGCGGAAATTGAACGCATGAAATTGATCCCTTATGCTTCCGCTGTAAGATCAATCATGTATGCTATGATGTGCACTCGTCCCGATGTCACTTTCGCTTTGAACATGACGAGCCGGTATCAAGCTAATCCTGGTGAGAGTCACTGGATAGCTGTAAAGAACATCCTTAAGTACTTGAGAAGAACTAAGGATTCGTTTCTAGTGTTTGGAGGAGAACTTGAGCTACGTGTAAAGGGTTACACGGATGCAAGTTTACAAACCGATGGGGATGATCTGAAATCCCAATCCGGTTATGTCTTTATGTTGAATGGTGGAGCTGTTTGTTGGAAAAGTTTCAAACAAAGTGTCATTGTGGATTCTACAACAGAAGCTGAATATTTAGCAGCTTAGGAAGCCGCTTAAAGAAGTCAGTATGGATTCGGCTGTTCTTGGGTGGACTAAGAGTAGTCCCTAGTGCCGCAAATCCAATCACTATTTATTGTGATAATAGTGGGGCCATCTTTCTAACAAAAGAGCCCAAGTCTAGTAATAAGTCTAGACATGTTTTGAGGAAGTATCACGTTATTAGAGATAATGTGAAAAGGAAGGAAATAGATCTTTGTAAGGTTGGGACAGACAATGAGATCGCTGATCCTCTAACCAAGCCTCTTTCGAGGACTAAGCATGACGCTCACACCGCCTCTATGGGGTTGAGGCGTATGCCTGATTTCCTTTAGTTTTTGAGATATGTAATGGATAAAGTATCCTATTACATATATGAAAATAACATTCATTGTTTAGAGTATATATTTACTCTTTTAAGTCATTATGAATGCATACTTTGTTTATCCGAATAGTTGTGTGACAACATTGAACATATTCAAGTGAACGGTATAAACTAAGTATTTGGTCCCTAGTCTCTCATATGAGGTGACGTCTCGGAGAGACTAGATTGCAAGTCGTTCGATGGTGGGTTCAACACCATGGGGTCATAGTGATGACTGCTCGTTTGCATAGACAGACTGTGAAACACTCTGTCGGACAGTGACGCTTATAGAATTCCTTTTCAATGAGATTGAAACCTGGTCGTGGTGGGAATTCTATAGTATTCCTTTGAGTCGATTCTTTGACCTGAACTGATTATGCAGTCGGTGCGGTTTAAAGTGACTTTCATTTTTGTCCTAAGCCATGCCGTGAAAGGGGTTATAAGGGCATCTTTGGGGTCATGGTGATCCGCATTATACAAGACAATCGAGTGGAAGGAAATGTCCACCCTCGTCAGGGTAAAAACATCTTTGGGCCACTCGAGGAGTAGTCGAAAATGCGTGGCCACGCTCGGTAAGAATCTACCAGAGATTCCCTGGTCAGGCAAACTCTACTCCATATCGAGGAAACCACTCACGATATATATCTCGGGATGCAAGTACGACTGTAAGACACCTTGCATCGAGTGGGAGATGTGAAACGGACATGAGAATTGGTAATGCACAACTTGTCTCGGACAAGTGGGAGATTGTTGGAGTAAGTGTCCTCCACAATAGTGCGATTACTTAATAAATCTCAATTAAGGAATACATGGGGATAATCCAAAGATATTGTCAATTGATTAACGTAAATCAATAACGGTTGGTGACTAGAGTTTGACGTTATTGTCGTGAGAACAGCGGTAATCAATTGATCCCTTTAAGTCACACCTATAGAACGCATCTAAATATTAAAGCTAATTAATTGTATGAGATACGATTAAATTAGTGACTTGATAATTTGACTAACGGTTAGTCAGTGAATTAATTTAGAGAGAAATCGAGTTGTGAACTCGAGTGATTTAATTTTATATCGATAAAATTATTAGAGGAGATGAGAATTAGTGATTAAACGTTAATTCACTAATTATGTATATTTTACTAATGAGATTAGTAAAAGTACAATTTTAATATATGTGTAGCGTACATGTATATTAAGGAAGAGTTTAATTGATTTACACTTTATTATATTAGATAATTAAGTGATAAATTATAAGTATTTGTGGGACAAATATTGAAAAACAAAATAGACCCATTTGGGTCATGTTGGGCGTGCAAAAGAGAAGAGAAGGATGATTCCTTCTTTTGTCTTATATGCCTTGTTTGCTTGTTTGTGTTTTAGCATGCGTAGAAACATCATCATTCACATGCAAGCAATTACACTAAACAAGAAAACACTCTCCTCACACTGCTCTCTATCATTTGGCCGGTCCCTTGTGTGTCTTATGCACTCTTTTGATTTTCTCCTTTTGCTAATAAGTGAAAGGGGATAGAAAGAGAAGTTAGTGCATGCATTTTCTCATAACATCTTCTCTTTCAAAACTCTCTCTAATTTCATAAGTAGTTAGTACTTATTTTCCCATCTATATTACTAGTGTAGTAATAATAATAATATTCACATATTATCAAGTGTTTACTAGTGATTTCTAGATCAAAATCATTAGTAAGTTTGGTGTACTTCTTGGGTGCAACAAGAAGGAGGTTTCCTCTTTTGGAAACTCGGTTTTGGAGGATCATCCTAAACTATAGCTCAAGAAACAAAACTAGAAAGGAGTTCTAGTTTTGTGCCCAATATTTCCTTTAAGAGAAAGGTATAAATTTCTAATCTTGTAAACAAAGTGAATTTGTACTACATAGATCTTGCTAAATCAAATTAGAGTAATTTGATTTACACTAATACTTGATTAGTGAATGGGATCCGATCCCTACATCTCCGACTCCCCCTCAAGATGCAGATGCCTCTGCTGCCGACTCAACGCCCGCGTCTCGAAAAGAACTTTAGGTGGATTAAGAGGCACGACGAAGTCAGGGTACCTCGTTTGAATCGCCAGACGCTCACCCAAGAACCAAACATACCCATACGGCGTAGCTAAGTACAACCGTTGGGGGTCACGCTACCGGAAACGCACCCACAACCCCTCAGGAACGCCCGTGTACTGCTCCCACGGACGCGGGCGGAACTACAAAAGAAGAAGAAACACGTCAAACACCTTTTCAAGCAAAATCATTTAAATACATGCTATTTAGAAGGTTTCAATACATACCTAACCACCTCTCAGCTCGTTCAGTTTAACCCGAACAAAGTCATACGACCAACAGCCGTCGATCAGACGCATTCCCAAGTCCACACCACCGGGTACTTCTTCTCCATAGTAACCGCCTCCTCAGGCAGGAAGAAGGGGAAGTGACTGTAGATCCAGCACTATACAAGAAACATAAAACAAGTTAGCACAAGTATACGACAATCTGAGCAAATCAACTGAAGACAAGAACAACGTACCTCCAACAACAAGCCAGGGGATACGATGGGAATCCTAGACCCCCCATCCATCTTCCGTGTCCTAACAGCATCCATGCAGAAACGGATGCATAAGCCCAAGGCCGGGGACACCCAGTCATATGCCCCGATCTCACTCCAGTCCAAAAGATACATAAGCACCGAAGTAGCAGCCCGCTCTCCCTTCTCGCCAAAGTAGGTAGAGCTAACAAACCACCAGAGCCACATACGAGCATTCTGCTCGTCGCTCCAAGCCCCAGGACCATGTTGAGTCTTCCCCTCAAAGTACTCCATGATGTAGCTCGTCTTAACAGAGTTAGGCGCCTTCCCCTGATAAGGCACCTCCAAACCAGCTCCAATAGCCGCAAGCACCACGCTGTCGTCAATAGGCGGCGCCAAACTAAAATCCATGTCACGGTCGCCAAAGGGCAGACCCGTGATAATAGCATACGCAGACAAGGTAATGCCTGCCTCGAACCCCGGCAAATGGAATGTCGTGGTCGTATCCCAATATCGGTCAAGGAACGCCCGGATGACCCTCAAGTTCGCCGTGGTCCGGCTATCTATAATCTGGACCCAACGCTCGATCAACGGGCCCAGAAAACACCTATCTATCTTCTCCCTCGCCCCGGGAGACAGGACATTTCGATATGCCCAAATGACGGACGAAATACCAGAAAACGTCCTCATATACCCTACCTCGATCCCAGTAAGAGCCCGATGTGACAAATGACGCTTACGGTCCGCCAACAGGGTATGACCGTCCCATTTCTTCGCAAAAGGACGGTCAACACGCGGACCATGACTCGCACGGCCCCTAGCACGAGACCCTGAAGCCTGTGAAGACTCACCCTCCTCCATGGCCTCTACCTCTCGCTCCTCCTCGCCGACCACACCACCATGATGGCCGCGAGTACCCATGCCTCGCCCACGACCCCTCCGGGTCGGAAAGTCAACGGATCCAGGAGAAGGATCCCCCGCACTGAAAGTACGACGCAAACTCGAACCGCTAGGAGTCGTAGGCTCCTCAGCACTAGAACCAGTGCTCCGACGAGCACGAGCCCTCGTCGTAGGAGGTCCAGACCAATCCTCATCTACGACATTTCAAGAACATAAACATTTACAAGACACGAGACGAAGACACAGAAGTAACAACATGACAAGAACACCCTATACAGGGCCCTTTCAGGCCCAATTCACAATTTGGCCGAAAGCCGCTCCATACACATCAAAATTTCAACTTGATGGTTTCTATATACTCCATTAACCTTCAATTACACCCCAGAACAACTAATTGTATTTTGGACTTACCGATCAAAAACCCCTAATTTTGACCTAGGTTCTCCGTATAAATCGATTTTAAACCTCAATTTAAGGGACGATTACTAGCATTTTTCAAAAACTAACGCCATACACATACTATACTAGCCAAGGGGAACCTATGGCGAAGTTTAATTGCAATACCGAGACCGAAAATCCGGGTCCGATTTTTGGGTCGGGACCATTTCATACAAAATTGGTCTAAAAACGCCTCAAACCGTATACATTTCACACACACATTCAAGGATAGCATAATACAAGGGATCTAGCAATTTACAACATCAAAATGCATAAAAACAAGTAAAATGGAGTGTTACCTTGATCCATTTTGAAGCAAAGCAAGAAAAACGAGTGAAAACGGTCTTGAAATCGCAAGGAATCGGTTTTAAGAGAGAAAAGTCGAAAATGAGGAAAATGAAATAATAACTCGGTATTTCCGTGTTTTATAACGAGTAAAAGCCCAAGACCCTAATCGCAAGGACGCTTGCGATTTGGGGAAAGAGCCGCAAGGACGCTTGCGAATCCAGCTTTGGGCATTTTCGTGTTTTTCCCATTTTTAGGCCTAATATGGACTCTTGGTCCACTTTTAGCCCAAATAGACCCTTTCTCACGTTACGTCGCTCGGTTAAGGCGTCACCTAAAGTCCGCCACACTATTGAACGAGTTTGAAGCACTATACACAACCTTTGCGTATACACTAAGCATAAGCATTTTCCTCGGACGATAATTCCCGGCGGATGTAAGCACTCTTTACGAGATAAGCACCAACACAAGCACTAGCACGAAGCATGAAGCATCTACGCTCTTTTACGAGACTAAGCATACGCACTCTTTTACGAGACCAAGCAACAAAGAATAAAGACGCAAAGGTATTCAAAGAGTGCATGCCCTTACAAGTATGCAAGGACCGTCATGTCCCTAAACATGTTTGTCCCTCCCCGGATAAGCCTGGCTCGGAGTCCTAGTCTCACCCATGGACACATACTCCGCGCCGCTGATGATATCGAGACTGTAACGGTCCGGATGTTGTCGTGAAGTTTGACTTTCGCTTTAGTCCTAATCTCAGTCAAACTGGGGGCTCTGTGGATACCCACATCCGTACCTCCCGCCAAAAACCCAGTGATGTAACAATGGACTTTTATTGCATGCTTTTATGTTGACTTAAATGGTTCTAATTATGACGAATTCGAGTTAAATGATTTAAAATGCAAATGAGGTTTCTTTATGGGTCATCACTCTTAGTGTTTTTAGGTCTAGAGTCTAGCTTGTCTCAAGTTCAGGTCCTAATCGGCATGCGCACACCCCTTTTAAACACCTTAAGTCTAATTGATCCTTTTACATTAACAAGGTTCAATTCGATCCACCTAAATACCTAAATTTAGGCCCAGTCTCTAAAAACCACCTTTTAGGATTGGCAAACACCTAGGATAGTCTCACGGAATGTCCTATTTCACAAAATGCTACAAAATACACCCTTTTTACATTTTCAGGGATCGGGCCCAGAACCGAGCCCAAACCCATGCCTGGCCCGCTTCCCAAGGTCCAGGATAAACCTAAACAAACCCTAGCATCAGCCACTACAACGTAACTTAGAGCTCAAGCAAGATTATACCGTATATCCTAAAAGATAATTTGGAAATATACGGAATTAAAGGATAATGGCCGCCCTACCAATCGCAAGAGGCCTTGCGATTAGGGCAGGCAGCCGCAAGGAGCCTTGCGATTGCCCCAAGCATTCGCAAGGAGCCTTGCGATTCCTAAGTCCGGTTTTATCCCCTGGCTTTCCTAATTCTTGACGAGCTCTACACTATAAATACAACCCTCCATTCATTCGATTCAAGACACGATTTCAGAATACAATTCACACAAAACACTCTCAAAGCCTCACGCATAAACATCCTTTGAATTCTTCATTTTTCCTAGTGTTGAATTCTCCCCTTTGAAGCGAAGCGCTGCCGGTTTCCTAACTCGAGACAGGTAATACTTAATCCTTATAAGGATTAAGGTTTTCTTTACTTCTTTGACTAGCAAGGGCCTACATTAGGCTCGCCCCGACTTTGGTACGCGAGTCTGCTTTTCATAAGGCGGCCATGCACCTCGAATACACACCCTATTCGTAACACCTTTCCAAAGTCGTATAAACAACTGACCTCTCTAAAATAAACCAATGGCTAATTGAACGTTTATTTTACTGCATGCATTTAGCAAATCCTCACCTTGCATCTAAGTCACCTAAAATGAATTCGTCATTAAACTGAACTGTTTTCGTTAACAAGTTAAGCATGCTTAACTGAGGGTTTTAAATAATCTCTTTTTGCATTCTTTTTTACATCTATATCGCACTTGTACGTAGCGAATTACTTAGGCTCATGTATCATTCTTTGTATTGTTCTCAAGTCTAGTAGAGGCTATCTTTTGATAGGCTTTTCCAAAAGATCTTTCATAAAAACATTATTTTGATTTATTCTTTAGAAAAGTACCCTCACCCGAATCCGAATCTGGTTTCACAATAGCCTTAGACGGATGGGTGTCGACGTGCCTTGAACTCTAAGACGTGTCTTTGAGTGTGAGGACACGGAGGCGGGTTCTAAATTCCCTCATAATTTTGTGGCGGCTCCAAAACAGTTTTTAAAGGTTTTTTGTACTTAATCTTTTTAACTTTATGCCCTTAGCAAGACGTCGAGTGGTTCTATGTCTAATCCCGGTACCTACATAATCAAAGCAACTGAAATAGATGAAAACATGATCACAAACAATATAAATTGAAATCACAATCAAAAAGGGAGAAGTAGAAAGCAATACCAATCAGAAATTTGCAAGGAGAATAAGATGAATTCAACAACAAAACGAAATAGGATGATCAAAACAACGTACTCGAGTCGGGAATTGAAATTAAAAAAGTATAAAAGTATGAAACCTAAGAATTCTTGAGAATGAACTTTAAAGTGTCTAAAAAGTGCTGTAAAAAGATGAGATCGAAATATGATCCTTAAGCCTTTCAAATAGACGAATTATTTCAAGCACGCGAAGAGTCGGAGTCATACCAGGGATCCGGGACAGGTGTCCTGTAACACCCCGGCCCCAACCAAAGGCCGAAATGTTATTCACGGTAGCTCACCAGGCTGCGTACATCGCCCACAAACCAACACGGGTCCTTTCCAGTGCACTTTGTCCTCACTCGTGCACATCCTGAGAACTTCCCAGGAGGTCACCCATCCTAAGACTACTCTCCAGCAAGCACGCTTAACTGAAGAGTTCTTAAGATGAGCCACCAGAAAAGAAGATGCATCTTGTTGATATGAGTAGCACTTACAATCCTTTTAAGCACTAGGTCACTTGAGCTCATCACATGGACCACTTCAACAGGGAACCCTACGAATAACCTCGGACAACACCGGTGTTACACACCCCCACTTGAAGAACGCAACGCCCTCGCTATACCGTAGCTACTTACAATATAGCATTCCGTAATCCTCCCGGCCGAGTGCGTGCACTGGCCAACAAGACACAGGATTCGACCACACCTGGCCGGGTTGCTCGATACCATTTGTAACACCCCTACCCAACCAAAGGCCGAAATGTTATTCACGGTAGCTCACCAGGCTGCGTACATCGCCCACAAACCAACACGGGTCCTTTCCAGTGCACTTTGTCCTCACTCGTGCACATCCTGAGAACTTCCCAGGAGGTCACCCATCCTAAGACTACTCTCCAGCAAGCACGCTTAACTGAAGAGTTCTTAAGATGAGCCACCAGAAAAGAAGATGCATCTTGTTGATATGAGTAGCACTTACAATCCTTTTAAGCACTAGGTCACTTGAGCTCATCACATGGACCACTTCAACAGGGAACCCGGCCCGAATAACCTCGGACAACACCGGGTGTTACAGTTTTAATGTAACACCCCGTATTTTTAAGGTGAAATTTAAAATATATTTTAATTCACAAATTTATTTAAAACTTTATTTATTATATTTTTAATAGTTTTTAATGCTAGTTTCGGGGCCTATTCACTTATATAATATTTTAATATTACTTAATAATAAAAATTAATAAATCACTTGGAAAATAATATTATTATCTTATAATATTATAGTAAACTAGTATAAATTAATAATATTTTTTATGATTATAAATATTTGGGTATAGTACTAGTATTCTCTAAAATATCAAATTTGACTTATTTTGTATATTTTAAACTATTTTGACCAATATTAGCTTAAAGTTAAATTGATATATTTTTCTTTTTAAGAAAGTAATAGACTTTTAACAAGAATAGAAGACCTACACAATACTCCGTATTATATATATATACTCCGTATACATCAAGACAAAAGAAAAGAAAAAAAAAAAAAAAAAACCCTAAGTCTAAGTATCATCCGCATACTCCTTAACTTTTCGTCGGCTTTAGAAAACCACCATTAACATCGTCCTTCAACTCTTAAAATGCGACCTCGTTTCTTGACCGCTTTACTCCATTCTTGCTTCATAATTATCCTCTCTTCATCCTCTTCACATTAAGGTAAGCTATACTCCGTTTCGTCTCAGATTACTCGACCGACGTCTATTCTTTAGCTTTCAAAACACCGTATTTATTCTTGTCTTCTCCTTTTAATGATCATATGAGTGAAGTCGGAGGATCCGCCGCCAACCCGAACAAGAGAGGTGACTCAATTGAAGACTGGGGCGATAAGGTAACGGTGATGACGTTACTCGATATTACATTATTTTAAGGTTTCGTGTCGTGTCAAGCAAGAGTTTATCGCGTATGTTATACCCGCGTGTTGGGTGAAATTTTATGCTATGAACTGTCAGGTTTAGTAGTTGATAGGCGTGAATCGATGCTTCTCATTAAATTTTTGGTGCGTGTGAAGTCAGATGGAAGTGCTCTGTTTTCGTTTGTATATTCTATATACACATGAGTGGTTAATAGTAAGTGAAGGGTGCATTAGTTGGGACGTGGTGTGTGTGATTTTGCAAGTCACTTGTATTTACGTAGTGCTTATGATGGTGCATGCAAATGTGTGCTTATGATAGTAGGGTTTAGTAATTAATTAGTTATATAATATAATACGGAGTACTATTTTATTTAATGGGGATTCTATTGTTCATCCTAGTGTTAATGATGGTGGTTGTAATATTATGTTTAGTTTAGTATTTGGAGGTTTATTAAGTTGATACATGGTGGTTATGAGTTAGTAAGTCACGAAACAATTATATTTTTATCCGCTTTCGGACTGGTTTAGTGTCCAAGGTCCTATTGTTGGCCTAAACTAGTTTACTGAGGTCCTATTGTCAGTATTGCCGGGAGTATCTTGAGGTCCTATTGTCAAGTCTGCGGGACTAACTAGTTGAGGTCCTATTGTCAGCTGGTTAGTAGTCGACCCCGTAGGGATATGTCATATAAACGTTTCGGCTTACTAAATTGTATTAGAATTAAGAGTATTGTGTCGAGTAAGGTTAAGATGGATGAGAAAGACCGGAGTACTCTGCTTGTTTGTACGATTGAGTTGTATGGAGTTGTTGCTATAATTATTATTATTATTATTATTATTATTATTATTATTATTATTATTATTATTATTATTATTATTATTATTATTTTTAGCTGTTTTATTTACTTGTCAGCTTTATTGTGATGTAATATGGTCGAGAACGTCTGAGTTACTCCCATCGACTGTATGGTCATTTTTTGTAAAATGGCAGGTTGATGATTTGCTTTCTGCTGTGGGGGTTTTGGAGTGAGCTAGCGAGCGTCACGATTTATTTACAAGAATTCTTTTAATAAATTATTTTATTTCAGTATTTCAGGATATTTATTTCCGTGGTTTTGTAAACTTTTATATTTTATTTATTTTAAACCCTTTTGATTTGTTAATAAGTACGCGATTTTCAAGGTGTTTCCGCCACCTTAAATTCATTTGATCTTTATTTTATATTTTTATTTTTGGTAAAAATCCGGGTTGTTACAGTTGGTATCAGAGCATTCGCTCCCGACGCCCACTTAAAACCCCTCTTTTAAAAAAAGGTTTTGAATTTGTGGGTTAAAATTTGAGAGATGGGTAGACTTAAGGACTTTATATGAGTAGTCTGATTGCATATGTAAACCCATATCTGGTGGCTAGCACCCATGGGTTCTAACAAAATTTCTTTGTTGCAGAAAATGACAAGAAAAGCTGAAGAAAGTTGAAGGTCGTACCTCTTTAAAACATCATTTTGATCTCTTTTCGCTTTTAAATTTTTCTTACCTCTTATTTGCATTTGTCCTTTCTTTTCAAGTTTCGAGGACGAAACTTTTGAAGTTAGGAGAATGTAACACCCCGTATTTTTAAGGTGAAATTTAAAATATATTTTAATTCACAAATTTATTTAAAACTTTATTTATTATATTTTTAATAGTTTTTAATGCTAGTTTCGGGGCCTATTCACTTATATAATATTTTAATATTACTTAATAATAAAAATTAATAAATCACTTGGAAAATAATATTATTATCTTATAATATTATAGTAAACTAGTATAAATTAATAATATTTTTTATGATTATAAATATTTGGGTATAGTACTAGTATTCTCTAAAATATCAAATTTGACTTATTTTGTATATTTTAAACTATTTTGACCAATATTAGCTTAAAGTTAAATTGATATATTTTTCTTTTTAAGAAAGTAATAGACTTTTAACAAGAATAGAAGACCTACACAATACTCAGTATTATATATATACTCGTATACATCAAGACAAAAGAAAAGAAAAAAAAAAAACCCTAAGTCTAAGTATCATCCGCATACTCCTTAACTTTTAAATCGGCTTTAGAAACCACCATTAACATCGCCCTTCAACTCTTAAAATGCGACCTCGTTTCTTGACCGTTTTACTCCATTCTTGCTTCATAATTATCCTCTCTTCATCCTCTTCACATTAAGGTAAGCTATACTCCGTTTCGTCTCCGTTACTCCGACCGACGTCTATTCATTAGCTTTCAAAACACCGTATTTATTCTTGTCTTCTCCTTTTAATGATCATATGAGTGAAGTCGGAGGATCCCGCCGCCAACCCGTACAAGATAGGTGACTCAATTGAAGACTAGCGCGATAAGGTAACGGTGATGACGTTACTCGATATTACATTATTTTAAGGTTTCGTGTCGTGTCATGCAAGACTTTATCGCGTATGTTATACCCGCTTGTTGTGTGAAATTTTATGCTATGAACTGTCGGGTTTAGTAGTTGATAGGCGGGGGTGAATCGATGCTTCTCTGTTAAATTTTGGTGCGTGTGAAGTCAGATGGAAGTGCTCTGTTTTCGTTTGTATATTCTATATACACATGAGTGGTTAATAGTAAGTGAAGGGTGCATTAGTTGGGACGTGGTGTGTGTGATTTTGCAAGTCACTTGTATTTACGTAGTGCTTATGATGGTGCATGCAAATGTGTGCTTATGATAGTAGGGTTTAGTAATTAATTAGTTATATAATATAATACGGAGTACTATTTTATTTAATGGGGATTCTATTGTTCATCCTAGTGTTAATGATGGTGGTTGTAATATTATGTTTAGTTTAGTATTTGGAGGTTTATTAAGTTGATACATGGTGGTTATGAGTTAGTAAGTCACGAAACAATTATATTTTTATCCGCTTTCGGACTGGTTTAGTGTCCAAGGTCCTATTGTTGGCCTAAACTAGTTTCTTGAGGTCTATTGTCGAGTATTGCTTGGGAGTATCTTGAGGTCCTATTGTCAAGTCTGCGGGACTAACTAGTTGAGGTCCTATTGTCAGCTGGTTAGTAGTCGACCCCGTAGGGATATGTCATATAAACGTTTCGGCTTACTAAATTGTATTAGAATTAAGAGTATTGTGTCGAGTAAGGTTAAGATGGATGAGAAAGACCGGAGTACTCTGCTTGTTTGTACGATTGAGTTGTATGGAGTTGTTGCTATTATTATTATTATTATTATTATTATTATTATTATTATTATTATTATTATTATTATTATTATTATTATTATTATTATTATTATTATTTTTAGCTGTTTTATTTACTTGTCAGCTTTATTGTGATGTAATATGGCTGGGAGAACGTCTGAGTTACTCCCCACTGACTGTGGCTGTCATTTTTTTGTAAAATGGCAGGTTGATGATTTGCTTTCTGCTGTGGGGGTTTTGGAGTGAGCTAGCGAGCGTCACGATTTATTTACAAGAATTCTTTTAATAAATTATTTTATTTCAGTATTTCAGGATATTTATTTCCGTGGTTTTGTAAACTTTTATATTTTATTTATTTTAAACCCTTTTGATTTGTTAATAAGTACGCGATTTTCAAGGTGTTTCCGCCACCTTAAATTCATTTGATCTTTATTTTATATTTTTATTTTTGGTAAAAATCCGGGTTGTTACAGTTGGTATCAGAGCATTCGCTCCCGACGCCCACTTAAAATGCACTTTCTTGTACTTAGTTTTTCTTTGCTTCTTTCTCGTCCCAAGGCTAAGGGACAAGGCCTACGTCATCCCAAGGGGTAGAGACAAGGTCTACATTGATCACATGAACTTCAAATCCCGTCCCAAGGTCCCGGGACACCTTCATTTGTTGAAACGAGGCTCGTGCGCAACCGAAACGCAACGAAACCAACTCGAAACTTCACGAAACTTTATGAGACTTCATGAAACCTCTCGAACACCATCCTAAACTCCAAATAGCTGCTTTAACCTACAAAATAAACACAAAAACGCAGCAGAGCCAAAACGGAGCGAAATAGGAGCTGAAACGCAAGTAAAAGTACGGGAATCGCAAAGTAAAGCTCGTGAAAAGGGGCTATATATACGTAAATATATGACACATCAGCAGGCCGCGTCGTTCCTGTTGGTATGTCTTCTTTTATTCATATGATTGAGATTAACCATGCAAGTTTCGGAACTTGGGTACTTGATACTGGTTGTGGTTCTCATCTGTGTAATCATTTGCAGGGCCTAAGAAACATCAAAACTCTGGCAAGAGGTGATGTGGACCTGCGAGTGGGGAATGGAGCAAGAGTTGCTGCCGTTTCAGTGGGGACATATGTAATCCAACTCCCGAGTGGATTTGAGTTATTTCTGAATAACTGTTACTATATACCTAGTTTATCCAAAAACATTATTTCTGTATCCGTACTTGATAAAGACGGATTTTCATTTTTAATAAAGAATAATAGCTGTATTTTTTCTTTGAATGAAATGATTTATGGTAAAGCTGTTTCCATGAACGGAATTTATGTTTTAGATCAAACCACAGATATTATGCATGTGAGTAACAAGAAAGCAAAGGTTGGTGACAAAGATCAAACCTATCTATGGCATTGCTGTATGGGACACATAAATGAGAAACGCGTGAAAAAGCTCATTGATAATGGGACAATCGCCCCATTTGAATATGAAACTTTTGGCACATGTGAATCATGTCTCATAGGCAAAATGTCTCGAATTTCCTTCAAAGGTGTTGGAATGTGCGCTGCTGACCTATTAGGACTCATACATACTGATGTGTGTGGACCTATGTCAATCAACGCTAGAGATGGCTATAGGTATTTTATCACTTTCACGGACGATTTGAGTAGATATGGATATGTCTACTTAATGAAGCATAAAAGTGAATCCTTCGACAAGTTCAAGGAATTCCAGAATAAGGTTGAGAACCAACTGGATAGAAAGATAAAAGCACTACGTTCAGATCGTGGTGGCGAATATCTTTCAACTGAGTTTGATCGACACCTGAAAGACCGCGGGATAGCACTACAGTTAACTCCACCCGGAACACCACAACTGAATGGTGTGTCCGAACGCAGGAATCGAACATTACTTGATATGGTTCGATCCATGATGCCTGACTCATTATGGGGCTATGCTCTTTTGTCAGCTGCTCTTATACTTAACCGAAGTCCGTCTAAAGCTGTTGACAAGACTCCATACGAGTTATGGAAGGGAACAGTCCCTAACTTGTCCTTTATTCGGGTTTGGGGGTGCGAGGCTTATGTCAAGTGGAGACACGAGGATAAGCTCGGCCCGCGATCGGTCAAGACATACTTTATTGGTTATCCAAAAGGAATGTTTGGTCATTACTTGTATTCGCCTACCAAACACCGAGTTTTTGTTGCGGCTAGTGCGAAGTTCCTAGAGAAAGAGTTTCTCGAAGACAAGAGAAGTAATAGAACCTTCGATCTGTCGGAGATTCTTGAACCAACAACCGAGCAACCAATGGAGGAAACTGTTCCTTCTTCGTCTGCTGCGGTTAATATTCCCTTGGAACCCAGGAGGTCGGGTAGACTCTCCATTCATCCAGATAGATACATCGGTATGGTCGAGGAGAATGGGAGAGACGACGTTTTACTCCTTGAGAGTAATGAACCCGTAACCTATAAAGGTGCCATGACATGTTCTGACTCAAAGCTATGGCAAGAAGCCATGCAATCCGAGATGGACTCTATGTATGAGAACGATGTATGGGATCTGGTTGACTTACCTGATAAGGTTCGACCTCTTCAGTGCAAATGGCTTTACAAGATAAAGCGATCAGTAGAAGGACAACCAGATATATACAAGGCACGACTAGTGGCAAAGGGTTTCACTCAAGTGCAAGGGTTGCACTATGATGAGATCTTTGCACCCGTAGTCATGCTTCGTTCCATTCGGATTGTCTTAGCGATTGCCGCCTTTCATGACTATGAAATTTGGCAAATGGACGTGAAAACCGCCTTCTTAAACGGTTATTTGGAGGAGGAGCTGTACATGGTACAACCCGAAGGTTACACAGATCCTGAAAATCCTAAGAAAGTTTGCAAGCTTAAGCGTTCCATCTATGGACTTAAGTAAGCTTCACGGAGTTGGAATCATCGCTTCGACCAAGTGATAAAAGAGAATGGATTCACTCGATCGGTCGAGGAACCATTTCTATATGTCAAGTCGAGTGGGAGCAAGATTGTCTTCTTAATACTGTATGTCGATGACATACTTTTGATTGGGAATGACATACCTCTCTTAACTTCGGTGAAAGTATGATTAAAGAACCATTTCTAGATGAAAGATCTGGGCGAGGCACAACGTATTTTGGGGATCCGTATCTATAGAGATAGATCACGACGGATGTTATCCCTCAGTCAGGTGTCTTATATAGATAAGATTCTTGAGAGGTTCAGCATGACCAACTCCAAGAAGGGGAACCTTCCAATGATCTCTGGAGTGCAATTGAGTAAAGCTCAAGCACCAAAGACATCGGAAGAGGTCGAGCGCATGAGTCGGATTCCATATGCATCAGCTATAGGATCAATCATGTATGCCATGATATGCACACATCCGGACGTGGCATATGCATTGAGTATGACGAGCCGATACCAAGGCAATCCAGGTGAAGCACACTGGATGGCTGTAACGAACATTCTTAAGTACCTACGGAGGACTAAAGATTGGGTATTGACTTATGAAGGAGACACTGAGCTATGCGCAATCGGTTACGCAGATGCTAGTTTCCAAACGGATCGAGATGACTCGAAGTCTCAATCAGGATTCGTTTTTACTCTTAATGGCGCTGCGGTCAGCTGGAAAAGCTCCAAACAAACAGTTATAGCAGATTCCACGACTGAGTCCGAGTACTATGCTGCTTCAGAGGATGCGAAGGAAGCTATATGGATGCGTCAGTTCTTATAAGGACTAGCTGTAGTTCCTAGTTCGAATGACCCGATCACCATCTATTGCGACAATAGTGGTGCCATCTTCCAGGCGAAGGAGCCGAAGTCCAGCAACAAGTCTCGGCACGTGCAAAGAAAGGCTCACATGATCCGAGATTACGTGGAGCATGTAGAAATATGAAACACGATATTGCTACTAAAATGTTAATCGTATTAACATGCCCAAGATTATACAAAACGATAATAATATGAATTAGGAAAGAATAGAAATAACCTTTCTAAACTTTGATGGAAGGCCTAAGAACTTCCTAAAAACGTACCCGAATTACGTTTTCAAAACCAATATTCAACGTAGAATATCTCTTAACGATTGCACCCAAAACGTTATATGAAATGCCTTGAGTTTATGCTAGAAAACAAAGTATATATTACGATTAATATATGAAGTATTTAGGAAATATGGTGAGTGAAAAATATGAGACAAATTCTCTCTTTTTCCTCTCAATATACTCGACACACACACATATATAATACCAAAATTAATTCACTCATCTTATGAGTAGATTAGTTAGTATATAATGTGCTTTAGTGGGTAGTTTCTTAGTTAGTGGGGGGGAAGTTAATTAAGTGATGGTGAGTAGTAAATAACCAACTATTAACCACCTATTATCACTAAATAAACAAACTAAAAACACTATACATATACACACATTACACGACACACTTGTATAGTGTGTGTGTGTGTATTTTGTTTTTAGTATTTTATATGTGCATGACATGTAAAATTATATGTATAATACGTATTTAATTAATTGATTATCGTATAAAACAATAGATTAAATAACTTAACTTATAGCATCATTTCAACTATAAATATCAAATATATTTATAATATAAATGTAGCTCATAACTATTATACACATGTGAATTAACACTTAATTCAGCTAATCTAGCTGAATTGACATTTAATTCAGCTCACCCACTAATATAACAATAATCTACTTAATCACATTAAATAATTATTCGAATATATTTCCAAATTTCTAACTGTTTAGATATAATTAAGGCATCAATGTAATCAAATTACATTTCATAAAATCGTCCTATAGGTGTGACCGATAAGGACCAGCTGATTACCGCCATCTATATGACAAAGAACGTCAAACTTTCTAGCAAGCCAGCAATTGCTACCGATATACGTTAATCAGCTGATTTTAAATACAAGTATCATTTGTGATCCTGTAAGAGATTTAATAAATTAATCACACTAACTGTGGAGGACACTAGCTCCAACAATCTCCCACTTGTCCTACAAGTGCTTAACTGTGTGATTAACGATTCTCATATCCATATAAATCTCCCACTCAATGGTAGACATATTTGCAAAGTCGCACTTTCGCAAGGTCGTATCTATCAAGTGATCGTATCAAGAGTGGTTTCCTCGACTAGAGAGCAACTAACTGATAAACAAATGTATTCACAACATTCGAGCATGGCCATGCATTTCAGTTACTACTCCTCGAGTGGCCCTGAGATTAAAAAAAAAAACGATAAGATTGGATATTTTCCTTGACTCGAATCTTGCAGATTAAAGCACAGTATGAAATGACCCAGAAAAAATCTGCTCGGCCTCCTTTTACGGTGCGACCACGAGAAAGAAACCAAAGTCACCCAAAGCGCCTCTTATCTCGAAAAAAGCGATCGGCAGGATCAAAAGAATCGACTCTAGGAACACAATGAACGTCCTATCCACGACCAGGCAAAAATGTCTGTACATTTAGGACTTCATTTAAGTGGTCACTATGTCCTACGCAGTATCCTCTATACCTCGCATATGTGTTTGATCAGACATCACATGTCCTTATGGTTATTGAACCTACCATCAATCAACCCACAATCTAATCACCTAGAGTTATCAGCTCATGTTGGTGATTATGGACAAAACATATATAAAGTAAATCAGTTCACTCAGTGGCGTTCAAAATTGTCACACAATCCACATGAAATACGATATATAAAAAAATAATTTGATGATTACAAAGTAGTAGATTTAATGTATACATTATCTAAAAACAAAATAATGAAAATCGTGAACACTCTTGATCCATTGATACAACATGTTCAACATGTTTATTGTATGACAATGGCTTCGTGAGAGGGTCCGCTATGTTGTCATCCGTGACAACCTTGCAAATCTCTATCTCCTTTTGCTCCACGTAATCTCGTATCATATGAGCCTTCCGCAACACATGTCTAGACTTATTGCTAGATTTAGGCTCTTTAGCTTGGAATATGGCACCACTGTTATCACAATAAACAGTGATTGGGTCATTCGCACTAGGAACTACCATTAGTCCTTGTAAGAACTGACGCATCCATATTGCCTCTTTAGCCGCCTCGGAAGCTGCAATATACTCAGTTACGTGGTGGAATCTGTTTGGACCGATTGCTTGGAACTTTTCCAACTCACTGCCGCACCATTAAGTGTAAAAACGAATCCGGATTGAGACTTAGAATCATCTCTATCCGTTTGGAAACTAGCATCTGTGAAACCTTTTGCACATAACTCTTCGTCTCCACCATATACTAACATCCAACCCTTAGTTCTTCTCAAGTACTTAAGGATGTTCTTAACAGCAATCCAGTGACTTTCACCTGGATCCTTTTGGTAACGACTCGTCATACTAAGTGCGTATGTCACGTCTGGACGTGTACACATCATAGCATACATAATCGATCCTACGGCCGAAGCGTATGGAATTCGATTCATGCGTTCGACTTCTTCTGGTGATTTAGGTGATTGAGTCTTACTCAAATGCACCCCATGAACCATCGGAAGATTACCCCTTTTTGAGTTCGTCATACTGAACCTCTCAAGAATTTTATCTATATAAGATTCTTGACTTAACGCCAACATTCTCTTGGATCTATCTCTATAGATTTGAATACCGAGTATTCTCTGTGCCTCACCTAAGTCTTTCATCTGAAAATGATTCTTTAACCATTCTTTTACAGAAGAAAGCATAGGAATGTGATTCCCTATTAATAGTATGTCATCTACATACAAAACTAGGAATGCAATATAGCTCCCACTTGATTTGACATGTAAACATGGTTCCTCGACTGATCGTTTAAAACCATATTGTTTAATCACTTGGTCAAATCGATGATTCCAACTCCTCGATGCTTGCTTAAGTCCATAAATGGAACGCTTAAGTTTGCATACTTTCTTAGGATATTTTGGATCTGTGAAGCCTTCGGGTTGTACCATGTACAATTCCTCGTCTAAATAACCATTTAAGAAGGCGGTCTTCACATCCATTTGCCATATTTCATAATCATGAAATGCAGCAATCGCTAAGATAATCCGGATAGATCGAAGCATCACGACAGGTGCAAAAATATCATCGTAGTGTAAACCTTGCACTTGGGTGAAACCTTTTGCAACGAGTCGTGCTTTATAGATATCTGGTTGTCCACCTAGTGAACGTTTTATCTTATAAATCCATTTGCACTGAAGAGGTCTAACCTTTTCAGGCAAATCAACCAGATCCCATACTTCGTTCTCGTACATGGAGTCTATCTCGGAATGCATGGCTTCAAGCCATAGCTTCGAGTCAGAACTAGTCATTGCACCTTTGTAGGTAGTCGGTTCATTACTTTCAAGAAGTAATAAATCATCTCCATTTCCTTCTTCAACGATACCAATGTATCGATCCGGAGGATAAGAGACTCGACTTGACCTCCTAGGTTCCGCAGGAATAGCTACTGCAGTGGAGGTTGAAGGAATATCTTCCTCCATCACATGTGCAGTGTCTGGTTCTGAGATTTCTGACAACTCAAAAACCCTATTACTTTGGTTATTCGTGATAAACTCTTTCTCTAAGAATTTAGCACTAGCTGCAACAAAAACTCGTTGTTCAGCAGGTGAATAAAAGTAATGACCAAACATTCCTTTTGGATATCCCACAAAGTATGTTTTGACCGATCGTGGGCCTAGCTTATCGTCAGGTCTCCACTTAACGTAAGCCTCACATCCCCAAACCCGAATAAAGGACAAATCAGGAAACTTTTCCTTTCCACATCTCATATGGGGTTTTGTCTGCCGCTTTAGTCGGACTTCGGTTTAGAATGAGTGCAGAGAAATTTAGAGCAAACCCCCACAATGAATCTGGTAAAACCGTGTGACTCATCATGGAGCGAACCATGTCTAACAAGGTCCGATTTCTCCGTTCGGACACACCATTCAATTGTGGTGTTCCAGGTGGAGTTAATTGTGATACAATGCCACAATCCTTTAGGTGTTGATCAAATTCATTAGATAAATATTCACCACCACGATCTGATCGTAATGCCTTTATTTTCTATCTAATTGGTTCTCAACCTTATTTTGAAACTCCTTGAATTTCTCAAAGATTCACTTTTATGTTTCATTAAATAGACATACCCATATCTACTTAAATCATCGCAAGTAAAAGTGATGAAATATCTATAGCCATCTCGTCTTTGTGACAGACATTGGTCCACATACATCGGTATGTATTAGTCCTAGTAAGTCAGCTCGCATTCCAATACCTTTAAAGATATACGAGTCATCTTTCCAATGAGACATGATTCACAAGTACCAAATGATTCATAACCAAATGGTGAAATAATCCCATTCTTAATGAGTTTCTTTACTCGTTTTCATTTATGTGTCCCATTCGACAATGCCATAAATACGTTTGATCTTTATCACCTAATTTAGCCTTTTATTATCCACATGATATATTTCTTGCGTTTGATCTAGAACATAAATACCATTCATGGAAAACGCTTGACCATAAATAACATCATTTAAAGAAAAAGTACAACAATTGTTCTTAATAATAAATGAAAAACCATAAACATCCAACATGTTAACTTGAAATAATGTTCCTTGACAAACTAGGAACATAATAACAATTATTCAAACAAAGTTCCAAACCACTAGGTAAAAACAAGATGTAAGTTCCTACGAAACCGCAACCTTTGCTCCATTCCCAACACGTAAATCAACATCGCCTTTAGCCAGGCGTCTTACGTCCGGAGGCCACAAGTGATTACAAATGTGAGAACCACATCCAGTATCAAATACCCAAACAGAGGAACTCGCATGATTAATTTCTATCATGTGAATATTAGATGACATACCTTGAGCTGTCGCACGTCCAGCTTTTATGTCCTCGAGGTACTTAGGACAATTCCTTCTCCAATGCCCAGGCTGTTGGCAATGGTGACATTTTCCCTCCTTTTCTTTGCTCTTCTTGCCTTTTGAGTGACTTGACTCCCCAGGACCACTCTTGGGTTTAGGCTGACCTTTCTTCTTGAAATGAGGTCGCTTAGCATTCGAGGCAGCAGGTGCCTTTCCCTTTCCCTTAGACTGTATCACAAGAACATCTTTCTTGTGACTCCCACTCAAATTAAGATCTTTCTCAGCTTGCACAAGCAGAGAATGAAGTTCGTGAAGACTCTTCTTCATATCATTCATGTTGTAATTCACCCTAAACTGAGTGAATCCATCATGAAGTGAGTGTAGGATACGATCAACAATGATTGACTCTTCAATCTTGCAACCAAGAGCGTCTAATTTCTCCACATTCTCAATCATATTAAGCATGTGGGCGCTAACAGGTTGGCCCCTTTGCAGCTTAGCCTCAAAGAAGCGTACAGCTGCATCATACCTAACAATTCTCGGAGCTTGCGAGAATTCATTAGTCAGCGAGGTGAAAATGCGATTTGCACCTTGGGAAATGAAGCGACGTTGCAAATGTGAATCCATTGCATATATGAGTACGTTCTTAATCGCACCCGCTTCTTTAACAAACTCATCATATGCAGTTCGTTGAGCTCCAGATCTAGCAGTAGGTTCAGCCGGAATTGGCTCCATGAGATACTTCAATTTTCCGTCTACGATGGCAGCATTCTTTAATGCCGCCTCCCATTCGGTGAAGTTACTACCATCTGACTTGAGACGGTAGTTTTGGTTGTAGGAGACATGGTCCATAAAGGAACGTAACCATGACTCCCTAGTCAAGACGGCACTAGGGCCGGGGGTAGCAGTATTATCAGCCATAATAATGCAGAAATAGCAACAAATATATCTACAATATAAGAAGATAAAACAAACATAAGCAATCACCAATTTAAAGCGTCTATTTAAAACATGTAAATAAACTAAAAGCATTCATATAATTGATCCCACTCAAGAATTATATAAATGATTCCAAGACTCAAATTTCAATAAATCGATAAGTCAACCATTTGTCTAATTTTTAACTTTTAAAAACTCTTGGTTCATAAATTTCTCAAATTTATTAATAGTCCATTTCGATTCCCACATCTTAGTGAAAACCAAATGTTGAGTTCAACTAACATCGACATCCACTACTTACCCAAGGTAGAAGGGGTACACATGGATTTAACAACAGGTCCTATATGCCCACCGACGAACAAGGGATTCATAATGATTCGATTTAGAAAGACTATATCTCAATTTTAATAGATTAAGAGTGAGATCTCATCATCCATTAAAAACTCATTTAAGTGAACAAATTAGGTGAGTCTAAGTGAACGATGACTTTTTAAAACATCATATGTTTAAAAAGGTTAAAACATCATATGTTATAACTATTTTAACTAACACGTGGGAATGAATCAATATTCATCTATTTAGGTGGTTTGTTTTAGGCGGAAAAAGACGAAAAGCATAAATAAAACAAGCACATAAAACCTAGTGTGGCCTATCAAAAACAGTACAAGGCGGAATCCAATCAAATTGGACCCTATAAAATACAAATTGGAATCCTTGAAAGAAAGGACCCTAACTCCAAAAGCAAGGCTCCAAAACCTCCGTCTTTGGATCACCAAAAAGAATGGCAAACCTTCAATCTCCTCTTCTTGTACCACTAGCTATTACAATGTAAATCCTATTTACAAATAATCTAGGATAAAAGAAAATTACAAGTTGGAGATGTGAAAATCCCAAAATCACATTTTCATCATTACGAAAATGCAATTAAAAGAAACTTAGGCCACACTAGATATAAAACGCAATCAAATATAAACGCATTCATCAACTAAAACAAAAATTTCATACATCCATATGCATGAAAAACACAAACCACCTACTAAAAATATGTTTAAGTGAAAATTTCATAAAAATTCACCTATTAACATAAAAATCAATCATGTCATACATAAATTGATAAATAAGAATTAATTCAACATATCATATATAATGAATCAATTCAATAATTATTTTAAACTACTTTAAAATAAATGGCATCATATACACTCACATATCATAAACATTTTTATGACAATAGAATAAGGCATTTTAAAACAAAATCAATTTGACAATTCAATTTGATTTCGGCCAATTTTAAAAAAAAAAACGAAAACAAAATATTTTTTTTTTTTTTTTTTTTAAATGTCTCGGCCCAAAAAAATTTTACATATATATATATAACAATTATTTTTATTAAATCATATTTAACAACAAAAATCAACATGTATATATATATATATATATATATATAAAAATTTCGAAACATATAATATATGCAAAATAGATTGACATTTATATAATTTCATAAATTATGTCACAAATTTTATTATCATATAATAAACTTTATAATTATCATATAATCATATTATTTTGATTTTAATCATATTTAAACCAAAAATAAGTGTCATACATTTTAAATAATGATCATATCAAAATATTTACATATAACAAATTTGCATATCATTTTAACTTAATCATCTTAACAATTTAAAATAATTAAATTAAAAAAAATATAATTTCAAAAATTAAAAAATGCCGTGAGGTATAGACAACAAATAAACGATTTTATTTTCCAATTTTAATCCATATTAAAATCATTTTGAGCCTAATGCTTTGATACCACTTGTAGAAATATGAAACACGATATTGCTACTAAAATGTTAATCGTATTAACATGCCCAATGTTCGGGGTGATTTTCTCACACGGTTCGTTTAAGTGATTGTGGATCTACTAGTACTATCCTTTGAGTTACTTTTAGTGGTGATTTACGTGATTGATTTTAAATGTACGAAAGATAACAAAAACGGTACAAGACACACGATATGTTACGTGGGAAAAACCCTTAAATGTTAAGGGAAAAACCACGGGCGCCAAGCCAGGAGAGGATCTTCACTAATTCTGAAATAATGGGTACAGAGCCTGGACCAACTGGTACAGAAAACTATTTTATCGTAAAAATATAAAGTGGTTGGATGCTTGAAAATTGCGTTGAGTATTGTGTGCTTGCGTTGTATGATAATGAATGCCCTTTTTCTTCTGAGTTCTCCTCCTTATATAGTGTCCTCAGCTTCAACGTCTCTGCCCCCTTTTGTAGCTAACTTCTCCCCTCTGATTCTCCAACAGCTCCTATCTTTCAGCCTTCAGTTTAGCTCTTTGACCAAGTCCTCCAACGTCTCTTTTAGGGTTGCTGCTGCGTCTTCGGGCTTTCCTCTTTGATGTTTAATTCTTTTGTTGGGCTTGGCCCATCTTGACTATTCCTCTCCTGGCCTGCACCTTTGTTTTATGCCTGCCTGCAGTCTTTGTGCATGCGTCTGGTCTGTCTGTGGATCTGCGCTGCCTCTTGGCCTGCCCCAGGGTTCTGGACCAGCCTGGGTTTTTGGTCCCAACAGTTTGTCCCCCATCTCCTTGCCCTACAGTCTTGAACTGGGGGGTAAGGAGATGCTTCATTCGCCGTTCAGTGCAGTGAGCCTGGCCAGGCTCATCTCGTTTTCTTGTGCCTTTGGTCCTGAGACCTGAACTTTGTAATTAATGAGGTAGTTGGCTTTTAGGGGGAAGTGCGCCCTATTTTGGCGCTCAATGTACTGCGCACGTCATGTCGTGGGTCAGATCACGTCTCTTCGCGCGTTTATTTTTGCAAAAAACCATCCAATTTCTTTTTTGTGCCACTATATATACCCTAGTTTTTGTTTTGCTTCTCTCTCTAACTCATTCTTCTTGATTTCTTTTTGTTTTGTATCTGATAACCCACGAAAAACCCCCAAATTGATTTGCTAAAAACCCTTGCTTTCTTCTTCCTCCTTTTCCAACTTCGATCATGGCACGCCACGATGTTGGCCCTTCCACTGCTGTCTCTTACACCCATGGTGACTCCATTTTCGAAGCGACTGACTTGATCAAGGATGTCAACATCTACCCTAACCTGCTTGCCCAAGGGGCTGTGGCAAGGCTCAAAAGGGAAGGAAAAATCCCAGAAAGTACTGAGGTTTGGGCCCCAGAGACGAGAGACGTCAGAGTAGATTGGGTTAGCCCTGGTTGGTTCTCAATTTTTGAATCTTCCTTCAAATTCGGTGCAACTTTTCCGCTTTGCCCACTAATGAGTGCTTTCTTGGGCACTGTTCAAGTGCCGCCTTGTCAAATCATGCCTTCCGTCTGGCGATTGATCCACGGGATCGATTCCCTTTGCCGGAGGTATGGGGTTGATATTCAGCTGGCCGATATAAGAAACACTTATCATCTGCGCATGCACAAGAAGAAAAGGGTTTTGTTTCGTCTGAGGGATAAGTGTCAGCCTCTTATCACTCGTTTGGATGCGGGTGATGAGAGGAATTGGACTAGTTACTATATGTTCATCAAGAGTAACACATTGGGTCCCAACGTCGGGGCGCCTGAGTTCTCTTTGAAGGGGACTGGTATGTGCCCTGGACTTTTGAATTCCTGTCCATCTTGTTTTTGCATGTACTTCTTTGTTTAAATTTGTTGTGTCTTCGTTTTGTAGTTTCTGATTGGGTCCACTACCCCAAGCGACCACTGAGTCAAGGAGGAGGACTGAGGCGTTCCTAAGGCTACCTTCTTCGAAGAGGGCTTGGCCCAGGTGTATGCGTCCCGATGAAGATGATGATGATGTTGTTGTTGTACCTCCCCCTGAGGAGGAAGGAGATGACGAAGAAGAAGATGGAGACAGTGATGACGAGGAGATGATTGAGGAGAACGTGGCTGGCCTGGAGACTGCGCCTGGTCTAGGTGAGAGGCCTGTAGGTGAGGTTGCTGGTAGGAGTGGTGCAGTGCTCTGGATCGCACGCCCATCCACGTGACTCCATTGAATTCTATCTTGCCTGGGGTGGTGGTCATTACTACTCTGCCCCTTTGCGAATCCTGGCGTAGGCGAGTTACGTGCGCTATGCATCGCTATCGTCTTGACCTATTCTCTTTGGTTCATGAACTGATACATCTCCCGTTCGCCGTGTCTGCTCCTGTAATGTTTCCACACGGGTCCAACAAGAAGACTTTCACGCCAATGGGCGCTATTCTTTGCATCTGGATTGCTCAGGCTCGTGAGGCTGCGAAGTCTGGTGGTAGTTCTGGCCCTGCTGTGAGTATGGTGGCCCCCATCTCTGAGTCTTCCAAGAGGAAGGCGCCAGAAGGGGTTCAGACTAGGTCCATCAAAGCCGTTCTTTGAATCTCCCGATCCACGCGAGCGTAAGAAAAGGAAGAAGGGAAGTTACCTCAGGCGAATCTGTCTTTGTCCATACCTCTGCATTCTCGTCGATCTGAGTATGTCTCTTTGGGGAAGACCTTGAGTGAGAACTTTCTTTACGTCCTCTGCGCTCTTTGTTCTTGAGCTCGCACGCTGGCGCGACAAAATGGTGGGTCATTGTGCTCGAGGTTTGTATCTTTTCCCTGGCTTTTGTTTTGTTCGTAGATACTTTTGATATGGTTACGATTTTACGCCGTTACGCACTGTAGTCGCTACTCATGTATGCCGATCTTGGTTCCACGGTGCGCCTTGGAGAGTGGTAGGAACAAAGCCGAAATTTGAAAATGAGGTCTTTGCGCTCTTCCTCGAGATTGCCAAGAAGGAGCTCGAGAGTGTGAACTACCGGTGTGGGAAGCTGGCTGAGATGGATAAGATTCATTTCAAGAGGATCCAGCAGAAGGATAACCACATTGGTGAACTGACCAGGGAGCTTGAGGACCTAAGGGAGGACGCCAAAAGACATAATGCAGTGGTGAGGGACCTGAGCATCTTCCACACACTTCGCACTGTGATTGAGATGATGAATGCCGATTCGAGGCTCGTCTTTGCACAGGATCTTTCCGCGGAGATTGCCACCTTTAAAGAATTGTTCCCTGATGAAGTTGTCCCAGGCGGTGAAGTCACTTTTATGCATACTGAGTCTTTGGAGTCGCTTCTGGTCCAGGTGTTGAGGAGACTGGTCCTTCCCATGCTGACCCTACAGAGGAACATCTTTGAAAAAGACCGTGAGTCCGATTTAATGATTGAATCAATTGACCTTTTGGCTTAGTTATTAGTTTTTTGAACAATCTTTGAATTTGCCGGGGGGGAATGTCCCCTGTGTTTATTTGGCCTGTAAGTATTTAAACTCTGTCTTTTTGGTTTGAACTTCGTTTCTGAATTCTGTTCTGACATTTGCATCCATGTGCTGACATGGGTTGCTTGGTTCTGACTCTTTTGCTATATGCTAGGCTATGTAAGGTTATGTTATGTTATGTTTTGTTATGATGCGCATATAATTTGTTGTGAGTCTGTCTAGTAGCATGCATGCGTTTGAAATTTTAGGCGACTTACACTTTGGGGCTCCCTTAACGGACATTACTCCCTGTCCCGTTGGTGCAGTCGTTCTGGGGCTGGAGCCCAAGTTTTTGTCTTTGTCTTTGCATTTGTTCTTGGTTCTGGTGGACTGATTTTTGCACCGCTTTGTCTATGCACAAAAGGAGGGTCAGGCTTGACCGTTGGCGTTAATAGCGGCCCTCCGACGCTTCAAGTCGATCTGATTGTATAGGATAATTTGTAAAAGAAAAGTTTTGAGTTTTGTGTATTACCAGATGTCTTGGTCCAGGATACTTTACATGTGATAGAGCTTGAGGTGGAGTGTGTTCCAAGGTCTTGGGATCATGTCTCCTTCCAGGGTCTGTAGTCTGTAAGAGCCTTTCCCTGTTCTTTGAATCAATAAGGTATGGGCCTTCCCAGGTTGGGGCGGCTTGCTGCGGCCTGTCTTTGTGTTACGAAATACCTTTCTCAGACCCGGATCTCCATCTGAACATTCGTACTCTCACATTCTTGTTGTAACTTCGCCACCGATTGTTGGTATCTTTGCCAACCTTATCACTGCTAAGTCTCGAGCTCTTGGGTCAGATCCAGTATCCACAGGCGATTCATTATTCTCAGAAAATGTATTGAGTCCATACCTGATTGTTGGAATGTGCACTTCCACGGGTAGTACTGCTTCACACCCATAGACCATTGAGTATGGAGTTTGCCCTGTAGCTCTCCTTGGCGTAGTTACAATACGCCCATAGTACTAGTGGCGCCTCTTGACCCATCTCCCTTGTTTCTCCATCGCCTTCTTCTTGATGCAATTGATCACAATTTTGTTCTTTGGACTCGGTTGTCCATTTGCTTGAGGATATCTTGGTGGAGAGGTCACCAAGTTGATGTTTCACTTTGTGCAGAAATCTCTGGTCTTGTTTCCCACGAATGCAAGTCCGTTGTCACATACTATTTCTGAGGGGATCCCATACCTGCTGATGATGTTCTTCTTTATGAAAGCAATTACTTCCTTTTCTCAGAACGCT
Source organism: Dianthus caryophyllus (assembly GCA_023091065.1). Classification (NCBI taxonomy): domain Eukaryota; kingdom Viridiplantae; phylum Streptophyta; class Magnoliopsida; order Caryophyllales; family Caryophyllaceae; genus Dianthus; species Dianthus caryophyllus. Next base: position 36,128,540 of record CM041517.1, on the reverse strand, counting down.
TTTGTAAGCATCCGCCTCTATCCATTTAGAGAAGTAGTCATCATTGCTAGCATAAACACCTTACGCCTGGAGCCATTGGTAATTTGCCAACTAAGTCCATGTCCCATTTCATGAATGGCCATGGTGCGGATATCAGTCACGAGGTTACGTGCAGGTTGATGTATCTCTGGACCATGCCTTTGACAGGCGTCACATTTTGTGGCATACTGGATGCTATCTGTTTTCATTGTGGGCCAGTAGTACCCCATCCGCAAGATTTTGTTGACCATGCTTCTACCACCTGTGTGGTTTCCACAGTGTCCATCGTGTATTTCTGATAGTACTGTCCTGACCTGGTCAGGTTCTAGGCAGCGCAGGTACAGCCCATTAAAGGACCTTCTGAATAGTATGCCCTGTATGATTGTGTATCTGGATGCCTTGATTCTGAACGCTCTTGCCTCAATCTTGTCTTGTGGTAATTTGCCCTGGGCTAGCCACTCATAGTATGGTCTGGTCCAGGATCGAAGTTGCTTGGGCGTGTTCTGCCAGAATCGTTGCACCTTACGGATCTGGCTCCAGGATGTGCACAATTGGTATACTGTCCAGAGCACCAGGTTCAAATGCTGATCCAACGTTGGCCAAGGCATCTGCCTGCACATTCTGATCTCTAGGGACTTGCTCAACCTCAATGTTAGTAAACTTTTGAAAAAGATTTTTAACCAAATCAAGATATGCAATCATCTTAGAATCTTTAGCAGCGTACGTACCGTTGATTTGGTTTGCTACCAGCAAAGAGTCTAGTTTTACCTTTAGATTCTGGACTTTCATGTCCAGACATACATTCAGTCCTGCTATAAGTGCCTCATATTCAGCTTCATTGTTGGTAGTCCTGAATTCACAGGATACAGCCTGTACTATCTTGTCCCCCTGTGGCGACTTCAAGACCACACCTAGTCCTGTACCCCTGATGTTGGCTGAACCATCATCCCGGAGTTCCCTGTGTCCGCCGTTCGTCCAGATGGAAGATCTCCTTTGTTACCTGCTCTTCTAGTGTGGGAGTGAAGTCAGCCACAAAGTCTGCTAGAGCTTGAGATTTGATTGCTGTTCTGGGCTCATAGGATAGATCGTAGGTGCTCAACTTTACTGACCATTTTGACATGCGGCCTGAAAGTTCTGGTCTAGACAGTACTGATCTCACAGGAACATTAGTACGAATGATAATATGATGCGCCTCAAAGTAAGGGCGCAACTTGGTACAAGCAACTGTTAAAGCCAAAACAAATTTTTCCAATACAGAATACCTGGTCTCAGCATCCAGAAGACTCTTACTTACATAATACACCGGATGTTCTTTGTCCATCCGCTCTCTCACCAGGATCGCACTCACGTAGCTTTACATTCTTGTAGTCTGGGACCGCGATGACTCCCCTGGTTCAGGCTTGGATAAAAGTGGGGCTGATGATAGGTATGCTTTCAGGTCCTGGAATGCTTTCTCATGCTCTGTCCCCCAGTTGAACTGTTTGTTCTTTCTCAGAAGATCATAGAATGGCTTGCACCTTTCAGAAGACCTGGAGATGAATCTGTTCAGCGCTGCTACTCTTCCAGTCAGTTTCTGGACATCTTTCGGGTTCTGGGGGGACTGCAAGTTGATTATTGCTGAGATCTGCTCTGGACTAGCCTCTATGCCTCTTTTTGTCACCATATAGCCTAAGAACTTTCTGCGGTGACACCAAAGGTGCATTTAGTAGGGTTTAACTTCATATTATACTTTTCCGTAATCTCAACGCTTTTTCCAGTCCTGGATGTGATCCTCGGCTTTCTTTGATTTCACCACCATATCATCAATGTAGACCTCCATCAGTGTCTCCAATCTGGTCCTTGAACATCATGTTCACTACCTTTGATATGTTGCACTGCATTCTTTAGTCCAAAAGGCATAGCCTTGTAGCAATATATTCCTCTCATTGGTCATGAACGCCAGTATGCTCCTGATCCGAGGGTGCATCCCGATCTGGTTGAATCTGCTAATGCATCCATGAATGTCAAGACTCTCGGCAACTCGTATCTGCGGTGGCGTCTACCATGGCATCTATGTGTGGTAGTGGAAATGAATCTTTTGGGCACGCCTTGTTCAGGTCTGTATAGTCCACGCATACTCTCCACTTGCCATTCTTTTTCTGGGCCACAACTACATTGGCCAACCAATCTCGGTACATCGCTTCTTTGATCATGTCCATGTCCAGCATTTCGTACTCTCCTGGTTCACAATCTCATTACGTTACGGTGCAAACTTCCTGCGCTCGCTTTCCAGGCTTAAAAGTTGGGTCAATATTTAACTTGTGCGTAATAACATCGTAACTTATGCCGCCATATCAAAATGGGACCAGGCAAAACAATGCTCTTTCTTCCTCGTAAAGTCAATTAGAGCAGTCGATTACCTCGGAGCGTCGTAACCAACCGTAACCTTCTGTCAGGTCTTTCTTCACCAAAACAATTTCATCTGCCTCCATGCGTGGGACAGATTCTCAACAGACCTGACAGGCTGCTTTAATTGCTATGCGAGGGACTTACCTGGGCCAGAAGGTTTCGTGGTCGTTTCAGAACATTCCCGTGCGATCTAACGCTTCCTCTCGATTATTCTTTGTCCCCACTTTGTTGGGATCTTGATGCACCGGTGAGTACGTTGAAGAGTACACTTGAGGTTGTGGATCCGTGGTCGGCCTAGGATTACGTTGTATGAGGACAGGCAGTCTATCACGCAGAACTTCTCAAAAGAGGTGACTCCTTCCACATAGGGTGGTAGGGTGATCTCTCCCAAGCTGTGCTTTGGCTCTCCATCAACCCTACCAGGGGCCGACTTCTTCGTTACATCAGACTCTTTCAGCCCCATAGCTTCCAGCGCCTCCATCATGATGATGTTGACTGAACTGCCTCCATCTACCAAGACTCTCCTGACCATGCAGGTTCCAATCTGGATCTTGATCACCAGTCCATCGTGGTGTGGCCCATGCACTCCTTGTAGGTCTGACTCATCAAACACGATCTCCTGGACTGGACCTGCTTGTCCTGCTGGTGGCTGTTGCCTGTTCTCCAGAGCTACACGCTTTGCAGCAGAATATGTTAGTCCACAAATATCTGATCCACCAGAGATGAATTTTACCTCATGGGTTGGTGGTGGTGGTGGAAGATCTCTGGGCTCATCTCTTTCATCTTTGTTCCTCCTGTTCCTGGGCAGGATATCCTTCAGGTGGCCATTCTTTAGTAGATGAGCTATCTCCCTCCGTAGAGCTATGCAGTCCTCTGTGGCATGCCCAATATCATAATGGTACTCACACCACTTGGTCATGTCCCGCCTTGGATTAGGCTTCTCACTTGCTTTTGGCCATCTAACTGCTGAGCCTAACTTGTCCAGCTTGTTGATCAGGCCTGGCAGGTCTACAGAAAAGCAATACTCTGAAACTGGAGGTGGAACTCTGGGTGCATCAGCCTGTTCATCCACGGCGTTTGCCTCCCTCCTGTTTGGCCTCTGATACGGACCAGCTCGCTGCTTTGTCTTTGTGCCTGCGGGTGGTGACTTTTCGTTCGACCGCCCTGTCCCGATACCTTGCCTCAATTGCCGGGTCCTCTTCTACCTCGATCCGGGCGAGCCTTAGCCTGCACATCCTCAAAAGTAGAACAAGGGTAGCGAGTTAGTTCAACATAAAGATCGGAATCTCTAACCAAACCTTGCCTCAAGGCCTCGATGGCCGTCGGCCGATGTCACATCCGGGATGGACACTTTCTCCTTGTTGAGCGGTGCAGAAGTCCCTCGGAGACTTCGTTCGCTACGATGACCCAGATAGATCATCGGTCCGCTTCTCCAACAGCCGCTATCGCGAATCGGATGTTGAAAAAGGTTGATCGACCCGCAGCGACTTGATGGTCTTGGTAGCCGGGTTGATGTACCACCTGGAGGTCGGACGGTCAAGGTTGAACCAAAGCTTTTGCACATGCAGGCCTCTCTCTTCTCTGCTGGGATAGGAACGTTGAACATCCTTTGCCTGTACTGAGCAACATGTTCCAGAGGATCAGCTGTCCCATCATAGAGCTTTAGGTTGGGCGCTGAGTACTTCTTTGGCATCTCCACCATTGCAATGCAATCGTCAAAGGGTGAATCAGCATAGCTTCCTGGTGCTACTTTTTCAATGGGTTGTGGAAGTCCTGGAACCTTTCGTACCAACTCTGAGAGTTTTTGCATCTCCATCATCATGTACTCCATGACCTGGCCTGCACTTACTCCCTCTGGTGTCTTTGGTTCACCGCCTCCTGCACCATTGTTCTCTTGATCCTCCTCCACGTGGAGTGGATCGCCTTTTGTACCTTTTGACCCTGCAGAAGAGAAAGTAGAGAAGTCAAGTTGTTTGATCACATCAGAAAATGGTGTACCTGGTGGGATCCTGGATCCTGAGGCTTTCTTCTGGACAGAGGACTCCAAATTGCTTCTTCAGACGACCTCAGCCTCCTTCAGCCTTGTTGCTTCAGCCTTGGCATCCTCTGCAGCTTTCTTGGCTTGCTCTGCGACCTGCTTGGCTTGTTGCAATTCCTCCTGGAGCTTGAGCATGTCTTCTGCACTTGTGCCTTCCATCTCTCACGTTGGTTGATCTCGTTGGTTTTGGAAAATTTTGTAGGATTAATAAACTAGTATCCCCACAGACGGCGCCAAACTGTTCGGGGTGATTTTCTCACACGGTTCGTTTAAGTGATTGTGGATCTACTAGTACTATCCTTTGAGTTACTTTTAGTGGTGATTTACGTGATTGATTTTAAATGTACGAAAGATAACAAAAACGGTACAAGACACACGATATGTTACGTGGGAAAAACCCTTAAAGGTTAAGGGAAAAACCACGGGCGCCAAGCCAGGAGAGGATCTTCACTAATTCTGAAATAATGGGTATAGAGCCTGGACCAACTGGTACAGAAAACTATTTTATCGTAAAAATATAAAGTGGTTGGATGCTTGAAAATTGCGTTGAGTATTGTGTGCTTGCATTGTATGATAATGAATGCCCTTTTTCTTCTGAGTTCTCCTCCTTATATAGTGTCCTCAGCTTCAACGTCTCTGCCCCCTTTTGTAGCTAACTTCTCCCCTCTGATTCTCCAACAGCTCCTATCTTTCAGCCTTCAGTTTAGCTCTTTGACCAAGTCCTCCAACGTCTCTTTTAGGGTTGCTGCTGCGTCTTCGGGCTTTCCTCTTTGATGTTTAATTCTTTTGTTGGGCTTGGCCCATCTTGACTATTCCTCTCCTGGCCTGCACCTTTGTTTTGTCTGCCCTGTCTGGTGCTGTCTGTACGTCCTGGTCCTGTCTGTGGATCCTGCACCCGTCTTGGCCTGGCCCAGGGTTCTGGACCAGCCTGGGTTTTTGGTCCCAACACCCAAGATTATACAAAACGATAATAATATGAATTAGGAAAGAATAGAAATAACCTTTCTAAACTTTGATGGAAGGCCTAAGAACTTCCTAAAAACGTACCCGAATTACGTTTTCAAAACCAATATTCAACGTAGAATATCTCTTAACGATTGCACCCAAAACGTTATATGAAATGCCTTGAGTTTATGCTAGAAAACAAAGTATATATTATGATTAATATATGAAGTATTTAGGAAATATGGTGAGTGAAAAATATGAGACAAATTCTCTCTTTTTCCTCTCAATATACTCGACACATACACATATACAATACCAAAATTAATTCACTCATCTTATGAGTAGATTAGTTAGTATATAATGTGCTTTAGTGGGTAGTTTCTTAGTTAGTGGGGGGGAAGTTAATTAAGTGATGGTGAGTAGTAAATAACCAACTATTAACCACCTATTATCACTAAATAAACAAACTAAAAACACTATACATATACACACATTACACGACACACTTGTATAGTGTGTGTGTGTGTGTATTTTGTTTTTAGTATTTTATATGTGCATGACATGTAAAATTATATGTATAATACGTATTTAATTAATTGATTATCGTATAAAACAATAGATTAAATAACATAACTTATAGCATCATTTCAACTATAAATATCAAATATATTTATAATATAAATGTAGCTCATAACTATTATACACATGTGAATTAACTCTTAATTCAACTAATCTAGCTGAATTGACATTTAATTCAGCTCACCCACTAATATAACAATAATCTACTTAATCACATTAAATAATTATTCGAATATATTTCCAAATTTCTAACTGTTTAGATATAATTAAGGCATCAATGTAATCAAATTACATTTCATAAAATCGTCCTATAGGTGTGACTGAGTAAGGACCAAATTGACACGCCATCTATATGACAGTAACGTCAAACTTTCTAGCAAGCCAACCGTTACCGATATACGTTAATCAGCTGATTTTAAATACAAGTATCCTTTGTGATCCTGTAAGAGATTTAATAAATTAATCACACTAACTGTGGAGGACACTAGCTCCAACAGAGCAGAAGGAGATAGTGATTGACAAGATTGCTACGGCTGATAACGTAGCAGATCCTCTCACTAAACCGTTGAGATATGATAAGCATGAAGGGCACGTTATTTCCATGGGAATTAAGCGTGCTCCTGAGATGTATTAGTTGTTTGTATGGATTAGACACATGTATCTTTTTCATAAACCTATCATGAAGGTTGTGCAGACAACGTTGAACACCTCAAAGTGAACTGAATTGCTTTATATTTTGTTTTGGCCCGTGATCGCCTACACGAGCTGATAACTCAGGCGATTATTTTGTGACGTCGATTGATGGTGGGTTCAACGAGCCATAAGTCAAACTGTTGACTGATCGATCACAGATGCGGGTTTACTGAAATCGCGCAAGAGATTTTTGTGATGACTACATGGAGTCCTAAATGTTTCAGAACATTAGGTGCCGGGTCGTGGATAGGACATCCATAGTGTTCCTAGAGTCGATTCTTTTGACTATCGACTGTCTCTTGAGATTAAGGCAGATTTTGGGTGACTTTGGTTTCTTTCTCACGGTCGACCGTAACAGGAGGCCAAGTAGATTTTCACTAGGTCATTTCATGCTGCGCTTACATCTGCAGGATTCGAGTTGAGGAAAATATCCAACTTCTATCGAGTTATAATACTTTTTCTCAGGGCCACTCGAGGAGTCAGAATCGAAATGCATGGCCATGCTCGAATAATGATTCGTTTATCAGTTAAGTTACTCTCTAGTCGGGGAAACCAGTCTTGATACTGATCACTTGTGAACTACGACCTTTGTGAATACGGACTTTGCAAATTGGTTTACATTGAGTGGGAGAAATTTATTATGGATATGAGAATCGGTTATCGCACATACACTTGTACGGACAAGTGGGAGATTGTTGGAGCTAGTGTCCTCCACAGTTAGTGCAATAACATGAATAAATCTCCAAAGGTACACAGGGTACATTTCGTATTTAATCAGTTGATTAACGTTTATCGATAACGGTTGGCTTGCTAGATAAGTTTGACGTTATTGTCATACAGATGGCGGTGATCAACTGGTCCCTAAGAGTCACACCTAAAGGATGTGTTTGAGATATATGATTATTTGAGAAAATAATCATATCGATGCCTTATTTAATGACTAAAAGGTTAGTCGGTGTTGTTGACTAAAAGGTTAGTCAAATATGATAATGAATGTTATTTAATAATGATTAAATGATATTAAGATGAGAGGAATTAGCTGTAATTCGGAAATTGAATATAAAAGGTTATATTTAATTATTGCGTATAATGTAGGCTAAGTAAATTTAAACAGTTATAATAAATTAGCAAATTATAAATATACGGATATTTATGATTAATTATAATATATGGATATTATAATTACATTATACATTAAAAGCTAAAGAAAACTAATTAAATGGGTTAAACCTTTTAATTAGATTTGGGCTTTTAATTTTTGAGGTGGAAAAGTCCACCCCTGGCCCTATTTGGGACGTGTGATAGCAAGTGGGAGAGGGGTTTGTTTTCTTCCTCTCTACTTAACCTAATCACTCTCCTAAATCTCATCTTAACCTAATACAATTCTATCATAGCACACAACATAAAATCTTGAGGAAAAAGAAATTGTTCTCTCCTCTAATTCTCTAGCAAATTCAAAGGGGCATATCTTAGACTCAACTTGGGTGTTTCAATTAGGAGATACCATATTTTTGGTATTGTTCTTAGGCCAATTCACAAGGATTAAAAGGTTAATTCTTGAATATATAATCTTTATTATGCAATTTCAATTTATGACTATAAATCATATAAAGTTTTCATTATAATCCTGTGTTTTTAAAGGACTATATACAGATGTAATCCTACAAGCTGCGGAGTCTAATGTAGCACGACTCTCCGCGTACAACCTGTGGTTAAACGTAATAATAACGAGTCAATCATTAAGCTCGTGATGCGGACACGCCCGTATAAGCTTCTTATAACGTTCCCAAGCTTCAGCAAGTGACTCGTCGTAAGTCTGTTAAAAACCTTGGATCTGACTGCGTAGATTATTAGTTCGCTCAGAAGGATAGTACTTCTGATAGAAAGCAAGGGCGAGACTATCCCAATCAATTACCCCCGTAGCTTCCTTGTCAAAATCAGTAATCTATTCCCGCGCTCGATCACGCAACGAAAATAGGAAAAGCATCTCCCGTATCTGATTCTGAGTGATCCCAGCCTGCTTTATAGTAGAGCAATAATCAGTAAACACTTCCATGTGCCTACCGGGATCCTCCGTTGGGTTACCACCGAATTGATTTTGTTCCACCAAGTTAAGAAAGGTGGGACGAATCTCAAAATTTCCCAAGACCGTGTCAGGAAGCTGGAATCCATTAGGAATAGACTCGGTCTTCGGCATAGAATGAGTATATAGTTTCGGCAACGTGACCGGTGGTTCGTCAAAAGTAACAAGTGGATTGTCCTCTTCGTAGGACGTCTGCGTTGCACGAAATTCCTCGTACAAAAACTCTTTAGTTTCAGGATCGTTGGCTTCTGCAAGCTCCTTGAAGAAATTGCGTGTTCTGCGAATAGTGCGCTCAGGTTCAGGATCAAATGGAAGTAATTCATAAGATGACCTGCGCATAAACAAGAACTTCAAGGAAAACGTACAGTGAGAAACGGCCTCAAGGAACTAGAGTTCCCTGAGCCAAGAGAAATAACCTACTAATTAAAAGCGAATAAAACCGTTCCCCGACAATGGCGCCAAAATTTGATGGGATCTAGTCATATCACCTAATCAAAGATAAGCTTAAAGACTACTAACGGTAGCTAGTGGTAAGAAGAGGTCGAATCCATAGGGAAACGTATACTCGCAGGTTTACTTATAAGTTAGGCTATTCCTAAAGTAACAAACTTTTGGTGATAAACTATAAAACTAATTAACTAATAACGATAATAAAAGGGGTTTAAGCAACGAGAGAAAACATAGGGTCTCGGGTTCATTATGACAATAATCCGGGTTGAAAAACCTCTTGAAGAAATAGCAATCAATTTGTAACACCCTGTATTTTTATAATTTAATTAAATTATATTTTTAAACCGTAATTCGATAAAACTATAATTTTTTTTCATAATACCTTATATTTTTATAGCTTATGAATAAATTTTATGACCCTTTCATTTAAATAATATACTTAATACTATTTTATACTAAAAGTTAATAAATTACTTACGAAAACAAATATTTTTATACGAAAATAATATTATTACTTCATAATATAAAAATAGTAAAATAGTAAAATTAATACGAAGTTATAATTTCTATGGTTATAAATATTTATTATCATATGGGTACTAGTATTTCCTAAAATATTAAATTTGACTTATTTTGTGTATTTTAAACTATTTTGACCAAGATTAGCTTAAAATTAAATTAATTTATTTTTCTTTTTAAGAAATTATTAGACTTTTAACAAAAATAGAAAACTTACCTAATACTCCTTATTATATACGTGTATATAAAAAAAAACAAGACCTAATAACTTAATCATCTCCGTAAAAACTTATCCTTTTAATTTCCGCTGCAATACACCCTCACATTAATATCATCTTCATTCCTTCCGTACGACTTCGTTTCTCGACCGTTTTACTCTGTTCTTGCGTCATAATTATGCTCTCTCCGTCCTCTTTACATTAAGGTAAGCTATACTCCGTTTTGTCTCAATCGCTCCGATCGCCGTTGATGTCGTAACTCGTATTTATACTCGTATTTCTCCCTAATCGATGGTAGGATTGGCCCAAAACGGCCCTGACGCTGACACGTACGTTGTAGATGACTCAATTGAGGACTAACGCGAAAAGGTAACGGTGATGACGTTACTCAGTATTACATTATTCTAAGGGTGTTTGTGTGCGTATGTGTATGTGTATGTAATGTTAGGGTGGTGTTTGTGTATATGATGTGTGTTTCAGCCAAATTTAGTCGGTTTGTTAATTTGACTCGTAGAAAAGGGGTATAGTGATCTACTCGGTTTATAACTCGGTTTTTATGATGATTAAAATGCGAATGAACGTAAAAAGAATGCAAAAAGAAAAAGTGCGAGAAAGTAAAAGACACAAGGGATTTGGTGACGTGGAAAAACCCGTAAATGGGAAACGACCGCGGGGGGATCTGAGTCCCGCCTAATGTGCTCCACTAAATAGTTGTGCGACAAGCAACAAAGTACAATGTGATTATATCGTAGAAAAACGTAAAGTGGGGGTGCTCAGGTGGTATGTAATATTGGCTTCTGGAGGATTTGAGTAGTTGTTGTGATTGAGTGTTGAAAAATATGCCATAGCCTCGCTGGAATCTTGCTCATCTGCTTTATATAGAGTCAGGAGCTGATTTAGGTTTGGTTCTCGCCGAGCGGGTCTGGCAGCGCTTTTTCTAATCGCCCCTATTTTTGGGGGAGTGGTTAATGACTTTTTCCTTCATTCAATTGTCACATTCTAGGGTTTGTTGACTAGCCTTTGCCTTGGTTGTTGGGCTTAGTCTTGCTTCGGCCCATTTCGTAACTTCTGGACACTTCTGGAGGTCCCTTTTATAAAGTTGTATCTAGATGTGCTTCGTGCTCAGGGCGACTATATGGAATTCCAGGACGGCTGTTGAGCCTGGACATCCTGAGGTTGACTCTTCTGCTTAGGCTATTGAAGTCGGCCCCCCTAGGTGGGTCCTCCTGGGCGGACCCGCTGGACAGACATGCTGAGCAGTCCTGCTGACCTGCTGAACAGACCTGATGAGGTGACTTGCGAAGCACACTATCGAGGTTGTTCATACTTGTCGGCTCCTTCACTTTGACGCCATCGACCCTCTTCCTCCAGTCGTAGGTCGTTGTGTGTCTCGGGCCAAACGAGATATTTTTGGCCCAAACAATAGCCCCGGATTTTCTGCCAGACTGAGCAAGGAAGGTAGAAAATCCCATGTGCTTGGGCCAGGCTTCCAGCTCTGCTAAGGACGTCTGTGCTGCGCTTGTTCAGCTGCACTGTTGAGGAGGTATGCATTGTAGTGTATTACTTGTCTACTTAGCGATGTTTGGTGTCGAGCTTGCAGAAGGTGACGTTGTCCTTCTGAGCAAAGATGGTAAGTAATTCCTCCTGTTCAGATCTGTCTTCGTGCCTTGCTGAGGGTGACCATGTCTTGCTGAGGATGGCTGGACTTCGTCGTATTTTGCTCGTTTACGTTGTTACTTTTGTGTTGCTTGCCTATTTAGTGGAGCTATGTGCCCAGGGCGTGTGGCTGACGTTGCGTCAGGCGAGGTTGTCAAAAGGTCTGAGGCGGCTGGAGGAAAATTAGAGACGCTGAGCGAGTCTGTAGATGGAGGAAAGATGTAATCTCGAGTTCAGCACGATCCGAGGGGCAGAGGCTGACAAAGAGCGTCATGAGTTGGCTGTTAGTAATAGGAGGGTCGCCGCCAAACTTGCTGTGGTTACCAAGAGATGCGAGGCCGGTGCTGCTGGATTCTAACGATAAAGAAGAGTTGTCTAACATGAACACTGGAAATGCTGAACTCGCATGACCGGCGATCCGAGGCGATAGCCATGTTACCCCTGCTGAGGAGGAGGCGACTACCTCTGATGTCGGTAGCCTGGCGGGCAGGCTGTAAGTGTATGTAGCTTGGCGGGCAGGCTGTAAGTGTATGTAGCTTGGCAGGCAAGCTGATGGAGGTGGAATCATGTTAGGTATCGTACAACTTGTGCTTGTTGGTTGACGTCCTTCCTGACTCCCACAGGTAGGTTGTCAAGGAAGTAGACTGTTATGGAACTCGTTGAGGTCTTGAATAGGAGGAGAACGTCCTCCTACAGCGTGGCTGACGAGGAGTAGCTTCAGCTCAACTGGCTGCTGTTCATGATTAGCTGGGTTGAAGATCCTGGAAGGGACTGGTTGACAATGTAAGGCCAGTAGTATTGTCACCCTGAGGTGGTCTACGATGCTGAGGTGGTCTAAGATGCTGAGGTGATCTGCGACGCTGAGGTTAGAAGAGTTTAGCAAGACCGTATCGACATCGAGGCGTAGCCGGGCACTGCTATTTCTCGACAAGGCGTCCGCCGAGGCGGTCGGTAGATGTAGAGGAGAGGCTGAGGAAGAAGAAGGAACAACTGTGGGATTCCTGTGTGTACTATTCTTGGTTGGCAAGGGTTGAGTGTATGGAGGATCAAGCGCTGGAAATCACTGGATGGGATGCCGCAGCGAAAGTGGTCGCTTTGAGGAGGAGTTTGGGGGCAGACCGGCGCCCCTAGATTCAGATGTCGAAGAGGAGTATGCTAACATGGGCGCTGAGGGTGAAGGACCTGTTTCTACCCCAGCTGACGTTGTTGGGGACAGCCATAGTGTTCCTGTAGATGACGATGGGGCCTCTGCTGACCCTTGAAGTTTCTGAGCAGCAAGTTCATGGTTTTGTCGTTTTCAGCTCTTTTTGAAAAACAATTTCCTATTTTGTGGCTCACCGCAAGGGCGGTGTAGCAAGTTGTAATTTCGCACTCTGGCCCGTGGGGTCTTACTTTCTCTGTTTTGCTTCTCAGACTTCTTTTGACGTTCCAAATTGTGCTGGGGGTGTCCAGCTCTGCTGGTCCCTTGGCTTTTTTATTGACGTTCCTGTTGACGACCTGCTAATGTGTTTTTCAACTGTTAGTGTGTATGCTAGTGTGTTTATATGTTGTATGTGTATGTGTTATTACGTCATCTGTGGTATGTATGTGTGTTATTAAACTGTCTGTGGTGTGTATGTATGTATTTACGCTTAACCGTAGTGAGCGTATGCGTGTATGTATGTCTGTATGTATGTGTGTATGTATGTATGTCGTGCATGCACATGTGGTAAGTTAAAATGCCGAACCATCTTAAAACTTACTTGTGTAGACGTCGTGTAGTTAGCCTAGGCGAGCGGTGGGATCTCCGCCACGTGGGCGCCACCGCCACGCTCCCGGCGTATGTACGTGTCGGCCCATTTGTATGTTGTGAACCAGCTGGGTGATCCGTCCAGCTGGGTGTGGCTGTGGGCCACTGTTCCATGTTGCAATCCTGCACGAAATTGGTTTGCTATGGACTGACCGTTGGCGTTTTTGCTAACGGCCCTCCGATGCTTAAGTTAGTAAACTTGGTAGAGGAAATTGTATTTACTAAAAAAGAAAAAGAAGTTACAAAAATGGCTAAGTATGAGACTAAATATGATACTTCCTGAGATATACAGCGTTCCAACGACAAGGGACCATCTGGTCCTCCAGAGTCATCAGGCGGTAAGCCCCGTTTCCTGCTATGTTTTCTATCTGGTAGGGTCCTTCCCAGCTGTGCGCGAATTTTCCTGCTCTGGTGTTCTGGGTGTTCTTGTTGCATCTGCTGTTCTTGTTGTTCCTGTTGCCCTGCTGTGGAGGGCTGAGAAGTTGCTGGATCTCCCTGCTGTGCTGAAGAGGAACCCTGGTTGCTGCCGGTCGTACAGACTGGATCTGGTTTCGTGATCGCCGAATGTAGAGCGTGCAAGATTGGGATTGTCGTGATGGAGGTGGAGCGGAATGTTGCTCCAAGGTTAGCTAGAGCATCAGCGTGTGCGTTTTGATCCCTCGGAATTTGTTCGATCTCAAATTCGTCGAATTCCACTACAATCGTGTTGACAAGATCAAGGTATGCCACCATTTTTGAATCTCGAGCTGTGTAAGACTTGTTCACGTAGTTAACAATAAGTGATGAATCACAAAATACTTCGATGGACTTAACCTTTAACTCGATGGCCATGTTGAGTCCCTTGATGAATGCTTCGTACTCGGCTTTGTTGTTGGACGCCTTGAACTCGCAGCGGACTGCTTGTACCATGTACTCCCCTTGTGGCGACTTTAGTACAAGCCCCACTCTTACGCCTCTTTGATTTGCGGTGCCATCCGTGTATAGAGTCCATTGTACGTCATGGTCCACCTGAGCAAGCAGCAAGACTTCGCCGCCCGCACCCTTTTGAAGGCTTGGACTGAAGTCAGCCACAAAATCTGCTAGTGACTGTGACTTGATAGCTGTTCTCGATTCGTATTTGATATCGTACCCGCTGAGGTGGAGTGACTATCTTGCGATTCCACCTGATGGTTCTGGCTTACGCGTAACAGCTTGAACAGGATAATTAGTCCACACAATAATACTATGACTTTCAAAATAAGGACGTAATTTTTATGAAGTAATCACAAGAGAAAGAACGAGTTTTTCAAGGGGAGTGTACCGTGATTCTGCATCTAGTAGACTTTTACTTACGTAGTAGACTGGGAACTGACTCTCTTCTTCATCTTTTACCTGTACCGCGCTCACGGCGCCTTTGGGCACAGACAAGTACAATAGTAGGTCGTCTCCTTGCGTCGGTTTTGATAGTAGTAGAGGCTTAGCAAGATAGGATTTCAATTCTTTGAATATTCTGATGTGGTCGTCTGTTGGGGGCAGCTTTGTTCTGCCATTGGTCGTACGTCAAGCTCAGCTTCAACTCAAGGATGTTGTCCTGCAAGATGGGGTAGTTAGCCTGAGTTGGAACGTGAGGGGGAAGTGCATTACCTGGGCGCTGGGTGTTCAAAGAAGAGGCCGGCCGGTTCTCGCTTCACGATAGGTGGTTCTCGCTAGATCCTCTCGCATGGTGACCGGTCGTCTCTCTGTCCGCCGCACTCTAGGGGCCTATGTGGGTTCTGGTGCACATCTGGGACGTACTGCATGTTGACGTCGTCCGCAGCAAAGTTAACCGGGATGCGTGGTGTCCTCGGGGTCTCGACGACAACCTCCATGTCTAGGCGAATCGCCGCTTCCTGGTAACTCCCCGCTCCGGCTGTTAGTAGGCGACAGACGCTATGGACTGCAGCTCGGCGTTCATCTTCCTTCTCAGGTTGGCAGTCTACCTGGACAGAAGTTCCTGCACGCTGCTGGACTGCTGCTACAAGGCCTTCACTTCCTGCTGTAAGGTGGTCAAGCCTTCTAATAATGAGATTGTGACGTCGTCGTTGATCTGCGGACTGGGTGTTACAGCATGACTGGGAGTTCCGTTGTAAACTGAGTGGACCTCGTCGTATACATTCACGTATTCGCCCGGCCTCACCGCCGAGGAGTACGACCTCCGACTGCCGAGCAGACCGGTTTCTTTGGGATGGACCAGCTTGTTGAAATGTAACTGCTTCGTTGGGGAATCCTGACATGTTGACTTCCTGACCGGTTGAAACGAGAGACGTATGTTCCGAGTTGACGCACGAAGGTAGATCACCAGCCCCACGGTGGGCGCCAATTGTTTCAGCCAAATTTAGTCGGTTTGTTAATTTGACTCGTAGAAAAGGGGTATAGTGATCTACTCGGTTTATAACTCGGTTTTTATGATGATTAAAGTGCAAATGAACGTAAAAAGAATGCAAAAAGAAAAAGTGCGAGAAAGTAAAAGACACAAGGGATTTGGTGACGCGGAAAAACCCGTAAATGGGAAACGACCGCGGGGGGATCTAAGTCCCACCTTATGTGCTCCACTAAATAGTTGTACGACAAGCAATGAAGTACAATGTGATTATATCGTAGAAAAACGTAAAGTGGGGGTGCTCAGGTGGTATGCAATATTGGCTTCTGGAGGATTTGAGTAGGTGTTGTGATTGAGTGTTGAAAAATATGCCATAGCCTCGCTGGAATCTTGCTCATCTGCTTTATATAGAGTCAGAGCCGATTTAGGGTTTGGTTCTGCCGAGCGGGTCTCAGCGCCTTTTTCTAATCGCCCCTATTTTTGGGGGAGTGGTTAATGACTTTTTCCTTCCTTCAACTGTCACATTCTAGGGTTTGTTGACTAGCCTTTGCCTTGGTTGTTGGGCTTAGTCTTGCTTCGGCCCATTTCGTAACTTCTGGACACTTCTGGAGGTCCCCTTTATAAAGTTGTATCTAGATGTGCTTCGTGCTCAGGGCGACTATATGGAATTCCAGGACGGCTGTTGAGCCTGGGCATCCTAAGGTTGACTCTTCTGCTTAGGCTATTGAAGTCGGCCCCTCTAGGTGGGTCCTCCTGGGCGGACCTACTGGACAGACATGCTGAGCATTCCTGCTGAGCAGACCTGCTGAGCTGCTGAGCAGACCTGATGAGGTGACTTGCGAAGCAAACTGTCGAGGTTGTTCATACTCGTCGGCTCCTTCACTTTGATGCCATCGACCCTCTTCCTCCAGTCGTAGGTCGTTGTGTGTCTCGGGCCAAACGAGATATCTTTGGCCTAAACAATGTGTGCGTATGTCTATGTATATGTGTATGATGGAGTAATGATTAGTGGTTCTACATATGCATAATATATACAAGTCTATTGGTTCTATGATTAAGTACATAGTGCCGTAAGTAATAATATTTTTGATTATTATTAGAAAGATAAATATGTTTTTAGTGATCGACTAATTGGGTAGTCTTGATTTAGTAGGTTATGAAACATTATATTTTTATCCGCTTTCGGACTGATTTAGTGTCTAAGGTCCTATTGTTAGCCTAAACTAGTTTACAGAGGTCCTATTGTCAAAATCGTCGGAAGTATCTTGAGGTCCTATTGTCGAGTCTGCGGGACTAACTACTTGAGGAGCTATTGTCAGCTGGTTAGTAGTCGATCCCGTAGGGATATGCCATATAAACGTTTCAGCTTATGAAATTGTATTAGAAATAAAGAGTACTGTGTCAAATAAGATTAAGATAGATAAAAGGAATGAGCTGTTATTTTACTTGTAAGCTTTATTGTAATGTAATATGGCTGGGAGAACGTCCGAGTTACTCACCACTGACTGTGGCTGTCATTTTTTCGTAAAATGATAGGTTGATGATATGCATTCTGCTTTGGGGGTTTTTGGAGTGAGCTAGTGAGCGTCACGTTTTATTTAGAAGAACTCTTTTAATAAATTATTTTATTTCAGTATTTCAGTTCTTATTTTGAAGGGTATTTATTCCCTGTTTTTGTAAACTCTTAAATTCAATTTCTTTTAAACCTTTTCAGTTTTAGTAACTACGCGGTTTTCAAGGTGTTTCCGCCACCTTGAACTTATTGGACCTATATTTTATATTTTTATTTTGGTAAAAATCGCGTGTGTTACACAATTAAAGTATGCAACTCGATTAGGGCATAGACACGTTCTCTCGAATCAATGTTACCTTAAGCAAATTTAGCGGGCTCTCGCAACGTACTAAATCATCTCATCAATTACACGTGCTCTAATACTGATTAGGCTTTCGATCTTAAATCGGCGACAGTGGTGATTAATACCCTTAACTTTGCCCATATGTGAAATTAGGCCCCATAACTTTTATTTGTAGTAATTGGACCCCATTACTTACATAAAAAGTGAAATTCAATTCTATTATTGATTTTTCATGAATATTGCCAAAAAAATATTTAAAATAAAATTAAGAATAATAAATTACAATTTTATACCTATTTAGCTTTAACATGCTAAATATATAATAAAAGACACTTTTTTTTTTTTAAAAAAAAAAAAACAAAAAAATACAATTATTATGTAATTTATGATATATGTATCCATCATTCATGAAATTATACTCTAATTTTATAATGGTTAAAATAAACAATAGTATATCATTTCTTGAATATGTAATTAATGTGATAGACAGATACATTTAAAATTTATAATATTTTTCAAGTGTATAATTTGTAAGTTATTAATATGAAATGAATTCACGATGAAATTTTAGTTTAAAAGAAAAAAAATGGGGTTTGATTTTATTTTATGATAGAGTCTATATTTGTAAAAAAATTTTAGAAAATGTGCTTTTAATATATATGATATGAGTATTGAAGTTATATAATTGTAAAATTGTAATTTATTTTTTTTTATTAATTTTATTGTAAATGATTTTTTTTGTGCAAAATTCATATAAAATCAAAAATTGAATTGAATTTCACTTTTTATGTAAGTAATGGGGTTCAATTACCACAAATGAAAGTTACGGGGCCTAATTTCACATATGGCCAAAGTTAAGGGTGTTAATCACTACTTTCGCGATCTTAAATCAATATTACCCTAAGTTCAATTAAATTAGCGCGTCCCTAAATTCAATTGATAATCAAACGCGTAGGAAGAAATCGCATATGCATAGGTTAATTAATCGCGACAATTGAAACATTACTCCTGATTAAAGGTACAAATTCCCCTCACCCTAGGTAGAGGATTAGCTATTCATAATTAGGGAAAATAACATATTCAACATTAAATCAAAAGAATTGAAAATAATAAACATGAATTACCGAATTATTAAGATGCTTGAAATTATTCCGTAGTACCAACGGTTACAAAGTTCAATCGCAAATTCCAAATTGAGTTTTGAGTTTCTAGAGAGAAAAAAGCTAATATTTTTTTTTTTCTAAAGCTGTAAAACAATAATGAAAAGATAAAAGATAGTTGTCTTTCTCTAATTTCCGACCTAAATAATACCCCCAAATCTATCCTAATCCCAAATTAGATAAAACTAATAAAATATTCCAACGCACGTCAAAATTTGGCCTCAAGCCGGTCGGTCGGCTGCCGGTCGGTGCCCGTATATGCAAGCCAATTTTAAAGCTCAAAAATCTCCGTAAAAAGTCAATAAACCCTCGGGGCCGGTCGACCGGCCACCAGTCATGTTTGACCGGCCAGCCCTCAGATTTGACCCGACCTCAATTTCTTCTTTGGCTCTTGTCTTTAATTTCTTCCTTGGGCCTCTTTCCTTCATTCATCAAATTTCGGGCCAACTTCTTCCGTTTCGCTTCATTCCCGAGCTCGATGCTCGCCTCAGCTTTTGGGATTCCGTCATAAACTCCATTTTAGCTCAAATGCACGTAAAATGTATAAAATCCTGCAAAACACGGAAAAACACCAAAAACGCTACTCGAGCGAAATGTGATAACAAAACGGCCCTAAAGGGCGCATTTTGACAATAAAAAGCAGCTCAGGACGGGGGTAAAAACATATAAAAATAACAACTATCACCCGATGACGTTTGTAATATATGTACTTTTGTTTGCTTTGTGCGTTGACAATTTCTTGTTTTTATTACCGAGCGCGTGAGGGTGAGGGCACTAATACTTTTATCGAGTCACGCAGGATTGATTGAGTTTAGGTACTTGAAATTTTGAATAAGCTACGCAGGAGAAGGTAGCTTGCCTTCCAGCAAACACTACCACCTAAGACAAAGACTTTGCATTTTTTATCTCACAAAAAACTTAAAAAAAGCCGGCTGCCGGTTCAGACCGAACGGCTCCACCTGCAGCTACGATTGTGAATTTTTGCCATGGTTTAGCTCGACGTGATTAATACGAGGATGATATGGATGATTATTCGTGGATTACAAGCCACACTCCTTGTTTCGCTTCGGTTTGGGGGAGCTTCTTCGTGCTAATGTGAGCTTTCTTCATCCCTTTTCTTCTATTTTTCGCGTTATTTCCCACCCTATATATTATGTGTCCTCTTTTTGATACTTGTGGTTGTGCTCATTTCCACATTGAGGACAATGTGTGATTCTGGTTTGGGGGAGGGAAGCGACTTTTGCACTTTCTAGTTGCATTTTCTCATTTTTGTGTGCATTTTCTCATTTTTGTGTTTATTTAAAAAAATCCAATTTTTTTGTTTCAAAAATACGAGTCTTTTTGTCGCTTTAGAAACTTTTTTTTGCAGAATTAGCTTTACTGTCTTTTGAGATACGCTCATTGTCGCATAGTTGAGTCTCTTGATTGTGTGGATTTTCATACTTTGCCTACCCTTTCCTTTCATCCTTGAGGTGATTTGAGTAGACTAGCTTATATTTGACATAGGGACATGTGACGTAGACGGGGCGCGTTTCTTAGACTACCCATCCACTTGAAATTGTATATACTCGTACTAGTGAAATGTAAACTTTAACTTTTGTCAATGTTTGAGCCTACTTGTACTTAAATGATCGAGCATTGCACGAAGAGGTAATTGATTTTTGGTTACTATTTTATTGAACTCCACATAGCTAAATGGCCTACTTTTCTTACCCTTAGACTTAGGTCCCTCATTTTGTAGTGCGTCCTAGCCTTTGTAGCATGTTTTTGAGCCACATCACATATTGAGCTACATTGCAGAATTATCCTACCCGGGCTGATCAGTTGCATTAGGGATCTTGAGTTATCACGAGTATTTGGTTGGGAAGGAAGTGGGTCAAGTCCGTGATTGCTTATTATGTGAGATGGAGTTTATGAGGTTGTTGTTATGTGAGTATTCCCGTTAATTATGCGCTTTCCTACATGTTTCAGAGTTATACCCGATCTTACTTCCTTTCAAAAAAGAAGAAAAAAAAAGAAAAAGAAAAATTCAAACAAAAGGAAAAGAAAAAAAGAGAAAGAAAATCAGAAAACAAAAGAAAGAGTTGGTTTGTACATATGTTTACTTCAATAAAAAGTTCGGAATTATTAAGTTGGAAGCGACGTTTCTCATTCTTGTGCGGGAATTGTGATTCATTTTGATATACGGTTGAGAGGTATTTTTGTTGGGATGTGAGTGTAGATTTTTAATGCATCTTTACGCCGTTGAGCTCTGACGGGCTAAAAGTCGTATGCCCCAAATTATAATTTATAATCACTTAAATCCAAAATACTAAACAAGTAGTAAAGATGGAAGTAAGGGTCGATCCGCAGGGAAAAAGACTAATTGTAGTGAAATAAAGTGTAAAGAATGCAATAATACGGAGTAATTCAATGACAGTAACAGGTTTGAGAGGGGGGGGGGGGGGGTTCGTTCAATGAAATCTAGAATTACTAATTAATAAAAAAGCAATAGTAAAAAGTTGAGTGGAAACAAGTATGGGAAAGGATCTTGACTCAAACAGAAATCCACGAACGATAATGTAGCCGATCACAGAAAATAATCAATTAACTTCACTTGAGCACTTTATTGTGACAATCAAAAGAAGATATACTAACTATCCATTTCTCTCTTAACTTAGCAATTAGGTCAAAACTGATGCCCTAATTACCCTTTCTATGATTAACTCGAGTCACGCGAAACAAGTTCAAATCAAAAGAAGATATAGAACGAGAAACAATAAAGGTAACTAATACAAACAACGCAGTTAATACTCGAGTTACAAATTCAATCCCTTTTATGGTCAACTTACGACAAACTGAGTACGATAAATTGAACACAATTGCTATCGCGAAAAGATTAATAAAGCAAACGGAGCCAATAATCAAATCTAGCAGATAAATTAACAACAATCCTAATTAGTCGTACACACTAATCAAAATTCGGGTTAATCAACAATAATAACAAGGGAATTAAATAATACTCACGAGAAAGTCAAGAGATTAATAATCTCACGGTTGAATTACCGACGCTTCAATCGTATTGAATCAAGAATTTGAGGTTTAGCTACACATAATCGAGAGAAAATCACCAAGTTTTTTGAGAGAAAACTAATTAAGAAACTAATGTAAACTAATGAGAGAGGTAATAGATATGAAATAACGTATAAGGCCTCCTAATTAAAACCTAAGAATCCCTCAAATATTTCCTAAAAAGTAAATTAAAAATAGAATAATTTAAAGTTTCCAAAATCCGGATGACTAGGCGCCAGTGGCGCACAACAGGCTTCAGTAGAGCATATCCACGGCATAGATGGCAAGAGAGGTGCGCTAGTGGCGCCCAAATGTGCTCCAGTAGAGCATATCCACGGCATATAGGTCTTCTCAGGCTCCAGTGGAGCCTGTCTGTGCGCTAGTGGCGCCTGGAGCTTCTTCACTTCTTCTTCTTTCCTCGTTCATTTCCACTTTGATTTCTTCATTTCTTACCTCGTTTCCCGTGCCCCGAGCTTGGTACAAACTCTAAAATCATCGCGGGCAAACTAAAATAATCAATCCATTCAAAAAGCACAAGTATCCCTTGCTTCGACTATCCGAACTCCAAATGACATCAAAATGTTCCTAATTCGCCCAACTTAACGTTCCAAACATACCTAAAATCAACATCTAAAACACTACTAACTCCGTCTTATCAAATTCCCCCACACTTGAACCTTTACTCGTCCTCGAGTAAACTCAAAGGACACTTCACATAGCGAAACAAACACTAGTTCACAAGTATGGTGGACCAACAAAACAAACCTCGCATAATTCTCCCATCTCCCTCAAGTGGCTTAGCGATAGCCACCCACACTCAACTCACATCCTAATATCACAACCATTCTCAAAATTTAGGAAATATATATACCCATCGACCCAACGACATAACGTGTAAACACGATGACAAAACAAGCTACGCCCCTTATCTCTCCAACCTAGCCCGCTCACTCGTGCTACTAATGTTCTCCTGTGACAAATGGCAAATGTCACACACACATACAACCCACACAAGCGAGCTCCTACATGCCTCTACTCCGTACAACAAATCCAAACCCAATCGCAAGAGAGGTGCCTGCAACTTCGTGCACCGCGATTTCTCCTCACCATAGCCACTAACCTACCCTTCCGTCCTTCTTTATCACCCTTCTTATGTCACCACGCCGGTAAAATAGGAAGTATTAGAACATTTTTTTTTCCTAAATCTCTCATTTTGCCTAGAGTGCCGGTCCTTGCGGGTTTCACTCTAGCTTATTTACCTCACTCTAACTCTCGTGGCACGCAACTCGATTCTTCATTTTACTCGGAGTGCCGCCCTTGCGGTTTCACTCCGCCCTCGGCCACATATCCCAATTTTTGCCTAGGCGCCCTTTCGGGTTTTCACCTAGCCGGGATTCACTTTGTTTTTTCTCGTATTTTTTCTTTTTTTTTTTTCGATTTTTTTTTTCTTTTTTTTTTTTGATAAAGAAAGATAAAAGCAAACACAAGCTTACAAATGAAAAATATATACACATCACAAGTGATTCTCCCCCCACACTGAAACGCCGCATTGCCCTCAATGTGATGAGAAAAAGGGCACAAAATAATATAGGGAGAGAAAAAGAGACGAATCTCAGTGCGGGCTCGAGGGACCACTACGATTGTGGTCCACGGAGGTAGAAGGAGCTGCAGAGGCGATTGGTCCCAAGAGTCATGAGCCAACAGAGTGGCTAGCTCGTCACCGCGGCGAACGAACTCGCCGGGTATGAAGCGATGGAAGGCACTCATGGATCGCAAGTGCAAGGCTGACTCAGCGCAGTAGGCCAACATCCGTGCAATGTTGCGCTCTTGGTCGGCTTGCCACACTAACGTCTCTTCACGAAAGAGCTCCCACTCAACAGCATTAGGGAGCTCCGACCCGTCATCACTGTCATCACCCGCATCCGCAGGTGCTCTGGTGGCCGTAGTCGTCGGATTCGCGACAGGGGTCGCATCAGGAGGAACAAAGAGGTCGCGTGTACGGGGGCCAATCGGAAGTGGGTTACCTTCTCGTCGAGGTAACCGTAGATAGGAAGCCTTACTAGGCCCCTAGTTCCAAAGACAATGGGTCAGTTCTGGGACATCCGTCGTAATCATACCGACCGTTGTCAAGCCCGCAAAATTGTAGAGGGGACGACCAAGCAATGGACGGAGGCCCACGGGGTTCTCGACTGACTTGTACTGCGCAAGGAGAGAGACCATGCCACCCATGGAATGGGAACCGGTGTCGGCCTCAATTTGACCAAAGCACGCCTAACAGACAAGTCTACCCAATCGGGGATGCCGACTCCGTCAGAAGTCATGGACCACAAATGATTCAACCCCAACTGATTAACGTTATTCGGACCGCCTTGTCCAAGGAAGGCCATCACTATGAAACGATGGAGGAGGCGTAGCGCGGGGTGAGTGATGAGGTTGCTTTTGTGGTGGTGAGTGAGTTTCGATTCTCCCGTAATGGCACACCAGAAAGCAGTGGTGTCAGTGGCTTCCAACTCATCAAACTTGTGATCAGGAGCCTTGGTTATGCCAAAAGCGGTGCGTACCTCACTATAGCTCATGGTGATACGTTGCTTGTTCAAGCAGAAATTGATAGCCGGTTCATTGGCACCCTCCTTCGTCCTTGTCAAAGTGGAAAGGAACTCGAGCGTGTACTCACGGTAGGTATCATCCGCCTTATCAAGCATGCCATCCAACCCAACCTTCTCCATGAAATGACGCACGGAATCGAGGAGGCCTAAGGTAGTTAAGGTCGGAGTGTGTAGAAATTTAGTCACTAATACCTTGCGGGTCTCTACATTAAGCTTATCGTACAACTTCCTCTCATCGGATTCCAAGCCAACCCGACCCGAGTAATCAGGAACCTTGGGTGTAGCAGAGGTGGTCTTCTTGGGTTTCTTAGGTGGCCTAGGCTTCTTGGGTTGTCTCGAGGGGGCTTTGCATTTAGGGGTAGCAGAGGTTGAGGTCGAGGCGGGGGTAGGAGTTAGGTCAGTTTGACCTGAGTACGCATCGTAGAGACAAAAGAAGAGCACAGCGAACACAAGCTGCACGCTCAGCAAGGGCAAACCAACACAGCCTCAAGAGAAACCAAACTCAGGGAAGGAGACCGTGTCAGGAAGACGGCGTATACAATCAACAAAACAGCAGCAATAACTCAAGCACACAACCTTACAAACCCGAACTCACTCATTAAAACACCCGCCTTACAAAGAAAGACTGATAACAAAGAACACAAAGACGCAAATACAGTGGAAACAAAGACGGAAAAACAATCTCGAGGCCCGACTAGAGAAGTAACGTGGGAATTAAACAACAAAAGGACGAGTATAGCAGAGAAACGGACCAAAGTAGCTAGAAAACTATTCCCACAAAATTATTGTAATCGAATAGTGGAATTGCGTGAAGACGAACTCACCTCGAGTACCGGAGCGTCAATTTTTGTCGAGTGGGCTGCAAGTAAGTGGGAAATCGAAAATCCCCAAATTCCTAAATTAGGGTTTCTGAAAATCGAAACAGGGGAGCGAGAGCAAGATGCCGGCGGCCATGGGTGGTTGGGGAAGGCTGTGGTGGTGGTGAGCTCGACGGGGGTGGAGGTTGTAGGGTGGTGGTCGAGAAAGGTTGTGGAGGTGGTGGTTATGGGTGGAAGTTGAGGAAGGAGGAGAGAAGGGGTGGTTTCAGGGGAGAAGGCGGTGGGAGTGGTGGTGTCAGGTCGACGGCGGTGGGAGTGGTGGTGGAAGGGAACGGAGCTTTCAAGTGGTGGTTGTGGGTGGGCTGAGGTTGTCGTTCGAGTTTCTGTTTCTCTATTTTTATTTATTTATTTATTTTTTGTTTTAATTTTGTTTTTAGTAAGTGAGGATGGTGGGAGGATTATGAGGGGAATAAGGGTAAGGAGGTTGGGGGTGGCGCCATTGGCGCGTACTTAGGCACCAGTGGTGCTTTGCCACGGCATTTCAGGTCCACTTAGTGCTCATATGTGCGCTAGTAGCACATATTGAGCGCTAGCAACGCTTCAACTCGACATTAGGGGCCCCTTTCACTGAAAATCCATTCTTTAAAATCCATCCTTTTTTTTTGATACAGTAACTACAAGGGCTCCGGGTCGTCATTTGTAAAGTTCACATTCCTGAAACACATAACAACCCGTCACGAGCACCCATTAACGAAATAAACGAAACTAAAAACGTAAGAATGAAAACAAGAAATCAAGGGTTGCCTCCCCGATAGCGCTTTTGTTTAACGTCGTTTGCTGGACGAAAGGATATGATCTTAATCCTCGTAGATGGGTTCATGGAGATCCAGTAGCTCCACGACTTCAGTGTCTTTGAAACCTTCATAATAAAGCTCGAGACGTTGTCCGTTCACCTTTAAAACCATCCCCGTCTGGTGGCTTTTAATCTCGATAGCCCCATGTGGAGAAACCTTAGTGACCACGAACGGACCAATCCACCGGGACCGCAGCTTGCCCGGAAATAAATGGAGACGCGATTGATACAAGAGGACTTGTTGACCCACTTCAAAAGTTGTTGGGCCCAAATTTTGCAAGCCCAGATTTGGCCCAGATGATAGTCGCCGTAGCCACCAGACCCTAGCGGGACCAGACAGACCCTGGTCGTGACCCCTGGACAACCAGACCTCGTAAGCCCCACCAACTGGTCCAAAGATTTAAATTATAACTGATAATTAAGGCAACATGTAGAATGGGGGAAGCGTTACAATGGGAGGAGCAAGTCAAGCCTATTAATGAGGAAGCATAACGGCTAAGAGAGGAGGAGAAGTAGGAGTAAAATCAGCAGGGCTACACATATAAAAGGAGATTCTAGGGTTCAAGAGGAGGCATTCAACACTCTACAACAAAACTACAGCAAACCGTTACATTCCCAAGCACTCCACTTACATTTCTCAACAAACACTTAGCATTTTCAGCATACATTGTACTAAATAACGTGCCTTTGCACCTAAATCTTGTAATCCTCCTTTGAATAGTGGATAGTTGGTGGGACAAGAGCTTCCCCCCGCGGTCGTTTCCCACACCGGGTTTTCCGCGTAACCAAAAAACCTTTGTGTCTCGTTTCGTTCTTGTCATTTCTTTTCCTTGAGTTTTCGTTTACGATTCTTAGTTTGGCATACGATAAGGTCGTTTTAACCCCAATCACATTAAATCTAACCTTGGTAAATTTTTTGCCAAAACATTTGGCGCCGTCTGTGGGGAATAGCGATCATTTTTGTAGCCAGATTCATTTCTTCATCTAGCAATCATGTCAACCAACGTCAGTCAGGGATCAAGTAGCGCACCGGTGGTGTCCAGCGCAGGACGCACCTCAACGACGATCTCAGGGTCCTCAACTGCCCAGGTACCTACGACTAGGATGGTGTCCACTACTGCAGCCACCACCCAGCCAGGACGTGCCACAAGGTCCCCTACGCCAGTAGCCACGCCCGCAGGGGTCCCTAGAACGCCATCCTCAGCGTCCGGAGGACCGACGCCAGTCAGCACCGGAGGGTTTGGAATGCCCTCAGGGTGGTTACCAGAGTCCACGGGAGGCCCACAGGGACGAGCCAAAGACACGCCTCGTGGTCCGCTCCACACGCTTATGAGGAGCATGGAGTCGCTGTCCAGGGTTATGGACCGAGTACGCAGAGGAGGCGAGGAAACCGCTAGAAGGTTGCAGGCTCTGGAGTCCAAGGTTCAACAGTGGAAGCAATGAGCAAGCTTCCAGGAACCAATCCCGAAGGGCTGGACCCAGCCAGCAGCAGAGGATTCTCGTGAGCCTGGTGACCCAGCTTGATCTCGGAGGAGTCACCCCAGCACCCTCAGTGTTCCAGGACCCTGGAGCCATCGCCATCGACACCTCCCTAAGCCTTGGCAGCCAGCAGCCAAGCTCAGGTAACTTCGTGTCCAGCAACTTGTACGGAATTAACATTCCTTTCTTGACAGGAACCCCAGAGCAAAACCTGGACGGAGTGGCTACCAGATCGGTCGTGACTGCAACACCACTGTTTGCAGACCCAGTTCATCATGACGCCAGGGCCCTGGCAGGCATAGGGCTCAGCCGCGCCGTGGAGCAGCAGTTGCAGGAGCTGAGGAGTATGATCACCAGGATACCAGGGGTACCTAAGCCGCTGGAGAGAGCAGCAGTGGATAGTTACGCAGACTCACCCTTTTTGGACGGCATCTCCCACACTCATGTCCCGAAGGGTTTTAGCCCGCCTACCATGACGCTCTACGATGGGACCACAGATCCACAGGACCATGTGAACCAGTACAAGCAGAAGATGATGGTGGTCACGGCAACGGGGGCCCTGAAGGAGGCTTGCATGTGCAAGGGCTTTGGCTCCACTCTCACAGGGGCAGCTCTGGAATGGTTCGTCAGCCTCCCAAATCGGTCCATCACCTCGTCATTGGATCGTCAACGCCTTTGGTCGCTAGTCGCCAGCAGAAGCCTGGTAAGTGCATCAAATGACTGCACCGCCCGTGCGTAAAACCTGGGGAAACAACAAGGGACTTCCTCAACCGCTTTAACAAAGAAAAGATCTCCATCCCGTGCTGTGACGTCGCAACCGCCATAGAAGCCTTTCGCCAAGGGCTCAAGGAGGATTCAGACCTCTACAGGGACCTGACAAAGTATCCGTGCCAAACGTTCGAGGATGCGCAAGCAAAGGCTCTAGCCGCCATCAGACTCGAGGAAGACGCGGCGTCTAGGAAGAGGACCCACAGCAGCCCCCCTAGGAAGATCACCAGTGACCGCAGGAACGAGAGATCCAGACCATACCAAAAGCCTGCAGTCAACAAAGTTTCAGGAACCACGGACTGGAGGAACTGCCAGGATCTTCCACCCAAGGTAAGTGAGTACAAATTTACTACCGATACTGACGGGCTTCTCAAACATTTGCAGGACCTTGGAGATAGAGTCAGGTGGCCACGAAAGAGCCCTGCCAACGGAGACTCCAGCAGAAAAGACTCGAGTAGGAAGTGTGCATTCCACGACGATATCGGCCATAACACCGAGGATTGCATAAAGACCGAGGAGGAATCAAGTACCTCCAGGACAGGGGGCATCTTGACCACATTCTGCCAAGAGGCTCCAGGTCCGGTAAGGTGGGGTCCACAGATCAGCTCCTGCCGTCGCCACCTCCTCTATACACAAAGATCGTGAACGTGATAACAGGAGGGTCGGAGCTGTGCGGGCTGAGCTACTCTGCAGCCAAGAGGCGAGCCAGGAGCAGCAAGGGAGAAAAGCCAGCATCCTCATCCAGGGTGGCTCACCACAACTTGCCAACCGTTATGTTTGACGAACGGGACGCTGAGAACACTCCTGAGGAGCATCATGACGCCCTGATCATCACCCTGTCCATAGGGAATTGCTTGGTGAAGAGGATCCTGGTGGATACAGGAAGCTCAGTCAACCTGCTCATGTTGCACTCGCTGAGGGACATGGGCTTCAGCGAGAAGGACTTAGTGAAGAAACAGGTTCCTCTGGTTGGCTTCAGCGGCGAAACAACACACTCTTTGGGGGAGATCACCATCCCGACCTTCGCGGGGGGCGTCAACAAACAGGTAAAGTATTTGGTTATCGATTGTCAGTCACCTTACAACGTAATTCTTGGCAGGCCTTGGATCCACGAGATGAGAGCGGTGCCCTCAACATACCATCAGTGCGTCAAGTTCCCAACACCTTGGGGAGTGCAAGAAATTCGTGGTGATCAGGAGGCTGCAAAGAATTGCTACAGGATGCTCTAAAACCAGCTGTTGTACCCCCGGAAGCATAGCAATTACAGAAAAAGCGCGCTGTGGAGATGTACCAGGAGCCAGAGCAGCCTGACCTGGACCAGGTAAACCTCGACGCGCAGCACCCAGAACGCACGGTCCTAATAGGATCTGACTGCACATGTGATATCCGAACTAAACTTGTCAATTAGCTTAAAGCTAACATGGATTGCTTCGCCTGGTCCCATGAAGACATGGTAGGAATAGACCCAAGTGTCATAACACACCAGCTCAACGTGGACCCTGGCTACACCCCAGTCCAGCAGAGGAGGAGGAAGTATGCTCCGGAGCGCCACCAGATAATCAACTAGGAGGTAGAAAACCTGCTGAACGCCGGAAAGATCAGGGAGGTTAATTACCCGGAATGGCTCTCAAACGTGGTGGTGGTACCGAAAAAGAATGGAAAGTGGAGAGTGTGCATAGATTTCACGGACCTGAACAAAGCATGCCCCAAGGATCCATTTCCTTTGCCCCACATAGACGCAATGGTGGACGCTACAGCTGGGCATGAGATGCTGACGTTCTGGGCGCTGGAAGCCAGCGTATAACCAGATCAGGATGCACCCCAAGGACCAGGAAAAGACAGCCTTCAGGACGGAGAGAGGTATATACTGCTATAATGTTATGCCCTTTGGTCTGAAAAACGCAGGTTCCACCTACCAGAGGCTGGTGAACATGATGTTCAAGGACTTAATTGGGAAAACGATGGAAGTGTACATAGACGACATGGTGGTCAAGTCCCTGAAGGCAGAACAACACGCTGAGGACCTGGCAGAAACTTTTGGGACCCTGAGGAAGTATCAGATGAAGCTCAACCCCCAGAAATGCACCTTCGGGGTTTCCTCTGGGAAATTCTTAGGATACATTGTGACGCAAAGGGGGATAGAGGCCAGTGTGGAGCAAATCAGGGCCCTGCTTCAGCTGGAGTCCCCAAAGCAGCCCAAAGACGTACAAAATCTAACAGGAAGAGTGGCAGCGCTCAGCAGGTTCATATCACAGTCCTCGGAGAGGTGCAAACTGTTCTATGACCTGCTGAGGAAAAGTCAAAGATTTGAGTGGACGCCAGATCATGAGGCAGCCTTCCAGGAGCTGAAGAAGTACCTGGCAGCACCCCCGCTCTTGGCGAAGCCGGGACCTAAGGAACCCCTGTACTTGTATTTGTCCGTAATAGAGGTAGCTATGAGTGCCGTGCTGGTCAGGGAGCATGAGGGATCCCAGCAGCCGGTTTATTATGTAAGCAAGTCTCTGCTCCCAGCAGAGACCAGGTACAATGAACTCGAAAAACTTGTCCTTGCGCTAGTTACAGCCTCGTATAAGTTGCGTCCTTATTTCGAATCTCATATTATTACTGTGGTCACTAACTTCCCCATCAAGAATGTCTTGCGAAAACCTGAACTTTCAGGAAGAATGGTGAAGTGGTCGGTGCACCTGTAGATACCCGTATCCGTACCCCCCAAAAAGCAAACCCGATGACGAAAAGGACTTTCATGCATGTTTTAAAATGAGACAAAACGGTACATAAGTGTCTAAAACATTTTAGTCATTTTAACGTATTAATTTGAATTTGCATATTTCGTAAAAATGAATATTAATTTAGTCATTTTAAATCGTAAGTCGACACAATACGCACAAGCACGACACAGAGACGCCTCACAAAAATGGCCCAAGAACACAAAAACGACCCACACACACACACAAAAACGGCTCAAAACACATAAAAAGGCCCAAGCACCCGAGCGGACCAAAATGCGTCCCGGGTCACATTCTTACAAAATAAAATCCCACAAATTCGTAAGATAATACGTTACAATATTATTTTACTTCGAGCCAAGATCGAAAAACACGACGAAAAACCGAAACACGAAACACGAAACACGAAACACGAAAATCGGAACAAAACCAAGTTGATTCAACAACTTGATCAATTTGATCAAATTGCAATTTCAAAATCGTAAATCAAGCAAATTTACGACCAAGACACCTACGATAACGTATTACTACAAGAACAAATTTATGTCAGAAAGAGGAGAAAATCGCCAGAAATCGGCGATTTACCATAAAATCGCCACCCTTCCGCGATTTTCTGGTCCTCCTCTGACATTCTGGCGATTTTCTGAAGAATCGTTGGTTCACTGGCGATTTTCTGATCAATTAGGCATAAAACACGAAGCATTTGCTATAAATAGCAGCCCTTGTTCGACCATTTTCATCATCAACTCTAACAACAACAACAACAATATCATCAATTCTTCATTCAATACAATACTTATACTCACAAAAGCCTCTCGCACTTATAAATTTCCACTCTAAAAACCGTCTTTGCATTTCAAGGTAAAGAAATTTTACCTTCCGATTGGACGTTTGAGACATATAGGGTTACTTTAACCCACCCCGATATTGGCATTAACGAACTCGTATTCGCAATACGATTGTAGTAATTCGAATCAAATGATTCGTCTAAACCCCGCCAATATCGCATAAATGAACGACTCAAAATCACTAAATTAAGCACCCACTTTTACATTGTGCAAATTCTCGATTCATGCATTAAATTACGACTAAAACACGGATTCGACATTTAACTGTACCGTTTCAACTAGTCTCTTTAAACATGCAAAACCGAGGGTTTTACAAAATCTTAGAATTGAACACAAGTCGGAAAATAACGTTCATTTATTAATTCAATTACAATGAGTTAGTAATTTTAATGAAATTTCCTATAGCAAATCGTCATAGCTCTGACGGCTTACATTTATTTTACATATTTGTCGAGTCACATATTTGCATTTGTACGTAGCGTCCTATTAGCCCAAATATCGAAATTAAAGCATTTGTTTTCAAATTAGTAAAGACTACTTTTACGTAGGCCTTTTTATTACAGTTTTCAATACACATTTTGTCAAAACTTTAGAAAGGTAACCTCACTCCGAATCCTCTCTGGTTTCACAATAGCCTCAGAAGGATAGGTATCGACGCACCTTGAAATCTGAGACCCTCGCGTCTTATGATTTTAAGATGCGTTGAATAGGTTCCAAATTCCTTTAATATTTGGTGACGACTCCAAAAACACGTTTTAAAAGGATTTTTATATTTCTTTTATTATCTTCACATGCAATGACATTCCCCCTTTTTAAACAAAAGAACGCTCGAGCGAGTTGAGCTAAGCAAAGCAGCCAAAAGCGAAGCTTAGCACGCCCGAGCGAGCTTCTTGCAAAATTTATCATTCAAATTCATTTTTCCCGCGCCGTGCATTCCGCCCCATGACATTTATCGAGGGCGGCGCAAGTGGCGCCGAGAAGGATCCCCTAATCCCAGATCCTCGGTTGGCGACTCACTGGGACGAGCATGTTTTTTTTATTTTGAAAATTAACTTTTCATTTTATTTTAAAAACATAAAGAAGTGAAACTTGAAACTTTGAAAACATTTCGCTTCGATATTTGGGCAATAGTACGCTTGAGTCGAATCCTCCCGATTCATAACCACACCCTTCGAGGGACGGCCTGAGTAAAAACACGCTCCTAAGCGTGTATACTCTGGACACGCCGATCTTCACCCTTCCACGATCACAAGTATGGTATCCGCACAAGTGAATCGTAGCAGCCAAACTCGAACGCCTAGAGGCTCAGATTGAATCCACACCGATGTGTGTGATCTTGCGGATAACTCTACACAAACGCTATGAATGACCGGAAGGAACCTTACCCTGAAAGCCAAAAACCCGCGTCTATACGTACAAATCCAAAGCTATAGCACCCTCGCTATGGTCGTCTTCCAAACAAATGCATGCAAAAACATTTCATAAGACATTATACTTTCAAAAGACGTCTATTTTGAAAGTACATTTTCAAACATTTTTCAAAAAAGGCATACTTTTAAGCATACAGTCAGGGTCATTGACCTATAGTCAACTGAACCTGACTAACATTACACCACGATATTCAGAACCGATCGGAAATAATCACTACATTTCCTATCCTTTACAAAACATAAATGCATTATACGACTGACGTATCGTCATAATACATTTATCGCAAAAACATTTCGCAAAGCAAAACCCGAATATGTCAATACATTTCGGATATTTCAATTAGGCAAACACTTTTACATTTTTGAGATAGCCCTAGGTCGAGTGACTTGCTAGTCACCCCGACTTAAACAAACTATCTCTCTCAAAAATGAACAAAACACGGGCTCGTTCAAACATGAACTCGTTGATTTACATGTCAGGCCAGGTGACTCATCGTCATTATGACCCGACCTCCTGTGTCACACGTAAAAAACGGACAACAGCCGCTTTTTACCCAATTTAACATCCTCAGGTCAACTAGCCTATCGCTAATTCGGTCTGATTCCTTTTTATCACAACCTAACGGCAAACCCCTGGCGACGTGCCGCTAACTTGGGTTAGTCAGGTTGTGGTCATACAAAACTTTTATTGTCATCGAGATTAGGGATGCGCCAACGCATCCTTACCTCAAAAGCTTCCCGTGTCTTTTAAGCTAAAAACACGAGTCGAGTCCTGCACACGCTTTCACACTTTTACTTTTTTTTACAAATGCGGTTTTTCTTTTAGTTTTTATTTTCTTTTGGAGGTCACTAAGGTTTAGAACTCTGCAGGTCCATCCCCTAAAAGTCCCGATACGCGACGCACTAAAGACCGCCATCCGAACCCTCCGCTCCTCCAAAGAAACGCACCTACAAATGCATCAAAACCAAAAACTACCACTAAGACTCAACAATGAAGAAAATGCCTGAGGAATCCCAACTCCTCCCCATCGCTGGTTACCGCAGAACATGTTCAACACCAACAAAGAAAATTCTTAGTCTCACCGCCAGAATCGAACAGATGGCCACAATGCGTAAACTCGAGGTCGAGAAAACGCCAAGTACCTTGTCAAGAGGCCGAACGAAATGCTAAAAGAATTCGCTCAATGGAAGAACGCCTCACCCACTGGGCGGATATTCCATTTATGAGGAAACCGAACATGTCCCAAAAAGCGCCAAGTCCTTACTACGGCTAAGCTCTCGCCAATGATCTCCCTATCTTCAAGGGTCATGAAAGTCCACTTGTACACATCAAGGATTTCAAAGCTAAAATGGCCGTCATGGGCGTCGATCCCTCAGCCTGGGCTACTCTATTTCCACATTCTTTGGATGCACAACCTAGAGCCTGGTTCTACGCTTTGGACCCACACAAAATTACTACTTTCAAAGAAATCACAGTCCAGTTCGACAATCAGTATCATGACAATAACGATACTCAAGTCTCGCACGCACTGGAAGTTCTGGCACAAAAGGACAATGAAGGCTTCAGTGAATACCTCACGCGTTGGAAGAAGCTCAGTGCCCAGATATCTAACCGTCCCAAGGACGCAGAACTGATCACCAAGTTCATTAATAATCTCACCCCTACATATCGCCAAAGATTTGCGCTTACGGCAACTTTGACAGCTTTGTTTCACTCAAGACGCTGGTCAATTGATCAAGACGACCTCCGTGAAAGAAAAGACCAAGGTTGCAAGCCGAGGTTATCGTGGTAGCTCGTCACGAGCCGTCACCAAAGGTAACCGCTCATCAGATTAACGCCTGGAAGAACTAGCGCCTTCCCCAACTTACACCACACCAACGAAATACACCGCGCCTCCTCCTAAGGCGTCATACCCATCTGCAGGTCAGGCTTCGTCAAAACCACGACAAAGCTTTGACCCGATCTACATGACTTACTCTAAAGCTCTACAGAGGCTTGTGAGCCGAACGCATTTCAACTCGTGGGCCTACTAGCGAGCCTCCTCAGGATAAAAAGCCCAAGTCATGGGATCAGAATGCGTACTGTGAGTTCCATAGGGGAAAAGGACATGACACTGAGCAATGCTTCCGTTTAAAGAACATAATCCAAGATTTCATCGATGACAATACCATCGAGAAGCCTACCTGTGTCCTAAACCTCGAACCACTCTCAATCCTCTACACACCCATGCCATCTTCGTGGGTACACACCCCATTCTCGATCAAGCTCACCGATCGTCTCAAAAGACCACGAAATCAATGGTATCTGGGACAGTTCTGATGAGGAGGACAATCACACGGACAATACCGGTTACCTATTCCCGCCAGAAGAAGAAGAAGAGGAAGATCGAGAACCCACAGGGATATACGGGAAAATACCCCACAAATACCCAATCAGGTTGTCTGATAGTGACGATGAGATAGCCTACTTAACTCGCTCCGGTCGTCCATACAGAGCCTCGCTGAGTCTGCTGGAACCCCCAGGTTTTCCATCAAAAACAACTAGCCAAGACAAAAACAAAGGCGTAGTCATAAACGAGGCTACGACACCACCCACAATGACCACACCATCACCTCAAGTAGCCACGCCTCCGCCTGCAGCTACTACACCTGTTCAATCGCAGACTGACATAGCATCGTCAAGCGCCACTCAAAGACTCACGCCAAATCGAGACTCAATTCAAAAACACTCCTAAAAACAAAAGCGTATATCTCAACCTGGAAGCTCTTAAGGGAATCATTGGGACACCGTGAAGCTCTCACCGAGCTCTGCAGTCACCCCTATTACAACAGAGATGTCGCCGAAAACTAATCACCACATCACCCGTGGAATGGCAAGCTAGCGCCATCACTTTCTCGACAAAGACCTCCCGCCATTCGGAGGCATCGCACAACCTAGCACTCTACATCAATGTAGAATGCCATGGCATGACACTACCCGCTGTGCTCATCGATAATCGGATCCGCAAATAACGCCCTACCTCTAGAGATACCAAAAGGCTAGAATCAAGGAAAATGACTTCATCCCCCTCGCGGCAGACGGCTGCCGTGGCTTACGACGGCATCTGGCCGCACCATAAAAGCGGACCATCTCTTTTTCCTATCATGACAGACTCGCCATAAGGGAAACCGACCCAGATAATCGACATACCCCAAGATACAACATGTTATTGGGTAGACCCTGGATCCATGCTACCAAAGCAGTCACCTCAAGCTTACACCAAAAAGTTAAGCTTCCCCTGGATGACGAGGTCGTTACCATCCATGCTTCGAACTTCCGAGCTTCCCTTCAGCAGCAGAAGCTCGACAATGACACCGCAAGAATAAGCACCGAAACCCTGACATCACCCGTGGTTTTGAGTTCGACTTTGACATCTCGCATTGACTCGCGAGGAGGAAATTACAGCACTCTATGTAAAGGATAACGACAACAAATGGCCTACCATGGGCCTAGGTTATGTACCATGGTCCTACGAAGATACCCGTGGGGAACAAGCATTCAATGACCGTAAGAGAGGTCGTGGCTTCCGTGATAGAGCCATATCACATATTCACGCACAAATACTTCACAAAGAGGGCGCAAGCAAGATGCCCAAGGACTACTTCTCTTGTACCATTGCAGGGATTGAACTCGTTTCTGACATCCTGCGCAACCACAGCTTTAACCCCACCGACCTGATTGTCCCGTTTGAGGAGAAGACGCACGACGGATGGTCAAAAACCCTTAAATGGACTGACGAGCAGGGTCGTACTTTCAAAATCACTACGGGAGAAGGCTACACTTTCGAAAACTCTGACTCAGGAGAAAGCGAAGGAGAGAACCCTGACGACAAATCCATCATAGAGTTTAGGCCCCCGCGTCGTCACTTCAAGTCTTTCACCCCAACCAAGCCTCCGGGCTATATTCCCGATGTGATAGACATAGACAAAGAACTAGAGTCTCTAAGGTTGTCTAAAGCTCCTCTGTCTGAGCTATCTTCGATGTAATCGCTTTGAAAACAATAATAACAACGCTTCGTTACTACTTGCCTTGTTTTCCTTTAAAATCGCATTTTCTAATACTCACGATAACATTAAGCACAATAGCATTGCATTACATAAATACATTGCAAGTATCGCTTCAAAACTCGAACAGACCCCATCATTGAAGACACAAGAATCATTGATGTGGGAACACCAAGAACCCCGAAAACTACATACCGGGGCTTCCTTCGAGCATGGAAGAAAAGTCGCAGACACCGAACTACTCACGTAATTCAAAGACGCCTTTGCTTGGTCCTACAAGGATATGCCTGGCATTGACCGCGAAATAGCGTAACATCGCATCCCACTCAAACCAAAGCCAAACCTATTAAGCAAAAATTACGCCGCATTAAACCGTAATGGTCTCTCATGGTCAAAGAAGAGATCGAAAAACAACTACAAGGTGCTTCATCCAAGTCATCGAATACTCTGATTGGGTATCAAACATGGTCCCACTATGAAGAAAATGGAAAGATACGAGTATGTGCAGACTTTCGCGACCTTAACAAGGCTTGCCCAAAAGATGATTTCCCATTGCCCCACATGGACATACTTGTAGACAACACTACCGACCATGCTATCGCTATTCATGGATGGGTATGCAGGTTACAATCAAATCAAAATGGCAACAGATGACATGTCTAAAACCACCTTTGTGACACCTGGGCACATATCGCTATAATCGCCATGCCTTTCTGACTCATTAACGCAGCGCCACTTATCAACGCATCGCAACTACTCGCTACATGACATGATGCATAAAGAAGTAGAGGTCTATGTCGACGACATGATTGTAAAATCAAAGCAAAGCGGAAGATCACATCAACAACCTCGTAAGTTCTTCACCGTAATCGTGCAATACAAAATGCGCCAACCCATAGAAATGCACTTTTGGGGTTACGCCAGGCAAGTTATTGGGTCACATCAGAAACCAACGTGGAATCGAGATCGACCTGGCCAAAATTAAAGCGATCATCGAGATGAAACCTCCAAACAACGTTGATGAGATCAGAAGTTTCTTGGGACAAGTCCAATATATTTCTCGGTTCATTAGCAAGCTCACAATGGTTTGCGAACCAATTTTCAAAAAGCTAAAAAAGGAAGAACACACAAAATGGGATGACAATCACAACAAGCATTCGACAAAGTCAAAACCCTCGCTACCAATCCACCTGCTCGATGCCACCCCGAAAGATCTACCTCTTTCACTCTACCTAACAACTACACCGAACGCCATGGGCGCCATGCTCGCCGAAGTTAACAACGAAGAAAGAGCAATTTACTACATTAGCAAGAAGTTCCAAGACTACGAGACTCGCTACGAGCCTGTGGAGAAAAGTCGCCGCTCTAGTCCGGGCCACCAAAAGCTTAGACATTACCTCCTCGCCACACAACCGCAGTATACTCCCTAATGGATCCACTCAAGTACTTATTTGAAAACCAAGACTAAACGGTCGCATGGCCGATGGACGCCATCAAGCAGCGTAATATGAGCTCAAATACTTACCTCTGAAAGTCATTAAGGGAAGAGCTGTTTCAGACTTTCTCGCAGAGAATGCCATCATTGAACAACCTAAAACGGACACAACATCATTCCCCGATGATGGAATTTTCGCTGTCGAAACTGAGTACTGGCAACTCTACTTCGATGGAGCCTCGAACTACCGCGGCTATGGCGTGGGAATACTTCTAATATCTCCCAATGGCGATCACACACCCATCTCAATCAAGCTCGACTTTAACGTCACCAACAATGCCGCAGAATATGAAGCTTGCATATACGGCCTACAAGCAGCCATGGCCCTCAACGTAAAACACCTCAGGGTACACGGAGATTCCTTCCTCATCATAAATCAAGTGACAGGAGCATGGAAAATCATGAACGAAACCCTCGCAAAATACCAAGCAAAAATACAAACACTCCTGACAGAATTTGACTGCATAGAATTCTATCACCTCCCAAGAGAAGAAAACCAATTTGCCGACGCACTGTCAAAGCTTTCACCCCTCCTCAACATGCCACCAAATGTTGACACACTACCCATTGTCGTCGAAAGACGTGGTGAACCTGCATACATCCACACCATCGACATTGACGAAGCTGAACACACAGAACCATGGTACCAAGCCATACTCAACTACAAAACAAGCAATTCTTACCCACCTGACACCGACAAGCGAGGTAAGAGAGCCATTAGACTTCTTGCATCCCAATTCGTACTAGAAATGGGACAATTACTCAAAAAGACACCACAAGGCACCTTACTCATGTGTGTTGACTACAAGAAAGGGCAAGAAATCATCGCCCAAGTACACGATGGCGAATGCGGCCCACACATGAACGCAAGAGCCCTATGCAAGCAAATCCTACGACTTGGATGGTATTGGACGACCATGGAAGCAGACTGCATTCATTACGTCAAACACTGCCATAATTGTCAGATATTCAAAGAACGCACAACATGTACCTCCTCACCCTCTACAAATTTCACGCCTCCATGGCCTTTCTCAACCTGGGGCATTGACGTGATAGGCAAGGTCCATCCCATCGGAGCAGGAGGACACTGCTTCGTACTAGTGGCGATCGACTATTTCACAAATGGGTAGAAGCGTCTTCCGCACTTCTACCAAAGGAAGTCGCCAAATTCATACAAACAAACATCATATGCCTAAGACAGATACCTCACTTAATTTATGTTTCGATCAAGGTTCACATTTTCAAGGCAAAGCAGAAGCCATACTCGCCAAATACAGCATA
This sequence comes from Dianthus caryophyllus, assembly GCA_023091065.1. Taxonomy (NCBI): domain Eukaryota; kingdom Viridiplantae; phylum Streptophyta; class Magnoliopsida; order Caryophyllales; family Caryophyllaceae; genus Dianthus; species Dianthus caryophyllus. The sequence goes on along the minus strand of CM041517.1, from coordinate 36,088,411 downwards.
CAACATCACAAATCCTCTCCTTACCGACCCCAAACCAATGGAGCCGTGGAAGCAGCAAACAAAACGATAGTCACTATCCTCGAGAAGATGATTGACAATTGTCGGGACTGGCCCAACAAAATTCCTTACGCACTTTGGGGATATCGTACCACCATACGCACACCCACAGGCATGACGCCTTATTTTCTCACCTACGGCATGGAAGTCAGACACCAAGGAGATAAACGCAATCCTTACGAATACTAATGGAAAGTAGCATCCCGTAAGAATGGGCCCGCGAGCGCTATGAGCAACTCATGCTCCTAGACGAACGTCGGCTAAACTCTTTAAGTATTGTACGGATGTACCAAGCACGACTACAAAGAGCATTCAACAAGCGAGTTCGACCACGAAACATTAAAGTGGGAGATCTCGTTTTAAAATCGGTACGCGCGCCACTTCCTGTCAACCCACGAGGAAAGTTCAAACCTAACTGGGCCGGACCTTACCTCGTCAAAGAAATCTACACAAAGTGAGCTTGCGGACTAATCGACCTAGACGGTCAAGAATTTAACCTAGCAACCAACCTTGATCAGCTGAAGAAATACTACCCCTGAAACGCTTGCAATGTATTTATAACATGTGCATAAACACAATTCCACGGGCCAGCATGCCCCTAAACATGCACACCTACCACAAAAAGCATAAACACAATTCCCTGGGCCAGCAGGCCCCAAAGCATGCATTTCCTACAAGAAATCAACGGACCAGCATGTCCTTAAACATGCTTTCACAAAAACACAATTCCGAACTACGTCGGCTTGATTCCATTTATATGGATACGTAGGCAGCTTTTCAAAAAGCACAGCCGACATTCAACACAAAATCACATACTCAAAACATCTCAAGGGTATGGCGAACATAACAGGATTCAAAACACGAAACACGCATGTCTCTAACCTTAAAAGAAACAAGGCAAGTTACACAAAAGAGATTTTTGTTTTATTATGCTGGAAAGAGAAGCATTTACATTTGGATTTTGCAATTGGGAGCACGAACATTACACTACTAGCACACACGACACCTACAAGCATTATATGATCCCGGCATTACCTTCGGGTTTAGGGAATACAAAAACAAACAAACAACTAACAACAAGCATTCAGATAACATTCTTCGACTGGGAGGAGAACTCAACCCATATGAGGAGCACCATCACTACCATCCTGGCCTGGAGCATTAACCATGATGAAGCCGAGGTGACTAAGCTCCGCCTCCGTGGACGGTACGCTTCCAGAACTCGAACTTCCCCTACTTCCACGGCCAAAACGCACTGGGTGGAAGGCAGACGTCGGCGGTGGCTCATTTTGCTCTATAGCGCGAAGGCGGGCCCCTCAAGTAGTAGTTGTGGCCGTAGTCCACCTGATATACGACCTGAACCCTCACCGTGGTCGTATCCCTGTAGATACCCATATCCGCATTCTCCCAACAAAAACCCCGTGATGTAACACTGACTTTTATTACGCATGCTTTAACGTTGACTTTTACTGCTCTAACTAATGTCGAATTCATTTTGAGTCGCTTTAAATGTTAAAATGGTTGAGGTCGCATCACATCACACTTAAATAAACGCTCATTTTGTCCATTTCGAGTCTAGCTAGGTCCTTGTCCCGCTTCATTTGGCATGAGCTTCGTGATTTGCACTACAATTGGCCCTTTTACATTAACAAGGTCTAATTCAAAGATTCCTAAATTCCTAAATTTAGGCCCTAGAGCTAAAACCGCTATTTAGCCCCTCTTACACAAAAATACGACTTCACGCCTTAGCTTATTTCACAAATCTATGCAAATACACCCTTTTCATTTTTCTGTCTCTGCCCAAACCAGCCCAAACCCAAGCCTTTGGCCCGCACTCCAAAGCCCGAACACCACAAAATATCTCAGGATTATCCTAGCTGTTTTCTTGAGCCACACGTCCAATTTATCACGTAATCTTTCAAAGATTTCGTCAAACCGAAACTAGGAAATTAGGCCTAGAACCACACCTCCAAACCGCACAGCCTTATGCGGTTTGGAGGGGAAACCGCATAAGCTTATGCGGTTTGCCCTGGCAACCGCATAAGCCTATGCGGTTCCTCGGCTTGTTTTTATTCCCTGCTTTCCTAATTTCTCCGAGGTTTTTAGTATATATAGAGCCCTATACCCTGACCTCGAACACACAATTGGCAATCAGAATACATCTCTCTCTCACACAAAACACAATTTATCATCAGATTTCACATCTTACACACTTCTAAACACCCTCAAAGCCTCAAGCACTCAAATCCTTGAGTTCAACACACCATCCCGTGTTGAATTCATCCTCCTTTTAAGTTCAAGAAGCGAAGCTCTGCCCAGATCTGAAGCGTCAGGACAAGGTAGGTACCGATCCACTTGGATCAAAGCTTTTTCTTATTTTCTATTGACTAACAAAGGGGACTACACTCTAGCGCCCCCCCCGGCTTTGGCACCCGAGCGCGCTTGCCTTCCAAGTGTTCTTATTACTTCGGGTACACTCCATATCCGATGACACGCCAAAGTCGCATAAGCAACCGACCTTTTAAAATAAACCAATGGACAATTGAACTTTATTTTATTTGCATGCATCTTGCACCTTTCTGTCTTGCATTAAAATCAACTTAAACAATGAATTCGACCTTTAACTGAACCGTATTCGTTAACAAGTTAAACATGCTAAACTGAGGGTTTTAATCAATCTTTTTGCATCTGCATCTGCATTCTTTTACAAACTTATCGCACTTGTACGTAGCGATAACATTAGCTCAAATATCATCTTACAAGGATTGTTCTAGGTCAGTAGAGGCTATTTTTACATAGGCTTTTCTAAAAGGTTTTCATAAATCATTATTTGAATTAACTCTTTTTTCTAAAGTACCCTCACCCCGAATCCAATCTGGTTTCACAAGCCTTAGATCTAGGGGTTGTCGGCGTGCTCCAAAATCTAAGAACATGTTTTTAACTTAGAACATGGTAGCAGGTTCCTATTTTCCGCGATAAATAGGTGGCGACTCCATAACAGTTGGGTCCGATCCCGGGTTCCACAGTTTGGCGACTCCGCTGGGGAGATCTTATTTTTAAAACCAAAAACTAGCTTTTTCTTTTTAAAAATAAGGAGGTGAAACTTGAAAGCCTTGAACAATCCAAGTATACATATTTGAGCTATGCACATTCGTTTAGAGTCCATTCCTTTTGGAATCTAGGCACCCTTTACACCCTTGAGAGGTGGTTCCAACACGCAGGCTTGTCCACTCGATAAAGCACGCAGACTAACTTTCCTCTCTCCCCTCCACGGCTTGCCAGAACGATTATCTCGACCGCCCCAAAGGTTCTCTAGAAAACCTATCGCCCTGGCTGTAAGGAAATAGAGGGGTTAAGTATCCGCCAAAGCCGCACTGAGGTAGTTGGAGGTGTACCCGACCGACTCTTTCACCCTTTGAGTCATACGCATAAGTTCGAGGCCATGCACTCCATGGTCCTTTTCAAACGAGCATATGCATTCATATCTTCGAAACTCACCTAAACGCTTCAAAGATAAATGAACCTAACATCTAACACCTTTTCAAACAAAACTATCGCGAATTTTTGAAACAAGCTTTTTCAAAACTTCCTTTTTCACTAACAAGCAAAACCCGAGCAAGGATTAAAACCCGAGCTCGTGGATTTCAATCCCCTAGGTCATACAAACCTAGGTTCTACATTTAACATCCCTGCTCGACTTGCTAATCACTCGAGCCGAATCCTTCTTTCTTTACACATCCGACTCGAGCTCACCTCGCAAATCACCGATATCGATTCGACGGATGCAAAGCAAAACGCTTTAACATCGAGACGAGACGCCGCGACGCATCCTCGCCTCAAAGCTTCCTCTAGCAAAACCTTTTCAAAATCTCCTCTTTTCAAACATAAAAGGTCTTTCTAAACAAAGAAATGAGCTAAAATGAATGCCTAAAACGAATGTGAGTCTAGTGGGTCGAGTCGTGTCACTAATGCAAAGTGAAATGCAGGCCTCAGCTGATTACTCACCATGAATCGCATCATCACCCCTTCCTTCAAACGCTCCTCAAAGATGGCTAACCTCAACAAGTCGAAACCCTCCGTCACCGCATTGATCAAATTTCACCAAAAACATTGACAACTTGAAGGCCTTGCATCAATTCAAGTTGCACGCTTGGAACAACGCTCCAAGGCCGACAAGCCTGCCTCCCTCCACACTCGCCAACCAACTCCAAAAGGACGAAGAAGATTTTACCCAATATCTCGTCTGCTGGAGAGGATTACTTGCTCGGTTCCTGATCCTCCGCACGAAGATGAACTCATGTACACATTTCTCAGAGCTCACGACCCGAGTGGCGAAAAACATTTTGATTACTACGACGCCGAGAATTTCAAGAACTCATTGAAATTGCCTCTGAACCCAAAGCAACCCCACAATCTATGACAATCCGCAATCTTCCTCGGATCGACACCGTCATGGATTGCTTCCTACTTGGTCACACCCACCAACAACCAAATCAATGGGGTCTGGTTCGTTGATGACGAAGACGAAGAGTGGCCACCCACTAACAAAACCAGAGCTCAACTCTCGACTACTTCTTCCTCGAATAAAACAAAAGCAACAAGAAGGGAAAGAAAAGAAGGGCAAGCAACCAAAGCAAAGATCAAAAAGAAAAGGGCGAGCAACCAAAGTAAAGATCAAGAAGAAAAGGGCAAGCGTACGAGAAGGAAAAACCAAGACGAGGTTTCACACTCACACGCCCGGCCGCCCTTATCAAAATATTTTCACCGACGAATACGCCCAAAAGCAATCATGGCCGAGAAAGGCAAGGCCGCACTCCAGAAGACGCTCCTTCCACAAGCACACCCTCTACATCCACAAAGAATCCCACCACCAAACACGAGTGAAGTGCTTAAAAGCAACTCACTCGCACAAAGCCGATGTTTCAATCTGGGCCCTTCTACGAGACTCACCAACATAGGAATGCATTCATCCGCGCTCTACAAATAGCATGCGCAGACGCCGAGATCTCCTGCATCAAATGGTCACCATGTCACTAGGATTGGTTACTGGGCTATCACCTTCTCAAACGACGATCTCCCCGCATTTGGATCAAACCACAACCTCGCCTCTATACATCGGGCCAAGTTGAATGTATGAAGAAAACTTTGCCCGTGTCCCTTGTTGATAACGGCTCTGCGATCAACGCTTTACCATTGGCCACCGCACACCGCTCCGCCTATCCGACAAAGACTTCACCCCAAGCATGGACTGAGTCAAAGCTTTCGACTGAACCCGACGTCACGTGAAAGGAACCATTTCTCTTCACATACGCAGACCGGTCCCATAGAAAGAAAAGTCGAAGTTTCAAGTCATCGACATGACCCCTTCCTATAACATACTCCTAGGACGACCATGGATTCACTCCACCAAGGCCGTGAATCTCTACTCTACATCAAAGGTTAAAATCCCTCTCAACGAGGAAGTCATAACCTTGAATGCCTCAAACTTCCGAGCCCTTTCGATACACCAAAAGAGCCCACTCACGAAATTGTGGTCGAACCCGCGCAGAAGACTTATGTGGTTTCGACTTGGGTTGGCGCCATCACGCTGCACACCAATCAAAACCTACAAACCCTTCAAAACAACAAACAACAATAGCCTTTGGCTCACCTTGGGCCTAGGCTACAAACCCAAGGATCTGGTGACCAAGAGCGAATGGTCAAAGAAGTCCAAAACGAAGTTAACCCACAAGGTTACCCTACAACCTTACATCCTTGACTTAGACGCATATTTCACCCCAGAGGAAAAGTCGACTTTAAATACATCCCTTCGAGACCTCATCCACACATCCGGCTCGCTACTCTAGTGAGGTCGAGCATAATGCACCTCTGACCCCACCGGCATCGAAATGAAGAGATCGTCGCCACTATTATGCGCGATCGACGCTTCGACCCTAACCAACTGATAGCCGACGCCACTGATAAAACCCTTAATGGATGGTATAAAACGCTGAAGTGGACCGATGCACAAGGCCACCATTTTCAGCTTATCACCGGTGAAGGACCACTTTTCGACCACATCACCAACCTCAAAAACAAAGAAGCAAGCAACTCAAACAACTCAAGCACCCCAAGCAACTCAAGCACCCCAAGCAACTCAAGCACCTCAAGCAACTCAAGCAGCTCAAGCAGCTCCTCAAACAGCGAAGACGAAGAAGAAGAAGAAGAAATTCTTTTAACTTCTAATGCTCTAAGTGCTCGTCATCTGTCGACCCACCTATCCTAGACCCTAGCTTTAGTTTAGACTTTCTTTTTACGGAGGCTAGCTCCAAGCAATTTTCTGAATTGTCGAATAATTCTTCTCAAAATAATGAAATGAATAAATTTGCTTACGCCTTGTCTCAAGCTAAAACAAACAACAAAGCACAAACATCTAACATTCAACAAGCAACAACCAAATCAAAAGACTCTAACTCATGCGGTAAAAATGAACAATGTCTAAACAAATACATTGCAAACATTGTTTCTGCCAAAACACAAGACCCTATCATCGAGGAAACCATAACCATAAACGTGGGAACCCCCGAAGAACCAAGGGAACTACAACTAGGAGCCTCACTAGACGAACACGAGCGCACCTAATTTACACAACTCCTAAGCGAATTCAAGGACGATTCGCTTGGTCATACAAAGACATGCCTGGCATCGAACGAAGCATCGCCGAGCACCGCATCCCCATCAAACCCTAAGCATAAACCAATCAAACAAAAGCTAAGAAGACTACGCCCGAATGGTCCCTTATGGTCAAGGAAGAAATCGAAACAACTACAAGCTTCTGCTTCATCCAAGTCATCGAGTATCCCGAATGGGTCTCAAACATGGTCCCACCAAAAGAATGGCAAAATTCGAGTATGCGTTGACTTTCGCGACTTGAACAAAGCTAGTCCCAAAGATGACTTTCCATTACCCCATGTGGACACCCTAGTCGACAACATCACCGATCACGCCTCCTATCCTTCATGGACGGCCACGCAGCTACAATCAAATCAAAATGTCACCGAAGACATGGCAAAACGGCCTTCATTACACCGTGGGGACATATCACATACGCTTATGCCCTTCGCCTAATCAATGCCGGGCGCTTACATACCAACGCACCGCTACAACCCTTTTACACGACATGATGCACAAAGAAGTCGGTTTACGCCGACGATATGATCGTGAAATCAAAGGAGAGAAGTGGTCACATCACTAACCTCCGCAGTTCTTCATTCGCCTACGACAATACAAAATGCGCTAACCCCAAAATGTACTTTTGGAGTTAAATTCGGTAAACTACTAGGACGCCAGAAGCGAGCCAAAGAGGCATCGAGGTCGACCCTCGAAAGTCAAAGCAATCCTCGAATGCAACCCCAAGAACCTCGACGAGATTCAAGTTTCTAGGCCAAATCCAATACATCTCACGCTTCATCAAAGAACTCACCATGATATGTGAACCGCTTTCAAGAAGCTCAAGAAAACCGACCACGCTGAATGGGACGAGGAATGTCAAAAAGCATTTGACAAGGTCAAAGAATTGCTATCTACCCGGCAGATTCTACGACCACCCCAAGAAGGTTTACCCTTATCCTTATACCTTACAACAACTCCCACCGCCATGGGCGCCATGCTCGCTCAAGAAGTAAACGGTGAAGAACGCGCAATCTATTACATCAGCAAGAAATTTCTCGATTACGAAACTCGATACTCACCCGTCGAGAAGAGTTGCCTAGCCTTAGTATGGTCATCCAAAAAACTCCGTCACTATATGCTAGCACACCAAACAAGGGTATATTCCACAATGGATCCCGTAAAATACCTCTTCGAGAAACCTGTACCTAACGGACGAATGGCCAGATGGACATTGCTCCTAGCCGACCGACCTTAAGCACGCACTTTCAAAGCAATTAAGTGGACGAGCGCCTCCGATTTCCTAGCCGAAAATGCAATCAACGAGCAACCAATCATAGACACCACATCCCTTCCGCATTTACTGATTTACAACATCGACCAAGAACAATGGGAATTATACTTGATGGTTCATCCAACTATCGAGGTCATGAGTAGAATACTTCTCATATCCCCGAATGGCGAACACACACCCTTACCCATTAAACTGGACTTCGACGTAACAAACAACGCAGCAGAATACGAAGCATGCTTGCACGGCCTCCAAGCAGCGCTTGTACTCAACGCCCGCAACATAAGAGTCTATGGGGACTCCTCCCTCATAATCAACCAAGTGTCCGGAGCATGGAAGATACTTAACGAAAACCTAGCATTATACCAAAACAAAATACAAGAGCTCATAAACGAATTCTACCACGAGAATTCATACACCTCCCACGCCGAAGAAAAACCACCGCCGACGCGCTTATCCAAACTCGCGTCCCTAATCAACATACCCCCGGGGATGGAAACTCTACCCATTGTCGTGGAAAGACGAAACGAACCCGCATACATCTGTGACATCGAAACCGAGGAAGAACAAACCGACCCTTGGTACCAAGCAATCATCAACTACAAAACAAACGGCGAATACCCGCCAAACACCGACAAACGGGCCAAGCGAGCCCTACGCCTATTATCATCACAATTCGTGCTGGAAATGGGAAGATTACTCAAAAAGACGCCTCAAGGTACACTTCTCTTGTGCGTCGGCCACAAGAAAGGACACGAAATCATGTCCCAAGTACACGATGGCGAAGCGCGACCACACATGAACGCATCGAGCCATGTGAAACAAATCATAAGGCTAGGATGGTATCGACTACCATGGAAGCCGATCACAAGAAAATATGTCAAACATTGTCATAATTGCCAAATCTTCGCGAACGCATAACATATACCACCTTCACCGCTATACGCTTTAACATCACCATGGCCCTTCTCCACGTGGGGCATCGACGCCATCGGCAAAGTACAACCCAGTAGGAGCAGGAGGACACCGCTTCATCCTCGTGGCCATCGACTATTTCACCAAATGGGTCGGCCGCATCGCATCGCAAGCTAGGCACAAAAGAAGTCGCAAAATTCATACAAAACAACATCATTTGTCGCTATGGCATACCACACGAAGTTCATTAGTGACCAAGGCACGCACTTTCAAGGGGAAGTCGAGCCACTTCTTCTCAAATACAAAATACAACGACACAAGTCATCACCCTATCGACCGCGAAACCAATCCACAAGGCAGAGGCAAAGAAACAAACCGTCAGATCAATCCTTAAAAGATGATCGACACCGCCACGATCGGCCCCACAAAATCCCATTTGCATTATGGGGATATCGCACCACAATCCGCGACACCCACGTGCATGACACCCTATTTCCTAACCTACTGAATGGAAGCCGCTCAACCCGTAGAAATCGAAATGCAATCCCTTCCGGATCCTCATGGAAGCGCATATCCTGGCCGAATGGGCACGCCGAACGCCATTTAACAACTCATTCTCTTAGACGAAAGACGACTACATTCACTAAGCACAACAATGTATCAATCTCGCCGCAACGCGCTTACAACAAACGGGTCAAACCACTAAACATTAAAGTGGGTGACCTAGTACTCAACCGTCCGAGCACCATTACCAATGACCCAAGGGGGAAATTCAAACCCAATTGGGCCGGACCGTACTTGGTCAAGGACATCCTTCCCGGAGGAGCAGTAACGTTAACTGACCTTGACGGTCAAGACTTCCGACTACCAACAAATCTTGATCAACTCAAGAAATACTACCCTTAAAAAAATTTGCAATGTACTTCACAAAGAGGACAAAACTCGCTCTCGCATGAGAGAACTACGCCGCTTGATTCCACGCACCTTTGTGGATACGTAGGCAGCCTTTGCAAAGAGCTCAACCGAATCACACGAACTACGCCGCTTGATTCTCAGATTCAAAAAGGTGATACGAGGGCTTATCAAAAGCACAACCGAACTTTTTCTAGCACGCATGCCCAAAGCTTAAAAAGGTCAAGGGCGTTGCACTCACAAAATGACACGCTCAAAGCTTAAAAAAGTCGAGAGCACAGTCAACACAAAACAAAACACGAATCCAAGTACAAAGCTTAAAAAGGTCGAGGACTTAAAGACAGAACAAGTCAAACCAACGAATCCAAAGCTTAAAAAGGTCGAGGATTTAAGACAAAACAATTCAAAACGCACAAGTCCAAAGCTTGAAAAGGTAGAGGATTTGAGACAAAATACAAGTGTTCGAAGCTTAAAAAGGTCGAGAACATTTGAAAACAAAACAAAGAAAACAACGAGACAAGACAAAAGCAAATCAATTCTATTTTATTACTTTACTTAGAATTTTCCGCAATCTAGAAAGGAGCTAGGAACAAGCCTCCTTAGCCCTTTATTCAAATCTAAAACATGTATTTAAATAAAGGAATCTTTCTAAACTAAACAAAACAAACTACTCAAGTCTTTTTCTGACGCTTCGGGTTGACCTCTTCATCTTCAAGAGGCCGATCCGCCACAACTTTCGACCTAAGGACGGGAGTAGATCTCTCAAAACCTGGGGCCTCGACGGATCCTCATCCCGCTTCAACTGGGCTCCTCGATCCTTGGCCCAAGGCGATCTTTAACTGGCCACCTTCGGCCCAAGTTTTCCCGCTACGGCCTCAAGAAGAAACACCTGCACTAACAAGACAAAGATCACCATAGTCCCTCCTTTCAAGACCGCCTCATACGCCAAGGAGGGCCTTGGCCCATTCTTTTTCCCTCCTCCTTTGATTCTCACGCTCCTTAGGATCATTGGAACCACCACTCACCGCATAGAAGTCCGTGAACACCTGGCCAGACTCTATATGCTCCTAAGACAAACCCCAAGTAACACCTGGCCCACCACCCCTGATCCAAGCATCAATCATCCGTTGTTTAGGACAACAACCCCTCCAACCTCGAGTATCCTGCCGTATGGTCCGCAAGAAGTTCGATTTGCCTCTTCAAGCCGAAGAGGATGAATCCATACACCCCGCTCAAACCCAAGCACAACATCAACCCGCGAGCCGCTGCTCGCCACACCGACGGTGCCAAGTACCTCCGTAATACCCCACCACGAAACATACCAACGAACGCCGCTTCCTTCACAAACCCCGGGCAGAGCTGGAGTGAACGCCTCCGAGGGTTAGCCCAATCCATCTTCCGAGACGCCGCCCCCGCCGCCAAGACACTTCCAGGAAGAGCTCTATACACACTCACTCTCCATGAGCCAAACGTTGAGAATCCTAGCGCAACCCTCAGACGAGCTCGTGACGATTAGCATAACTGGCTGCCTAAGCCCAAAGATAGTCTCCGCTAGGATCAACGCAGGCGATCATGTCCCTCTCCATCTCTTCGACAACACGAGCATACCTCGCTCCCGAACACCCCGCCTGGCATGGACCCCGCAAAGCATAACGATGAACCAAACAAAAGCAAGGGCCCTCCGCCAGAACGGTCCGAAATACTAGTATCACTTTATTCATATATCGCTGACACAAGAGAAGCATGTTCACCTTGCCTCCTCAAACAAACTCGCAAAGATGAGCGTTTGTCATCCCAAGGAAGTTTCGCAACATCCCGCTGTAACAAAGCTCACTCCTCACGACCACGTGAGTAGTCCGCTTTCGACCATCCAAAGAATGGCCGAGAACTCCTCCATCAAAGGGCACACCTCTCCCGGAAACCTAAAAACATGCAAGCTAGATCCCAATAATCTAAGCACGAATCAAGGAAGTCTACATCGACTTTCATTTGACGAAGCCAATAAAAACACCCGCACCATCATCATACACCGCCTTCTTCATCCCGAACCCAAGGAAGACGCCCACCTCTTCAAAAGAGCATCAAAATGCTCCTCCATTTTCTTGGACACAAAAAAAAATAAAACTTTTATAAATATGCCTAATATATTTGTGAAAGCAAAATCCTAAAGCAAAAGCACAAAGAAGAAAGTGATCGTGAATGAAGATTATGGCACGCACTCCCTCTCCTTATATAGGAAAACAATATCCAAATATGGAAATACAAATAATAGCAGCCAAAGCAACAAACCGCATGGCTCTATGCGGTTTGACACCAAACCGCATAAGCCTATGGCTTTTTTCCCTTGCAACCGCATAAGCCTACGCGGTTTAGGGTCGGGTTTTTCTCAAAATTTTCCTAATTTCGCCTTTCCTAAAACACTACAACCTACTTTGGGCTACGACATTCTTTCGTTGTTCCCCATACATCAACATCACGCTCACTTTAGCAATTCCGATTCTTACCACGAGTCAACGATAACATTTTTCGTGATTCACACGAGCTCATTTCGCATTTAAAATGAACTTTTTGCAAAATATTTTCACAATCTAAAATGAACATCAACGCATCCCACTCTCTGGAATCATATCATTTCTTCAACCAAGCCCACCAAACAAAGTTTACCGACGGTTCAAGCTACTACAACAAAGTTCAAAGTTCAAGCTACAACGACATGTACATAAAGGTTCATACAATCTTTAAATACACAAATTCACTCTGGTGATTTGGCGCTTATACTCGCCGAACTCACGCTGAACTGACCGAGCTGCCTCACTGGCTCGACACAATCACACTGGCTCTGCCAAATTCAAGCCATCCTCCACCTGCTATTATACGCCATAGCTTCTTATGCGCTCCTTAGCGACCTCCACGAAACACAACACAAACACAGCTCACACTTTTTCTCCATTTTGCCTTAATTTCACTCAAATTAAGTCAAACTTAGGGGGAAATTTCAAACAATCAGAATCCACCCCACTTTACCTTAATTTCACCCAAATTAAACCAAACCGGGAGGGTAACACAAAAACGACTCTCACAAGTTTGATCATCGATATACCTCATACCTCGATCAAACCGGGGCTTATACACATACATACAATCACACAAGTACATACCTTCTTCACCTTGCTCGTCCCAAATTGCCCATGCCCGCACAAGAGTCACCGCAAGTACGCTCTGCAGAACAAAGGTACGACTGACGCCCGAGTCATCATACTCGATAGTAGTAGTGGAAGTCATCAGCCGCTTCCGCCATCTCTGGATCAAACTCCTCGCAAACAAATACAAACGCACACGCCGTGGAAATTTTTCGCAAAATTACCCTACGCACCCCCAAACACCGGCACACATACCTCAATCTACCACAAGCAAGCCGAGACTTAGCAAATGGGCATAGTCTTCCCCAGATGCAGGAGGCTCACCGACTCTCCTCTCCATACAACGCCACACGATCCTCGAGCAGAAACCCTCGCCGAACAGACCTCTACGGATCCTTAGCACCACCGAGTCGCCACCCGCTCGAAAGACCAAACGCTCTCCAAGGTACCAAACCGATCCATACGGCGTCGCTATGAACAAGCGCTGGGTCTCTCGCACCGCAAACCTAGCCCCAATGCCCTCAGGAATATCCCTGTACTGGCCCCACGGGAACGGCACGAACTACAAACAGAGACAAGACAAACACTCATGAACACAATCATTTTAAGTACACTCTATTTAAAATGGTTCAAGCACAAACCTCATCAAATCGCATTCGGTTCAGACGATCCCTAACATCATCATACGACCAATTAAATGCAAAGACGGTTACATCGCACCCAAGCACGCATCACGGGTACTCCTCACGATCCGCGACAAAGACGCTGGGGAAGCAGAAAAGGAAAGTGGCTAAGAATCCACGACTGCACACAAGAAACAAAAACATGTTACAAGGACAAAAGACAACAAAAGTGAACAACAATGCACCTAAGACAACAACGAAATCAATACGTACCTCCATCAAGAAGCCAGGCGCGACTAAGGACAGTCGCGACCCTCGATCCATGACCATGGCCTCACAAAGATCCATGCAGAAACGAATGCACAAGCCTGCAGACTGGCTACCTCCAACGTCCCGATTGCATTCCAATCCAGGAGATGCATAAGGACCGATGTCGAGGCCCGCTCACCCTTGTCGCCGAAGTACCCGGCGCTCACAAACCACCACATCCTCATACGAGCATTCTGCTCGTCACTCCACTCCGAGGGGCCATACTCGGTCTTCCCTCAAAATACTCCAAGATATAGCTCGCCTTGAAGGTATAGGGGGCGACCACAAATCACCTCCAAACCACCGCCAACCGCGGCGGTACAACCTCGCCCACAACGGACGGCGCAAACTCAAAATCCATGTCGCGATCCCCAAACGGCAGCCTCTGCGATGACCGCTGCATCGTGACAAGGTAATACCTGGCCAAAGCCAGGCATATGGAACGCCGCCGTGGTGTCCCAATACCTATCCATGAAGGCCCCGATCAACATCAGTTCGCGCCCGCTTCTTCCTCGCAATCTCCCTCCAATGGCCAACCAATCCGCCAAAAGCACTACGCAACACCTGCTTTGCGCCAAAGCCTCTCCTCAGCACACATTGCGGACGAGACGCCCGAGAAAGTCCTCATCGCCCTTATCCCAACCCATCGCCGCCGATAGAAACATGTCTCTCCGGAGCAAAGCGTAAGGTTGTGGCTATCCCAACCCTTCGCGAAAGCCCTGCTCGCGACGTGATTTTCGCGCCTAGAGCTACTCGCCCTAGGCGCAACCTCCTCAACCTCCTCCTCAAGAACCTCCATCTCGCCTTCCACCATCCACCGCCTTCGAGCAAGCTCGTCCTCAGGATCACGCACAGGAACATTTCTCCCACGGCCCCTACCTCGTGACTGACCACGTCTCGTGGGCAGATCACGAGGGTCAGCTTCCCTCTCACTACGTGCACGCCTCAAGCCGCTCGAGCTAGAGGCTCCCTCAGTCCTCGAACTAGCACTCTTACGAGATCTCGATCTCGTAATACGACTAGAACCTTCCCCTGCAACCAAACACAACCATTACATACAGCTATAATACATGCAAGTATACAACTTGGCATACACATACTCAAATACACACAAATAATACACACATAATACATATACATCCCTTAACACATTGCACTATACGCCCTACAGAGCATTTTTAGGCCTAATTCATAATTAAGCCGAAAACCGTTCTCTACATTTCAAAATCACAACTTTATGGTTTCTACGCGCCATAATAGCCCCCAACAACAACCCCTTACAAGCAATTGCATTTTGGTCACTCCGATCAAAAACCCCTAATTCGCCCTAATTACTCCGTATAACTACGACTTAAGACGGCGATTTGAAAGCCTTAACTCGACTTTTTCGCAAAACTAACGTTATAGGCATGCTATACTCGCTATGGGCATCCTACACCGAAGTTTAATTGAAATTCGGTCGAAAATCCGGTTCGCTGCCCGAAACCTAATTCGACGCTTTTCACACAAAGACGGTCTAAATCACAATCAATTCACACATACACGTTCACATGGCATAATGCAACACAATGACGTCAATTTCAAGCATTCAAACGGCAAATTTCAAGCAAAACTCGGGTTTTCATTCAAAACCCGTCTTTTCAACATTTCAAGGCAAAACTACCTAATTACAACGACAAATAACGTAAAAGCAAGTTAAAATGGAGCATTACCTCGTTCCATAGCAAGGCAACGCAAGAAAAATGAGCAAAAACGGTTGAGAAATCGAAAAATGGTGTTTTTAGAGTATGAAAAACCGAAATGAGTATAATGAGCAAAGTCACTACCACTGCGCCTTATATAGCCTCAATGCCATCAGGAAACCGCATAAGCTTATGCGGTTTGTCCCCTGAACCGCATAAGCTTATGCGGTTTGGCCCCTTGGTTTTTCTCGGGTTTTTCTCGTTTTACGCCTACTTTTCGATTTCTAACTCATCCTAGCTCCCATACAACCTGGCACGCCTGCGGTTGGGTCAAGGCATCACTCACAACTCGCCATACGCCAGATATTAAGCATTTAATATACTGCATGTAAGCTATACACGAACGCTCTTCACGAGCATCACATCATTTTCTCCTCCACTAAGGCAATCATATGCAACTACAACTACATAGACACTCCTCTACGAGCCCAAGCACAAGTACTCCGCGATATACACCTAACTCCAAGCATTTCACTCTACATAGACGCTCCTGCGAGTTCAAGGACAAGCATTACACACGCTCTTTCACGAGACCTACACTAGCACTTATCCAAACATCTTACAAGCATATGCACTCCGCGCTTTAGCCCCCACGCATTCGCAAAGACATGCGCTCTTTCACGAGACCATACGAAGACGCTACAAGCAAAGAAGACTATACGATACCCAACATATACAAGACGACGACATCAACATCAAAGAAAGGCATTAGCAACAAGCACGGCGAAGACATCCAAAGAGCGAGAGTTCTTATAGCATGCACGACCGCCAAGTCCTTAAAATGCGCACGCCTCCCCGCTTAGCCCTGGTTCAAGTCCTCGCCTCACCCATGGACACATGCTTCGCTCCACGATCAGATCGAGACCGTAATGGTCCTGATATGGTCGTGGAGTTTGACTAGCGCTCTAGTCCGAGCTCGATCAAACCGGGGCCGTAGATACCCATATCCGTACCCTCCCAACAAAAACCCTGTGATGTAACACGGACTTTTATTACGCATGCTTTAACGTTGACTTTTACGGTTCTAACTAATGTCGAATTCATTTTGAGTCGTTTTAAATGTTAAAATGGTTGAGGTCGCATCACATCACACTTAAATAAACGTTCATTTTGTCCATTTGGAGTCTAGCTAGGTCCTTGTCCTGCTTCATTTGGCATGAGCTTCGCATTTGCACTACAATTGGCCCTTTTACATTAACAAGGTCTAATTCAAAGATTCCTAAATTCCTAAATTTAGGCCCTAGAGCTAAAACCGCTATTTAGCCCCCTCTACACAAAATACAGCTTCACGCCTTAGCTTATTTCACAAATCTATGCAAATACACCCCTTTATTTTTCCTGTCTGCCCGAAACTGAAGCCCAAACCCAAGCCTTTGGCCCGCACTCCAAAGCCCCAACACCACAAAATATCTCAGGATTATCCTAGCCGCTTTCTTGAGCCACACGCCCAAATTATCACGTAATCTTTCAAAGATTTCACAAACCGAAACTAGGAAATTAGGCCTAGAACCACACCACCAAACCGCACAGCCTTATGCGGTTTGGAGGGGAAACGGCATAAGCTTATGCGGTTTGCCACTGCAACCGCATAAGCCTATCACGGTTCCTCTGGCTTGTTTTTATTCCCCGCTTCCTAATTCCCCCGAGGTTTTTAGTATATATAGAGCCCTATACCCTGACCTCGAACACACAATTGGCAATCAGAATACATCTCTCTCTCTCACAAAACACAATTTATCATCAGATTTCACATCTTACACACTTCTAAACACCCTCAAAGCCTCAAGCACTCAAATCCTTGAGTTCAACACACCATCCCGTGTTGAATTCATCTTCCTTTTTAGTTCAAGAAGCGAAGCTCTCGCCAGATCCAAGCGCCAGACAAGGTAGGTACCGATCCACTTGGATCAAAGCTTTTTCTTATTTTCTATGGACTAACAAAGGGGACTACACTCTAGCGCCCCCCCCGGCTTTGGCACCCGAGCGCGCTTGCCTTCCAAGTGTTCTTATTACTTCGGGTACACTCCATATCCGATGACACGCCAAAGTCGCATAAACAACCGACCTTTTAAAATAAACCAATGGACAATTGAACTTTATTTTATTTGCATGCATCTTGCACCTTTCTGTCTTGCATTAAAATCAACTTAAACAATGAATTCGACCTTTAATCGAACTGTATTCGTTAACAAGTTAAACATGCTAAACCGAGGGTTTTAATCAATCTTTTTGCATCTGCAGATCTGCATTCTTTTACAACCTTATCGCACTTGTACGTAGCGATAACATTAGCTCAAATATCATCTTACAAGGATTGTTCTAGGTCAGTAGAGGCTATTTTTACATAGGCTTTTCTAAAAGGTTTTTATAAATCATTATTTGAATTAACTCTTTTTTCTAAAGTACCTCACCCCTAATCCAACTGGTTTCACAAGCCTTAGATCTAGGGGTGTCGGCGTGCTCCAAAATCTAAGAACATGTTTTTAACTTAGAACATGGTAGCGTGTTCCTATTTTCCGCGATAAATAGGTGGCGACTCCATAACAGCTTCTAAAGGTTTTTCTAACTTAATCTTTTTAACTTTAAAATCCGCCTAAGCAAGACGCCGAAGTTGGGTCCGATCCTGGTTCCACACTCGCCACCGCCACCGGACGCAGAGCCCATCCTCGCGACCATGCATCAGTGATTTGGTTATTAAGTACGACCAAATCCTGCATCGTGGTATCCTGTCCTGGGATAAACTGGGCATAGCCCATTTGCCTTCTCACCCTCAGAGGATGAATGAACACCCCAATGTCAAAACCACACGATGACTCCTGGCGCTATCGCCAACCGCAGATCGCCTGGTCACGGAGGTAACCTCCCACCATGGCACAACCCAACGAATAGCTGACGCCCTCACAAAGTAGAGAAGTAATCACGAGGACGCCCATTGGGACCCATCCATCTCACACCCCGACTAGTTACGCCTGCCGCCGTATAGGATGCGCCGTAAGGAATGGCTCCAAGTACACTCAAACGTTCCATCAGCCAGACCTGCAAAATGACGGGACAACCACGATAAGCATGCACTCTATTACACGCCCGATCATCTAGGCCCAAGATCGTCTCCGCAAGGATCAACGCCGCAGGGTTGTACCCCATCTCCATCTGCTGCACGACGCAGACCAAACGCGCCTCGCCAAACCCCATCGCGTCCACTGAATCGGGGAACATGAAACAGTGCACAAGGCAAAGAGCCAAAGCCCTCCTACGAGCAACAGCGCCAATGCTCCCATCATCATAATTCATAAACTGACGTAGCCTGATCATATTCAAGCGCCCATCCAGAACAAGTCCTCCGCCTCGCCTCGCCATCTTAAGGAAGTTTTGCATGTTCCTTTGATAACCGAAGCTCGATTTAACACACACCGGAGTCACAAACATGTCCAACCTCTGATGGCAGCAAACTCCTCGACTAGGGGGCACACTTCCCCGTCAGGGAAGCGAAATACATGATAGGCCAGGTCCCAGTAATACAGACAGGCATCCAGAAACTCAGGCTCCATCCGAACCTGCCTTAGGCCTAGGAATATGCCCAAGCCACAACCCCTGAGGTTCCTCTTCTCGATACCCGATAGCATAGCACACCACATCCTCACAAGTCCCTCCAAATGCTCCATTACTCACAAAAAAGACAACGCTCTGCTGAATATTACAAATACTATTATAATGCGAGTAATGAAATTGCAAAATAAGACGAAGTATGAAGTGTGATTGAGGAATGGATGAATGAACTAACACGAGCATCCTTCTTATAGGCAACGTCTTCAAGAGGCAACGACACGAAGTATAATCGCTAGTGAACCAGCGATTAACCAAAAAATCAAAACAAAAAGCCAAAAACAACCCAAAAATCGCCAGAAAACTGGCGATTTACACAAAAATCGCCATGATCGGGCGATTTTCACATAAATCGCCGCTTTAAAGCGATTTTTGTGAAAATCGCTGGTATACAGCGATTTTCGTGGCTTTTCCGGACAGATTTGACGCGACGATCGCGACACCGCCTTGCGACCACGAGTTGCGTAAAGTTTTTCACAAATTTCACGACCCCGCTTTTACTTTTTATGACGATTATCGATTACGTTTAGATACCGGCTTTACGTCATATTGGGTCATTTTGTGATCGACTCTCGACTAATGTTTTGCACGTACGCTTCACAAAATTCAACCGTCACATTTCGTAAGCTTACGTTAAAGCACGACGTTCTTAATTCACATTTTACGAACGTCAAAAACACCTTTTACGGTCTCACAAAATTCAACCGTCACATTTCGTAAGCTTACGTTAAAGCACGACGTTCTTAATTCACATTTTTACGAACCTCAAAAACGCCTTTACGGTCTCACAAAATTCAATCGTCATTTTTCGCAAGATTACGATAAAGCACGACATTTTCAATTAACATTTCTATGAGCGTCAAAAGCGTCTTTTACGGACTCAAAATATTTTCTCCAAAAGGCATGTTTTGTAAAATTTTTTACGTATGCATGTGCTTACTACAAGTAAGCCAATCTCAATCGAGATTTGTGTTCTTTTTACGACTAACAATCTAATTGCAGGAACACTAGATAAGCATGTCGCGAAGGTTTCAAGTGAAAACGACAACACAAGCAGTCGTACTACAAAACGAGGCAAAAATAACCAATAAAGCTTCCAGCACCGCACGCATGATCATTAATCACGAAAGCTACGCCAACAGGAGCGCTTACCATAGTCAACAAATACACCTACTACATAATCAAAGCGCGCGTACGAGGTCACGTAACCTACTCATGTCAAGCCATGGACGCGAATCAACGTCGTACGATTCCTGCAAATATGACCAAATACCAAAACACGCACGCAAGGTCACAGGGCCTTTTCGCGTCAAGCCGCAGTCACAAAAATGGACCTCACGTGGACCCCTACATGTCCAAATACATACAAATATAACCACAACATAAAACAAGTCCATAAAAATAAGCCTACGATCCTAGCATACATCCCAAATCAATTAGCTTGATCTCGACGACCGAAGCCCGCGACGCAACGAATCAACTGAGCACGGTAGCTAGCCTAGCTCGCCACGCCGCAACTCAAACTCCGCCAGAACGCGCCTCCTCACTCGCCCGCCTCTAGCTCTATCTCGACTTCACGCGATCGCACCGCAACTCAAGCATACTGCGCCTTTGCAAAGCGCGACCGCTTTATCATTAAAAGCCACGCGCCACCGGTTAGCTACCCTCCATAAATTCTTGTGAATATCCACGGTCACCTGCAAACAAATACGGCCTTCATATGCTCAAACTGGGGGCTATAATCAAAAGCAGCTTCATTTCAAGTTTGACTAACGATTTTAGGACAAAATCTAACTCAAACTGGGGGCTATAATCAAAAGCGACTGCTTCCAAGTTTGACTAACGATTTTAGGACAAAATCTAACTCAAACTGGGGGCTATAATCAAAAGCAGCTTCGTTTCAAGTTTGACTAACGATTTTAGGACAAAATCTAACTCAAACTGGGGGCTATAATCAAAAGCAGCTTCGTTTCAAGTTTGACTAACGATTTTAGGACAAAATCTAACTCAAACTGGGGGCTATAATCAAAAGCAGCTTCATTTAAAGCTTGACTAATGATTTTAGGACAAAATCTTACTCAAGCTGGGGGCTATATACCACATGACACGCAAACAGAGAACACAAGCCATACCTGCTTCACCCGAGGGCTCCAACTATCCATGCCAGCGTCAGTCACCGCAGATAAGTACTGCGGTAGTGGTATCGAATGCCGACAGCCATCATCATGCTCAAAATCCAAGCTCTCGTAGAAAGGAGGAGGCTGGAACTCAAGGTCAGGGTCACGTGGCTACAAGATACAAAAATCACGATCAATTTTTGCTTTTTAAGCAAATAACATACACAAGCAAACGCGAAAACAACAGCAAACCTCAATGACAGCAGGCGCCAAAGCAAGACGCGCCCACGATTTAATAATCCTCATCCAAATTTCAAGAGAATCCGACTCACCCTCGTGATATACATCACGACGAACATCAGCATCCGGCGTCTGAACAAAAAGGACCTTAGGAGGAGATGCAGGCACAACAAACTCACCCCTGGCCATCTGCGCTGACAGACGCTCACCTAAGAACCAATAGGAATCATACTGAGTCGCGATGTACAACCTCTGTGTATCGCGAAAAGCAAAGCGAGTCGCGATCGACGCAGGGATATCCGCATAATTTGCCCAAGGGTTACGAACAAACTGCAGAAAAAGGAAATAAATCAAGACCTGCAACCACAATCAAAGCCGGAACACAAAGCATAAAAAGGAATACGGACTCTTTATACCTTATCAACAGTCATCCCGTTGAACCGCGCTCGAGCATCCTCATAGGTCAAGCGAATACCTTTCCTATTTGCCGTCGCATACGCGTGAAAAGCAGGGTACTCCGCCTTCACGGAAAACTTGTCGGGAAGCAGCGACGGGAAATGAGCATAACACCAGGACTACACAAAAACAGAAAATGCATCACTAAAGGAAAGGAAAACAGTAGCAAAACAATAGGGCATCACAAAAAGGAAAGACCAAAACAAACACACCTCCATCAGCAAGCCAGGGCCAACCAAGGACGGTTGAGACCCATCATCGATCCGATCAGGCCGAACCGCGTCCCTGCAGAATCGAATCAGGAGACCCATAGCAGGAGTAACCCAGTCAAAATCACCCAATCTGGACAAGTCCCTCAGCGCCATTAAAACAGCAGTTGACGCCCGCTCTCCTTTATCTCCAAAGTGAGTGGACGTCAGAAACCACCATAGCCACAACCGAGCATTCTGCTCATGACTAACCTCGTTCACCTGCTTCTTTCCCTTGCCCTTAAAATAATCATCAAACCATGATGTCCGAGGCTGAAAAGTGTGCCTCTCGTCCCTCGCACACCTAATACCGCCCCCGATCAAACGAACAACCGTAGGGCTCGAGATAGCAGGGCGTACTCTGTCCCACTTAATCACCTCCTCTCCATGGGGAAGCCCCGAAACAATCGCAAGAGACGAGAAAGTAATGCCAACCTCGTACCCTGGCATATGAAACGTGTTAGTGGTGTCCCCGAACACGCTTAGAACGCTCGGAAGCACGAAGGTGCGAATTCACGTTCTTCTTCCGCGCCTCCTTCCACTTTGACACCAACGGACCAAAGGCTGTGCCAAGGATTATTTTCTGCGACTCAGGAGACAACTTCTTGTTAAAACAATCTATGACAGTACGAAAACCAGAAAAGGTCCTCATATTACCCAGCTCGAAGCCAACCTTCACCCGGGTAGACAAATGCTCCAAGGTGTTCCAAACTAAGCTTACACCATCCCAATCTCGCAACCTTCGCCTACGCCTCGGGCCACGAGGAAACGATGGCCTCAAGCCCACTCATCAACCACGCCCATGAACATATTTTGCGCGAAGAATCGGCCTCAGATCAAAGATCACCACCACCTACGGCACCAGCACGGCAAAGACCACCTCCAACATCACCCGCAACCTCACCGCATCATCCACAACCTCGCTTCATCATCTTCCCCGCTCCTCCTGCTCGTGGATATCCTTAAAAGCATCCTCAAGTCGACGCGGCGGACCACATCTCGGCTTATCAACAGCAGGGTCATCTTCCTCCTCAGCCTCGTCAGAGCTCACCTCCCCCGAAACACCACCACTACTACCCTCACCTCGCTCACAACTACCACTAGCCTCTGGCACGCACGGCGACCACGCCGTCCGAACACCACCCTCGACCACCAACAACATCGCCTACTTTACGCTCCTACTAGGCCTATCATTCTTGCGTCCATCCCCACGACCTTTACCTCGACCCTTCCCGGCAGACACCAATCGCTCAGGAACCCCACGTCCACGCCAACGCCATGCAAAGGTACAGGCTCGGCTCCAAGCTCACTAACAAGGCCCCAGCAACCTCGGAAGAACCTCACGTCCACCAACGGAAGGCATAGGTAACTCTATGGTCGGCTCCACAAGAACTCCGATCACATCCGCAACACGCCCCGCATCACCAACAGAAGGCCCTGTCGGCTCCACCGGAGGGCTGTGGTCACTAATGGAAGGCATAAGAGACTCCTAATGCCCTCGCACCTCATTCCTCAGCGTCAAAGCAGGAGGAGTCTTGAACAAGTCAGACTGAGACGGGCCCTCAGAAGTCGCTAAATGATGACGCAGCTCTGACATTGGAGTACGCTCCTCCCCAGTAACAGTAAAGTCAATATTCTCGATGACATCCTGCATAGCACTGGTCGTAGGTATCACGATCTCAGGGTCACCTACATAGATTCAAGAACAATCTTAAGCTACGCAGCCATATGATGATACAAAAATGCAATTCAATTAAAGCAAGTTCATGACCAACAGAAGGATGCACGTGCACAAAGGTAACAGAAAAGCAAGCCTTAGGCCTATCTTTGACAGAAAGGGCTAAAAGGCGAAAAGAAATACAGAAATGCATTTTTAATGACACAGACACGATACCTACGACATACACATTTAATCCAAGGAGCAAGGATGCACAAGGACAGAGAAAAATCAAGCAAAACAGCAGAAAACAATCTTCAGGCCTATCTTTGACAGAAAAGGCTAAAATGAAGCAGAGACCCGAAAATGCACAGCCAGACACATATCCAACGCAGCGACATACACAAAGAACTCAGAGCAACGATGTGCAAAAGCAAAGAAAAAGCAGACGAAACAGCAAAAAACAAGCTTTAGGCCTATTTTTGACAGACGAGGCCAAAACAACGCAAGAGTACAGAAATGCTCATATTATGACACGTATACGATATATACGTCATACACAACCAATACAAAGAGTTAGAAAGTACAAAAATGACAAGAGACCAAGAAAAAAACAAAAAAATACGCTTTAGGCTTATTTTTGACAGATAAGGCTAAAACGGCGCAGAGACACAGAAATACCCAGTTCGTGACACGTATGCGACATACAAATCATAACGAACACCCACAAAAAGTTTCGTACAAAAATCATGTCCCGAGCACCTCGATTGAATAGCTTTTGCAAAACGCACGCAAGCTACAAAAACGGCCTTTTCATGGCCTTTCCTTGACCAAAGAGGCCCTAGCTTCCCACGAAATAACATCCTAGCCAACCTAAACGGCCTACATGACAATACGTCTTAGACTCGAAGCACGAGAAGCAAGGAAAACGGTTTCAAGAAGCCTAGCCCAATTACACAAAAACGCTCCAAAACGCTCCAAAACACCTCCAAATCACGCATGCTCAACAAAAATGGGCAAGCCATACACCATACAAGTCATCATGACCCAAGCAAAAATTTTCGACAAGTTTCGGAACCAAAAAATTTCGACCCAAGAAACCGTCTCCACACAAAAACACACGAAAATTACAGATTTTCAAACCGTTTTTCGCACACAAGACACCCATAGCCTCATCATTAGCATACAACGACGTTTCAAAAACAACCAAGCCAATTAGTGTCGTTTTACACGACAAAAACAGAGCAAAACCCCGACAAAACCCCCTGTCACACGGTTTTTAGCCCAAAAAACCCGACTTTCGCGCCAATTTCGACGAAACAAATTTACCCAAGCATTATACTACTAATGGGTAACCTACATTGAAATTTTGAGCGTATTCCGAGACAAAAACGAAAAATGACCAAAATGCCCTTGGCCTTCTACACGAAAAACGGCCCTAATACACGGGTTTTGCACATACAATCGTCAACAACAGCAAGACAAGCCTCTTAATGCTCCCAAGTATCAATTTCAAGCAACAATGATAACAAAATTCGAATCATGCAAGACGGTTTAACATAAACCCTAAAAAACGAATTTTCAGTTAAAACTGACTCAAACCGACTTCAAAACACGAATTAGCAACTTGATGGAGTGCATACCTTGGTCCATTGCATAACTTGGCGGAATCACGAATTTTGGTTGAAAAATCGCTGAGAACAAGTTTTTCGATTTGGGTATGTTTTGTGTTTTGTTTCGGCTGCCCTCCTCTTTCTCCCCTCTACCCGTGTTTTTGAGCCAAGGGTCACACACACACACACTAAATCGCCAGACCTCTGGCGATTAAGTGGTCAGGCGCGGGTCAATTTTTAGTTTGGACTGGTTATTATGGTCCATTACGCTATTAATTCACTTTTTTATGCACTACTTTGATAAAACACGAAAATACACATGCTTGTTACGAGCCAAGAGCCCAAATTTTACAAAATAACAACACATATACACTCTGTACGAGTCACAAGATCAAAAAACGTATATTTCCCACAAGTCAAATACGTATATTTTTCAAAACAAATACACTCTTTACGAGTTACAAATCAAAATACGTATACTCTTCACGAGTTAAATACGTATATCTTTCAAAACAAATACACTCTTTACAAGTCACAAAATCAAAATACGTGTATTTCCCACGAGTTAAATACGTATATTTTTCAAAACAAATACACTCTTTACGAGTCACAAAATCAAAATACGTATACTCCTCACGAGTTAAATACGTATACCTTTCAAGACAAATACACTCTTTACGAATCACAAAATCAAAATACGTATACTCCTCACGAGTTAAATACGTATGCCTTTCAAAACAAATACACTCTTTACGAGTCACAAAATCAAAATACGTATACTCCTCACGAGTTAAATACGTATACCTTTCAAAACAAATACACTCTTTACGAGTCACAAAATCAAAATACGTATACTCCTCACGAGTTAAATACGTATACCTTTCAAAACAAATACACTCTTTACGAGTCACAAAATCAAAATACGTATATTTCCCACGAGTTAAATACGTATATTTTTCAAAACAAATACACTCTTTACGAGTCACAAAATCAAAATACGTATATTCCTCACGAGTTAAATACGTATACCTTTCAAGACAAATACACTCTTTACGAGTCACAAAATCAAAATACGTATATTTCCCACTGGTTAAATACGTATATTTTTCAAAACAAATACACTCTTTACGAGTTACAAATCAAAATACGTATATTTCTCACGAGTAAAATACGTATATTTTTCAAAACAAATACACTCTTTACGAGTCACAAAATCAAAAATACGTATACTCCTCACGAGTAAAATACGTATATTTTCAAAAACAAATACACTCTTTACGAGTTACAAATCAGAAATACGTATACTCCTCACGAGTTAAATACGTATATTTTTCAAAACAAATACACTCGTTACGAGTTACAAATCAAAAATACGTATATTTCTCACAAGTTGAATACGTATATTTTTCTAAATACACATAAAGCAAAAACAGAATACACACTTTTATTTCAAATCGAAACGCAGATACACAAGCAAGCACGCAGCAGACACGCAAGACGCAGGAGATGGCCAAGCTACAAAACGCCATCAAATGACATCCAAGCAACAGCAGGCCGGCAAGCCCTTAAACACGCAGGACCGACATGTCCTTAAACATGCCGTCCCTCCCCGCATTCCCGGCGCTAAGTCCTCGTCTCTCCCCGACACATATACCTAGCGTCGCCAGGTAGTATCGAGACTGTGATGGTCCGGATACTATCTTCTAAGTTTGACTAGCGCTTTAGTCCAAGCTCAGTCAAACTGGGGGCTCTGTAGATACCCGTATCCGTACCCCCCAAAAGCAAACCCGATGACGAAAAGGACTTTCATGCATGTTTTAAAATGAGACAAAACGGTACATAAGTGTCTAAAACATTTTAGTCATTTTAACGTATTAATTTGAATTTGCATATTTCGTAAAAATGAATATTAATTTAGTCATTTTAAATCGTAAGTCGACACAATACGCACAAGCACGACACAGAGACGCCTCACAAAAATGGCCCAAGAACACAAAAACGACCCACACACACACACAAAAACTACTCAAAACACATAAAAAGGCCCAAGCACCCGAGCGGACCAAAATGCGTCCCGGGTCACATTCTTACAAAACAAAATCCCACAAAGTCGTAAGATAATACGTTACAATATTATTTTACTTCGAGCCAAGATCGAAAAACACGACGAAAAACCGAAACACGAAACACGAAACACGAAAATCGGAACAAAACCAAGTTGATTCAACAACTTGATCAATTTGATCAAATTGCAGCCCCCAAAATCAGAAATCAAGCAGCCTACGACCTGCACACCTACGATAACGTATTACGGCGCAACAAATTTGTCAGGAAAAGAGGAGAAAATCGCCAGAAAACTGGCGATTTACCATAAAATCGCCAGTCCTCTGGCGATTTTATGGTCCTCCTCTGACATTCTGGCGATTTTCTGAAGAATCGCTGGTTCACTGGCGATTTTCTGATCAATTAGGCATAAAACACGAAGCATTTGCTATAAATAGCAGCCCTTGTTCGACCATTTTCATCATCAACTCTTACAACAACAACAACATCAACAATATCATTCTTCATTCAATCATCTAATACACTCTCTAATCAATTCAATTCAATACAATACTTATACTCACAAAAGCCTCTCGCACTTATAAATTTCCACTCTAAAAACCGTCTTTGCATTTCAAGGTAAAGAAATTTTACCTTCCGATTGGACGTTTGAGACTTATAGGGTTACTTTAACCCACCCCGATATTGGCATTAACGAACTCGTATTCGCAATACGATTGTAGTAATTCGAATCAAATGATTCGTCTAAACCCCGCCAATATCGCATAAATGAACGACTCAAAATCACTAAATTAAGCACCCACTTTTACATTATGCAAATTCTCGATTCATGCATTAAATAACGACTAAAACACGGATTCGACATTTAACTGTACCGTTTCAACTAGTCTCTTTAAACATGCAAAACCGAGGGTTTTACAAAATCTTAGAATTGAACACAAGTCGGAAAATAACGTTCATTTATTAATTCAAATACAATGAGTTAGTAATTTTACGTAAATTTCCTATAGCAAATCGTCATAGCTCTGACGGCTTACATTTATTTTATATATTTGTCGAGTCACATATTTGCATTTGTACGTAGCGTCCTATTAGCCCAAATATCGAAATTAAAGCATTTGTTTTCAAATTAGTAAAGACTACTTTTACGTAGGCCTTTTTATTACAGTTTTCAATACACATTTTGTCAAAACTTTAGAAAGGTAACCTCACTCCGAATCCTCTCTGGTTTCACAATAGCCTCAGAAGGATAGGTATCGACGCACCTTGAAATCTGAGACCCTCGCGTCTTATGATTTTAAAATGCGTTGAATAGGTTCCAAATTCCTTTAATATTTGGTGGCGACTCCAAAAACACGTTTTAAAAGGATTTTTATATTTCTTTTATTATCTTCACATGCAATGACATTCCCCCTTTTTAAACAAAAGAACGCTCGAGCGAGTTGAGCTAAGCAAAGCAGCCAAAAGCGAAGATTAGCACGCCCGAGTGAGCTTCTTGCAAAATTTATCATTCAAATTCATTTTTCCCGCGCCGTGCATTCCGCCCCATGACATTTATAGAGGGCGGGCGCGGGCGGGGCGTCGAGAAGGGATCCCCCTAATCCGGTATCCTCAGCACCTGAGTGGATATGATCTAAAGTACGAGCCCAGGAAAGCAATAAAGTCACAGGCCGTTGCAGATTTCATCTCCGAGTTCAGCCCTGCTCAGCAACCTGGAGTAGAGGAGGAGGCCCTGAGCGTGTAATCTACAGGACGAACAGGAACCTGGACGCTGCACGTAGATGGAGCCTCCAACATGAGAGGCACTGGAGTTGGCTTGGTGTTGCAATCCCCGAAGGGGGACGTGATTGTGCAGGCAGTGCGATGCGAATTCCGAGCAACCAACAACGAGGCGGAGTACGAGGCCTTGATACTAGGGCTGAAGTTGGCTAAGGACATGAGAATCAGGAATTTGGAGGTGTTCAGTGATTCACAACTCATCGTGAACCACATGAACGACACCTATGTCGCAAGGGATTCTAAAATGGTAGCGTACCTCAAGGTGGCGAAAGAGTTGGTAGCAGAGTTCGATAGCATCCGGATAACACAAGTTCCCAGGGACCAGAATGTGGAAGCTGACGCCCTTGCCTCGCTGGGGGCAACTTTCAAACCAGAAGAGATATCCAACGTGCCAACAAAGGCACATTCTCGAGTCCCAATCGAATTGTACCGATTCCCCCGAGGAGGAAAGACTTCACACGCACTGGCCGGTCATGGTTCGAGGAAGCAGGGGGGACGCCAAATACAGGTATACAACACTGACCAGATTGGAGGAAACCGTATGTGGAATGGTTGCAGGAGGATAAGCTACCGGAAGATAAAGGGGAAGCCAGGAGCCTACGAATGAAAGCGTCAAGGTTTGTACTCATTGATGGGATCCTTCTTCAAGTCACTCAGACCCTACTTGCGGTGCCTGGGAGAACAGAGGCTTTACCGGTGATGTATGAAATCCACAGTGGCGACTGCGGAAATCATACAGGGGGCAGGAGCCTAGCCAATAAGGCGTTGCGGCAAGGTTACTATTGGCCCACCATGAAGAGGGATGCTGCGGAATACACCAAGAAGTGTGATGCCTGCCAGCGACATGCACCGGTAATGCACCAGCCTGGGGAGCCTCTGCACCCTATCATCTCCCCCTGGCCCTTCATGAAGTGGGGGATGGATATCGTGGGACCGCTGCCCAGGGCCCCAGGGAGCAGGTTATATATGATGGCAGTGACGGATTACTTCTCAAAGTGGATCGAAGCTGAGGCTTATGCGCAGGTGACTGAGCAACAGGTTATTTCGTTCATCAAACGTAACATTATTTGCAGGTTTGGAATCCCTTCAGAGATAATATGCAACAACGGGACCCAATTTATATCCGAGAAAACGCAAGGCTTCTGTGGCGTATACAACATTACCCTGAGGAAGTCAGCACCCAGGTACCCTCAATCCAATGGGCAAGCAGAATCCAGCAACAAGATAGTGATGGACAACCTCAAGAAGAAGTTGGAGGAGATTGGGGGCAAATGGGCTGATGAGCTCCCTTTGGTGCTATGGGCAGACAGAACCACTCCTAAGGTGGCCACGGGCCAGACACCCTTCAGCCTGGTGTTTGGCGCCGAGGCCGTAATCCCGTCAGAAGTCAGGGTCCCCACGCTAAGATATGGGTGCCAAACGGAAGAGGGGAACCAAGCTGCTATGGCAAGCTCCCTGGACACGGTGGATGAACTCAGGGAAAGCGCTAAGATCAGATTAGCGTCCTACAAGCAAGCAGTCGCCAAAAGCTACAGCAGGAGGGTGCGAATCAGGACCCTGCAAGTAGGTGACCTGGTCCTCAGGAAGGTTTTTCAGAATACAAAGAACCAGCGAGCAGGGAAGTTTGCTTACAACTGGGAAGGTCCCTACCAGGTCGAGAGTGTCGTAGGGAGAGGAGCTTACAGGCTAATGACCCTGGAAGGGGAAATCATCCACAATCCGTGGAACATTCTTCATCTCAAAAAATATTATATTTAAAGGGCGCTCAGGGCCCCAGGGACTTCAAGGCTCCCAGCAAACGTTTAAGGGCGCTCAAGGCCCCAGGGACTTCAAGGCTCCCAGCATCGTCACCCAGGTTCCTTTTGCCCCACCTGATTTTCAAAACGCCTGATTTGGAAGGCATCTAGTTTCTTTGTAAACTCGTTTCAAACTATTGTATGTTATTCGAGGGAGTTTCTTTTGAAAAGTTATTTAAACAAATTCCTTTGTCCCTTCAAAAATACTTTGCAAACTTCTAAAAAGCCGTTTTATCTTTGAAATGTTAGGGCAAAAGTGAGGCCTGGTTGGCCCCTACGTTTATCCTCCAAAGAGAGGACTTCGTGCGCGTGGCGACAGGGGACAAACGTAACCCCGTTCCGGACATCCCAGATTCCAGGGCCACCAAGTCACCACTACGAGGCGCGGCATCGGGGATAAACATGACCCCACTTGGACTTAAGACTCCAGGCCGCCACTAAGTCGACTCTAAAAGCATGCATACAAAACAAACGCGCGCGCTACAAACGAACGTAAGTGAAAGCATGGTTGGCCACCATGATTTTCGATTATCATAACTCAAGGTCCCTCACAGCGAA
This sequence comes from Dianthus caryophyllus, assembly GCA_023091065.1. Lineage (NCBI taxonomy): Eukaryota > Viridiplantae > Streptophyta > Magnoliopsida > Caryophyllales > Caryophyllaceae > Dianthus > Dianthus caryophyllus. The sequence goes on along the minus strand of CM041517.1, from coordinate 36,056,643 downwards.
GGACCCTGAGCACATTAGTCAGCAAAATATAATGTTTAATTACAAGCGTCCATAATAGGCACGCCACCCCAAAATAACGAGTTCTAAGCAAAGTTTTAAACTAAGCCGATTAATTACATGGTTGCAGGAATCTGTTCTTGTTCACCGGGCACTACAGCTGATGCATCCAATGCAGGAACTTCCTCAGCAGCGCTGGCCGCTCTATCCCTCAAAGAAGAATGCTCCAAAGAGCCTCACGGCGGTGTCCTCCCCAGAAGATTTCCACCCCACCACTCATCCGCTTCCTCAAAGATGTCCACCTACCTCCTCAGCAGGGTCAGCAGACGCAGCAGGCTCTTCGTCATCAGAGTCCATAAAGCCCACCAGGACACTGAGGTCAGGAGGCTGAGGGAACGCAGCGTGGAAGTCAGCCTCCTCTTGCTCCAGGTCAAAGGAAGAAGCGCCACTAGCCTGAATTGCCTTGAGGCACTTGATCTTTGCGTCCCAAGCAGCGTAAACAGCCACCCTCGCAAGAGTCTTCTTTAATTTGTGCTCAGAGGCCTCAAGCTCGGAGATTTTGCCGTCCGGCTTCCAGATGTCCTGCTCAGCGGCAGCCCTCAGCCGGTTCGCCTCCTGAGCCGCAGCCGAAGCCTCGTCCCTCTCCTGGTCAGCATCAGCCCTCAGTTTGGTCGCTTCTTGGGCATCCGCCTGCGCTTCGTCCCTTTCCTTGGTCAGCACGGACACCTCAGCCTTCAGTTTGTCTGAGCGGAAAAGCGCGTTGGCACTCGAAGCTTGAAGGGACTCAAACCTATGGCGAAAGTGCAGCGCAGACTGAAGGGTCTGCAGATGACAGAGTGTTACAGAAACCTTTTAAAGAAAAAAGAAGAAGGGAAGAGTGAGGAAGGGATCATTACATCAAAGGCAGACTCGCAAAGTCCCTTGCCAACTGAGGAAGCCCCCTGGCCCTCCAGGACCTTCTTAGGGCCAGGTAGAAGAAACGAGTTCAAGTCAGGCCACATCGGAATCGAGCCGTCGAAGCCAAACCCAGGAGAGAGGGTAATGGTGGAGCCATCATCAGGAACTTCGATCGGGGCTTTGAAAGAACCAGGTGGACGCAGCTCAGGACCGGGCCCGGTCTTGTAGCAAAGTGCCGAGGGGGGCCTGGGACTCTTGGCCTCTCTCTTCGGGGGCGGTGCCTTAGAGCTGGAGGAGGGTTGCTTCCTCTTCTTCGCCTGCATGAGGGAGTCCAGCACGTCGGGGGCAGCAGATCCTGGAAACAGAGCGAAATCAGGATAAGACGAGCAAGGGAGGAGCTCAAGAAGCAAGCAAGGGGAGTCGAGAGTTTACCAGATGCCATGGCAGGTTCAGGTGCTGGAGGGGGCGGAACAGCGCTGGACAGTTCAGGGTAGGCACGTGATGCACGAGGAACCGACCACAAGCTTGTCAGGGTGTCACTAGGAGGAGAGGTCGCCTTTGGATTCTTGAGCGCTGCAGCAGAAGATGGTTAAGGGGAGTAAGAAAAAAGAAAACATCACAAGCACAGTAAAAGCAACCAGGTACCTTTAGTGTCACCCCACTTCTCCAACAAGTACTCGGGGAGGGGACTTATGGAATCGACCTTCAGGAAGACGAAGCAGCGGAACCAACCATCGTCATTCACCTTACTGGTGTCGATAAAGGCGTTGTGACCATCAGTCGCCTTCATCGTCACCTGGCCGTAACCAAGGTGTCGACAAGAGTACAAGCTCGCTAAGTCCTCCAGCCCCAGCTTGATACCAAAGCGCTCGCCCACCACGCTCACACCGTACAGAACCCTCCAGGCTTGGGCGAAGAGTTGGGCGGGAGCAAGAGAGAACCAGAGGAGGAAGGCTTGGATCAAGCGAGGGAAAGGGAACTTCATGCCCAGGGAAAAAGGGTACTCGTAAAGAGAGATCCACCCCGGACGAACAAAGACGCGATACTCGCGGAGCGGGGCATGAAGGACCACGTCCTCACTCAGACCCGCCAAAGATCTGAAGGCGGGAAGCTCGTCTTCCGTGATCTCGGAGTCGCAGGAATGTTTGTCATCTAGAATATCCGCGGAGGGGAAGGCGACAAGGGGAACTGAGCGTGTTTGGGAACGAGTAGACATGGGGAAGACGAAAAAAAAAAGAAGGAAAAAGTAAGTGGAGATGGGAGGTTACCTGGGAAGCAAGGAACAAGGAAGATGGGGCGATTTGAGAGAGGAGGGAGTTGAGGGGAGGCGAAAAGAGTGAAGAATAGGGGTTGGAAGGTGAGAAGAGGGGAGTATTTATAAGGGAAGGTGGATAAGGGAAGTTGGAGAGTGAGGACATTTAATGTGACGAGACCCTTCAAGTCACGTCGTCACTTGGAGGGAAAATTCCCGCCCAAAATGCATGCAAGACGGGCGGAAATTTTGGGCCCAAATTTTGCAAGCCCAGATTTGGCCCAGATGATAGTCGCGGCGAAAGCCAGCTCAGGACCCTAGGCAGGACCCTGGACAACCAGGACCCTCAGAAGCCCCACCAACGGTCCAGTACGAAATTATAACGGATAATTAAGGCAGATGCGAGAATGGGGGAAGCGTTACAATGGGAGGAGCAAGTCAAGCCTATTAATGAGGAAGCATAACGGCTAAGAGAGGAGGAGAAGTAGGAGTAAAATCAGCAGGGCTACACATATAAAAGGAGATTCTAGGGTTCAAGAGGAGGCATTCAACACTCTACAACAAAACTACAGCAAACCGTTACATTCCCAAGCACTCCACTTACATTTCTCAACAAACACTTAGCATTTTCAGCATACATTGTACTAAATAACGTGCCTTTGCACCTAAATCTTGTAATCCTCCTTTGAATAGTGGATAGTTGGTGGGACAAGAGCTTCCCCCCGCGGTCATTTCCCACACCGGGTTTTCCGCGTAACCAAAAAACCTTTGTGTCTCGTTTCGTTCTTGTCATTTCTTTTCCTTGAGTTTTCGTTTACGATTCTTAGTTTGGCATACGATAAGGTCGCTTTAACCCCAATCACATTAAATCTAACCTTGGTAAATTTTTTGCCAAAACAAAAGTCTTCCTCGTGATCATTTTGTCGTGCCACGCCTTAGTCTTGTCCTTGTAAATTGCCGCATTCTCGTATGAGTGAAGTTGAATCTCCTCCAACTCTTGCAATTGGAGTTTCCTATAAGTCCCGGCTTCGTCGAGTTGCATATTGAAGCTCTTCACTGCCCAATAAGCCTTGTGTTCTAGCTCCACGGGCAAGTCTAGTCTCAAACTCCAATCCTTCCGCGTAGGATTCACCGTCTTCTCTAGAACCGATTTAATCTCTCTATTGGACACTTCAGCTTGTCCATTTGTCTGTGGGTGGTATGCAGTACAAATGCGATGGATGACGCCGTACTTCTTCACAAGAGCCTCAATGGTACGGTTGCAGAAGTGCGTACCTCGATCACTAATCAATGCTCTAGGAAAGCCAAAGCGAACAAAGACATGAGTCTTAAGAAACGTCGCCACAACCTTAGCGTCATCAGTCATGGTGGGAATCGCTTCCACCCATTTAGACACATAATCAACTGCTAACAAGATGTAGAGATAGCCATGAGATTGAGGAAATGGACCCATGAAGTCAATACCCCACAGGTCAAAAATCTCACAATAAAGCATAGGATTCTGTGGCATCTCCTGCTTCTTTGAGATAGCACCAACCCGTTGACACTTATCACATGATTTACAAAAGAGATGAGAATCATGAAATAGGGTGGGCCACCAGAAACCGCAATCCAGCACTTTCCTAGCAGTTCTCTTGGCACCGAAGTGGCCCCCACACGCATAAGAATGACAATGAGCTAAGACCGATCCAATCTCCGACTCCGGCAAGCACCGTCTAATAGTCTGATCCGAACCGTGCTTCCACAAATATGGATCATCCCAAATGTAGTACTTGGCATCGCTCTTAATCTTGTCTTTTTGGGTCTTCGAAAAACCTGGAGGAAAACGCTCAGAAACCAAGTAATTAACAATGTTAGCATACCATGGCCCTCCGGTCGCAATAGCGAATAGGGTCTCATCGGGAAAAGTGCCTTTGATAGGCTCTTGATCACCCTTCTTTTCATCGTCATGCACTAACCGACTCAGATGATCGGCTACCACGTTCTCGGCCCCTTTCTTATCTTTCACTTCCAAGTCAAATTCACTCAAAGTAGGATCCACCGTATCAAACAAGGCTTAGCCTACTTCTTTGAAATCAGGTAGCGCAAAGCGGCGTGATCCGAGTACACAATCACCTTTGTACCGAGCAAGTAAGACCGGAACTTCTCCAATGCAAACACCACAGCAAGTAATTCTTTCTCGGTCGTAGTGTAATTCTTCTGCGCCTCATTTAGAGTCATTGACACATAATGAATCACGTGAGAAAGCCGTCCAACTCTTTGTCCAAGAACCGCACCTAACGCGTAGTCACTCGCGTCACACATAATCTCGAAAGGGAGCGACCAATCTGGAGCCTGAATAATAGGAGCTGTGACTAATCGCTTCTTCAAGTCATCAAACGCCTCCTTGCATCCATCATCAAACACAAACTCGCTCTCTGACAGGGCTAAGTCGTAGTCGCCTAAGTCAAAATAAACCTAAAGTCAACTAACTGGGTAGCTAGCGGCAGTAGGGTCGAATCCACAGAGAAACGGTGCAGTCAATAGGATGCTCAGCTAAACTAGGTCAATCTCAAGGTATCAAGATCGATGTTTAAGGGTGAACTAAACTAAAAGCAATAAATAAAAGGGTGTAAAAGAATATGAGAGGGAGATTAGGGCATCGGGATCAATGTGACACTAATTCAGGAACTCAACTCAAAAGGAAATAACAATCAATTGAAGCTATGCAAGTGACTAGGTTTAAGAATATGCTCTCTCGAGTCAATATTAACCTTAAGCAAATTTAGCGGGCTCTCGCAACTTACTAAACTTAACTTATCAAATACGCGTGAGTCTAGTTTCAATTAGGCTTTCGATCTTAAACTGAAACAACCTAAGTTCAATTCAATAAAGGCGTCCCTAAATTCAATTGATAATAAAACGCGTAGGAAGAAGTCAACTTGCACAAGTTCAATCAATATAAGCAATTAAAACATGTTCCTGAACCAATCTCACAAATCACCCTAAACCCTAATTAAGAAATTAGCTACGATAACTAAATCAAAACAAAGCAATAAGAGAAAGACATGATGATAAAAACAATAGCAATTGAATAAAACCTGGAATTTTACGGAGTACCGACGGTTACAATCGAATCAATCTTGAGATTCAAATAAAACTAAACCTAATATTATTTTAAAGTTGAATGAAAGAGCAGTGGAAACCTAAAACTAAAACTAAATATAACGTAAAACAAAAACGATCAAAATACATTAGAGTTTGTTTTATTTATTTAGACTCAATTACAAAATTGGGCTTATTATTTTGTTTTAGCCCGAGCCCACTTGTTTGGCTTTTAGTAATTCCCGGCTTTGTGTTGCAGCTTAACTTGTCTTGAGCTTGTTTTATTTTCCGGCGATAATTTCGGCATAAAATACTCCATCCTGCAAGAAATATAAAATATTCGCAGTAAACCGTACAAGAAGGAAATATTATATAAAACGTACTAAAAATGCCGGGATAAGTGTAAAATGACGGAGAATAATTATATAAAATATAGGTAAATTATGCACTTATCAAACTCCCCCATGCTGAACTGTTGCTCGTCCTCGAGCAACAAAGATCGGAGAAAATCAAAGTGTGGCTAATTTATCACGTTAGTATCTCGGACTTGACGACCTATACACAAAGACTTACCACCATAGTCTATTTCACCAAAAATAGAGCACGGATCACAACCATTCACGCCAACAAAATATTACTCGCTTCTAACGCTTTCGCAAAAAATAAAACTTAAGATAAAGGATATTTAAATTCAAGCAAGGCCAACCATTCGAACCACTTTCCGTTCATCCATTTTCTTTCCACATTTCCTTTTTGTTTTTTTTTTCTTTTTTTTTTTTTTTTTGAAAATGTGAAGCATCCCTCGTATGTTATACCGTTTAGCTTGACATTTAATCGTTAAAGATCGAGCTCTGCACACATATTTCCTTAAGGGTTACATTATTGCTCATACTCTCGGTCACAACCAAATTCATGGCCATTGTGGTTACTCAATTCAATGAGTCCCCTCCGAGAGCATCGAAGCATTGCTCCAACATATATAAATCATTCCATTCATGCCACATTCCAACATTCCAACTTTCCACAAACCATTGCCTTGCAAGAATACCAATATCGAAAGTAAAAGAACGAAAAGCGATAAAAATTGAGCAAATATAAGCGGGTTAGTGTTTGAGATTCGCAATCTATTTCTAGGAAACAAACCAATCATGCAAGCTAAGGCAATAGATATTCAACTCAAAGATACTAAAGATCGAAATTAGCACACTAATCAATTCTCCAAAAATGAAATTTCAACCATTTTTTTTTTTTTTTGAAAAAGTTCAGCACTAAATCAGTAAACAACGATCCAAACTCGACATAAGTCCCTCCCCCATGCGTGAACGATACAATGTCCTCATTGTATGAAATTAAATAAAACAGTAAAAGCAAGGACAATAAATAACGAGATAGAGGAAGCGAGCTCACCGAATCAATTGGTGGTCAGTCACAAAGACAGAGCACCAGAACAGCAGGGATCAATCTCGGTGGAACCCTATTACGGGTGTTGGATACGCAACAGTAATCGAAGCGACGAAATTCAACCAAACGAAAGCTCGATTTTTGCAGAAAAATGCACCCAGGCGAGTTACAAGCAGCAACAGAGACTCAATAACCCATATCAAAACTCGACATCAGCAAGTCGAGGAAAATAATCACCCTTCCACTCAAATTCGTAGCAGAAGTGGACCCACAGCACCAAGACAGCTCTCGACGTCAGCAAGTCGAGGAAAATATTGACAGGGCTAAGTCGTAGTCGCCTAAGTCAAAATAAACCTAAAGTCAACTAACTGGGTAGCTAGCGGCAGTAGGGTCGAATCCACAGAGAAACTGGTACTAATAGGATGCTCAGCTAAACTAGGTCAATCTCAAGGTAACAAGATCGATGTTTAAGGGTGAACTAAACTAAAAGCAATAAATAAAAGGGTGTAAAAGAATATGAGAGGGAGATTAGGGCATCGGGATCAATGTGACACTAATTCAGGAACTCAACTCAAAAGGAAATAACAATCAATTGAAGCTATGCAAGTGACTAGGTTTAAGAATACGCTCTCTCGAGTCAATATTAACCTTAAGCAAATTTAGCGGGCTCTCGCAACTTACTAAACTTAACTTATCAAATACGCGTGAGTCTAGTTTCAATTAGGCTTTCGATCTTAAACTGAAACAACCTAAGTTCAATTCAATAAAGGCGTCCCTAAATTCAATTGATAATAAAACGCGTAGGAAGAAGTCAACTTGCACAAGTTAAATCAATATAAGCAATTAAAACATGTTCCTGAACCAATCTCACAAATTACCCTAAACCCTAATTAAGAAATTAGCTACGCATAACGGAAATCAAAACAAAGCAATAAGAGAAAGACATGATGATAAAAACAATAGCAATTGAATAAAACCTGGAATTTTACGGAGTACCGACGGTTACAATCGAATCAATCTTGAGATTCAAATAAAACTAAACCTAATATTATTTTAAAGTTGAATGAAAGAGCAGTGGAAACCTAAAACTAAAACTAAATATAACGTAAAACAAAAACGATCAAAATACATTAGAGTTTGTTTTATTTATTTAGACTCAATTACAAAATTGGGCTTATTATTTTGTTTTAGCCCGAGCCCACTTGTTTGGCTTTTAGTAATTCCCGGCTTTGTGTTGCAGCTTAACTTGTCTTGAGCTTGTTTTATTTTCCGGCGATAATTTCGGCATAAAATACTCCATCCTGCAAGAAATATAAAATATTCGCAAAGAAACCGCATGCTAAGGAAATATTATATAAAACGTACTAAAAATGCCGGGATAAGTGTAAAATGACAGAGAATAATTATATAAAAAATAGGTAAATTATGCACTTATCACTCTCCTTTTGTAGTAGCTTGCAAAATGGCGAAGCTATCTTCGAGAAATCCTTGATAAACCTGCGATAAAAACCTGCATGGCTAAGAAAAGAACGAACTTCGCGCACACTAGTAGGGTAAGGTAAAGACTGAATCGTATCTACCTTAGCTTTATCGACCTCAATACCACGCGAAGAAACCACATGCCCTAAAACTATCCCTTGTTCTACCATAAAATGGCATTTTTCAGAGTTCAAAACAAGATTAGTTTCCACACATCGTTGTAGAACAAGGGATAGGTGGTGTAGACAAGTATCAAACGAGTCACCGTGAACGGTGAAATCGTCCATAAAAACCTCAATAAAATTCTCAACATATTCAGAAAATATGCTCACCATACAACGCTGGAATGTGCCGGGCGCATTGCAGAGCGCAAAGGGCATACGCCTATAAGCAAACGTGCCGAAGGGACACGTGAATGTAGTCTTCTCCTGATCTTCAGGAGCAATGGCCACTTGAAAGTAGCCCGAATAACCATCAAGAAAGCAGTAGAAGGCCTTACCAGCTAGCCTCTCCAACATTTGATCAATGAATGGAAGAGAAAAACGATCCTTACGAGTCACGGCATTCAACCGATGATAATCAATACATACCCTCCAACCATTTTGGACTCGTGTAGGCACTAGCACTCCTTCTTGATTCTTCACAATAGTAATGCCCGCCTTCTTTGGAACCACTTGAGTCAGACTCACCCATTTACTGTCGGAAATTGGGTAGATCATTCCCACTTGCAGCAGCTTGATCACTTCTTTCTTCACCACCTCCATCATTGGAGGATTCAACCGTCTTTGGGGTTGTCTTACCGGCTTAGCACCCTCTTCAAGCAAGATGCGGTGCATACAAGTAGATGGGCTAATACCTTTGATGTCGGCAATCGTCCATCCTATAGCGGTCTTGTGCTCAGACAACACTTTGACAAGCTTCTCTTCTTGTTCGTTAGTGAGCTTACTAGAGATGATGACCGGCAACATATATCCCTCACCTAGGAGCGCATACTTCAAATGCTCAGGCAGTGGCTTCAGCTCTACAGCAGGTGCCTACACAATATATGGTAACAGCTTTTCTGTAGGAAGGGTTAGTAGTGCCTTACCATAGGAGACAGGGCTCCTCTCGTTCATTGTCAGCTCCGACATCACATCCTGCACGTTAGTAGGCAAAGCAATATCCATACCATCCATTTCACAATCATTTTCAAGCACAATTTTCAAAGCATCTGAATTACTCACACTAAACAAATCCTCAACATGACCATCAATAGCATCAACAAAGTTCACAGCATGCACATCAGGAGGATACTTCATAGAATCATAAATGTTAAACTTGACAACTTGACCATCTGACTCCATAGTAAGTGAACCACTAGACACATCAATCTTTGTACTAGCACTTTTCAAGAAGGGTCGCCCTAACAGAATAGGGGCAGCATGCTTATCATGTTCCATTTCTAAAAACATAGAAATCTGCAGGAAAAATCAAGTTATCGACCATAACAAGTACATCCTCAACAACACCCTTAGGGTAAGCATTCGAACGATCAGCTAACTGAATAACAACTCCAGTTTCTACCAAAGCTCCTAATTTCATAGACTTATAAAGTGAATAAGGCAACACATTAATAGACGCTCCTAAATCAAGCATAGCACGTTCAATTCTAGTGTCACCCAAGGTACAAGGGATAGTAAACATACCGGGATCACCACACTTGGGTGGCAACTTACGCTGAAACATGGCGCTTACGTGCTCACTAACCTTTACCTTTTGAGCTCCCTTCAATCTTTGTTGTCTCTTGACCGTGCACAATTCTTTGAGGAACTTAGCATACTTAGGTACGCTCTTCAAGAGATCAAGTAAAGGGATATTCACCTTGCACTTATGAAAAGTCTCGTAAATGTCTTTATCATTCTCAATCCGGCGAGTGGACTTTAGAGCTTCAGGAAACGGAACTTCCACCTCTTGAACCGGTGGTGGCGCATCATCTTTCACCTCCACGGCAGGTGGATCATCGCTCGTCTCAACAACCGCTTCCTCTTCCTCATGTAGGGTAGCCTTCTTCGACTTAGCCTTAGGCTTCTCAGCTTCAACCAGTTGCCTACCATTCCTCAATGACACCGCACTCATATTCGGTCGAGGATTCATCACCGTTTGACTCGGTAGCGCATTCGAGTCCCTAGCTTCCAATCGACTAATAGCCGTGGCCATTTGGCCAATTTGAGTCTCCAAATTTTTGATGCTATTCTTGGTCTCCAACTGGTTCTGAGCCACACTAGCTTGAAAGTTGCCTTGGTTAGCTACTAAGGCTCGAATCATCTCATCAGTGGACATGGACGAACTCGGGGTTGGCTGCGGTGGGACCTGTGAATTCGGAGGCGGATTTTGAGGACGGTTCAAATATTGTCCTCGTGGTGGACCGGATGGGTTCCCTTGGGCATAGGGTGGATTACCTTGAATGTGAGAAGGATTTCCTTGAGTATTTCCCCATCGGAAGGCCGGGTTAGCCTTCCATCCCGCATTAAAGGTATTAGAGTAAGGATCCCATTTTCTTTGACCCGGTTCCATATAACCTACAGCATTCACCTCTTCGTAAGGTGACTCCTCTCTCATTTGTGGGCAGTTCTCACTGTGATGCGACTCGGAAGAGCAAATACCGCAAGCCATCACTGATTTCTTACCCACAACTAAATCCTTGACTAGAGCGGCCAAGCTATCCACCTTCTCTTCTAGTAGAGCGTTACTCGATCCGACTGCGTTCACACCTCTTCGTGGAGCTTTCCTATCAAAGTCTCTTGAACTCTCAGCGAGCTCCGTGATCAACTGTATCGCCTCATTCGGATTCTTGTTCGCGATACCTCCTCCACTAGCTGCATGGAGCATTCGAGCGTCGTCCTTGCTTAAGCCACCCGTGAAGTACATAACAAGATCATGATCCACATACCCGTGATAGGGACAAGTACCACATAGCTTCTTAAAACGTTCCCAATACTCATACATACTCTCACCGTCTCGTTTCTCGGCATTGCTTATCTCTTTCTTCAATTATGAGGAACGAGAGGCAGGAAAATACTTCTCTAGGATCGCCCTCTTCATCTTAATCCACGTGTCAATGCTACCCGTAGGTAAATAATAGAGCCAATCCCTCGCAACGTCCTTCAATGAGAACGGGAAGGCCCTGAGCTTCAGTTGCTCATTAGTCACTCCAGTAGGTTTCATGCTAGAACACACGATGTGGAAGTCCGACAAATGCTTGTTCGGGTCTTCGCCGTTTAACCCATGGAATGTGGGCAAAAGATGTATGAGCCCAGACTTCAACTCAAAGTTTACACCCGCCGCAAGAGGTGGGATTGTGATGCATAATGGTTGATTGGTAAGATCCGGAGCCGTGAGTTCCTTAATCGTTTGAGCAGCCATCTCGTCGCTTTCGTCCGAGTAATCCGAAAAATCCGAAGCGTATTGGGGTTCGTCTACCTCAGGATCCTGCACGACGACGACTTGACCACTTGCGTTCCTCCTAAACCTGAAAAGTGTTCTTTCAATCTCTGAGTCAAAAGGCTCGAGGCTCAGGTTAGTAGACCGGGTATTATGCATACACCTACACTAAACAACGAAAACAATTAATGCCTAAATCCCCGGCAACGGCGCCAAATTTGACGGGCTAAAATGTAATACCCCGTATTTTCGTAGTCGCTAATTGTTGGTCGTTTCTGTCTTTATTTATTTTATTTAAGCCGGTGGTAATTATTTTGGACTATTTTAGGGACTTTTGAATTTAATTCGAATATGTGGCGAATGTATACTCGTTTGGTTCGTAAAAATAGGAGGATTTGAGATTTGAGGTGGGTTTAGCGTTTTGGGAGGTTTAGTGTCGGTTTTTAGTATATAAAATGTTTTGAGCGAGGTTAACCGAGTCGGACCTTCCTTCATTATTATTGAGTGATATAAATTAACTTAGTCACCTCATCTTATTTTTATTTTCATTTTCATTAATCTATTTTATCATTGAAAACTATTGCATATTCATGTGTTTTGATCGATTTCTGATTTCATTCTTATTTTCCATGATTGTTTTTCATGTAAGTTTTCGTAATTGATGATATTCTGGATCATTTTTTTGATGTACCTTGTTAATTGATGTTTAGAATTCATCTTTTGTTGTTTTTCGTTTTAATTGTTTCCTCCAGTTTAAAATTATGTTTATCAGTTATTTTGATCGATTTCTGCTTTAACCCTTACTTTTCATGATATTTTTTTCATGTAAGTTCTCCTGATTGATGATTTTCAGGATCGTTTTTCCAATTTTCCTTGTTAATTGATGTTTAGCATTTATCTTTTGTTTGCTTTTTAGTTTTATTTGTTTTCTTCAGTATTGAATCATGTTCTTTAGTTATTTCATGATTTTAACTCGATTTACATCATGTTTATTAGCAGTCATCATCGTGTTTACTTTGCTCTCTTCAAAGTTCCGTTTAATTCAAGTAATCGTATATTGGCACTTTCTTATCTCCGTGAATTTATGTTCAGAAGTGTCTTTCAGTACCACACCTTCTAATTCATTGCTGCACAATTATTTTTTGACTATAGTAGAAGCTTAATTTAGTTAGTAATTGATTTGCTTAGCTAAATAATATCAATTAGTATTTTGTCGTACTTTATAATTAACAATATCATTCTGTATGATTAACAATATCATACATTATAATTAATAGTATCACATGTTTCTAATTCTTAATTGTATCACTTTCTTTTGCCAGGATCTCTTAACTTAACCATAATCTTTGCGGAAGAGACCACTTCTTTTATTTCTACTCATCAATGCATGGAAGCTGATGAAATTTATTGTGGAACTCGTCTTTCTTTAAGGGTGACTTGTAGAGGCTTTAAGGAGTGAACTGAAAATGTCGTCAATCAGTTTATACCTAGACTAGGACAAACTTTTACTACTTTGAATGAGTATTACTCTTCTCAATTACTGGGCATGGTTTGTTGATTAGTTATTCTTATTCAACCTTTGATAGACTTGTGTGTTTTCCTTGTGTAAAAAATTCTATTTTCAACTTTGTGATGAATTAATTGATGTTTCACAACATCGTTCACAATTTTATTTCATGTATTACTCTTACCTCCAGTGATCTTCAGTTTTAGTTGATTTGCATCATCTTTTATTGTTTTTTTCGTTTTAATTATGTTTTTCAGTTTGAATTCATATTCTTCTGTTATGTTTAGGATATCTACATATTGTTTATCGGCACTGATCTTTGTGTTTACTTTGCTCGGTCCAGATTTCTGTTTAATGTTAGTTAGAATCGTATTTAGACACTTTCTCCATGAATTTATGTTCATTAATGTCTTTTAGTCTCTCGATCACCTTCTAATTGATTGTAACAAAATTATTTATCGACTATAACATGTGCTTGATATTAGATTGTATTTGGTTTCCTTAGCTAAATAATGTCAATTAGTATGTTGCCGCACTTCATAATTTAATAGTATCATACATTATAATTAACAGTATCATACTTTCTAGTTAACAATATCACTTGTTGCTGATTCTTAGTCGTATCACTTTGTTTTGTTAGGACCACTTGACTCAGCTTTAACTGCTGCAAAAGAAAGCACTTCTTCTGTTCTTACTCCCCAATGCACTGAAGTTGCAGAAGTTCTTGGCGGAAATCACATTTATTTGAAGGTGACTCCTAGAGGTTTTGAGGAGTGGGCTAGAGTCGGAAGTTAATTCAGACCTAAAGGAAGACAAATTGTCAGTACGTTGGACGAGTGTATCGAATTCTATGAGACTTACGCGTCAACGTGTGGATTTGTACTAAGAAAGTTTTCAACTAAACGATTCAATCGTATAGAATTTATCTACTCTTGGATTTCATTCCATATAGAATTGTATTAGTTTTCTAGTTTTGGTTAACAATGTCATAATAATGCATATTTAGTCATGTACTTTTATCAATATTTGCCATATGTATTTATCAATATTTGTCATATGATGGACAATATATATACATGCAGCGAGACTGATTAACAATATCACATCCTATCATAAAACAATATCACCATAGTACCATACATGTTGAACAATATCAGTGTTGAAAGTATTTTAAATACATCACCAATTGTATGCTAAGCAATATCTTTATGTATACCACACTTCAATATGAACATAATCAGACTTTGTTAAAACATTGTCACATTGTATGCAAAATAATATGTCGGTATTTACAGAACGCTTCGAAAGACAACGTCATAATTCGAAGGGGTATTTTAGTTTACTTCATCTCCAACAAACCACCAGATCCGCTATCTCTCACAGCCTTCTTTTGCTCTTCCTTTTTGCCTTACAATTTGTCGTTTGAATGGTCGTACTTTCCTTTTATTCGCACCCTTTGACTTCTTAGTTGATGGTTGTTAGCCCCATCATACGTCGCTAGATGCCTCTCAATGTCAGTGTTTTCTTAGGTCCATGAAAACGTCCAACTTGAATTCATAATTATTGTTGATACTTTATATCTGTGATAATACATTGAACATTACCACAACCATTAACAGACAATATTACATTTGTTTGTAACAATATCACGACCATTAACAAACAATATCACATCCATTAACAAACAATATCACAAATTTTCACGGCAATATCACAACTTACTAAATAATATGAAATATTGTATGATAATTGAATAACAATCCAAAATCAAACTAGTCCAGTAACAATATAATAGCAAATTGCAAACATATGGTTGGTGAATTCGATCAATTAATTACCGAGAACAAACTATCAAGTCCTCAGTCACATTGTCAAACAAATTCAATTCTATAATATGAAATGAATATTTCACAATTAAACAATGCTAAAACTAGGTATTGATAAGCGGAAAACCGCGAAAGTGGTAATTTACCCCCTTAACTTTGTTCAATTGTGAAATCAAGCCCCTTAACTTTCAATTGTAGCAAATAAACCTCATAACTTTAACAAAAAGTGAAATTCAATCCCGATTTTCAATTTTCACTTAAATATCAACAAAAAATCCATAATTATTTTATGCAAATAATATCAATTGTAAAAGACTAATTTAAAATTAATTTATTTATTTAAAATTAATTATTCACCTAAAAAATAATTTTATATCCATCTTTAATAACCAAAATAAAAATATGATAAAATTTTATGAACTATCATTACAATCATAATATGATAATAAATTGTCTAGCAATTACAAAATTATATTTTAAAAATAAAACTTGCTTTTATAGAAGTTGTAACTTATAAAAAAATAATTTTTATAATGAATTAATTAAATTATAAAATAAATTTTGGTAGAATTTCATTAAAAATCAAACAAATGAGTTAAATTTCACGTGTAAGTAAAGTTAAGGGGTTTAATTGCTACAGTTGAAAGTAAAGGGGCCTAATTTCACCATTGAGCAAAGTTAAGGGGGCAAATTACTACTTACGCGATTAAAAAACTATAAATGTATAATTTTCGTGATTTAAAAAGTTAAAAATTCTAAACATAATTTTCGAAATTAAAAGCATATGAAATCCTAAATTAAACCTAAAAAATCTGATGAACACCTATAATACATCACTAATCAATCATAATTACTGCGTTTTTGAAGATTTAATCTCAAAAAATGTTTAGAATCATTTATTGTAAACATATTTACAACAGTAAAACAATAACATCAACATATAACATATCATTCAACCAATTTTTTTGATTTTTTTTTACATAATCTTATCATATTGTTCTAATTCAACATATATTCACTAATTTCTAAAAAAATAAACGTGAATTGGATGACATTAACACTAATATACCACACATCAAACGACATGAACTTAGATCTGTGAAAAAATTACTGAGAAACGACATTACCTTGTTAATTTTAGAGACACATTCAACGAAAATATTATATTGTAGTGGTCGAATTAAACTTCAAAGTTGTAATCAATATGATATTTGATGAATTTGTGTATTTTTAGTAGAGAAATTGAGGGAAGTTTTTGATATTAACTTTTTAGAGAGAGAAAAATTGTGTGCGTATGTTGAGGATTCTAATGGACAGTAAGGGTTTTGTATGGGGCTACGTGGCTTAATCTGGACACTCCATTTTGTTCAGATCCAACGGCTCATATGTGGACTCACGGACTCAAATATTTAGGTGGACTCACCGGATCCCGCCTCTATATATATATATATATATATATATATATATATATATATATATATATATATATAGGGATAAGATCAATCAAGCCCAAGTTATGAGGGAAAGTCGTTAAGCCCAAAATTTCAGGTTTGACATTTTAACCAAAAAATTCGAGATTTTAACCTAAAAAAATGAGATTTTAACAAAAAAAAAAAGATTATAAGTTTTCCTACGGTTGGCCAGAACTCTTGGAGTCCGATTCATTGACCTACGACATTTCCTTTGAGATTTAATCTCAGCCGTTGATTTTGATAATCCAATGGCTAAGATTAGGACTCAATGGCTTTCTCTAGGCTTTGGGCTTAAAAGATCTTATCTCTATATATATATATATATATATATATATATATATATATAGAGAGAGAGAGAGAGAGAGAGAGAGAGTTAGGATCCGGTACATCCTAACATCTTTTTACATCCTACATCCTAATCTAAGCCGTTAGATCAATGCAATTGAGGGCTGAGATTAATTCGAGCAAAAAAAAAAAGTGTCCACTGGGTCGACTGTCATCAGTCTGCACTCTGGCCACTACCAATATAAAAAGGGTGTTTTTTTGTGATACTTTTAGCTCTCGGGAGTGATACTTTTAGTTATATTAAGTGATACTTTTTATGTTTTTTTTGTGATACTTTTAGCTCTCAGGAGTGATACTTTTAGTTATATTAAGTGATACTTTTAGTTATCTTAAGTGATACTTTTTCGAGCTGTAGCAGGATGTAGGATGTATTTTTTTACTAAGGATGTACGTGATCCTACTTCTATATATATATATATATATATATATATATATATATATATATATATATATATATATATATATATATATATATATATATATATAGAAACAAGTTCAAACGAGACACCTAAATATTATGAGATTATTAAACGAGACACAACATTTTAGCCTTTTTGATGAAACTTTAACATAGTTTCATGAAACTTCAAAAATAGTGAAACTTTAATGTCTTAAAGTTTCACAATTTTGTTAAAGTTTCACAATTTTTGAAGTTTCATAAAACTATGTTAAAGTTTCACAAAAAAGGCTAAAATGCTGTGTCTCGTTTGTGTCTCGCAATATTTGCTGTCTCGATATAACTTTACTCTATTTTATATATATATATATATATATATATATATATATATATATATATATATATATATATATATAAGATCTTTCAAGCCCTAAGTTTAGGGAAAGTCATTGAGTCCAGACATCCGCTTTGAGATTTTAACACAAAAATTTAAAACTGCAAAATTCCAATATATTTGAGATTTTAACAATGTTAAAATCTCAAATATTCTGGAATTTTGCAGTTCCAAATTTTTGTGTTAAAATCTCAAATTTTTGTCTTAAAATCTCAAAGCGGATTCAAGACTCAATGACTTTCCCTCATTACTTGGGCTTAAAAGATCTTAACTCTCTCTCTCTCTCTCTATATATATATATATATATATATATATATATATATAGAATTAGGATCACATGAGTCCATCCCACTTTTTTGAGTCCATGAGGCCTAATATGAGCCGTTAGATCAACGAGATCTAATGGTTGAGATTAAACAAATTAAGTAAGGGTATATTAGTCATTGAACAACATAATATATATCCCCAAATAATAATCACCATTCATTAGTTTTCCTAATTCACTTTCTCTCTCTAGCGTCTCTCTCTCATCCGATATTACGTTCGCTGATTATGATTTCACAAGATCACATGCCTCCTTTGTTTTCATCTGAAATTTGCCATCAATTTTGTCCTCTAATTTCAGGTATCATGCTTATTTTTGTTTTCATTGTCATTAATCTATTTAATCATTGGAAACTATTGCATATTCATGTGTTTTGATCGATTTCTGTTTTCATTCTTATTTTTCATGATCGTTTTTCATGGAAGTCTTCGTAATTGATGATATTCTAGATCGTTTTTTTCGATCTTCCTTGTTAATTGATGTTTAGAATTCATCTTTTGTTGTTTTTTCGTTTTAATTGTTTCCTTCAGTTTGAAATCATGTTCTTCAGTTATTTTGATCGATTTTTATTTCCGTTCTTGTAATTCATGATATTTTTTCATGTAAGTCTTCCTAATTAATGATATTCAGGATTGTTTTTTCAGTTTTCTTTGTTAATTGATGTTTAGCATTCATCTTTTGTTTGTTTTTTTTTTTTTTTTTTTTCAGTATAAAATCATGTTCTGTAGTTATTTAATTTCCTGATGTTAACTCGATTTACATCGTGTCATCATCGTGTTTACTTTGCTCTTTTCAAATTTCCGTTTAATTCAAGTAATCGTTTATTGACGCTTTCTTTTCTCCGTGAATTTATGTTCAAAAGTGTCTTTTAGTACCACACCTTCTAATTCATTGCTGCACAATTATTTATTAACTATAATAAAGGCTTAATTTAGTTTGTAAGTGATTTGCTTAGCTAAATAATGTCAATTAGTATGTTGTCGTACTTTATAATTAACAATATCATTCTTTATGATTAACAATATCATACGCTTTAATTAAGAGTATCACAAGTTTCTGATTCTTAATTGTATCACTTTCTTTTGCTAGGATCTTGTAACTTAACCGTAATGTCTATGAAAGAAACCACTTCTTCTATTTCAACTCATAAATGCATGGAACTTGATGAAGTTTATTGTGGAAATCGTCTTTCCTTGAGGGTGACTTGTAGAGGTTCTAATTTAAGGAATAGATTAGATGTCTTCAGTCAATTTACACCTGGACTAGGACAAACTTTTGCTACTTTGAATGAGTATAACTCTCTCAATTACTGTGTATGGTTTGTTGATTAGTTATTCCTATTCAATCTTTGATATTTTTTTCGTCATTTTTATCGTTTTAATTGATGTTTTTCATCATTACTTTTACTTTAATTCATGTACTTCACTTACCTCGTATTAGGTTCACTTTTAATTGATGTTTTGTTCATCAATACCCACATTAATTATTTGTTGGTTATTTTTCTATTTTACAGGTTTCTTCCTTTGAGGATATTGATTAAGTTTGGGCATGCATGTCGAACAACTCTAGATCTCATTAAATTATCATTTTATTTTTTTTTTCTATTTTTTACATGTACAAATTCTTGTATTATTCTATGTTGTCCTTTCAAATGGCAACACTTTTGTATTTTTTTTCACAAGTTTTGGTTTACAATATTGTAGAAACCTATAAGCAATAACGAATATAATTCAATCAAGTTTTGTCATATGATTTTTCAAATACACGTATCATAAACAATATCACAGTTCGTATGGAACAATATCATCAGACTTTTCAAACAATATCACATTATCGAACTTTGTTGGTCAACAATTATTGAATGAGTCTGGTCAATAATATCATATGCACTAATAGACAATATCACCATACTTGCCAAACAATATCAAGGTTGAAATTATTTCAAATGAGTCACTAGTTGTATGCATAATAATATCACCATCCGTAAAAAATCAATGTCATCAGACTTCTAAAACAAAATATATCACATAATCACACTTTGTTGGTCAATAATCATTTATTGAGGCTGATAAACAATACCACATGTCCTTACTAACAATATCACCATTCATGTCAAACAATATCACTAAGCATGTGCGGGAAATTAACTCAAAGATACAAAAAATTAATTAGCAATTGTTTCATTTATTCTTTGAGGTATCCACATACATCTATACCACAAAAACTTGTTTACCACGCATTACATCAATCACTTTTAACTACAATTATATCTCCTACATATCTACCCCTTCCTCTACTTTCAGGCTTTGCGACGCTCTTGTATTGTGCTGCTCTTTTTCCATTAATTGTTCATCATCTTTCACATCTTCTCCACCTTTAACTTCTCCGTAAAACAAATGCATAATCGTAAGTATTAATTATCACAACAAACATGAATATCAACGTAAATTAATTAAGTTAACAAAAACTAATTAATTCCTTAACATCGTTGTTAAAGCAATTCCATTCTATAATATGAAACACTATTTTACAATTAAACAATGTTAAACACATATGTTCACGATTTAAATTAAATAAACGTTTAGTTTTCGTCATTTAAATAATTAACAATGAGAAATTTAATTTTCACAAGTAACGGAATTCGAAACCCTAAAATTTTGAAATTAAACATAAAAAATTTGATGAACACCTAAAACATACCATTGATCAGCCATAATAAATTCGATTTTGATGATATAATCTCAAAAAAAGCATGAAATCATCCATTATTAACATATTACAATATTAAAACAAAAACATCAAAATAGCACAAAACAATCAATAATTTTGTAGATGTTTTATATATATTAATCGTATCATATTCTTCTACTTCAGCATAGATACAATAATTTCGAACAAATTAACATGGATTTCGAACAATATTGCACATGTTAATGTTAAATCGGTGAAAGCTGTAAAAAAAATAAAGTGAGGAATGACTTTACATGGTCGATTTGAGAGACAAATTCCATGTGATTAGTATATTGTGGTGATCGAATCAAACAATAAAGTTGAAATCAAGTTGTTGCTTCACGAATTTGTGTATTTTTATCATCAAGAATTTTGAGGGAGTTTTGGAATTAAAATTTGTAGAGAGAGAAAGTGCAGAGAGAGAGAGAGTGTAAGTGTGTTTGACTGAATTATGAAGATAATGTGAGGGTTTTATTGTTGTTACGTGGATTAATCTAGACCCTCCATTTTGTTCAGATCCAACGGCTCATATGTGGACTCACGGACTCAAATATTTAGTTGGACTCACCGGATCGCACCTATATATATATATATATAGAATACGGATCTCGTGCGCACCAACCTTATGGTGCGCACTGTACGCACCAAATAAACCCACTAATCCTTAAGGCCCAAACAAGTCAACCCACCCTCCCTCACCTTATCCCAACCCTAAATCATTACTCCGTACTACCCACTACTCAAAACTCACCCTCCCTAACTCACCTTCCTCTACTCAACACCGTCAGCGGCCTATGACCGCCATCAATAGTCCACGACCACCGTCAACGGCCAACGACCAACATCAACACTCTCACCGGCCACCGTACCGATTCTCGGCCCTATCTCAGCTCTCTTTCTCATGCGTCTCTCGTCGCCACTCCGTCCTTCACCGCCATGATTGTCCTTTACCTCACACTTTCAGATCTGATGGAAACCACCATCGAGCTCCTTAAATCTGATAGAGAAAAACAACGGTGGTGCTCCGACGAGGCCCTCAAAATCGAAGGAAAGGAAGAGGCAAGTGAATTTTAATTACATTGAAACCATAATCAAAGTGGTTTCGAATAGCTGACGTTTGTATTTAGATAACGTTTACAATTTAATTTTAAAAGATTGTAGATCTATGGAGTTTTAGGTCATTTCAAGGTGGTGGAGGTGGTGGTTCATGAACGTGAAGTTGGTCGGAGTTTTGGACTGTTTCACGGAGTAGATCTACAATTTAATTGTACGTCTTGTGTACCTAAATCGTAATTTTGTGTACCTAAGTCAAAATTTTGTGTACCTAGTATTTTTTGATGTTATGAAAGTTAATAAATCTAAAATATTTAAGAAAGTATAGTATGTAATTAGATAACGTTTTCATGAATCTGAGTTATATTTTCGTGTACCTAAACTCGTTTTTTGTGTATCCGAGTTATAGTTTTGTGTATCCAATTTATCGTCATCACAAATAACTATGAGAAAAACAAAAATTAAAACACTGAATTTATTAGTAATTTGTGTGTATTTAACCCGTTTTTCTGTGTATCTAATAGCCAAATTTGTGTATCCAATATATATATTTGTGTACCTAACATACAGACTTGTGTACCCAATACACAAATTTGTGTATCTATTAGTGCATTTCATCTGTAGTAAGGTGGTCTTTTATCTTAACCCTATATATATATATATATATATATATATATATATATATATATATATATATATATATATATATATATAGTATTGAGTTCTATAAATAATTCCCTTTATATGAGAAATATGAGAAATAATCATAACCATTGATTGTTTTAATCTAAGGGTTGAGATTTATAGTTTTTTGGTGGGGGGAGATTTATTTATTTATTTATTATTATTATTATTATTAATTAATATGAAGGAAGATTTATTTAATTTTTTTTTTACGAGGGTGGATTTATTTTTTTTTTGTTTTTTTTCCTTTACGAGGGGGGATTTAATATTTTTTTTAATTTTTTTTTCTTTATGAGGGGGGATTTATTTATTTTTTTTTATTTTTTTTTCTTTATGAGGGGATTTATGTTTTTGTGTTTTTTTCTTTCATATTTTTTCTTTCATTTTTTTCTTTTCTTTTTTTTTTTTTTTTTCTTTTTCTTTTTTCAATTTTTTTAATTTTTTTTTCTCTTTTTTTTTTGTTTTTTTTTTTTTAATTTTTTTTTTCAATTTTTTTTCTAAGCCATTTTTTTATGATTTTATGTTCTTTTTTATCAATTTGATTTATTTTTTTTCTTTTATATTTTTTTCAATTTTATGTTCTTTTTTTGGCTTATAAAGTCATTTCAATTTTTTACTGAAATGAACCTCATTTGCTACTGAAATGAACCTCGTTTATAAATGAAATGAATCTCGTATGTAAATGTGTGGAACCCGGGAGGGACCCAACTCGGCGTCTTGCTTAAGGGCGGATTTTAAAGTTAAAAAAGATCAAGTTGGAAAAACCTTTAAGAACTGTTATGGAGTCGCCACCTAATTATCAAAGTGAAATTAGGAACCTGCTACCATGTTCTAAGTTAAAAACATGTCCTAGATTTTGGAGCACGCCGACACCCCTAGATCTAAGGCTTGTGAAACCAGATTGGATTCGGGGTGAGGGTACTTTAGAAAAAGAGTTAATTCAAATAATGATTTATGAAAACCTTTTAGAAAAGCCTATGTAAAAATAGCCTCTACTGACCTAGAACAATCCTTGTAAGATGATATTTGAGCTAATGTTATCGCTACGTACAAGTGCGATAAGTTTGTAAATGTAACACTCCGTGTTTTATTAATACAAATTAATTATTTTAACAAATATTTTAAATTAAAATTTGTATAATTTAATTTTTATTCCTTTGTTTTGAAAACGCGGCTGAAAAATTTCGATTAAATAAACTTTTTCAAGACTTTTCTAATTAAACTTTCTTGATTTTATATTAATCTTATTGTATTTTTATTTCTTAAATACTTGTCAAACTAAAGCTTCACTCTCTTTACCATTATTAAATTTTATAAAGTTGCATTATATTTTAAAAATCATTACTTTCATAAAATTTAGTTTTGATAAAGATATCTTTCAAATAAGCAGACCGTTTAAAAATTTGAGAGACCGTAATAAAATTTATAACTGTCAACTCTTATACTTTTATATTTTTGAACTATGGATTTTATAATATGAATAATAGAATTAAAATTTAAAATAAATAATTTAAAACATAATATATTTTATAATTTATTTTTATAAATAAGAGTAAATAAAACGGAGCAAAAGAAAATCAAACAGAGCCAACTACACCCACCACAACAACCTAACAAAGATAAATAATAATAGCAATAATATTTTGAGTACTTTCTACGACCTAAAGCTACTGAAAGCAGCTAATATAATAATAATTATAATAATATAATATTAATCAATTAATATAATAATAATAATAATAACGTTACTACGTTATAAAACAACAACGACAACAACTTCATCTTCAACAACAAAACGGCAACAACAACCCAACGACGACGACGATAGAGCAGCTCCCACCGTCGAGCCACGTCGCCTGCCGCCATCTACCTCCTTCCTCGGCCGACACCACCACCGTGTCCTCTGCTCTCCCCTCTCTCTGTCACGTCACCACTTGAGCCGCCATTAATGGCAAACTCAAGCTCGAGCTCAGTCACCATGAACACCACCACCGTGGCCCTTCTTCTCTTCTTCCCCTGTTTTTTATGCTCGCCGGAGTTCAGTCAGCAACCCAACCACCATGGCCATGGCCACCTGCACCGGAGCACCACCTCCGTGCTCACCCTTGACGATCACCGGAGTCAAGCTCGAGTCCAGACCACCGGAGCCGCCGTGCTCTCCTCCTCCCTCGGTCTGCTCTGCTCACCTCGCCCTCTCTCCTTCTCGTTCGTCCAACCACAACCGACGGCAGCCACAACGGCCACCATGGCCGCCTTAAACTCGCCGGAGCTCCGACCATTAACCACCGGTGAGCTCTCCCTCCTTGTTTCACCCTCTTTTTCGTTTTACCGCTCTCTTTCTCACTCACTCTCTTTTCTCGTTCGCCGGAAAACACGCTCACCGTAGCCGCCACGGAATCCGCTCCTACTCATTGCCGCTCTCGAGACCCCAGCATTGTCGGTCCTGTCTCGTTCGTTCACTACGGGCTAAGCTACGGTGTTCTCGTTCGGTTTCACGAGTATTAATTTTTGGGTTTAC
Organism: Dianthus caryophyllus; assembly: GCA_023091065.1. Classification (NCBI taxonomy): domain Eukaryota; kingdom Viridiplantae; phylum Streptophyta; class Magnoliopsida; order Caryophyllales; family Caryophyllaceae; genus Dianthus; species Dianthus caryophyllus. Next base: position 36,031,862 of record CM041517.1, on the reverse strand, counting down.
AAGGAATTGGTTGGATTATTTTTGGAGGCCTCTGTTCGTGAGCCAAATTTAGGTGACTCGATTCTTCCTCAAAATCTCTAACATTAACGTTTTGGTTTTATTTTAATTAATTTGTTATTAAAAGTGAGCTAGTATGCATTAGGCACTTATACCTCCCGTACCATTTTATTTAATAACTTTGTATGAATCGCTATAGTATGAAATTGAGTGTTGATTTTGGTTATAGTATAATGTTGAATTGATTTGTGAAATATGATATTTATATGATTTAGTGATAATATGTTTTGGGTGAAAAATGTGTTGTTGAATTAATGTTGATTTTAATTGTAATATTATCATGTTAAAATTATTTGTTATGTATAAATTAAAATATATAAAGTATAAGTATTACAAATATAAAATAAGACTAAAAATATTACTAAAATAACTAAAGTAAATAAATTAAACTAATATAAAATATTTATGGAAATAAAGTATTTATCGGCACTAAAAATGTTTAAATAAAACACAACTAAAAAAAATTATGAGTTAAATAAAAAGAGTATTAAGTTCATATTAGTATTAAATAAATTTAAAAGTAAAAATATAAATTAAGTTACTCACATTAAAGTTTCTAAAATAAATAATTATATAAAAAGTCATATATCACAATTAATATAAAGATTACTTTATTAAAACTTTAAAGTTTACAATGAACTTAAAATATACTAAATAAGTATTTAGTTAAAATAATAATAAGAAATTGGGCACTTTAAGATTTAAAATGAATCTAAGTAAAACTATTACTAAATAAAGCTAAAAATTAGAATTACAAATAAGAATTAACAAAAAGGTAAATTGTTAAAATCATATAAAGATCGACTAAAAAATTTACTAAGTATAGCTATACAAAAATGATGAATAATATATTTATATATATAAATACAAAACCTAACTAAGTTTTTGAATTATAAAGTTTTTGACATTTTTAAAAGTTATAAATAACTAAGTGAATTAAACTTAAGTGAATATTACTAAAATTTAAATATTAATAACTTCACGATCGAATTATTAAATCACCTAATACGACCACGTAAGAGTTACATAAATAAAAATCGTATTAAGGAATTAGGCCACCTAAATGAATAGTTCCTAAATGTCCTTATATTATATTTTATTAAACATACTAAATTTTACTAAGTACCATCACGATATTTTTACAAGTTAAAATAAATGTTAAAACTACTAAAACGCTAAACACTTTTCAATTTAAATAAAAAGGATGAAATAAATGTGACTTATAATAAAATTCAATTATTTATAATACTAATCACTAATCTATCTTAAGTACTTAAAGTTTAATTGAAACTTAATCAAGCTTACAAATAAAATGAACTATTATTATTTACTAAATATAAACTAATAATACGTACAAGTATAAAAATACGCATACGTATAAAAATTTGTACAAAATAATGAATAGTGAAAATATTTAAAATCTACGAACGGACTCAAAATAAATATTTAAGTTTCCTATGTGTTTCTGCTTACTTGAAGAACTGCTACTTTAGAACTAATATTTCATTATACAAAGTTCGACGATATTTTTAAGATTTAGAATTTTCATTTGTTACGATTGAACGAGGAAATAAGAATTTGAGAAAACGAGCTACTTGAATAAAATACTTGGATTGTTTGCCATGTTGCGACTCTTGAAATTCGAAGTTAACGAGGTAGCTGTCTATGGGGACTTGGGCTCCCTCCCAGAGTTGCCCAAGGCTATTCAACGATCTTAAGATTTCTGTTTGACGTGTGGTATCGACCTCAGGGATGGGGCATACTCGATACTTCCGCGGGCCCATAGAATAGTAATTGGAAACTCCAGCCCCATCCGGGGGTACCCGTCTTTGGTGATAGTCGAATTATTAGGTGAGTATATATTCGAATAGCGAGTATGCTACGATCCTATCTATAGTGGTGTATGCATACATTAGACAAGGGATTTAGCGGTCCTTATTACCTTAGATATCTTTAGCATATCCAGACACGTCCGTTTTAACGGCCCTGCAAGCATCTGCGGATTATGTCCAGATGCTTCCGCTTTACTAACGAAGATTCATTTGTTATCACATGATGGATGTATTTCCTTGTTTTGTTTGATTATTGTGCGAATGGTTTGGTTTCTGAATGTTGAAATACGACTTATTGAGAATGATTATTTATGAGTGTTGTACGTTATGTGATTGGATTTATACTCGTGTTTGAATCATCATGATTTCCTTGTATGTTTTTGCTTGCCTGGTTGCAATGTGTTTTACTTATTTATTATCTATATTCTACATTACGTTTTATGAACTGCATGTTGTATGAGATTTAAATATCTATATGTGAGAACTGATATTATATGCTATTTGTCCAATTTTATTAACATAAGGTGACTACTGGAGTTATACGCGTTTAGTGCTGCCAAGTTACTTTTAATCATAGGTTAAATAAACCAAAACTGTGGTTTAGAGGTTGTTGGTCAGAATAGTCACTTCCCGCCTCTGAGCGGGAGATCCTCCTATTTTTGTTTTTGTCTCCGTTGCAGGCAAATTCTCGAGACTCAGGATTTATCGGGACGATTAGGATGTTTCGTTTGTTTTCTTTGAGAGATTGTAATATATATTTGTACCCTATGCCATTTGAGTGTAATTTATTTAACATCCGGCATGTATTAGACTTAATTAATTTTCCGCCTTAGTTTAATTAAGTCACGAAAAACCGTTATTACAGCTTGGTATCGAGTCTGTCTTGATCAGTGAATAACTTAAAGTTATCTCATCTAGCGAGAAGACACCTGGGCCAGACATACATATTAATATATATGTCAGGCATAGACTTATAGGATCAAATAATGAATTAGAAATCCTATATCGCTAAATAATAAATTAGATCACTTTAAATGTGAGAATGGGTAGAAATATTAAGGATTGACCGACCGACCTAGATTCTAGAATTTTCGACCGTCATTCAACCTCGATAGATTTTTATTTCTCTTTTCTTACCTGCTAAGTGCTCTATGACTGATCTTTTTGATTAACAAGTCTTTTATACTAACATTACCAAAAATCGAGACGTATATATCGAAGTCAAGACCATAAGAAGGCAAGCACAACAAATGGACTCACCAAGACCTTTACACCTTGAGAAGACATTCAAGATTTGGAAAGCCTATTGAGTTGAAGACTTCTACAACGATATCAAAGTCGTTCTTTCAAAATTATTATCGAAACTCTTTTCGACTTTCAAATATCCTAATCTTAAAATTACTAATATCTTCTTTAATCGCTAAACCCTTGCTCTTTTAAAGACTTGTGGATTCGATTATTTTCTCAGCCTTCGAAACTTATTGACTCCTTTTAAAACTCCTAACTTCCTAAGTCAATAATTCCTTATAGTCGACTTCTTTGTTAATTATCATCTCTTCTCTTTAATCTCCTAAAAACATTATCATTCTTACTTTTGAATTTCTTAAACTCCTTAATTTTTAGAGTCAAAATTCACTTCGTACTTTTATATGTTTCTAATATTTTATATGAAACGAATTACAATCTAAAAATAATATCTATCAAGAAAATCGATTACTCCTGAAATCTCGGTGGCAATCTCCTCCAACTCCTGCTCAATCCTTTGAAGATTAGCTTCGAGTTCGTCAAGGCCGTCGTCAATTTCTTCAACCGCTACTATGTCACCGTGCCTCACAGCGCGAATCCTCGCCCACTTGAAATCGTCGATCTGAAATATATACCTCCACTTAAGGTTATCGAAAGTACTACGGTTCCTGTAGAGGGTTGACAGTCGGTTAAAAAAATAGGCACGTATGTAATCAGACATTTTTTTTTTGATAAAGAAAAAAACGTTTAAATTTGGGGTATTTGATTTTAGGGTGTTTAGTTTGATGGTTGTGGCTGTTTAGGATGATTTTGAAATGGATGGTGATGGTGGAATGTTTGAAGGAGGTTAATATATATAGGGGAGTTGAAAAGAGATATGAGAGGGAAGTTGAAAAGAAATTATATTAGTTATCAGATTGAAATTTGATGTCTAGAATGCTAATAATTGAGGAACAAAATATTAAAAACATAGAAAGTATAATAACAAAGAACTGAAATATACTAGATTGAAAGTAACATAATCAGCTATTCAGAGTTTAGCAAAATACTTAATTGAAATTAAACAGACGTAATCAACCAAGACTCTTCCCTTCAAATGCACGTAACACTCTAGCAATTTCCCTTTTTGCCTTTGCAATTTCAAATTCAATGTTATAAAAACCTTCAAGATTGCGGTATATAACTTCATCCATCCTTTGTACCAACATGAAATTCTTGGACTGAACCCCCTTTCTTCGTTCCGACTTTGCTTGTTCAAGACGGTTAATATAATTCGGTTTGAAAGACTCCAACGATTCAATAAGCTCTCGCTTTTGCTTCACCGTATGCGTTGCGTAGTAAATAAGGTCGGCCTCAAGTCTTGCGAGGCGGTCAGTAGAGCTTGATGCCATTTCAGGGTTTAGAAAGTTTGAGAAGAAATGGAAGAACCAAATTTAATTAATTGTTTATAGTTGAAGGAGATGAAGTTGATTATTAATGGTAAAAGTGGTTAGGCTTGTGTGATAAATGAGAGCATTACTCAAAAGAACGGTTCTCATTTAAAGACAGCCACAGTAGCTCCAATTATCGAAGCCACTCAACCGACAAGCTCCTGTAGCCACTACCCAACTCATTCATCTCCCTTCTCACCTCCCTCATTTCCTCACCTTCTCGTTTCACTTCTGATAAAAAAAAAATTTTCATCTCTTTCCTCCTTTCTTCTTCTCTTTTCCCTTACTTTACTTCCCTCCATTAAAACAACATCACTAACAACAACACTCTTCAGTAACAATTTTTTTTTTTTACTGCTCAACTCGTGTATTCATCCTTCTAATCATCATGGAAACTAATAACCAGATTCATTTTTATGAAAAATTTGAGTTTGATGGTTCCCTGTCATTGGATGAACAATTACAAAGATCAACGCAAGTACCTTTCGAAACAAATGATTTGACGTATCATTCACCAAATAATTCTCTCATAGAATATCCTCCATCATTTTCTACACAAGAAAATTTCAATAATAATGGCATTATCTCTCAAACTTTTGAAAACAACAACATAAGTTGTGAAACTGATTTTCTTCCATGGAGTGAATGTTCTCTTTTATGTGAAGAGTGTTTCTCAACACCGCTTTCTCAAATCTGTCCGACGACTACTACTACTACTACTAATAATAATGCAGTGCCATACACGGTTGATGTGGACCCTATACCTAATTACCCAACCTCTTTTGAGCAAAATGAGCTAGACAACTCAAATTTTCTTTCTTCTTTTCTTAACGACCCTAATAATCACATCGATTATTTCATTGATGCGCCCTTAAACACGGTTGCCGTTGACGAGATTAATGTGTGTTCAAGTCAAGGGAATACACTAGAGGGTAATGATTATAACATGGTTAGCAAGGAGGTTAAACATGATAATAATAATAAAACTTCAAAACTTAATTCAATACATTATGAAGATGTAAGGAAGTGTTTTGACATGCCAGCTTCTAGGACAGCAAAAGAGTTGAATGTATCGGTTTCTGCTTTGAGGAGGAGATGTAGGGTATTAAAAATTAAAAGGTGGCCCTACAAGAAGATTAAGAGTTTGGAACTCCTTATTTCAAATGTTAAGGAGATGGGGATGATGGAAGTTGCTCAAAAATTGGAAGAAGACAAGGAGAAATTGTATTATTTACCAGGACTTGAATTAAGTGAAGAAACAAAAAGACTAAGGCAATTTTGTTTTAAGGTCAGTCACAAGAAGAAGGGGGCTTCACTGGCCATATGTACTCCCTAGGGTTGTTTGTATTAGAACTTGTTAGGACTTGAAAATTCTTTTTGTAATCCATGTGCTTTAGTTTGATTCTCAGTTTTAGTTTTGGTTTGGTATGTTTTCAGTAGCTTTCTATAAGATGCTCAAACTCAGTAAACTCAGATGTCCCATTCACTGAAACATCAAATTCTTGTTAAAAGCCAAAGAATGCTTTCATCAAGTTAACAAATTTTAACATCATAAATTCCTAACTAACTTCAAAATTTATTGCCGTTTTCCACATTTAAAATATCTTGAAAATTATTTACTTGCTTCAGCACAACTTCTAATTTGACATTTGAAATACCTTTGATATTTAACTGATGGGTATTGCTTATTCTTATTTCATCCACTTTCGAATCCTATTTTTGATTATCTTCAAAAATTTATTATTACCCTCTCGTGAATCTTCATTCGTTTTAAAACTCATAGTTTTCTACCTATTAACTACTAAAATGGTTTTTTCTTATTTTTAACTCCTCGTAAAATCCTTCCTTCTTAATTTTAGATACTTTCAAAACTTATTTGTTTCGACTTTCTTCTCTTTAAATTTTAAATAGCTTTTAAACTTGTTCCTACCTATTACAATTATCTCTCGTCAAAATATAAATACATGTATCATATTTTCTCTTTATATAACCCCTTTTATAAATTTTGAATCTTATCCTAAGTATAATTTATAACAATCCTGTTTCATCTAATAACATTGTAATAATATTTTTAAGTAAATGAGCTATATTAACTAGGTTATTCATAATTCTCTAAAATTTTATTTAATCATTCAACGACAACCTGAATTTTCCTTAATTTCATTAAGGCTCATATTTTCATTACGATCACTACGACTTTTACATATTTTCCCTAAATGCCGTTTTTCTTAAGGCTATATATCTTATGTATGTGATCATTAAAAGTAACAATAATAATATTATATAGATACGCTTAAAACTTCTTAAGGGGGTAGGACAATAATTTGATTATATCACCATCCTATTTAAATATTAAAACTCTTTATTTCAACCTATTTTAAGGTTAACTTTTATTTTCAAATTTAAATAAATTGTTTTAATTCTTAAAACGCTTATTATTTTTATTTAATTTAATTCTGTACAAAACTTCTAGGCCCTACCTTTTTGAAAACCTCTTTCTCGCTGATTTTGAAAATGACAATGCAGCAACATTTAGATATTAATTCGAAAAAGAATTATTTATATTTTAAAATTATTAAATTCATAAATCTTTCCTTTTTAGAAAATTCATACTCGATCAAGAGCAATATTAATATTCCAATTCCAAAAACATCAATGTTTTCTCCAACTGCTTATAATCTCGGCAGCTTATCCATCCTATTCAAGTTTCTGGACTAAACTTTTCTTAAGAGGTAGGATTGTAACACTCCGTGTTTTATTAATACAAATTAATTATTTTAACAAATATTTTAAATTAAAATTTGTATAATTTAATTTTTATTCCTTTGTTTTGAAAACGCGGCTGAAAAATTTCGATTAAATAAACTTTTTCAAGACTTTTCTAATTAAACTTTCTTGATTTTATATTAATCTTATTGTATTTTTATTTCTTAAATACTTGTCAAACTAAAGCTTCACTCTCTTTACCATTATTAAATTTTATAAAGTTGCATTATATTTTAAAAATCATTACTTTCATAAAATTTAGTTTTGATAAAGATATCTTTCAAATAAGCAGACCGTTTAAAAATTTGAGAGACCGTAATAAAATTTATAACTGTCAACTCTTATACTTTTATATTTTTGAACTATGGATTTTATAATATGAATAATAGAATTAAAATTTAAAATAAATAATTTAAAACATAATATATTTTATAATTTATTTTTATAAATAAGAGTAAATAAAACGGAGCAAAAGAAAATCAAACAGAGCCAACTACACCCACCACAACAACCTAACAAAGATAAATAATAATAGCAATAATCTTAGTACTTTACATCGAAAGCGTAAAGCGACTAATATAATAATAATTATAATAATATAATATTAATCAATTAATATAATAATAATAATAATAACGTTACTACGTTATAAAACAACAACGACAACAACTTCATCTTCATCAACAAAACGGCAACAACAACCCAACGACGACGGCGATAGAGCAGCCCCACCGCCGAGCCACGCCGTCCGCCGCCATCTACCTCCTTCCTACCGACACCACCACCGCGTGTCCTCTGCCCCCCCCTCTCTCTGTCACCTCCCCTCTTGACCCGCCATTAATGGCAAACTCAAGCTCGAGCTCAGTCACCATGAACACCACCACCGTGGCCCTTCTTCTCTTCTTCCCCTGTTTTTTATGCTCGCCGGAGTTCAGTCAGCAACCCAACCACCATGGCCATGGCCACCTGCACCGGAGCACCACCTCCGTGCTCACCCTTGACGATCACCGGAGTCAAGCTCGAGTCCAGACCACCGGAGCCGCCGTGCTCTCCTCCTCCCTCGGTCTGCTCTGCTCACCTCGCCCTCTCTCCTTCTCGTTCGTTCAACCACAACCGACGGCAGCCACAACGGCCACCATGGCCGCCTTAAACTCGCCGGAGCTCCGACCATTAACCACCGGTGAGCTCTCCCTCCTTGTTTCACCCTCTTTTTCGTTTTACTCTGCTCTCTTTCTCACTCACTCTCTTTTCTCGTTCGCCGGAAAACACGCTCACCGTAGCCGTCACGGGAATCCGCTCCTACTCATTGCCGCTCTCGAGACCCCAGCATTGTCGGTCCTGTCTCGTTCGTTCACTACGGGCTAAGCTACGGTGTTCTCGTTCGGTTTCACGAGTATTAATTTTTGGGTTTACAAGGAATTGGTTGGATTATTTTTGGAGGCCTCTGTTCGTGAGCCAAATTTAGGTGACTCGATTCTTCCTCAAAATCTCTAACATTAACGTTTTGGTTTTATTTTAATTAATTTGTTATTAAAAGTGAGCTAGTATGCATTAGGCACTTATACCTCCCGTACCATTTTATTTAATAACTTTGTATGAATCGCTATAGTATGAAATTGAGTGTTGATTTTGGTTATAGTATAATGTTGAATTGATTTGTGAAATATGATATTTATATGATTTAGTGATAATATGTTTTGGGTGAAAAATGTGTTGTTGAATTAATGTTGATTTTAATTGTAATATTATCATGTTAAAATTATTTGTTATGTATAAATTAAAATATATAAAGTATAAGTATTACAAATATAAAATAAGACTAAAAATATTACTAAAATAACTAAAGTAAATAAATTAAACTAATATAAAATATTTATGGAAATAAAGTATTTATCTAAGACTAAAAATGTTTAAATAAAACACAACTAAAAAAAATTATGAGTTAAATAAAAAGAGTATTAAGTTCATATTAGTATTAAATAAATTTAAAAGTAAAAATATAAATTAAGTTACTCACATTAAAGCTTCTAAAATAAATAATTATATAAAAAGTCATATATCACAATTAATATAAAGATTACTTTATTAAAACTTTAAAGTTTACAATGAACTTAAAATATACTAAATAAGTATTTAGTTAAAATAATAATAAGAAATTGGGCACTTTAAGATTTAAAATGAATCTAAGTAAAACTATTACTAAATAAAGCTAAAAATTAGAATTACAAATAAGAATTAACAAAAAGGTAAATTGTTAAAATCATATAAAGATCGACTAAAAATTTACTAAGTATAGCTATACAAAAATGATGAATAATATATTTATATATATAAATACAAAACCTAACTAAGTTTTTGAATTATAAAGTTTTTGACATTTTTAAAAGTTATAAATAACTAAGTGAATTAAACTTAAGTGAATATTACTAAAATTTAAATATTAATAACTTCACGATCGAATTATTAAATCACCTAATACGACCACGTAAGAGTTACATAAATAAAAAATCGTATTAAGGAATTAGGCCACCTAAATGAATAGTTCCTAAATGTCCTTATATTATATTTTATTAAACATACTAAATTTTACTAAGTACCATCACGATATTTTTACAAGTTAAAATAAATGTTAAAACTACTAAAACGCTAAACACTTTTCAATTTAAATAAAAAGGATGAAATAAATGTGACTTATAATAAAATTCAATTATTTATAATACTAATCACTAATCTATCTTAAGTACTTAAAGTTTAATTGAAACTTAATCAAGCTTACAAATAAAATGAACTATTATTATTTACTAAATATAAACTAATAATACGTACAAGTATAAAAATACGCATACGTATAAAAATTTGTACAAAATAATGAATAGTGAAAATATTTAAAATCTACGAACGGACTCAAAATAAATATTTAAGTTTCCTATGTGTTTCTGCTTACTTGAAGAACTGCTAGAACTAATATTTCATTATACAAAGTTCGACGATATTTTTAAGATTTAGAATTTTCATTTGTTACGATTGAACGAGGAAATAAGAATTTGAGAAAACGAGCTACTTGAATAAAATACTTGGATTGTTTGCCATGTTGCGACTCTTGAAATTCGAAGTTAACGAGGTAGCTGTCTATGGGGACTTGGGCTCCCTCCCAGAGTTGCCCAAGGCTATTCAACGATCTTAAGATTTCTGTTTGACGTGTGGTATCGACCTCAGGGATGGGGCATACTCGATACTTCCGCGGGCCCATAGAATAGTAATTGGAAACTCCAGCCCCATCCGGGGGTACCCGTCTTTGGTGATAGTCGAATTATTAGGTGAGTATATATTCGAATAGCGAGTATGCTACGATCCTATCTATAGTGGTGTATGCATACATTAGACAAGGGATTTAGCGGTCCTTATTACCTTAGATATCTTTAGCATATCCAGACACGTCCGTTTTAACGGCCCTGGCTGCTACTGCGCGGATTATGTCTGCATGCTTCCGCCTTACTAACGAAGATTCATTTGTTATCACATGATGGATGTATTTCCTTGTTTTGTTTGATTATTGTCTGAATGGTTTGGTTTCCTGAATGTTGAAATACGACTTATTGAGAATGATTATTTATGAGTGTTGTACGTTATGTGATTGGATTTATACTCGTGTTTGAATCATCATGATTTCCTTGTATGTTTTTGCTTGCCTGGTTGCAATGTGTTTTATTTATTTATTTTCTATATTCTACATTACGTTTTATGAACTGCATGTTGTATGAGATTTAAATATCTATATGTGAGAACTGATATTATATGCTATTTGTCCAATTTTATTAACATAAGGTGACTACTGGAGTTATACGCGTTTAGTGCTGCCAAGTTACTTTTAATCATAGGTTAAATAAACCAAAACTGTGGTTTAGAGGTTGTTGGTTAGAACAGTCACTTCCCGCCTCTGAGCGGGAGATCCTCCTATTTTTGTTTTTGTCTCCGTTGCAGGCAAATTCTCGAGACTCAGGATTTATCGGGACGATTAGGATGTTTCGTTTGTTTTCTTTGAGAGATTGTAATATATATTTGTATCCTATGCCATTTGAGTGTAATTTATTTAACATCCGGCATGTATTAGACTTAATTAATTTTCCGCCTTAGTTTAATTAAGTCACGAAAAACCGGGTTGTTACAGTAAAAGAATGCAGATGCAGATGCAAAAAGATTGATTAAAACCCTCAGTTTAGCATGTTTAACTTCTTAACGAATACGGTTCAATTAAAGGTCGAATTCATTGTTTAAGTTGGTTTAATGCAAAATAAGAAGGTGCAAGATGCATGCAAATAAAATAAAGTTCAATTGTCCATTGGTTTATTTTATAAGGTCGGTTGCTTATGCGACTTTGGCGTGTCATCGGATATGGAGTGTACCCGAAGTAAATAGAACACTTGGAGTGCAAGCGCGCTAGGTGCCAAAGCCGGGTGCAAAAGTGTAGATCCCTTTGTTAGTCCATGGAAAATAAGAAAAAGCTTTGATCCAAGTGGATCGGTACCTACCTTGTCCTGACGCTTCAGATCTGGGCAGAGCTTCGCTTTTTGAACTTAACAGGAGGATGAATTCAACACGGGATGGTGTGTTGAACTCAAGGATTTGAGTGCGTGAGGCTTTTGTGGATGCAAAAGTGTAAGATGAGAGAATTTGTGGTGTAAAGGATGTATTCTGGTTGTGAATTGTGATTTCGAGGTCAGGGTATAGGGGTGTATATATACTAAAAACCTCGGAGAAATTAGGAAATCGGGGATAAAAACAGGCCTAGGAACCGCATAGCCTTATGCGGTTGCCTGGACAAACCGCATAGGCTTATGCGGTTGCCCCACCAAACCGCATAAGCTTATGCGGTTCGAAGGTTGGGTTTTTTGTGTAGTTTCCTAGTTTCGGTTGAATTATATCTTGGAAAGATTTCGTGATAATCTCAAACGTGTGGCTCAAGAAAACCCCTAGGATATTTCTGAGATATTTTGTGATGCTTAGGGCTTTGGAGTGCGGGCCAAAGGCTGGGTTTGGGCTCGGTTTCGGGCCCGAGACCCGGAAAAATGAAAAGGGTGTATTTGCATAGTTTTTGTGAGATAAGGTAAGACGTGAAGCCGTATTTTGTGTAAGAAGGGGCTAAAGGGAAGATTTAGCTACCGGGCCTAAATTTAGGAATTTAGGAATGCTGAATTAGACCTCGTTAATGTAAAAGGACTAATTGTAGTGCAAATGCGAAGCTCATGCCAAATGAAGCAGGACAAGGACCTAGCTAGACTCCAAATGGACAAAATGAACGTTTATTTAAAGCGATGTAAAGCGACCTTAAACATTTTAACATTTCAAACGACTCAGAATGAATTCGACATTAGTTAGAACCGTTTAAGTCAACGTTAAAGCATGCGTAATAAAAGTCCGTGATACATCACAGGGTTTTGGTTGGGAGGGTACGGATATGGGTATCCACAGAGCCCCCAGTTTGACTGAGCTCGGACTAGAGCGCTAGTCAAACTCCACGACCATATCCGGACCATTACGCCTCGATCTGATCGTGAACGAAGCATGTGTCCATGGGTGAGACGAGGACTTCGAGCCGGGCTAAACGGGGAGGGGCGTGCGCATTTAAGGACTTGGCGGTCCGTGCATGCTATAAGGGCCTGCCGGCCTGCTGAACGTCTTTGTCGTGCTTGTCGTCGTTTGTTGGTGCCCTTGCGTGTGCTTGATATCGTCAAATGTTGGTGCTGGTGCTTGTGCTTGTAATGTCTTCGTATTGCATGTGTTGGATGTAAAAGGGGCTAGAGTGCAGGGTGCATATGCTTGTAGAATGTTCGTGTAAGTGTTAGTGTAGGTCTCGTGAAAGAGCGTCTGTGTAATGCTTGCGCTTGAACTCGCCGAGGAGCGTCTGTGTAGAATGAAATGCTTGGAGTTAGGTGTATATTGCAGAGTGGTTGTGCTTAGGCTCACCGAGGAGTGTCTGTGTAGTCGTAATCGCATATGATCGCCTCCCGTGGAGGAGAAAATGATCTAGTGCTCGTGAAGAGCGTTAGGTTATCGCTTTATACATCAGTATATTAAATACTTAATATACGCCGTATGGCGATCAGTAGGTGACGCCTTAACCCAAGCAGGACGATTTGGAGTCAGATTAGAGCTAGGATGAGTTAGGGATCGAAAAGTAGGCGTAAAACGAGAAAAACCGAGAAAAGCCAGGGGCATGAACCGCATAAGCTTATGCGGTTCAGGGGACAAACCGCATAAGCCTATGCGGTTTCCCCTGTTGGCTGTAGGGGCTATATAAAGCTCAAGTAAACCGTGAGTGAAGCTCATTCATCATTTTCGGTTTCACTACTCCAAAAACGTCATTTTTCGATTTCTCAACCGTTTTTGCTCGTTTTTCTTGCGTTGCCTTGCTATGGAACGAGGTAATGCTCCATTTTAACTTGCTTTTACGTTATTTGTTGTTGTAATTAGCAAGTTTTGCCTTGAAATGTTGAAAAGACGGGTTTTGAATGAAAACCCGAGTTTTGCTTGAAATTTGCCGTTTGAATGCTTGAAATTGACGTCATTGTGTTGCATTATGCCATGCTAGCATGTGTGTGTGAATTGATTGTGATTTAGACCGTCTTTGTGTGAAAAACGTCCAAATTTGGTTTCGGGCCCGAAAACGAACCCGGAATTTCCGACCCGGAATTTCAATTAAACTTCGGTGTAGGATGCCCATAGTGAGTATAGCATGCCTATAGCGTTAGTTTCGCGAAAATGTCGAGTTAAGGCTTTCAAATCGCCGTCTTAAGTCGTAGTTATACGGAGTAATTAAGGCGAATTGGGGGTTTTTGATCGGAGTGACCAAAATGCAATTGCTTGTAATGGGTTGTTGTTGGGGACTATTATGGCGCATAGAAACCATAAAGTTGTAATTTTGAAGCGTAGAGAACGGTTTTCGGCTTAATTATGAATTAGGCCTAAAAATGCTCTGTAGGGCGTATAGTGTAATGTGTTGAGGGATGTTTATGTATTATGTGCATATTATTTGTGTGTATTTGAGTATGTGTATATCAAGTTGTATGCTTGCATGCATTATAGTCGTATGTATTTGCTGTGTTTGGTTGCAGGGGAAGATTCTAGTCGTGTTACGAGATCGAGATCTCGTAAGAGTGCTAGCTCGAGGACCGAGGGAGCCTCTAGCTCGAGTGGCTTGAGGCGTACTCGTAGTGAAAGGGATGCTGACCCTCGGGACCTGCCCACGAGACGTGGTCAGTCACGAGGTAGGGGTCGTGGGAGGAATGTCGCTGTGCCTAATCTTGAGGAGGAGGAGGCGGATGCGTTTGCTCAGGAGTTTGTGGATGAGCTGGAGGCTGAGATGGATGTTGCTGAGGAGCAGGCTGAGGAGGTCGAGGAGGTTGCACCTAGAGCGAGTAGCTCTAGGCCGCGAAAATCACGTGTGAACAGGGCCTTCGCGAAGGGTTGGGATGGCCACAACCTTCTGCTTGCTCCGGAGAGACATGTTTCCTATCGAGCGACGATGGGTTGGGATAAGGGCTCGATGAGGACTTTCTCGGGCGTCTCGTCCGTAATGTGTGCTTTTGAGGAGAAGCTTCCGCCGAGGGCGCAAGCTTGGGTGTTGCGTAGTGCTTTTGGCCCGTTGGTTGGCCATTGGAGGGAGATTGCGAGGAAGAAGCAGACGGCGAACCTGATGTTGATCAGGGCCTTCCTGGACAGGTATTGGGACACCACGACGACGTTCCATATGCCCGGCTTTGAGGCCGGCATTACCTTGTCTGAGTATGCTGTTATGACGGGGTTACCGTTTGGGGACCGCGACATGAGTTTTGACCTTGCGCCGTCCGTTGTGGACGAGATTGTGACTGCCGCGGTTGGCGGTGGTTTAGAGGTGATTTGTGAGGGTGCGCCCCCTTATATTTTCAAGACGAGCTATATCTTGGAGTACTTTGAGGGGAAGACCGAGTATGGCCCCTCGGAGTGGAGTGACGAGCAGAATGCTCGTATGTGGTTGTGGTGGTTTGTGAGCGCCGTGTATTTTGGCGATAAGGGCGAGCGGGCGTCGACATCGGTCCTTATGCATCTCCTGGATTGGAATGCAATTGGGACGTTTGATTGGGTGACGCCGTCTCTGGGTTTGTGCATTCGTTTCTGCATGGACGCCGTGAGGCCACGGGTCATGGATCGAGGGTCGCGATCGCCCTGGTCGCTACCGCTTGATGGAGGTACGTGTTGGTTCTGTTTTTGCATTGTTGTTCATTTTTGTTGTCTTTGTCTTTGTAACGTGTTTTTGTTTCTTGTGCGCGCAGTCGTGGATTTTTACCCACTTCCCTTTTCTGCTCCCTCCGCATGCTGTGAGGATCGTGAGGGAGTATCCGCCAGACGCATTGGGGTGCGATGTAATCGTCTTTGCGTTTAACTGGTCGTATGACGAGGTTCGGGATCGTCTGAACCGGATGCGGTTTGATGAGGTTTGTGCTTGAACCATTTTAAATAGGGTGTACTTAAAATGATTGTATTGTATTTGTATTCGTGAGCGTGTTCTGTTTTCTTTGTAGTTCGTGCCGTTCCCGTGGGGCCAGTATAGGGATATTCCTGAGGGCATCGGAGCTAGGTTTGCAGAGCGAGAGACCAGGCGCCTGTACCTGGCGACGCCGTACGGATCGGTTTGGTACCTTGGAGAGCGTTTGGTTTATCAGGCAGGGTGGCCGGCTCCGGTGGTACCTAGGGATCCGCCGAGGGTCTTGTTTGAGCGAGGGGTTTCCGCTCAGGATCGGGTGGTGTTGTACGGGGAAGGAGAGTCAGTGAGTCTTCTCTGTCCTGAGGAAGACTATGGCCAGTTTGCGGAGTCTCGGCTTGCTTGTGGGCCGATTGAGGTATGCTTGCTTCTTTTGAGGTGCGTAGGGTAATTTTTGCGAAAAATTTCCCTGACGTGTGCGTTTTGTACTTGTTTTGTAGGAGTTTGATCCCGAGATGGCGGAGCAGCCTGGTGACTTCCCTACCACCGTTGAGTACGACGAGTCTGGTGTGCGTCGTACTTTCACTTTACCGTCGTACTTGCCTGTGACCACTGACGCGGGCATGGACAGCTGGACGGGCAGGGTGAAGAAGGTATGTACTTGTCCTGCTTTAGAAGGTATGTACTTGTCTTGTATATGTGAGTGAGCCCCCAGTTTGATCGAGGTATGATTTATAGCGATGATCAAACATGTGAGAGTCGTGTTTTTGTGTTACCCCCTCGAGTTTGGCTTAATTTGAGTGAAATTAAGGCAAAGTGGGGTTGACTGCGTTTGTTTTGAAATTTCCCCCCTAGGTTTGACTTAATTTGAGTGAAATTAGGGCAAAGTGGGGTTGACTGCGTTTGTTTTGAAATTTCCCCCCTAAGTTTGACTTAATTTGAGTGAAATTAGGGCAAAATGGAGAAAAATGTGAACTGTTTTTGTGTTGTGTATCGCAGGTGGCTAAGGAGGCGCATAAGAAGCTATGGCGGATAGCCAACAGGTGGAGGATGGCGTGGGCTGAGCAGGCTGCTCAGTTGTGTCAGAGCCGGGCTGAGACGGCTCAGATTCGGCGTGAGTTTGACGAGTATCGGCGCCGTCACCCCGAGTGAATTTGTGTATTAAAGATTGTATGAACCTTTATGTACATGCCGTTGTAGCTTGAACTTTGAACTTGGTTGTTGTAGCGTGAACTTGATTGTCGTCGGTAGACCTGTTTGGTAGGCTTGTTTTAAAATGATATGATTCCCGAGTGGGATGCATTGATGTTTATTTTAGATTGTGAAAATGTTTTTGCAAAAAGTTCATTTTAAATGTTGAAATGAGCTTGTATGAATGTCGGAAATGTTATGCGTTGACTCGTGGTAAGAGTCGTAGTTGCCAAAGTGAAGCGTGATGCTGGTGTCGTAGCTCAAAGTAGGTTGTAGTGTTTTAGGAAAGACGAAATTAGGAAAATTTGAGAAAAACCAGCCCCTGAAACCGCATAGGCTTATGCGGTTCGTGGGCTAAACCGCATAAGCTTATGCGGTTTGGATTGCAAACCGCATAGACCCATGCGGTTTGCTGGTCTGTCCGGTAGCGCTGTATTTCCATATTTCGGACATTGTTTTCCTATATAAGGAGAGGGGGTGCGTGCCATAATCTCCATTCACAACTACTCCTCCTCTCTTCTTTTGCTTTATATTTTTGCTTTCAAAAATATATTAGGTATATTTATAAAAGTTTTTTTGTTTTTTTTTGTGTCCAAGAAAATGGAGGAGCATTTTGATGCTCTTTTGAAAAGGTGGACTTCTTCCTTGAGTTCGGCAATGAAGAGGGCGGTGTATGATGACGGCGCGGGCGTTTTTATTGGCTTTCGCCAAATGAAAGTCGATCTTGACTTCCTTGATTCGTGCTTAGATTATTGGGATCCTAGCTTGCATGTTTTTAGGTTTCCCGGGGGAGAGGTGTGCCCTTTGATGGAGGAGTTCTCGGCCATTGCTGGATGGTCAAAACGGACTACTCCTGTGGTTGTAAGGAGTGAGGTTTGCTATAACGGGATGTTGCGAAACTTCCTCGGGATGACGAATGCTCATGCTGCAGGTTTGTTTGAGGGAGGCAAGGTAAACATGCTTCTCTTGTGTCAACGATACATGAATAAAGTTGATACTAGTATTTCGGACCGTTCTAGGCGGAGGGCCCTTGCTTTTTGTTTGGTTCATCGTTATGCTTTTGCGGGGTCCATGCCAGATGGAGTGTTCGGAAGCGCGAGGTATGCTCGTGTTGTTGAAGAGATGGAGAGGGGACATGATCCTTCTGCGTTGATCCTGGCGGAGACCATACTGGGCTTAGACGACCGTTATGCTAATCGTCTGAGCTCGTACAGGGGTTGCGCTAGGATTCTCAACGTTTGGCTCATGGAGAGGCTAAGTGTGTATAAAGCTCTTCCCCTTGGAAGTGTCTTCAAGGCGGCGGGGACGACGTCGCGGAAGATGGAGTGGGCTGATTCTCGGGAGCGTTCGCTAAACTACTACCGGTGGTTTGTGAAAGAGAGCACTATTCGTTGGTACGTGTCTTGGTGGGGTATTACGGCTGATTCTGGCCTTGGTCCATTCTTGAATGCGTCTCGTGGGTTAATGTTGTGCGGGTTTGAACGAGGAGTGTGGATTCATCCTCTTCGCTTGAAGAGGCAAATTGGGCTTGCTCAAACCATACCCGAGCAGGATACTCAGTGTAACACCCCGTGTTAATTTAATTCAATAATTAACCATCAAGTTCTAATTTCAAATCCTAAATCAAATCCTAAACTTTTAACCTTCCAAAATCTCTATTTTTGCACAACTTGTGTTTTGTAAAATTTATCGACTTCTTTAAGACTTTTTAAAATTTTTGAATAATGAAATAAATATTTTAGTCTTAGAATTCAAAAGTAGAAATATTTCGAAAAATCGTCAAACGCGCACACATTAACTTTTATCGCTTTTGACGCCCGACTTTTTAAAACTGACCAAATTCGAGGAAAACATTTTAAAACACAAATTAGACAATTTCTACACCTAATAGTAATGTTGACATTAGTAAGTCTATTATGATCATTTGGTTCCCTAAATATATAATAATAAAACATTATTTTCTTAATAAATCAAAACTTATACTACACATTTCATTTAACCTAATTGCATAACATCATTTTCATTTATTCTAAGTACAAAATCACCTCATTTTCTTCTTCATTTGGCCGGCCACTTTGCTCTCTTTTTCTCTCTTTATTTTCTTTCATTTTCACTTAAAACTTCCTAAATAAAAACCCTAAATATTACTCTAATATTACACTAGTATTCTTAGACATCTTTGGGTATTTGGAGCTTATATTTTACGGGTTTATTTGAAGGTGAAGACGGGTACTTGGGTGAAGACTTAGACTTGGATAATATAGTCGATCCGGACAACCAATAAACTTACCGATTAAGGTGACTAACTATGTCTTATATTATCTTTTTAGTAAATTAATTTGTTTTGTTATTATAATTTTATGAGTATGAAAATTATGTTAAATATGTTAAACATCACTTATATGTACTTGTATGTTTATGTGTTGAATAATAAATGATAATAACTAAATATATAGTTTACTAGTAATGATATAGTAAAATGGTAGTATGTTTAGCTAAATTAATTTTGAGCATTTTTAATTATGATTCATATGATTTTTATGTTTAGTTATGTTTTAATTAAGTAGTAGTCATATATAAAAATTATGTGAAATATTAACAATGAGTTTAAAGTGATTAAAATCGAAAATAGAAATTATATGTTCATATATATTATACACGGCATTTATTATTTTTTTTAATATATTTTCACTTTTAATTTTTGTAAATTATATGTAGTATTAAGTTAGTATAAAATAGATGTTCCTATGAAAAAAAAACTAAATTAGGAAAACAAATTATAAATTATTAAAATCGAAATTAGTGTTCTTGAGTTTTATTAAGATCTTCAGGTATGTTCTTATTACCTCCATGTTGATGTTCATCATTTATGTTCACTTTGATTATGTTTTATGTTATGTTTGTTAATATTTTGTGTTTATGTTTAGTTATTGTTTTATATATTAGTAGTAATATGATATAAAACAACTTAAAATATTATAAATCATTTAGATTAAGAAGTTAGAAAATTAAAGTGTTGAAAAACACTATTCATAAATATAAATGAAATTGTTAGTAAATTTCATTTTAGTTTAAAACCGTTTTAGTATAATTAGAATAATTAAAACATAAAGACTTTAAGCTAAAAACCGATAAAATCGAAAAATGAAATTTTGGAACCCTCCTAAGCTTGCTCACGGCATTAGGCCTATTTTAGGCTAAAAATATGTTTTATCACTTTTTAGTTTATTGTTAATATAATTTAATTATTAGTTAATAAGTTAGATTTAAGAAATTAAAAGAAATAAATCAATTTGACATATATATCATATCACACGACAATACCATTTAAAATTGACTAAATTTGACCAAAATGAAATTATCACTAAGTCACTAAAGTTAAATAGTAATTAGAATTGAATTTTTGTATAAATTGTTTTAGTTATAAACGAAATACGATAAACCGATAAAGATATGTAACCGTTATAAAAATGAACTAAATCGTATGTTACTGCCTTTGCTATTTGGACTGTTGATCTTGGACTTACGGACTTAAATGAATCTTCCACGATACTATTATTGTTAAAAATGAAAATCGCTAAATTTAGTTAATAGACGACTAAATTTAACTAAGTCTCATTTTAAAATAAATATCGATATCACTTTTTACAAATTGAACTTAACGTTTTTAAAAACTAATATTTTAAAATGAATATCATTATCACTTTTTACAAATTGAACTTAACATTTTTAAAACTAATATTTTAAAATGAATATCATTATCACTTTTTACAAACCGAACTTAACGTTTTTAAAACTAGACTTTTAGAATATTTTCAAAACTCACTAAGTACAAAACGAACCTAACGACTTTGAAACTAAAAATTTGTACTTAGAAAATAAAAACAAGTTTAGTATTGTACTAAAATACCTTAAGTATAAAAATACGTATAAATATAAAAATACGTACAAGTATAAGAATACGTATAAGTATAAAAATACAATTAGAATACGAAGTATAAAAATACGAATACGTATAAAAATACGTATAGAATACGAAGTATAAAAATACGAATACGTATAAAAATACGTATAAAATACGGTGAATAGTGAAAAGTGAATAGTGAATAGTGAATAGTGCATAGTGAAAAGTGAATAGTGAAATACTGAAAATAATTGAAAATTTTACTAAGTATAGAAAATTTAAAATAAATAAGTAAATAACTTAAAGTGTTTGAAAAACACTTAAATAAAATTTGACATATTAATAAACATATCAAATTAGAAATTTAAAAACGTTAATAATTAACAACACTTCAAATAATAAACGAATGTGTTATGTGATCATATGAAACCTACAATTCAAATAAAACGTTTGACGCTGAGACTAGGAGAGTCTAGTAACATGTGATATGTAAATATCAAATAAATAATAAATCATGAGTATGTTTAAATAAAAGGTCAAGCTTGGGCCTCAGATAAGGGAACGTCAATCGTGAGTGAAGTGGGGTTAAGATAGTCTTGTGGCGGTCGCCATTGCCGGACAAGATAATTGAATATGCCAAGGCTTTTGTCTCAGGCTTTAGGAAATAGTCGTTTTATCCTGAGTTAAGGTGCTCTATGATTAGCATAGCCCATTCTTAAATTGGATACTAGTGTACATGTACTAGACTAGGGTTTTATTCCCCTATTTCGCTAAAGTTACCAGGGCATCCGTGCCGATTTGGGCGATTATAGCGGTGGTCTCCTTGCCGTGTTTCGTTCTTAGTGGGCGCGACACTAGCATTCGTTCTTGCCACATGTAAAGATCACTTGACGAGATTGTATCTGAAGTTCGAATCATTTCGAACACTAGAGGATGAGATGCAAGTATTATAGTATTCGGCGTGGTTTACGAGTCGAGTAAGTCTCTGCACTATGGAAGTGAGATGCAATCGATCAGAGTACAAAGGCCTACTCAGTGGTCAGGCTCGTAAGCAGTTTATGTGTTGTGTGTTGTTTGATTTAAATGAGAACGAGTGTGTACCATTTTCGAAAATTAAAGACCACAAGTTTCTGAAGTGAATCGAGTCTGCATGATGAGAACAATACGATACGTATGTATGTATGCGATCTGATATCGCTTTGTAATCTTGCTGATATGTTGTGATACTATGGCTATGATATTATATGTTATTTGCTTTCATAACT
Organism: Dianthus caryophyllus; assembly: GCA_023091065.1. NCBI lineage: Eukaryota > Viridiplantae > Streptophyta > Magnoliopsida > Caryophyllales > Caryophyllaceae > Dianthus > Dianthus caryophyllus. The sequence goes on along the minus strand of CM041517.1, from coordinate 36,009,714 downwards.
GAATATCATGCTTATATGATTTATCGCTTTAACCGCATGCTTATTATGACATATATGTCTTTACATGCTAATTGTATTAAGCATGTTTATGTTTTATCATAATGTTATGTTTATAAAGCGATAATATTAAACCAAAGTAATTGAAATCGAGGGTAAGTATGAGCATAGCCAGTCAACATCAGTCGCTCAATGCGCATCCCCATCGCTTTATTGTGCAGGTAATCATGGACCTAAGTCGGATTTTGGGCCAGGCCATGCAACGTTTTTACGCTTTACTTTATGTCATTTGCGAGAGATTTGTAATATATAAGACGTTACTCTTTTAAATTTCCGAACACAGAGTTGTTTTATTGAACTCTTGAATTACGATGTAACATTTTGGGTTTTATGTATAATTAATAACGCTGGTTTAAGACTTAATTAATTTCCGCCTTAGTAATTAAGACTTAATTAATTTCCGCCTTAGTAATTAAAGTCGACGAAAAACCAGGTTGTTACAGTTGGTATCAGAGCTGACTCGTGACCGTAACATGAATTGCCTGATGCGATTTATGTTTACCTAACGAGAGACACCTGGGCGGGTTAACATATTAATATGTTAAACCGCAAGACTACTAGGATCAAATAATAAATTAGAATTTTCTTTTATTAGATCACTTAAATAATAACTTGAATTCGCTTTAAAGTGTGAGGATGGGTAGAAACATTAAGTACCGACCATAGACTTAGGACTTTTAAATAACGAACTACTTCCCTCAAAATAAAATACACTAACTACCGTATGCTTGCTACTTGCTGAAGTGACTGACTGAAACTAACAACTATCCTCGGATATAAAATTTAAATAATAATTCAACTTCCGAGGATCGAAGCATCGAAGGAGTACCAGACGGCACGGAGTGAGGACACCTGTTAAATTCGTAACATTTTACACAAAAATACTCTCTCCCTCTCTCCTACCTTTTATATCCTTCCTAAGAAAATGTACTTGATACATTTTAAAATTCTAAAACCGATGTAACCAACAACTACATCTCAATGGAATAAAATACCTAACTTCTGTGCTTACTTGCATGACTGCTGTTATCACTTTCACTTCAAATAAATTCTATCAATGTCAAACATGCTATCTAACCCCTTGCAATGCTAATAATCTTCTTCGCTTCCTAATTCTTTCAGAATGGCTGCACCTCCAATGACTAACGAAGAACGAACAATTCTAGCTGAGGAATCTTTGATCCGTATAGCAGAAATAGCCACGGACAACGCAAACTGCCAACATCGACCCAGCGCGTTCGACCGTTTCTCACGTCATCGACCAAGAGAATACTCAGGTTCTAGTAACCCTATCGACCTCATAGATTGGCTTGAGGAGATGAAAAAACTGATGGACCTAAGCAGGACACCTCCAGAGGATAGGGTCAACATCGCTGCCTATTATTTGAAAGGGGAGGTGAATGACTGGTGGAACGTAATCAGGACCAACGAGCCTGATACTACGTTCACCTGGTACGAATTCGTTGAGAAGATCAAGGGGCGGTACTTTGGGTATGAGCTCAGGTGTCAGAAAGAAGAGGAGTTCATAAGTCTCAAAATGGGAGACATGACACTCCAGGAATACACCGAGAAATTCCAACAGCTGTCAAAATTCGGGGCTGCGATCGCTCCCAACGATAGGGCCATGACTCAGAGGTACCTACGCAACATGTCTAACGATCTGCGTACCCACTTGAGCAGCAACACCTACGCTACTTTTGCTGCAGCCTACGAGTGTGCGTGCAGGGTATGGGTGTTGGAGTATGTGTCCTCCACAATAGTGCGATTACTTAATAAATCTCAATTAAGGAATACGTGGGGATAATCCTGAATTATTGTCAATTGATTAACGTAAATCAATAACGATTGGCTGACTAGAGTTTGACGTTATTGTCGTGAGAACGGCGGTAATCAATTGATCCCTTTAAGTCACACCTATAGGAACGTACTCCAAATATTTAAGCTAATTAATTGTATGAGATACGATTATATTAGTAACTTGGTAAATCGACTAACGGTTAGTCAATGTATTAATTTAGAGAGAAATCGAGATGTGAACTCGGATGATTTAATTTTATATCGATAAAATTATAAGAGGAGATGGGAATTAGTGATTGCCGTTAATTCACTAATTGTGTATATTTTACTAATGAGATTAGTAAAAGCACATTTTTAATATATGTGCAAAGTACATGTATATTAAGGAAGAGTTTAATTAATTTACACTTTATTATATTAGATGATTTAAGTGATAAATTATAAGTATTTGTGGGACAAATATTGAAAAACAAATTGGACCCATAATTGATGGGTGGACCGTCCAAATGGGACTAGGAGAAGCATCTTTTGCTTCTTGTCTTATTTGTTTGGTTCTTCTAATTGTTTGATGCATGCATGTGATAAAAACACACTCATTGCAATGCATGAGATTTGTCTAAACAAGAAAAAGACTTCTCCTCTCCTCTCCCTTTTGTCTTGGTTAAAATATGGGTCTCCCAAGACCCATTTTGGCTTTTGAATTTTATTCATTAAAAAGGCTAAGTGTATGTGAGAGATATTCATTCATGCATTCATCCTCTCATCTCACTAATAATTCTCTCTAAACAAATACTCTCAAGATAATACTTGTACTAAGAGTTAGTATTAATATTATCTCATATTATTATATATTCACTTGTGATTTCTAGATCAAAATCACTTGTGAGTTTGGAGTGTTCTTGGGTGCTTATTAAAGGAGGTTTTCTACATTGAAAACTTGGGTTTTTAAGGAGGATCATCCTAAGTTCATTCTCAAGAAACTAAACTAGAAAGGAGTTCTAGTTTAGTGCCCTAATATCCTTTAAAAGAAAGGTATAAATTTCTAATCTTGTAGCAAAATACTTTTGTTAACTACATAGATCTTGCTAAATCAAATTAGAGTAATTTGATTTACACTAATACTTGATTAGTGAATGGGATCCGATCCCTACAAGTGGTATCAGAGCCAAGGCTTGTAGTTACAAATTTATTTTGTTGTTTTTGGAGTTTTATGTATTTATTGAGAATAAATAACATAAAATCCGAAAATAGTGTTAAAAATGGTTTTAACACGAGATTTTTATTGCATGCAAAGTTTCTGGTCTCATGAAATTTCTGGTCAAATTTCGTAATTTTTGGAATTTGTTTGCTAATTTAAATGATTTTTATACAAAACCGAGTCAAAAAGTGTGTTTTTGGCTAAAATAATTACTATAAATAGTTATAGTTCGAATCTGGTCACGCAATTTTTACACAGTGATATTTCATATTTATACATTCTGCATGTAAATTTTCAAAGTCAGATTTTGAGTTTTGAATATTTATTCATATTTTTGTTTAAAATCGGTATGGTTTGCATTTTATGTCCAAAAATATAGTAAATGTTGTTTTCTGGACATGAAATTTATACCAATATTTTTACACATTATAAGGATGCTCTCGTATAAATTTGGGATTTTACCTCACTGTTTTAGACGTTTTCTTGATTTTATGAGTTAAAATCGATGAAATCGTATGTTATTTTATATAAAATAATTCGTAAATATTTTCTGGCCAAACTTTTATTTTCTGATATTTTGGAAGTGTTCCAGAATATACAAAATTTTTTCAAAATAAAAATAATTTTATTTTATTTTATTTTGATTTTATAAAGCTTTATTCATAAAAGGGTTATGATTAAAGTACTTCTAATTAGCAAATGACCATGTTTATGAACTAAAATCACCATAAGTTAGTATAAACTAATGTTGGGTGTTCTAAAATCAGTTTAGAAGTTTAGTTCAAGCTTAAAAGGTGTTTTAAGCATTATTGATTAATATAAGATTAATCGGTTAGAAAATGAGATCGGTTTGAAACGATTAAATGCGATTTTTGTTTAAGGCGATTTTGGCATGTTTTTATTTATAAGCTTTACATCTTGCATTTTTTGGATGAATGTTTATTGTTGAATGAATGTTTATTTTTACTAGTATGGCCATAGTTTGTTGTATTTTTACCGATATTACCCGTAATGAAAGGGAATATCGTGGTTTCAGATTAAATGCGATCTCAGACGCGGTTTGTAGTTTTTTAATAGTTTATTTCATTTATAAATGTATAATAGGATTGCTATGTATTCATTTGTAAAACATACTTGTAACTATTTGTAAATCGAAGACCGGTGATGGAGATCGACTTGGAGCCTTAGAAGAGTTCTAAAGCTTGCAAGGAGGAGCCTTGGATGAGATCCATTATGAAGAGGGACCAAAGGAGTTGGTTTCCAATTTGTAACTCCTTGTATTTTAATTACTTTAGGTGGCCATACTAGGTTTATGTTTGCTTGATGCTTGTTTGTTTGCTTATTTTCCGCACACATGCCAAAATCGCCATGCATGCCACGATATCCCACTATGATTGTCGATTTAAGTCACGATTCCTAAATTAGTTCACTTATAAAGAATTTTATGACTAAAATTGACAAGATCACCCACATATTTTATCAAAATGAATTGAGATTAAGCCTTTCCAAATTTAGCAACTATGAACCCCATGTTCGTGAGGACCTCCGCGACGTGGAACCTTGTTACCATGGGTAAGTAGTGGGAGGAAGTCCCATGCTAATTTGGTTTGGACTCAACCGAATAAGAGTTATTTGGGGCTAATCGATGCATTTTAAAGAAAATCATCAACCAAGCATTCTAGTGTAGAATTAGTCAAGTGTTGACTTATCGTTTTTATATAAAAGGAAACATGAGATGTCTAATTTTATATGAAAAACGAGTCTTGGAATCATTTATATAATTTCGTGGGAGATCATTATATAAATGGACATTTGTTTTAAAAATGAGTTTTAGCAAATGTTATAAATGAACAATGAATGCTTATATATTTCCTCATATTTATCAGAGAATCGCTTATCGCAATGGCATCATCATCATCAACTCCCGCCCATTTTGGGCAAAGATTCATGGTTGCGAACCGTGATGGATAAGTGTATCCTCAAGGATGACGGTAGCAACTTCGCCGAATGGGATTCGACAATGAAGGGCGCCGCAACATCCGGACAATGTGCTCAAGCACCTTACCGATCAACCACCCGCCGAGCCCACTACTGCATCTGGCGCTGCTCGTACGCCTATGATGAGTATGTGAAAGTGGACAATGACGTGAAAACGCCTTAATTTGGTCCATGTCACCCGCTTCTCAAACTCCGAATGGTTACTCAAAAGAGTGCATATGCGCTATTCACTCGAGTGACAACCATGTTCTCCAAAGCACCCCAAATTAGGCTTTATGAAGCCGCGCTGCGGTTTTTCGATGCAAAGCTTGAGAGGAACCAAAAAGTTGGTCCTCATGTGCTCAAAATGATTGAGCAAATAGACACTCTTGAGCGTCAAGAGTGTGCTATACCGAAAGCTCTTGCGATTAACCGCATTCTTCATTCTCTTCCTAACAAGTTTGCTCATTTCCGAGTAAACTATAACATGAACAACATGGATAAGAGTTACCATGAACTTCATGCACTCTTGGTCCAAGCCGAGAGGGATATGGAAGTGAATGAGGTGGAGAAGAAAGATGTTCTCTCCATGAAAATGAAGAACATGAACTTGGGAGTGAAGAAGGGGAAGGTGGCCAAGAAAGGGCCGTCTAACATTGGCAAGGGTAAGGGTAAGGCCATTGTGGAAGGTGTTCCACATAAGTCTAAGCCCAAGATCAACAAGGGAAGACCCCTCAAAGACACTTGCAAATATTGTAATGAGGTGGGTCATTGGATGCGCAATTGTCTCAAGTATAAGAAGGATCTCAAGAATGGATGTGAGACATCCAAAGGTATTCCTTCTAATCTCTATATGATTGACATCAATCATGCTTGCATTTCTACATGGGTATTGGATACCGGATGTGGATCTCACCTTTGTAATCATTTGCAGGGGATGAGGAACGTGCGCGCTCTGGCCAAGGGTGATGTAGATCTCGCATGGGCAATGGAGCTAGAGTAGCCGTTTCGTGGGAACTTTTGTACTCGCTCTTGCTAGTGGATTAGAGTTGCTTTTGAATAATCAAGTATTTTGTACCAACTCTAACCAAAAACATTATCTCCGTCTCCGTGTTAGATGCGGAAGGCTTTTGTTTTGAGATTAAGAACAACCGTTGTACTTTTTCTTTTAATGAAATGGTTTATGGTGAAGCTATTTCAATTGGAGGTATTTATGTTTTAAATGATGTTAATGATGTTTATCATGTCGAGAACAAGAGGCTCAAAACGAATGAATCGAACAAATCCTACCTTTGGCATTGTCGTTTAGGTCACATAAACGAAAGACGCATAAAGAGACTTGTTGAGACCAAGGTTCTCAAACCATTTGATTGCGAATCATATGGTACATGCGAGTCTTGCCTCTTAGGCAAGATGACTCGTCAACCCTTTAGCGGTAAAGGGACACGAGCAAGTGAGGTTTTAGGACTCATACATACCGATGTGTGTGGTCCATTAAACATCACCGCTAGAGGAGGATATCATTACTTCATTACTTTTACCGATGATTTAAGTAGATATGGTTATGTCTACTTAATAAGGCATAAAAGTGATGCTTTTGAGAAATTTAAAGAATTTCAAAATGAGGTTGAGAACCAATTAAACAAAAGGATAAAAGCACTACGATCGGATCGTGGTGGCGAATATCTAAGTAATGAGTTTGATTCACATCTTAAGAATTGTGGTATAATATCACAATGGACTCCTCCGGGCACACCACAATTAAATGGTGTTGCAGAAAGGAGAAACCGAACTTTGCTTGACATGGTTCGGTCTATGATGAGTCAAACTGAGCTTCCTGGATCATTTTGGGGCTTTGCGCTATTATCTGCTGTTTTCTCACTAAATCGAAGTCCGACTAAAGCGGCCAATAAGACTCCATATGAGATATGGACGGGAACGGTTCCCTATTTGTCATTCATGAGAATTTGGGGATGTGAGGCATTCGTCAAGAATAAAACTGACGATAAACTCGCTCCAAGGTCTGACAAATGTCTATTTGTAGGTTATCCTAAGGAAACCTGTGGTTATTACTTCTACAACCCTCACGAGAACAAAGTGTTTGTGGCTCGTGATGCTGTTTTCCTAGAAAATGAATTTATTTCTAAGAAACAGAGTGGGAGAAAATTTGAACTTGATGAAGTTCAAGAGCCACAAACCGAGACAGAAAATGAGGAAACCGCTCCTCGCCGTCTGACACTTTATAATCCCTAGGAGGTCGTGAAGAGTTAGTCAACAACCTGGCCGCTACCTCCTTAACATCGAGGAGGAGGGTGATTTGTTGTTATTCGAAAGCAACGAACCCTCAACCTACAAGGCGGCTATTAGTAGCCCCAACTCCGAAAAATGGCTTGAGGCCATGAAATCCGAAATGGATTCTATGTACGAGAACCAAGTTTGGGACTTGGTAGATTTACCTGAAGGAGTCCGACCCCTTCAGTGTAAATGGATATTCAAAATCAAACTCGGCATAGATAAACATATTGATGTTTACAAAGCTAGATTGGTGGCAAAGGGCTTTTCACAAGTCCAAGGTATTCATTATGATGAAACCTTTGCACCAGTTGCTATGCTTCGATCCATAAGGATAATCTTAGCGGTTGCCGCATTTCATGACTATGAAATATGGCAAATGGATGTTAAAACCGCCTTCTTGAATGGGATTCTAGAAGAGGAAGTGTTTATGACACAACCTGAAGGTTTTATAGATACATCTAACCCTAAGAAAGTATGCAAGCTTAAGAGATCCATTTATGGTCTTAAGCAAGCATCGAGGAGTTGGAATCACAGATTCGATCATGTTATCAAACAACATGGTTTCGCTCGAAGTGCCGAGGAACCTTGTTTGTACATGAAGTTTAGTGGGAGTAAAGTAACCTTCCTTGTTTTGTATGTGGATGACATACTATTGATTGGAAATGATATTCCAAGTCTGAACTCGGTAAAGGTGGAATTGGGAAACCATTTCCAAATGAAGGACTTGGGAGAGGCACAACGCATCTTGGGTATCCGGATCTATAGAGATAGATCCAAGAGGATACTAGCATTAAGTCAAGAAACTTATATCGATAAGATTCTTGATAGGTTCAATATGAAAGACTCCAAGAGAGGATTTCTTCCGATGAGTGTAGGAATAACATTGAAGAAATCTCAATGTCCTACGACTCCTGCGGAAATTGAACGCATGAAATTGATCCCTTATGCTTCCGCTGTAGGATCAATCATGTATGCTATGATGTGCACTCGTCCCGATGTCGCTTTCGCTTTGAGCATGACGAGCCGGTATCAAGCTAATCCCGGTGAGAGTCACTGGATAGCTGTGAAGAACATCCTTAAGTACTTGAGAAGAACTAAGGATTCGTTTCTAGTGTTTGGAGGAGAACTTGAGCTACGTGTAAAGGGTTACACGGATGCAAGTTTCCAAACCGATGGGGATGATCTCAAATCCCAATCCGGCTATGTCTTTATGTTGAATGGAGGAGTCATTTGTTGGAAGAGCTTCAAACAGAGTGTCACCGCGGATTCTACAACCGGCGAGAATATTTGGCGGCATCTCAAGTCGCTAAAGAAGGCTGTGTGGATTCGGCAATTCTTGGATGGACTAAGAGTAGTCCCTAGTGTCGCGGATCACATCCTTTGTTTATCGCGATAACCTGGGGCTATTTTCCAAGCGAAGGAGCCCAAGTCTAGCAACAAGTCTAGACACGCTGAGGAAATACCACGTTATTAGAGATAATGTGGAAAGGAAGGAAATTGATATTTGTAAGGTTGGGATGCATCGATAATATCGCCGATCCTTTAACCAAGCCTCTTTCGAGGGCTAAGCATGACGCGCACACCGCCTCTATGGGGTTGCGGCGTATGCCAGATTTCCTTTAGTTTCGTAATATGTAATTGAACGATGTATCTTTTTACATATATGAAAATAACATTCATTGTTTTTATCTTAAGTCATTATGAATGCATACTTTGTTTATCCGAATATTTGTGTGACAAGTTTGAACGTATTCAAGTGAACGGAATAAACTAAGTATTTGGTCCCTAGTCTCTCATATGAGGTGACGTCTCGGAGAGACTAGATTGCAAGTCGATCGATGGTGAGGTTCAACACCATAGGGTCATATGTGATGACTGATCGTTTGCATAGACAGACTGTGAAGAACACTCTGTCGGGCAGTGACGCTTATAGAATTCCTTTTCAATGAGATTGAAACCTGGTCGTGGTGGGAATTCTATAGTATTCCTTTTGAGTCGATTCTTTGACTGGAGCTGATTGTCTGAGTCGGTGCGCTCCGAGTGACATTCATTTTAGTCCTAAACCATGCCGTGAAAGGGGGTTATAAGGGCATCTTTGGGGTCATGGTGATCTGCATTATACAGTACAATCGAGTGGAAGGGAAATGTCCACCCTCGTCAGGGTAAAACATCTTTGGGCCACTCGAGGAGTAGTCGCTGAAAATGCGTGGGCACGCCAGAATCTACTGGTAGATTCCCCGGTCAGACAATCTACTCTCCTTATCGAGGAAACCACTCATGATATATATCTCGGGATGCAAGTCGACTGTAAGCCACCTTGCATCGAGTGGGAGATGTGAAACGGACATGAGAATTGGTAATGCACAACTTGTCTCGGACAAGTGGGAGATTGTTGGAGTATGTGTCCTCCACAATAGTGCGATTACTTAATAAATCTCAATTAAGGAATACGTGGGGATAATCCTGAATTATTGTCAATTGATTAACGTAAATCAATAACGATTGGTCGACTAGAGTTTGACGTTATTGTCGTGAGAACTACAGTAATCAATTGATCCCTTTAAGTCACACCTATAGAACGCATTACTCCAAATATTTAAGCTAATTAATTGTATGAGATACGATTATATTAGTAACTTGGTAAATCGACTAACGGTTAGTCAATGTATTAATTTAGAGAGAAATCGAGTTGTGAACTCGGATGATTTAATTTTATATCGATAAAATTATAAGAGGAGATGGGAATTAGTGATTAAGCGTTAATTCACTAATTGTGTATATTTTACTAATGAGATTAGTAAAAGCACATTTTTAATATATGTGCAAAGTACATGTATATTAAGGAAGAGTTTAATTAATTTACACTTTATTATATTAGATGATTTAAGTGATAAATTATAAGTATTTGTGGGACAAATATTGAAAAACAAATTGGACCCATAATTGATGGGTGGACCGTCCAAATGGGACTAGGAGAAGCATCTTTTGCTTCTTGTCTTATTTGTTTGGTTCTTCTAATTGTTTGATGCATGCATGTGATAAAAACACACTCATTGCAATGCATGAGATTTGTCTAAACAAGAAAAGACTTCTCCTCTCCTCTCCCTTTTGTCTTGGCCGAAAATATGGGTCTCCCAAGACCCATTTTGGCTTTTGAATTTTATTCATTAAAAAGGCTAAGTGTATGTGAGAGATATTCATTCATGCATTCATCCTCTCATCTCACTAATAATTCTCTCTAAACAAATACTCTCAAGATAATACTTGTACTAAGAGTTAGTATTAATATTATCTCATATTATTATATATTCACTTGTGATTTCTAGATCAAAATCACTTGTGAGTTTGGAGTGTTCTTGGGTGCTTATTAAAGGAGGTTTTCTACATTGAAAACTTGGGTTTTTAAGGAGGATCATCCTAAGTTCATTCTCAAGAAACTAAACTAGAAAGGAGTTCTAGTTTAGTGCCCTAATATCCTTTAAAAGAAAGGTATAAATTTCTAATCTTGTAGCAAAATACTTTTGTTAACTACATAGATCTTGCTAAATCAAATTAGAGTAATTTGATTTACACTAATACTTGATTAGTGAATGGGATCCGATCCCTACAATGGGCTTCCTTGGAGTTGGAAAAAGCCGAGGAGAAAAAGAAGAAGAAGGTGTTTGTGCCATCTGTGGCACAGTCGAGCTTCATTCAGAAGCCGAACTATCAACGCCCGATCCAACAGAGGCAGAATTTTCAGAGGCCTGCGTTCCAAAACAGGCTTCCTGCTGGGAACAACGAGAGAGCCATGGTTGCAGGAAGGGCTCCTCAACCAAGGGCTGCGCCGGGGAATTGTCATATATGCCGCAAGGCACTACATGAGGGGAGGCAGTGCAATGGCCTACCAATTACCTGTTTCAAATGCAAGATGGTAGGACATAAGTCAAATGTATGTCCCAACAACCCGAACACGGCTCCTGTTGCTGGGGTACCACAATCTGTTGTGGTACAGGGGCGAGTTTATGTGCTCACAGAAGCTGAGGCAGAGGAGTCACCTGAGGCTGACGTCATCACTGGTATTTTTCTTATAAACTCTGTAAACGCTGTTGTTTTGTTTGACACTGGGGCATCATTGTCCTTTATATCTTCTAAGTTTGTTTCAAAGGCTAATCTAACAAATTCCGAACCAATCAACGCAAATATTTCTCTTCCAAACGGAAAAATTTTCAAATGCTCCAAAATTTTCAAAGAAACTCCAATCACAATTCATAAAACAATCTTTCCTTCCAACCTTATTCTTTTCGACATGCCGGAGTTCGATGTCATACTGGGTATCGATTGGTTGACTAAGTACCATGCGTTGTTCGAGTGTCGAGATCGGAAAATTCGTTTGAAGCATCCTACGGGGACTAGAGTCACGTATCAGAAGACTTCGCCAATTAAGGGGGCGAAAATCATCTCTGTGCTACAACTACAACGGTTAGAAAGAAAAGGGCATCAAGTATTCCTATGCAGCGTCAACAAAGTAAAGGAAAGCGTGAACATTGAAGCTATTCACGTAGTACGGGAATTCCCTGATGTCTTCCCAGATGAGTTGCCAGGCTTGCCACCTGCACGTGATGTTGAATTCTCTATCGACCTTGCGCCAGGCACGGCCCCAATCTCAAAGGCACCCTATAGGATGGCACCAGTAGAACTGCAGGAATTAAAGAAACAACTAGAAGAAATGATTGAAAAAGGTTTCATAAGACCGAGTGTCTCACCCTGGGGAGCACCGGTTCTTTTTGTGAAGAAGAAGGATGGCAGTATGAGGCTGTGCATCGACTACAGGGAATTGAACAAGGTGACCATTAAGAACCGCTACCCTTTGCCCAGAATCGACGACCTTTTTGATCAACTAAAAGGCGCAGGAGTGTTTTCTAAGATCGACCTGAGGTCAGGTTACCATCAAATTGCAGTGAGAGAATCAGACATCCAAAAGACTGCTTTCAGAAGCAGATACGGCCATTATGAATTCAAGGTTATGCCTTTCGGTTTGACAAATGCACCAGCGGTGTTCATGGATCAAATGAACAGAACCTTCCACGAGTACTTGGACATATGCGTGGTTGTATTCATTGATGATATCCTGATTTATTCCAAGACCGGGACAGAACACGAGGAACATCTCCGTATCATCTTGGGGATACTAAGGGAATATAAGTGGTATGCTAAATTTTCTAAGTGCGAATTTTGGCTCGAGAAGGTAGCATTTCTGGGTCACGTCATCTCGAAGGACGGAGTGATGGTAGATCCTGCAAAGATCGACGCAGTGAAAGAATGGAAGGCTCCCACAAATATAACTGAAATACGCAGCTTCCTAGGATTGGCAGGATACTACAGGAGGTTCATTCCAGATTTCTCTAAGGTAGCACGACCAATGACAAAGCTGCTACAAAAAGAATCCAAATTCATATGGAGCGACGAGTGCGAGAATGCGTTCCAGGAACTCAAGACAAGGCTTACCACAGCACCCGTCTTAGCTCTTCCTACAGATGGAGACGAGTATGAAGTCTACAGTGACGCCTCACTGAATGGCCTGGGTTGCGTACTGATGCAACAAGGGAAGGTCATTGCTTATGCGTCAAGGCAATTAAAGGTTCATGAACGAAACTACCCAACCCATGACCTAGAATTAGCAGCTGTGGTGTTTGCTTTGAAAATCTGGCGTCATTACCTCTACGGGGTGAGTATCAAGTTCTACACAGACCACAAGAGCCTGAAATATATCTTCACACAGAAGGAACTCAACATGAGACAACGCAGGTGGTTAGAACTGATCAAGGACTACAAGATTGAACTATTGTACCACGAGGGCAAAGCGAACGTCGTTGCTGACGCTCTGAGTAGAAAGACTACGCATACCCTTAGCAACATTTGGGAAATTCCGGCTGGTATTGTCAGAGACTTCAAGAGAATGAACTTAGAGTTGGTTCAGTCTGACGATGCTGATTTGAACGCAATGATCGCAGAGCCGGAGTTATATCACGAGATTAGAGCTCTACAATGGGAAGACGAAGAGCTTGTAAAGATCAGACGGGAAATTCCTTCAGGAAACCGAGAAGGGTTTGAAGTTAAGCCTGACGGGAGTTTGAGGTTCAAGGAAAGGTGGTGTGTGCCCGACGTACCAGAATTAAAGAGAAGGATCCTTGACGAGGCACATAGTACACGATACTCCATACATCCAGGATCCGATAAAATGTACCAAGACTTAAAGTTGAAGTTTTGGTGGGTTCGAATGAAAGCAGAGATTGCAGAGTATGTTGCAAAGTGTCTAATCTGCCAGAAAGTGAAGTTTGAACATCAGCGACCAGGGGGATTACTACAACCTTTAGAAATTCCATTGGGGAAATGGGACTCCATCTCCATGGACTTCATAACGGGTTTACCGAGGACTCACAGGGGAAATAATGCGATCTGGGTTATAGTGGACCGCTTAACTAAGTCGGCCCATTTTCTACCAATCAAGGACACTTGGAGCCTTGAGAAGCTAGCTAAGGCTTATGAGAAGGAGGTGATCCGATTACACGGCGTACCGTTGGATATTATATCGGACAGGGATCCGAGATTCACCTCTCATTTTTGGGAAAAGTTACAAGCAGCATTGGGAAGCCAACTGAAGATGAGTACCGCCTTCCACCCTGCAACCGATGGTCAAACTGAGCGAACTATCCAAACGGTTGAAGACATGCTCAGGGCATGTGCTTTAGAATTCAACGAGAATTGGGAGAAAAGTCTACCTTTGATTGAATTCTCCTACAACAATAGCTTCCATGCAAGCTTGGGTTGTGCTCCATTTGAAGCCCTATACGGGAGGAAGTGTCGTAGCCCAGTCTGTTGGGACGATGCTAGTGACAACGTGGGAACTGGACCACAAGTTATTCAAGACCAGATCGAACACATCAAAATCATTCGTGAACGGCTACAAGCGGCCCAAGACCGTCAGAAGATGTATGCCAACAAACATCGCCGACCTATTGAGTTCGAAGTCGGCGATCATGTGTTCTTGAAAGTATCACCCATGAAGGGGGTTCGACGTTTCGGTTTGAAAGGAAAACTAAGTCCTAAATACGTTGGACCGTACGAGGTACTTGAAAGGGTTGGTGAGGTAGCTTATCGCCTCGCGCTACCTCCCAATCTATCCAAGGTTCACAACGTCTTTCACGTTTAAAGGAGGCATGGTGTGTAAGAGTAAGGAAGAAAATGGAAGAAGATAAGTTGGACCAAAGGTCCTCAAAAATCTCGGCCAAATCAACAAGCCAAGACCCGATTTTCTCGTTTTTGAAATTTTCGATTTACGTGCAAGAGAAAAGTCCCGAAATGAAATATATAGTCTTAAAATAATGTTTAGAAGTAAGATCGAAAATAAAAATGAAAATAAAACTCAAAACGAAATCAAAACAAAAATTGGGTACTAGCCCCTCGTAACTTTGAATTAAAATTTTATTCGATCGAAATATATATTTTTTTCGTTGAATGTTATCGAAATAAATCATCATCCTCAAACGTCAAAAAGTTTATCAGTTTAGGCTTAGTGTAACTCATTTTTTCGATTTTTAGTGAAAGTGTTAGTTAAATCAAAATGAAATAGTGATTTGTTAATAATATAATATGTTTTGTTAGTATTAATCAAAATGATTAAGCTTAAACTACTTTAATTAGATTTGGATTATGAGTAAGTATATTTAAGAAAAGATTAGGTGACTTAATCACAATTAGGTGGCTTGGTCATTTAGTCAATGTTTGACCTCGATTTGCGTGCCAAAATTTGTCGTTGAGAAATTTGTCGTCGATTCATCATTTGATTTATCGAGTCCTAATATGTAAAAATAAAGTTCAAATTCAAAGTAATTCAAAATGGTTTTAGTTTAGGTGCAATATTAATTGTAGTATATTGTTTTAGAAGAATAAGTGAGCGAGGATGATTAATTATTGATTTACTAATTATAATTAGCTTAAATTAACACGGGGTGTTACAATCACCACCACCCTCAAACACCACCACCATACCACCACACAACATACACCACCGCACCATCTACACCACCACCACCGCCGCCAACTTCCTTCGTTCGCACCACCGCACCACCACTACACACGTCGCCCCGACTACCGTACCCACCGCACCACCACCACCACGAAGTTCTGTCGCCGCCGCCACCACCACTTACCGCCTCCTCCCGCCGCCACTACTTCTATATTGAGTTTTAAGGTATGAAAAACTCAGATCTAAAACTTATTTTTATAAAAACTAACTCGAAATCTTTTAATTTCATTATTTGTGTGGTTGTTTCTTTTAAATTTGACATTTTCTTTTCAATTTTTTTTTTTCAGATCTAATTCTAGCGGTGGTGGGTGGCGGTTGGTGAGAACGGTGGTGGTGGCTAGTAGAGTTGGTGCAAGGTGGTGAGGCAAGGTGGTGGGAACCAGATCTGGAAGGTGGGTGGGTGGGGAGGGCATCAATATTGGGGTTTGACGGACTGAAACGTGTATTAAAGTTTCACGCGTAAAGAACAGTAGTTTCCCCCGCACTATACAACTGTTACAAATCGTAATATACAGCAGTTTCACTCGTAAAAATAAAATTATATAATTTTAAATTTTTGTAATGATTCTGATCTTAAAATACTACAGTTACATTATTAAAAGTATTAAATTACAAAAATTTATCCTAATATTACATAAATTCAATTTATGTATTAAATATCACTTTTTATTTATTAAAAACCACACTTTAGTCCAAAGTTACAAAATTAATGGGTTACAGTTACAAACCTAAAGCTGTAAAGTTATATTCGTAAAGTCTGAAATTTAAAATTTGAAAAAATTTATCTTCGAATTTATTTATTAAAAATTACATTTTGGTATGAAAATAACACTATTAGAATCATTAATACAGTTTCATTTACAAGTATTACAGTTACAGTTTCATTTACAAGTATTACATTTACGGACTTACGGACTTACCAATATTTAGGAACTTATCTGAACTAATCTCTATATATATATATATAGATTTGAGATCTCGTGCGAACTCTTGATTCATTACGAACCCTACGAACTCAATACCAGCCATCAAATTGGATGAAGATGAAATCAACGACTAAAATTAAAACCCCCACCCACTTCCCCTTCCCTTCTATTACTTAATTTAATCCCCAAACCCTAAACATACTACTTCTCCACCACCGTCTCAGCCACGTACCTTCGACGTCAACCGCCACGACGGTGCCCAACCTAACGCCGGCTAAATCGTCGATGTTAGATTCTTTGATCCAGACTTTGATGATCTTGTCTCCTTCAATTCGAACGCACCATATTTCAATTTCGATTTCGTACTTTTCGAGCTACAAATATCAACAAGGAATTTACAAAATGTGATGCATAGATAGACTTGGCGTGGAATCCTAATGTTTTCGACATTAATATAGGTAGATAATGTGTCACCGGCGTCGGTGGCGTTTGTGGTGTCACGAGGTAATGGTAGGAGTGTAGGACGGTTGTCGGAGTAAGTAGGCTGCTTGTACGTGATGGGTATGGTGTTAGTCGGTGGAGCCCGTGGTGAATGGTGGTCGTGTTATTTGGTGGTCGGTGGGCGGTGGGCACGCGACAACGGTGGTCAGTGGTGCTCGTGGTGGATAGTATCCATGGTTATTACTTGAATACACGAAATACAAGCGCAGGTACATCATTACATCCTCTAGATACACTAATTCGTATGGTTGAAAGTGATTGTTTCAGGGGAGAAGATACCAAAGTCCTGAAGAAGTTCATTTTTCTGAATGATTTACCACTTTCTTTTATACCCCCTTGAAATGGTTCCCTTATTCGTATACTTTGCGTCGATGCGTGCATTCTTACTTGACACGTGAATCGAGCTTTTTTTTGGCGTGCGCGAGATTTAATACTTATGTGTTCACTGGTTAACTAATCTAGGTCATCTTTGTACTTGACACTTGTTTTCAGTTACAATTCCTACTGTTGTTGGCTGCAAAAGGCAATGTGCTTTCAATGTGCTGTCTGATCTAGTGTGCCTCCTAGTAAGTAAAACTCTCGACAACTTCAGAATTAAAGAAATTTTATTCCTGAAGTTTCATATTATGTGTGACTGGTACTAATAATGCTGATATGTGGCCTTTCAAACCGGCGAACTCGCCTCGCCTCGCTTCTTTTCTCTTTATGACCGAGTCTCTCCTCAAAGTCCTTTCTCTCTCTCTTTCTGTCGCTTGTTTTCGATGATGATTGATAACATACGGGGAGTAATTTTTGATGTAGGTAATTATAGGAATTTTGATTTCAAATTCTTAACTAAAAAATATTTTTTTCATTTCAAAATCTTAAATATACAAATATAAATTAGGAATTTTGAAATCTAGTAACATGAATTACTTTGTCGTAGAACTCTATACATTTTGACGTTATTAGTTCGGTAAATAACGTATCACTGGCACCCAGTGGTAGGTGTGACTTGAAGGGGCGGTGGTGGGTGTTCATGGGAATAACTGAGTGTTTTACGGTGTTTGTAGGTGGTGGCAGTTCTGACAAAAATGGTCAGTGGTGGCTGCTTGACGTCTGTTGTGAGTGTTGCTTGAGGTAGTAGGTACTTAACGATTAATTAATGGATATATTAAATATGGTTGTTGGTACGTAGTTGAGTTTTCTGGATACATTAATCTATCAACGTACGTGGATTTTTATTTTGTATATCTAGAGTACTATTCAATGTATCTTGGTAGTTCGTATAATTTGCATCGTAAGCTAATTCGCGCTTGTCGCTCATAGTGTTGTTAGGTGGTTGTCTTAATGGTGTGATTTCGCTTTTGGAGGTGGTAGTCAAGTTGCTTCGACTAGATATATGAAATATAGCTCGAGATACACAAATAGGGACTGTAGATACACTAGTCGATTTTATGTATCTCGATAATAATAATGTGTATCCTGTGTAATAATATCTGTATCTGAGAAGTTGATGAAATGTTCTGTCTTTCGTATTATGGAATTTGATTTGGCACAAACTGCAAATTGATAAATTTACTAAAACTTTGTAATAATTTGATTTATTATGTCCTAATGCATCAACGAGTCTTGTTAACAAGACTAGTAGAGTATAAAAAGTGTTCTCAATTGCTCATAAATATATGCCTAAATAATATCCATAATATCTAGTAGTTCATTTAGCTTAATAATTATTTGTTTTGTCATTTGTTCACCAAGGAAACACGACAGGGTAAATGTCTATCGCGAAGAATGCTTTATATCTCTCGCAGACTCATATCGTCACCCTACAAACCATTCACATTCCACCGCGCATCTTTGGTCCAAGTAAGTTACTTGATCTTTACTTCCAAGTTAAATAGTGATTTTAATCCTTGATTTACTAAATTGAACGAGAAATTCTGAAAGGCAATGATAAAGTGGTGGTATAGTGAACAATTTTTAGTCGATATAGCCCCGTTTGTCATAAATTGATGGATTCTATGGTGTTGGAGGAGGCACACCTGTTTATAATTGTTTGGCGACATTATTTAGGTGCCAACAAAAATGACGGCACAAGGTAATTCGTAGAGTGTGTGGATGCGTGCACGTCATAGGGTGAGTTTGATTTGGTGGCTGATTAGTGTTGTGTAAGGTATAGTATGATATGAATGTGAATAGGTGATGGATAAAGGTGAGGTTAGAATTGGTTGTAATGGCAGCTTTATGTGGTTGTCGGGTAATGACATCTATGTTGGATGAGTGGTGGTCCACAGTGGTAATTGACGGAGAGTAATAACATGTGGATACACGAATATTATGTTTCGATGCATTAATAATCAGTCTAGATACATATATATAATCAGTTGCGTTTTACGTAGCTGGAGTAGTATTTTATGTAACTGGAGTCGTGTTTTGTGTATTTGGGTGGTTTGCACGATTCGAACCATATAAATGGATATTAAATTATACAAATTTCAAAGGGTGAATGTCTAAGAAAATAAGATAATTATGTTTCAACATTTTATCATGTAGTAGTATCACGATTAAAACTTAACTAGTCATGTAATGAATGTTTTTTGATATGTTACATTGCAGAGTCATCTTAATCAACGGAAGGAGCGGGCTCAAAAGGCTAGCAGGTGTTGGTTTTAAGGCGGTGCATCGTACTTCTGGTCCTGGTAAGGACATTTAATATCCTATGGGAACCATGTGTTTTTTGTATTGAGATATGTGATGAGTATTTCCATTTTACAATTTCGAAAGCCAATTTGCTCAAACGGTTGAGCATTGTGCTATGCACAAGACTTGGGTTCGACTCCCATATTGGTTATATAAAACTAGTGCACATATAAGAATACGATTGAGTGATATTTTATGTACTAATAAGATGATTATATTAGATTGAGAAAAACTTATGAAAAACAGAGTAAATGAGGAATGGAATCAGCAGCTCAAGCCCATAACTGTGAAAGGAAATGAATGGATATTTAAGTGTTGATTCGAAAACATAACTTCAATAGAGAGTAACAAACACATTCACAGAGGCTACGAAAAAAAAAAAAAGCCAAAACAAATAGATGACACGGCAACAAAGAATTAGAAACAAGAATTACCGAGAAATCCCTTTCTAATTTCCAGTTACATTAATTATCCCTATAGTTACAGTAATTTCCGTTCTAGTTACAATAATTTCCACTCTAGTTACAGTAATTTTCCATCTAGTTGCCCATAGTTACATTATTTTCCCACGTGTACAAAAAAATGATAATATCATTTTGTGTCTTATATAATAACATACATTGTTTTTCGAAAAGTAGTACGAACAATCATACAATTTATGGAAAATGTAAGTTGCTTTGTAAACGTTGTTGAAACTAGTAGCAACAATTATTCATTAATTTCCCTCTAGGTACTTGAATTTCCAGTAATTTTCCCTCTAGTTACAGTAATTTTCCATCTAGTTAAAGTAATTTCCCCTCTAGTTACAGTTAATTTCCCTCTAGTTACATGAATTTCCCCTCTAGTTACATGAATTTCCCCCTCTAGTTACAGTAATTTCCCCTCTAGTTACATGAATTTCCCCTCTAGTTACAGTTATTTTCCCTCTAGTTACATGAATTTCCCGTCTAGTTAAATGAATTTCCCCTCTAGTTACAGTTATTTCCCTCTAGTAATTATGAATTGTTTCCCCTTTGTGGTTACGCTTATTATGAGTGTAGCTACAAGTTTTATCGTCCTAGTTACATTGTTTTTCCCTTTGTGGTTACACTTATTATGAGTCAAGCATCACTTTTCCCTTGAAGTATGTTGAAATAAGCATCACATTTTCTAGTTACACTTTATTTTGATCTAGTTACATGAATTTTCACTCTAGTAACAGTAATTTCCCTTCAAGTTACAGTAATTTCTCCTCTAGTTACATGAATTTCCCCTCTAGTTACAGTTATTTTCTCCTCTAGTTACATGAATTTCCCCTCTAGTTACAGTAATTTCCCCTCTAGTTACATGAATTTTCCCTCTAGTTACAGTTATTTTTCCTCTAGTTACATGAATTTCCCCTCTAGTAACAGTAATTTCCCCTCTAGTTACATGCATTTCCCCTCTAGTTACAGTTATTTTCCCTCTAGTTACATGAATTTCCCCTCTAGTTACAGTAATTTCCCCTCTAGTTACATGAATTTCCCCTCTAGTTACAGTTATTTTCCCTCTAGTAATTATGAATTGTTTCCCCTTTGTGGTTACGCTTATTATGAGTGTAACTACAAGTTTTATCGTCCTAGTTACATTGTTTTTCCCTTTGTGGTTACACTTATTATGAGTCAAACATCACTTTTCCCTTGTATTATGTTGAAATAAGCATCACATTTTCTAGTTACACTTTATTTTGTTGTAGTTACATTGTTTTTCCCTTTGTGGTTACACTTATTATGAGTCAAGCATCACTTTTCCCTTGTAGTATGTTGAAATAAGCATCACATTTTCTAGTTACACTTTATTTTGTTCTAGTTACATGAATTTTCACTCTTGTAACAGTAATTTCCCTTCAAGTTACAGTAATTTCCCCTCTAGTTACATGAATTTCCCCTCTAGTTACAGTTATTTTCCCTCTAGTTACATGAATTTCCCCTCTAGTTACAGTAATTTCCCCTCTAATTACATGAATTTCCCCTCTAGTTACAGTTATTTTCCCTCTAGTAATTATGAATTGTTTCCCCTTTGTGGTTACGCTATTTTGTCCTTAACTCCACATTTTCTTATCTGTACACCTATTTTGGTTTAGTTACATTTTTTACGGTTGTAGTTACATTGTTTGTACACCTAGTTACAATTTTGGTTTAGTTACAGTCTTCAATGCACTAACCTGCAAAATGACGTTACCTCAACAATTATTAAATGTACCTCAACAACCGCTAAATAACACACAAATATTTCATTAGAACAAATTACAAAGTCTTCCATTGATACCATTACAAGACTACAACTAAACAAGGAGAACAAAAGAAACATGATTGTCGACATAAATAGAAGCTAAAAACTAAACACCAATATATTACAATAAAACAACACAATGATCACAAAAGCATTCATTTTAACTAGAAACACACAAAACCAAACTCAGCCATCGTTCGCCATCTAACAGAGCAAACCAAAATAATGAGCCAAAACTAACTTAAATATGAGGACGTCGCTTGTCTCCAATAATTTTGTTTACGGAGTAGGAGTCGATAGGTGATAGCCAAAATTCACCGCGTCAATTCTACTTGTTTTCAATATTGACACGCCTCATTTTGAGAAGCTTTATATCGACATACCACCTTTCAGATGGAAGCACGAGGCTAAACAACTACGTAGCGACCTGTTTCTTGTAGGCGTTGCAGCTTTCAACCTTCTTAATTAACCTGATGACGAAAGACCATGTTACTAAAATTTAATAGCCAGATCCAAAAACCAAAGACAAAGACACAGGGCCAATATTAAGACGCTTAATTAAAATTATACAGAGTATCACATTAAAGAACGTTAGCTAAAATAAAACGTTCAAAATTAGCGGATGAGATAATCACATAAAACTAGTGTTTAAGAGATCCAATTAGGACTTCTTTTCACATGATCACTACGGAGTATGATGTTTCCAATTCTATAACCAAATAAAAATGCCCACAATGCTCTAAAAAGCAACATCTATTAACACATAAATCAAGGATTCTACTAATCCCATATAAAGTTGGTTACTGAACATCTATTAACACTCTCTCTGCTAACCATAATTCTATCGTAAAGCCTTTATCAAGACCAAATATGTACGTTTTGCATCAATTTAAATCAGTTAAAAAAAAACATACAACGATGGACTATTGTCAAGTGAAGCGAGAGTCGTTCCAGATGCCATTATCACCTTAATTGGGATCACGGTGAAACCAATCTACTCAATTTGACCCTTCTCCCTTCAGTTCTCATCTGTGTAGGTTCCATAATCGCAACTTGCTGCACATACAACACTCTTCACTAAGTTCTGATGCAAAATGATTTTCGACACACACCAACAACTTCAGATCATGTCTTCGATTCTAACCTCCTATTTTTTTTATTCAGTGTCCACTCCAAAGTTTTGCTTTGCTTACATTGTAAAAAATTAACTAATTTGTGCTCTCTATCTACCTAGTATCATTATGCCCATGTTGTACCAAAAAAATCATTTATGCCCATGTATGTAACTAATGTCTATGTACACGAGAAGAAAAAGGCTCTTTTTAACTGACCTGTTCTATACGTTTAGTGCGTGGTCTTACATCTTCTGCCGAAGCTCCCTTGTTTAGGTACACTAAAGCCAGTAACAAGTGCAAACGAACGTCATTTGACAAATGCTCTTTAATGTTGCAAAAGGGACGACAGCTTTACAACTGAGAAAGTAAAGAGAGCAGTTCACAGGCTTCATTAGACAGACGATATCTGATGTTTAAAGTCGAGTTCCAACCTTCGTCTTCACAGAAACTTGAAAGGGCTATCAAACTCGAGCGACGGAGTTGAACTCACAATGCAAAGCGAACTTGATTAGGAAACGCTTATGCCATCGTTCGATGGGCATTACGAAAATCTCCCGCATTCGCTTCTCCCGATCACTCCATCGCCCACCCTACACCCACCACGAGAACCACTGGAAACCAATAACAATCACGATCCACGACAACGATATGACTGGTATAACCGTACGAACAGTAAGTCACGTGCGAACTGACTTACAGTATGAGATGTATGAACCAACAAGATACACTAATTAGCATTGGAGTTACATAATTTAGTATTCCGGATACACAAATTCACACTCCACATTCATAATTAGATTTGTGTATTTGATATACAGATTCATGTATATCAGAGGCTAAGATTTACCACATACACAAATTTACCCTCCACTTACACACGTAATATGGTAATGGTACTACAGACAAACAACAATGATGGTAATGGTACTACAGACAAACAATTAAATTATCTAAATTCCAATTTATCACATGCCCAAATCATATGAACCCTAATTTGCCTAACTTGACTAGTTCAAAGTAAATAAAAACAATCAAGCATTACTATAACTAATTTTTACGCCACAATTATAGCACATTAACGCAATTACAAGAATAAATTGGCCGAATTCAATTAGAATGAAACTTATTCTAATTCTAATTTATGGTTAAATCAGAAAAGAAAAAAATCAACGCCCTTTGATTGTTTGTGGCCGGTGCCGGTTGATTGTGGTCGGAGCCGCTACATCCACCGGTGATTGGCCGCCATAATATAGTGAGATGGTTGTGTATGTGGGAGGTTAACTCCGGCGAGGGTCGAAGCGACAAAAAGCTCGAGGGTAGAGGAGAGCGGCAGCAGCGTTGAGGTTGACTCCGGTGAGCGACAAAAGAGAGGAAGAGTGGGGAGGGGTTTCCCAGTGGTGGTCTCTGACGGTCTCCGGCGAGGTCCACGGTGGTTATAGAGATGGCCAGTGGCGAAGGTTGAAGAGACTGAATGGTAGAAGATCTATCAGAAGGATAATGACTAATGAGGTAGGTAGATGAAGGAGGGGAAGTATTAATTATAAGCTGAGATGGGTAGTTCGTACGGTTCGTAGTGAGTGCTAGTTCGCACGGGATCCCGCCTCTATATATTTATATATTATGTCTTGTTTTACCTCAGGTCTTCATGTTTTTGATACATGTGTTTGCCCATGGACCCATTCAGTTGGGTCCCGTAACACTCTTATTTAGGTGGGGTTCGCCCGGCTTAAATGGGGGTGTTACATAAAAGTCGTATGCCGCAAATTATAATTTATAATCACTTAAATCCTAAATACTAAACAAGTAGTAAAGATGGAAGTAAGGGTCGATCCGCAGGGAAAAAGACTAACAATAGTAAAAAGATGAGTGGAAACAAGTATGGAAAAGGATCTTGACTCAAACAGAAATCCACGAACGATAGTGTAGCCGATCACAGAAAATAATTAATTAACTTCACTTGAGCACTTTATTGTGACAATCAATGTAGTTCAATTACACTAACTATCAATTTCTCTCTTAACTTAGCAATTAGGTCAAAACTGATGCCCTAATTACCCTTTCTATGATTAACTCGAGTCACGCGAAACAAGTTCAAATCAAAAGAAGATATAGAACGAGAAACAATAAAGGTAACTAATACTAACAACGCAGTTAATACTCGAGTTACAAATTCAATCCCTTTTATGGTCAACTTACGACAAACTGAGTACGATAAATTGAACACAATTGCTATCGCGAAAAGATTAATAAAGCAAACGGAGCCAATAATCAAATCTAGCAGATAAATTAACAACAATCCTAATTAGTCGTACGCACTAATCAAAATTAGGGTTAATCAACAATAATAACAAGGGAATTAAATAATACTCACGAGAAAGTCAAGAGATTAATAATCAATCCATTCAAAAAGCACAAGTATCCCTTCGACTATCCGAACTCCAAATGACATCAAAATGTTCTTAATTCGCCCAATTAAACGTTCCAAACATACCTAAAATCAACATCAAAAACACTACTAACTCCGTCTTATCACATTCCCCCACACTTGAACTTACTCGTCCTCGAGTAAACTCAAAGGACACTTCACATAGCGAAACAAACTGTAGATACCCGTATCTGTCGATATGGAAATTTATAGAAAACCCAACAAATACCCAATGATGATAGGACAACGTGTATTTCGTGTCATTTATTTGAGTTCGTTTTACGATGTAAGCCGGACGCTGTCGACATAGTTTTTTAATTTAAATGATATTTGATTTGATTTGCTCTGTCAAATTTTTGTCTCAGGTTTGTTTTATTGAAAATAAAATATTTCGATTTGAAAAATCATTTTAAGTAATTCAATTTGAAAAATCGCTTTTATAAATTTGATATTTGACTTGAAAAGTCGTTTCTCATGCTTTTAAAACAGTTTATTAAATCGTATTCGACGAATTCGTTTTCGTAACAACAAGTTTTAAAGCTCGTTTTAAGCCCACTTTTAAGAGCGATTTTGAGCCCGTTTCAACACGAATTTCGAGGCCCTTTTCTCCCATTTCCTTCCCCACATACCAAAGCTTGAACCCAGCCGAAACCACATCCTAAACCCACCCCAACCAGCCTAAAAGAAGCCCAAAGCAGAGCTGATACACAACAGCTCGTTAGCCCCAAAATTAGCCCTTATTTAGCCCAAACCCGATTCCTAACTATCCTACCCTTACTTTCCTTCGAATAATCAGACCAGAAAGCTCGTCTAACAGCAGCCCAGGCCCCCATCCCGTGCTCTGTTTTGGGCGGCCTGAATTCAGACCAAAACTCGGCTCGTTTGGTCATCAAACTTGTGCCCGCAAACAAAAGACCATACTTGATCTTCATGACCCATCTATCCTTGCTTAACCCACAAGAAAATACTAATCAAAAACCCTACAAAGACACACGAAACAGCAGCCCTCGAAAGAGAGGAAGAAGCTGCTCTTTTCCTTCTCAAAACCCTACTTTTCGACCCTATATATACACACCATCCACAAGCCTTCAGAGGATACGAAAAAGACAGCACACATACACAATATCAAGTCACAAGAAAGCCCTAAGAAAACTCAAAAAGAAGTCGAGATTGTCGTGTGAAAACAGAGCACAATTCTTTCTGATTTTCGTTCAACTGTCGCCTTTTCTACCTTGTTTTTCGTGGTGAAAACATCCTATTCTCTCTGATTTCTTTACAAAATCTTAAAGTTCACTTTACCACGATTCTAAAACATCTTTCGGTTCGAAATTTCGTTGAGAAACGAATAAGTTACAAGCTTTTGAAAATTGCTGTCAGTTTGGTTTAAAGCTACGGATTTATTATTGGTTTTCGTCGACGACGGCCCCTCGGGATAAAATCTTACAATCGATTACGACTCGGATATTTGGTCAACGATACATGTAAGTTGAGGGTGCAAAATACTCACTTTACCTTTGTTTAAATTATCGTTTTTATTATTTTTATAGCCCTCTGTCGTTTTTTATTACTCTCTGTCGCTCTGTTTGTTTATCATCGTAGCTATTGTTTTTTATCGTTCGTTTTAGGCTTATATTTTTAGCATGATTATGATGCGTGTGTGTGAATGTTTCGTGCCCCTTATTCACCTAGTATGCATGTTTAACTTCCTTGCGTAATATGACTTGCTGTCGTTAGTTTGATTTGGATTTGCTCGTTAGCCTATATATAATTAGGTCTCATTTATGTTTGACTATATTAATTATCTGTAAATTGGTCTTTCACATATTATTTCAGATTCGCCACTCACGATTGTATGACTAGTTTTTGACTTTACCCTGTCGTTTCGTATTGATTTTATAGTTGGCCTCGTTTGTCATATAGAAGCCGTGTTTGGCATGGGTCTGTTGGCTGTTGTTTTGTTTTGTTCGTTAAATCTGTTATGTGGTTATTTGACATGTTGGATTGTATAGTTTAGCCTCTCATGTACCGTAAGTACTCATGCTGTCTGTTTATGTTTAGTTGCTCGTTAGTGGCGTTTAGCTACTTAGGTCCTCGTGAATTTGCCTGCAAGTGTGTGTATGTCAGTAGTTTTGTTGCGTCAGCCTGTTATATAAGCAAATTTTATTCCTGTTCAATCATGTTAATTGTCTCAAATTGATTTATCGTGTTTCTCTAGATTTATAGTTCACGTTGTGCGTTTAGGTTAGTTCTCGCGACTTCATTGGCGTTGTTTAGCGTTTGTGTGATAATTATGTGTCGTTAATCATGTACACGGCTCTGCTTGCTGTTGCTTTCGTGTTGTTCGTTGAATCTCAACTTGCGTAGTTAAGTCGCGTGTAGGATTGTATAATTTGGTCCCTCGTGCGTTGTGTCGTAGTATGCCCGTTATTTGCTTGTCTACTCGTGCGTATTAGTTGTGTTCGATTATTAAGGTACCTGCTTGTATAGTTATTAGCTGATTACTAGCCCCATCCGTGTAATTCATACATGTCTACGTATTTATTTGGTTGTGCTTAGTTTGTGTGTTTGTTTGTGTTTGTTTGCTAATCCATGTCCACGTGCAGTATGTAGTAATTCAATCATCCATGTTTGTTCATGTATCAATCACGTTTAATTATTTTTTATTCGTCTGCCGCTAACGTTTGTTAATCTGTCTTATGCTGTCGGTGAGTATTTCTATTTCTTTTCTTTGTTTGCTAGAATAGTAAATGAACCCATGTTGAACAACTTTGACGAAATTATATGTGCATTAAACGACCTAGAATGGATATTACACGTTTAGGATTAAAACGCTGTTTGCATATCCGCATGAGTACTCGTAATAGCCATGGTTTTACTTAGTAGAGACCGTCTTTACGACGGGCGGGGTTAGGCGTTAAATTAATGAAATTCTTTTAAACTTCCTAACACGTAAACTCACACGAACTCATTTTCTCTAAAATTGGTTTCTAAATTCCATATAAAATTTAGCGGCGACTCTTTTTGAATTGAAAATGTTTTTGAAATAAAACATCGCGTGGATCAAAATCCCTTATCCACAATTTGGCGACTCCGCTGGGGATAGTGAAACTTGAAAAGTAAAATGATGGCTATTTAGAGTACCCTTTTTTTTTGTTATTTATGCATCATACTGTTAGGTTTCGAACCATTTCTCCCTTTGAGTCGATCTCAAAGTAGGGAAATGACGTTCACTGTGTCTGGTTTAAATACCAAGGTGGTTCCGCCGAGGTTAGCAACCGCCGTCTCCCCATTTCGTCCCTGACTTATGGAGGATTGTCAGTTCCCTAACAACGTGGAATCATTGGCATGGACCCTTTTTTGAGACTTAGAATACTCTAGCTCATGCATTGCATCCTTGAACTGCGTACGACTAAATGCTTTGTGAATTTTGAAGCCATGTTTTCAATCCTTTTTTATCAAAACTGTCATCTTTTCAATCGAATATTTTCCGAAAATCTTTTCTTTTAGCTGAAACGCTGTTTTTTAGGATTAGAATAATCTTAAATATCTCTTTTGAAACGATTTTTGACTTAAGCTGAAATGCTTTCCCTCTAAAAAAAAAATCATTCCTTAAGCTGAAATGCTGTTTTTTTAGGATTAGAATAATCTTAAATATTTTCCAACTTTAGCTCTTTTGAAAAAAGATCTCTTTCCAATCGAATATTTTTTTCCAAAAGATTTTTCTAGCTGAAATGCTGTCTTTTTAGGATTAGAATAATCTTGAATATTTTCCAACTTTAGCTCTTTTGAAAACAGATCTCTTTCCAATCGAATATTTTTTCCAAAAGATTTTTCTAGCTGAAATGCTGTCTTTTTAGGATTAGAATAATCTTAAATATTTTCCAACTTTAGCTCTTTTGAAAAAAGATCTCTTTTCAATCGAATATTTTTT
This sequence comes from Dianthus caryophyllus, assembly GCA_023091065.1. Classification (NCBI taxonomy): domain Eukaryota; kingdom Viridiplantae; phylum Streptophyta; class Magnoliopsida; order Caryophyllales; family Caryophyllaceae; genus Dianthus; species Dianthus caryophyllus. The sequence goes on along the minus strand of CM041517.1, from coordinate 35,980,492 downwards.
TTCCAAAAGTTTTTCTAGCTGAAATGCTGTCTTTTTAGGATGAGAATAATCTTAAATATTTTCTAACACTATCCCTTCCGAAAAACAAAGATTTTGTCCAAGTTGAAACGCTTTCCTTCTAAAATTAGAACAATCTTAGATATTTTCTGAATATTAGCTCTTTTGAAAAAAGATCCTTTTTAAGCTGAAATGCCACCCGTTTAAGATTAGAATAATTTCGAACAGTTTCCAACACTAACTCTTTTGAAAAAAAATCCTTTCAAGCTGAAATGCTACCCGTTTAGGATTAGATTAATCCCGAACGATTTTTTAACACTACATCTTTTGAAAAAAGAATAGTTTTTAAGCTGAAATGCTATACGTTTAGGATTAGAATAATCTCGAACGCTTTTGAAATGCTACCCATTTGGGAATAGATTTTTTTCCAACCAAAACGAAGTTTTTTCAAAGGTAAAATCTAGCCCAAGTTAAACTGAAATTTCGAACCAAGTAAGTTTATTTTGTAGTCGAAGTACTGCCCATTTCAAACCTCAACTTCAAAAATAGGTTTCTTTTTCAAGTCGCGAGTAAGCATGAAATGCATCGAGTCGAGTCTAGTTGGAATCTAAGTCGTGTATAGTAAGTCTAGTCCATCTAAAAGTCTTAGAGGATTTACCAAGTTGGGTCACCCAGGCCTACTCTTGGGCCCAAGTCATGCATGTCATTTTTTAGTTTTGAGTCAGGGCACAGTAATGTCTCATCCAGGTTTTTTTTAGAAGTCTTGTGTAAACCTTAGAAGCTTATTGGTTCAAACGAGCTAACTACTTCAAGTCCATGTCTAGTTGGGTCTAAGTCCCGTACTGTGTCGCATGCATTTGCATAGTTAGGTCGTAGACCATGTCGTTCAGCTCTGAGTCTTTTCATGATTAATCTTGTCCAGTCCATTTGCATCCCGAGTTGTTAAATAGAACCTCTACCAATTTACAAATAGTGTCGAAACCGTGTCGATTTCTGAACCCGAGTCACAAATTCTCCTCCTTAAGTTAAAATCTAGTTGCAAAAGTGAGGTAACTTTCAAACCAAGCATCTGAATCAACTCCTGAAAGGAGAAAAGTTCAAAGCCGAGGTTGGTGGTTATAAGTCAGAACTCGTATTCAAGTCTTATGTCTGAGTTGAGTCTAAGATTCGTTTTTCCACATTTATTTCTAACTCCTTCTCAAAATCAATGAAATTGATCTTGTCTCTAATTTGCTTCCATAATCCAACTGATGAAAATGCACAACACACTCGAAGGGTGTCCCTGGGGTAGAAATACGTATTCAATTCTAAGGTGCAACACCAACTCAAGACAAAAACAAAGACAAAAGGGTTTCCGACAACTAAAAACCTAAGGTCCGGTAGTCAACTTGTGGTATACTACTCCTCTGCCTTTGGAGGAGGATCCATTAATTTGGAGCTCCACAGTGGTCATGAATTTGATCGCGACCAAAAGTACGAATATTCATGGATCGCCCTCCGTGTACTCGATCGCATGCCTAATAAGCAAACGAACTTGTCAGAGGAGTCTGGCGTGATATACATACGACCACATGCGACCGCTTACCGCAAGGTCTAGCAAAGTTGGAACAAGCCCAAGCCACAAAGGGCGCGGCATTTTCTCAAAAATGCAAACAAGAATACAAAAATACAAGAATTTGAGTGGCAACACGTCAAAGATCAAAGTCAAAGTCAAAGGCGAAGCCAAAACGGTCAGAAAGTACCATTAATTCTTTTTTAAGTCGTTCTCAAAACGGTAATGGAGACATAGTCTAGAATTCCAAGAATCATTGGCTTAGGTAGTTGCACCCAAGCGTTTAGGGTCAACTAGGGATCCGCCAGTACTTCACAGGCTAGAACGGGATACAACACGATACCTTAGGTGAAACCTTCGAGTGCTACACACAAAAAAAAAATGCCATGTTTATGCACCTTGATCGAACTACATCAGATTTGATTTCGCTCCACGCGAATATGTAGGCAGTCCTTTAGAATATGGGATACAATCCACCACCGCCCATCATCTAATTTGTCATCTTATCAATTTTTTACGGGTCATTACAAAGTCCAAATGAAGCAACTTTTGTTGAGTCTGTCTTAGTGCTCGATTTAGATTGAGATGAGAATCAATGTTCTGATAAGTAATCGTCTAGTCTTGGAATGATCTTTTTCTTAACGGGAATTGGCAAAGATGTTTACTTTGACAGTTAGTTCGCATCTCTACAAAGAATTTGCTTAGGGGGAGAACATGATACTATTAACCCACATCTTTTTCAAACCACGCGTCAATCATCCTAAAGGACCCTGCACAGTTACTAGTCTACTTGTCTTCGAAACGTTGTCTTAGGTCGAGTCGGTCATGGTCGAACGTTTAAATGTCAGTTGCTCGTGTCACGTTCTCGTCGCATTCATGTCACATTCGTGTCGTATTTCATGTTAACTTGGCCATGTTTCGATTTTAAAATATCTGACATTTCAAGAACCTTTTTGCAAAGTTTGGGTCGATGATCCGAGGTCAAATTTCAAATGCGGGTTGATGACCCCCTTCAATTTTCAAAATGATGCTTGTGGGCTGTTGGCCCATTTCAATTTCTAAATGATGCTTACATTCAGAGTCGATGACTCTTCTTAATTTTCAAAATGATGTTTGCAATGCGGGTCGAGGACCCAATTCGATTTGATGCATGCTAACCAATACCCCGTGTCAATTTTGAAGTAATTTTTTTTTAGTCCAGGTTGGACTCGTAATCCAACTTTAAAAACGATGTTTTTAAACTAGGGTAGTGGCCGAATTATTCGAAGCGCTCAAAATCCATAGTTCAGGTCGATGACCTCTTTCAATTTTCAAATGAAATTTGCTATACGGGTCAATGACCTACCCACTTTCCAAAAATGGGTCGATGACTCATTTCCAAAAGCCGTGTTCCGCTTGGGTCGATGACCCATCCACCTTTTCCCTCAAAATACGGGTCGATGGCCCCATTTTCAAATGATGTTTATAGTTCGAGTCGATGACTCATCCACTTTTCAAGATACGGGTCGACGACCCATTTTCAAAGGATGTTTATAGTTCGAGTCGATGACTCATCCACTTTTCAAGATGCGGGTCGACGACCCATTTTCAAAAGATGTTTACGGTTCGGGTTGAAGACCCATTTTCAAAAGATGTTTATAGTTCGAGTCGATGACTCTTCCACTTTTCAAGACGCAGGTCGACGACCCATTTTCAAAAGATGTTTACGGTTTCCGGTCGAATACCCACCACTCCTTAACCTCAAGATATAGGTCGAGGACACAAAAATTCTGAATAGGTCGAGAACACAAAATCTATTTGAAATGCAAATCGAGGATGCAAATGTGGGTTTTAGCTAGGGTCGATGACCCATTTCCAGCGCGATATCTATTTTAGCTCAAAATTCGGATCGATGATCCATCCTGTTTGTTTGAAAAACGCGGGTCAAAGACCCATTCTCGAATGATATTCGCAGCTCGGATCGATGATCCATCCTTTTTGAAAAATGTCACAGATTTCTCTATGTAAGTCGTGTACTATGATTTGTTGTTAAGATTGAGCAGGAACGCTCCAACCGGGGGCTCTAAAGTCATCAGCCTTAGACCCCGACGACAGGATGACATCCTCGAAATGAAGAAGCACTAGCAAAAGCTAAAAGAAGTGACACTTCCAAAAAGAATGCAGATATTGGCTTTACTAAATCGAGTAAACAAATATCGTTGTTTTGGGCCGAAGCAGCAGAAAGCTACAGGCCAGCAAGCTCGAACTACGATACGGGTTTGATTCTGTCACAACGGATACGTAGGCGCCTAAGGATAAGGCTCAACCCATATTTTGATGAAAATGAAGGCATCCAGAATCATGTTTCAGGCATGATTTCTTCTTATGGCTGGTGAGCTTATATACACAGGTCTAAGGGACTGTAAACGACCCGCGAGACTCTCAAGTTGTGATCTTCGATCGACTCGAGAGTTTACTTTGACTTTCGCCTGTCGAAGCCTTAGTCAAAGTGGGGGCTCTGTAGATACCCGTATCTGTCGATATGGAAATTTATAGAAAACCCAACAAATACCCAATGATGATAGGACAACGTGTATTTCGTGTCATTTATTTGAGTTCGTTTTACGATGTGTTTCTGGACGTCGACATAGTTTTTTAATTTAAATGATATTTGATTTGATTTGCTCTGTCAAATTTTTGTCTCAGGTTTGATTTATTGAAAATAAAATATTTCGATTTGAAAAATCATTTTAAGTAATTCGATTTGAAAAATCGCTTTTATAAATTTGATATTTGACTTGAAAAGTCGTTTCTCATGCTTTTAAAACAGTTTATTAAATCGTATTCGACGAATTCGTTTTCGTAACAACAAGTTTTAAAGCTCGTTTTAAGCCCACTTTTAAGGGCGATTTTGAGCCCGTTTCAACACGAATTTCGAGGCCCTTTTCTCCCATTTCCTTCCCCACATACCAAAGCTTGAACCCAGCCTGAAACCACATCCTAAACCCACCCCAGCCAGCCTAAAAGAAGCCCAAAGCAGAGCTGATACACAACAGCTCTTTAGCCCCAAAATTAGCCCTTATTTAGCCCAAACCCGATTCCTAACTATCCTACCCTTACTACCCTTCCTTTCCTTCGAATAATCAGACCAGAAAGCTCGTCTAACAGCAGCCCAGGCCCCCATCCCGTGCTCTGTTTTGGGCGGCCTGAATTCAGACCAAAACTCGGCTCGTTTGGTCATCAAACTTGTGCCCGCAAACAAAAGACCATACTTGATCTTCATGACTCATCTATCCTTGCTTAAACCACAAGAAAATACTAATCAAAAACCCTACAAAGACCCACGAAACAGCAGCCCTCGAAAGAGAGGAAGAAGCTGCTCTTTTCCTTCTTAAAACCCTACTTTTCGACCCTATATATACACACCATCCACAAGCCTTCAGAGGATATATACGAAAAAGACAGCACTCATACACAATATCAAGTCACAAGAAAGCCCTAAGAAAACTCAAAAAGAAGTCGAGATTGTCGTGTGAAAACAGAGCACAATTCTTTCTGATTTTCGTTCAACTGTCGCCTTTTCTACCTTGTTTTTCGTGTTGAAAACATCCTATTCTCTCTGATTTCTTTACACAATCTTAAAGTTCACTTTACCACGATTCTAAAACATCTTTCGGTTCGAAATTTCGTTGAGAAACGAATAAGTTACAAGCTTTTGAAAATTGCTGTCAGTTTGGTTTAAAGCTACGGATTTATTATTGGTTTTTAAATCGGCAGCGGCCCCTCGGGATAAAATCTTACAATCGATTACGACTCGGATATTTGGTCAACGATACATGTAAGTTGAGGGTGAAAAATACTCACTTTACCTTTGTTTAAATTATCGTTTTTATTATTTTTATAGCCCTCTGTCGTTTTTTATTACTCTCTGTCGCTCTGTTTGTTTATCATCGTAGCTATTGTTTTTTATCGTTCGTTTTAGGCTTATATTTTTAGCATGATTATGATGCGTGTGTGTGAATGTTTCGTGCCCCTTATTCACCTAGTATGCATGTTTAACTTCCTTGCGTAATATGACTTGCTGTCGTTAGTTTGATTTGGATTTGCTCGTTAGCCTATATATAATTAGGTCTCATTTATGTTTGACTATATTAATTATCTGTAAATTGGTCTTTCACATATTATTTCAGATTCGCCACTCACGATTGTATGACTAGTTTTTGACTTTACCCTGTCGTTTCGTATTGATTTTATAGTTGGCCTCGTTTGTCATATAGAAGCCGTGTTTGGCATGGGTCTGTTGGCTGTTGTTTTGTTTTGTTCGTTAAATCTGTTATGTGGTTATTTGACATGTTGGATTGTATAGTTTAGCCTCTCATGTACCGTAAGTACTCATGCTGTCTGTTTATGTTTAGTTGCTCGTTAGTGGCGTTTAGCTACTTAGGTCCTCGTGAATTTGCCTGCAAGTGTGTGTATGTCAGTAGTTTTGTTGCGTCAGCCTGTTATATAAGCAAATTTTATTCCTGTTCAATCATGTTAATTGTCTCAAATTGATTTATCGTGTTTCTCTAGATTTATAGTTCACGTTGTGCGTTTAGGTTAGTTCTCATGACTTCATTGCGTTGTTTAGCGTTTGTGTGATAATTATGTGTCGTTAATCATGTACACGGCTCTGCTTGCTGTTGCTTTCGTGTTGTTCGTTGAATCTCAACTTGCGTAGTTAAGTCGCGTGTAGGATTGTATAATTTGGTCCCTCGTGCGTTGTGTCGTAGTATCCCCGTTATTTGCTTGTCTACTCGTGCGTATTAGTTGTGTTCGATTATTAAGGTACCTGCTTGTATAGTTATTAGCTGATTACTAGCCCCATCCGTGTAATTCATACATGTCTACGTATTTATTTGGTTGTGCTTAGTTTGTGTGTTTGTTTGTGTTTGTTTGCTAATCCATGTCCACGTGCAGTATGTAGTAATTCAATCATCCATGTTTGTTCATGTATCAATCACGTTTAATTATTTTTTATTCGTCTGCCGCTAACGTTTGTTAATCTGTCTTATGCTGTCGGTGAGTATTTCTATTTCTTTTCTTTGTTTGCTAGAATAGTAAATGAACCCATGTTGAACAACTTTGACGAAATTATATGTGCATTAAACGACCTAGAATGGATATTACACGTTTAGGATTAAAACGCTGTTTGCATATCCGCATGAGTACTCGTAATAGCCATGGTTTTACTTAGTAGAGACCGTCTTTACGACGGGCGGGGTTAGGCGTTAAATTAATGAAATTCTTTTAAACTTCCTAACACGTAAACTCACACGAACTCATTTTCTCTAAAATTGTTTCTAAATTCCATATAAAATTTAGTGGCGACTCTTTTTGAATTGAAAATGTTTTTGAAATAAAACATCGCGTGGATCAAAATCCCTTGTCCACACAAACACTAGCTCACAAGTATGGTGGACCAACAAAAAAACCTCGTATAATTCTCCCTTCTCCCTCAAGTGGCTTAGCGATAGCCACCCTCACTCAACTCACATCCTAATATCACAACAGTTCTCGAAATTTAGGAAATATATATACCCATCGACCCAACGACATAACGTGTAAAGACGATGACAAAATAAGCTACGCCCCTTATCTCTCCAACCTAGACCACTCACTCGTGCTACTAATGTTCTCCCGTGACAAATGGCAAATGTCACGCACACATACAACCCACACAAGCGAGCGCCTATACGCCTCTACTCCGTACAACAAATCCAAACCCAATCGCAAGAGAGGTGCCTGCAACTTCGTGCACCGCGATTTCTTTTCACCATAGCCACTAACCTACCCTTCCGTTCTTCTTTGTCACCCTTCTTATGTCGCCACGCCGGTAAAATAGGAAGTATTAGAACATTTTTTTTCCTAAATCTGTCATTTTGCCTAGAGTGCCTGTTGGAGCTAGTGTCCTCCACAGTTAGTGTGATTAATTTATTAAATCTCTTACAGGATTACAAAGGATACTTGTATTTAAAATCGGCTGGTTAACGTATATCGGTAACGGTTGGCTTGCTAGAAAGTTTGACGTTACTGTCATATAGATGGCGGTAATCAGCTGGTCCTTATCGGTCACACCTATAGGACGATTTTATGAAATGTAATGTGACTACATTGATGCCTTAAATATATCTAAACAGTTAGAAAGTTGGAAATAAATTAGTGGGTGAGCTGAATTAAATGTTAATTCAGCTAGATGAGCTGGATTAAGTGTTAATTCACATGTGTATAATAGTTATGAGCTACATTTATATTATGAATATATTTGATATTTATAGTTAAAATGATGCTATAAGTTTATTTATTTATTGTATTATACGATAATCAATTAATTAAATACGTATTATACATATGATTTTACATGTAATGTACATTTGAATACTAAAAACAAAATACACACAACACACACTTTGTAAGTGTGTCGTGTGATGTGTATGTATATATGTTGTTTTTAGTTTGTTTATTTTGTTGTGATGGGTAGTTAATAGTTGATTAATTACAACTCACCATTACTTCATAACCTCTCCCCACTAACTCATGTAACTTCCCCACTTAACACACTTATATACTAACTACTCTACTCATAATAGGATGTGTAGAAATTGTATGTATGTGTGTGTGTCGAGCAAGAGGAGAGAAAAAAAGAGAGTATTCTCACTTTTTTTTTTCACTCATCATATTTCCAAAACACTTTATACATTAATCGTAATATTTTATACATCGTTTCTAGCATAAAGACAAGGCATTTCATAAAGCGTTTTGGGTGCAATTGATAAGAGATATTCTACTTTGAATATTGGTTTTTAAAACGTAATTCGGGTACGTTTTAGGAGGTTCTTAGGCCGTTTGTCGAAGTTTAGAAAGGTTATTTCTATTCTTTTGTAATTCATATTTATATCATTTTGTATAATCTTGGGCATGTTAATACGATTAACATTTTTAGTAGTAATATCGTGTTTCATATTTCTACAAGTGGTATCAGAGCATTAGGCTCAAAATGATTTTAATATGGATTAAAATTGAAAATATAAAATCGTTTATTTTTCAAATTCCTCTCGGCATTTTTTTTTAATTTAATTTTTTTTTTAAATTGTTAGAATGATTAAATTAAATTGATATGCAAATTTGTTATATGTAAATTTTTTGATGAGATCATAATTTAAGATGTATAACACATAATTTTGGTTTAAATGTGATTAAAATCAAAATAATATGATTATATGATAATTATAAAGCTTATTATATGATAATAAAATTTGTGACGTAATTTATGAAATTATATAAATGTCAATTTATTTTGCATATATTAAATGTTTCGAAATTTTTTATATATATATATATATACATGTCGATTTTTGTTGTTAAATATGATTTAATAAAATTAATTGTTTATATATATGTGTGTAAAAATATTTTTGGCCGAGACAATTTTAAAGAAAAAAAAAATTGTTTTTTTGTTTTTTTTTTTGAATTGGTTGAAATGAATTAAATTGAGTTAATATGATTAATTCATTTTTTTTATTAATTTGAATTGTCAAATTGATTTTGTTTTTTTATTTTTTAAAATGCCTAATTTTATTGTCGTAAAATTGTTTATGATATGTAAGTGTATATGATGCCATTCATTTTAAAATAGTTTAAAATGATTATTGAATTGATTCATTATATATGTGTGGATACCCAAATCCGTACCTCCCACCAAAAACCCAATGATGTAACAATGGACTTTTATTGCATGCTTTTATGTCGACTTAAACGGTTCTAAATAATGACGAATTCGAGTTAAATGATTTGAAATGCAAATGAGGTTTCCTTATGGGTCATCACTCTTAGTGTCCTTAGGTCTAGAGTCTAGCTTGTCTCAAGTTCAGGTCCTAATCGGCATGCGCACACCCCTTTTAAGCATCTTAAGTCTAATTGATCCTCTTACATTAACAAGGTTCAATTCGGTTCACCCAAACACCTAATTTTAGGCCCAGTCTCTAAAACCACCTTTTAGGATTGACAAACACCCAGGATAGCCTTACGGAATGTCCTATTTCACAAAATGCCACAAAATACACCCTTTTTACATTTTCAGGGCCCGGGCCCAGAACCGAGCCCGAACCCATGCCTGGCCCGCTTTCCAAGGATCAGGATTGACCAAGTCAAACCCTAAAACAAACCCTAGCAAACCGTAACTTAGAGCTCAAGCAAGGTTATTTCGTATAATCCTAAAAGATATTTGGAAATATACGGAGAAAGGAGTATCTCGCCCGCCCTACCAATCGCAAGGGGCATTGCGATTGGTAAGGGCTATCGCAAGGACTGTTGCGATTGCCCCAGGCAGCCGCAAGGAGTCTTGCGGCTCCTACGTCCGGTTTTATCCCTAGATTTCCTAAAATCTGCCGAACTCTACACTATAAATACAACCCTCCCTTCATTCGACAAAGACACAATTTCAGAATATAATTCACATCTCAAAACTCTCTCAAAGCCTCACGCATAAACACCTTTGAATTCTTCATTTTCCTAGTGTTGAATTCTTCCCCTTTGAAGCGAAGCGCTGCCGGTTTCCTAACTCGAGACAGGTAATACTTAATCCTATCATGGATTAAGGTCTTTCTTTACTTTTTAGACTAGCAAGAGCCTACATTAGGCTCACCCTTGGCTTGGTACGCAGTGCACTTTTCATAAGGCGGCCATGCACCTCGAATACACACCCTATTCGTAACACCTTTCCAAAGTCGCATAAACAACTGACCTCTTTAAAATAAATCAATGGCTAATTGAACTTTATTTTACTGCATGCATTTTAGCAAATCCTCACCTCGCATCTAAATCACTTAAAATGAATTCGTCATTAAATCAATCAAGTTGCGTTAATAAGTTAAGCATGCTTAACTGAGGGTTTTAAACAATCTCTTTTTGCATTCTTTTACATTTATATCGCACTTGTACGTAGCGAATTACTTAGGCTCATATATCATTCTTTGCATTGTTCTCAAGTCTAGTAGAGGCTATCTTTTGATAGGCTTTTCCAAAAGATCTTTCATAAAAACATTATTTTGATTTATACTTTAGAAAAGTACCCTCACCCGAATCCGAATCTGGTTTCACAATAGCCTTAGATGGATGGGTGTCGACGCGTTTTTGAACTCTAAGACGTGTCTTTGAGCATGTGGACACGGAGGCGGGTTCTAAATTTCCCTCATAATTTAGTGGCGGCTCCAAAACAGTTTTTAAAGGTTTTTTGTACTTAATCTTTTTACCTTTACGCCCTTAGCAAGACGTCGAGTGGTCCCATGTCCGATCCCGGTACCCATAGTTGGCGACTCCGCTGGGGACAGGTTTTATTTTTAAAATTAAAACTAGCTTTTTCCTTTTAAAAATAAAAATGAGACTTAAACGACTTGAGAACAATCAACAAACATGAGCTAAGCATATCCGTTAGAGTCGAATCTAGTCGGATTCACACACCAACACCCCGAGAGGTGGTTCCAAACGCAGGCATCGTCCATTCGACGAGGCACGCGTCGACTAACCTTCCTCTCACCCCTCCACGGCTTGCCGTAGCAAACTGATTTGACCGCCCCAGGGCTTCCTTCGTATCCTACACGTTATACTGTGTAGGCGAAGGGCTAAAAGCACCTGCCAAAGCGTACTCAAATAAGTTGGAGGCGTACGAGACTTGACCAAACGACCAAGAGTCATATGTACGAGTGCGAGGCCATACAATATGGTATTTTTCAAAATTCATTTGCTTATTTTCGAAAAGTCACCTTAAAACTTTCAAAAATAACCAACCTAACAAACTAACAAACTAACGCTTTTCAAACAAAATAATCGCAAATTTTTGAAATAAACACTTTTCAAATTTTCCTTTTTACAAAATCAGCAAAAACCCGAGTCGAGGCTTTCAACCTCAACTCGTGGGTTTCATTCTTTGAGCCTCACGGCTCAAATCCTTTTTAACATCTTCGACTTGACTAGTTTGAGTCGATTCCTTTTCACGCATCCATCTTTAGTCCATGACAACGTACCGTCGCTCGGATTAAATGGATGCAAATTAAAATCCTTTTTACATCGAGGTGAGCTGCGCGCACGCATTATCGTCTCAAAAACACTCCTAGCTTGTTTTCGAAAACTTCCTTTTTTTTTAAAACTTAAAAGAGTCTTTTTCAAACGAAATGAGCTAAAAACGAACATATAAATGAATGTGTCAGTCGGGTCTGTCATATAGCTGATGCACTCCATGCAAATGTAGGAAATTTGCAACTGGATACCCGCCGCACTAAGAACCGAGTCGTCCTACCCCGCAAGAAACGAACCTACAAGCGAAAAATGGCCGGCAACGAAGATGTTACCGCACTCCGCGAACAAGTTACCAAACTAACCAATGATCTTGAACACCTGCTGGCCCACGACAATACTGAAGTCACCCGAATGGAGCTGAAAATCAAGGATGAGGCGGATAAACACGCCAAAAAGCTCCAGGCTATGGAGGAACGCCTCGGTACCCCAGGGGGTTACTCCATACACAAAGAAAACGAAAACATCCCTCAAAACATCAAGGACGCACTACCAAGCAAACTCGCCCTCAGTGACCTCCCGATCTTCCAAGGTCACGAAAGCCCGATCACCCACATCAGGGCCTTCAAATCACAAATGGGTATTAAGGGTGTCGATCCGGAGCATTGGCCCTCACTATTCCCACACTCTCTCGCAGCCATACCGAAGACCTGGTTCTACTCCCTAAACCCGGAGCGGGTTTCTTCTTTTGAACAAATCACCGTCGAGTTCGATCATCAGTACAAGGACAATGATGACACCCAGGTCTCTATCCGTACCCTGGAGGTCCTATCACAAAGAGACAACGAAGGATTCACCGAATACCTTACTAAGTGGAAGAAGCTCAGCGCACAAATCCCAAATCGTCCACGAGAGGACGAACTTGTGCCCAAATTCGTCAACAACTTGCGACCCGTGTACCAGTTCTACATGCGGTATAACAACATTCAAACCTTCAAGCAACTTACCATGGTCGGCACCCAGATTGAAGACGATCTTAGGACAGGGACCATGGCCAAGTACACTGGTCATGCTTATCAAGGCAGTTCGTCCAAATCAACACGAACGGCTAAGAGCGATGAGAATCGTACCGTTGCCAACCTAGAGTCACTTGGCGATCCAGAGTCGTTCGCCACTACTACCTCTTCTTCCTTCAAACCCAGGAGGAATTTCGACACACTTTACATGTCTTACACTAAGGCATTCAAGCGACTGGTCGACAAAAACTATCTGCAACCCATCGGGCCGACCACTGAACCGCCCGAAGACAAGAAGCCTAAGTCGTGGGACTCTAATGCTTACTGTGCCTTCCACAGGGGCAAGGGCCACGACACTGAGAACTGCTTCAAACTGAAGCACGCCATTCAAGACCTTATCGACCAAGGAAAGCTCGATAAGCCGACGGCTAATGGTAAGCCATCCAACAAAGATAACCCCTTGGCTAACCATGCAATCTTCGTGGGTTCCATACCCGTCATTGATCGCTCCTACCTCATCACACCTATCGACGACCAGATCAACACTATCTCTCTTGACCAACCAATCATGGAGAGTAATGTTCAAAACGACGGCGAGAGCTTCACCAATTTTCGAGCAAGATGGAAAGAGCTCAATACACATCTTTTAGGTTTAGTGCACCCCGATGAGCTTGTGCACGACATCATCGAAGATTTACACCCAGTATACCAAACCCACATCCGGTATGCTAACATACGTAATTTCAATCACCTCGTCAACATCGCCACACAAATTGAGGACGATTTGAACGCATGCTACGGCGAGCAAATCAATGGAGTATGGGGCTCTAGTAGCGAGAGTGAAGGCGAGTGGCCACCACCTAACAAGACCATCGCCTAAATTAGCAACACCAGCAGTTCTTCCTCTTCTAAAAATAGCAAAAGGGTCAAAAACAAGAAGCGAAAGAAGAAGGGTAACAAGCCCCAAATCAAAGCCAACACCATTGAGCCCGAGATTAAGGACGAGGTTTCGCACCTCACCCGCTCCGGGCGACCTTATCAAAATATCTTCACGGATGCCCACGCCGAGGAGGCCGCCGCCCCTGACAAGGGCAGAACCGTAGTTCAGGAGGACGTCCCCTCCAAAGACACACCTGCTACTCCAGTAATCCTACCACCAAGCACGAGCGAGACGCTTCAAAAGCAACTCGCTCGCACCAAAGCCGACGTCTCAATCTGGGCTCTCCTACGAGACTCCGCCGAGCACAGAAAAGCATTCATCCGCGCTCTACAAATAGCGAGCGCAGATGCAGACATCTCACCCGACCAAATGGTCAGTCATGTTACAAGAGATTGGCTTGCCGGAGCCATCACCTTCTCCGATAATGAGTTTCCGACATTTGGCGCTAATCACAACTTAGCCCTATACATTAGCGCCGAATGCAGGAAACGAACTCTACCCGTAACCTTGATCGACAATGGCTCCGAAGTAAATGTTTTACCCCTATCAACCGCACGTCGTCTGGAGCTTGACGACAAAGATTTCCAACCCAGCAACGAAGGCGTCAAAGCCTTCGATTGGGACAAACGTAGCGTGAAAGGGACAATCTCCCTTCATGTACGCACAGGCCCTATAGAACGAAAGGTCGATTTTCAAGTAATCGACATGATACCATCCTATAACATGCTTCTAGGACGCCCATGGATTCACGCTGTGCGAGCCGTGACATCCACGCTACACCAAAAGGTGAAGCTACCTCTCAACGATGAGGTCATAACTATCAATGCCTCCAACTTCCGCGCTCTTCTTGATCTACCCAAGGAGCGTAACACCGCAGAAATCACGATCGAAGAAAAAATCAAGAACCCTGCGGTTTTGACATTGAAATAGGTGCTATCACAACCACACCTATCCGAACCTATAAGCCTTTCGAAATCAAAGATAATCATAGCCTTTGGCCCACCATGGGTCTAGGCTACAAACTAAAGAAAGGCGATCTCGAGCAAATGACTAAGGAAGTTAAGAAGCGCAAGTTTGCGCGTAAATTCAACCTCCCGAAATACTCATTTGACATAGGTAAATACTTCGTCTCAGGGGGAGGATACGACAAAGACGAATACGCCAAACCTCAGGAGCATTTCTTCGCCAGTGAAGGCGGACTACCTTTCACCAGCAAAACCAATGAAGACTTGGTCTAATCCATCCTTCGAGACCGCCGATTCAACCCCGACGACCTCATCACTGACACCGCCGAGAAGACCTTAGATGGTTGGTACAAGATTACCAAGTGGACCGACTCCCAGGGCCACAAATATCAACTTGTCACAGGGGAAGGACCCCTCTTTGACAAGATAACCTCGCAAAACGGTGAAGACTCGAGCAACGATACTTCAAGCAACAACAACACCGAAGACGACGAAGAGGAGGAAATTCTTTTAGGATCTAATTCTCTAAGTGTCGGGTCATCTGTCGACCCATCCTCTAGTTTTAGCTTAGACTTTTTATTTCCGGAGGCTAGCTCCAGCTCTTCTCCTAGCTTGTCAAACATTTCTTCTTTAATGAATAATACAGATAAGTTTGCTTACGTCTCGTCTCAAGCTAAAAACAAACAAATAAACAACAAACAACAAACAAAATTTAAACAAACGAACAAAATAACACAACACACGAATCCATGCAATAAAAATGAACCAACGAATGAACAATCGTTAATTAAATACATTGCAAACATCATGGGCAACTCAACACAAAACCCGATCATCGAGGATACCGTAACCATTAACACAGGAACCCCCGAAGAACTGGCTGAGTCAGAATTAGCGCTTTCACTGAGTGAGGATGAGCGCACCAACTTCACCCAACTCTTAACCGAGTTCAAAGACGTCTTTGCTTGGTCATATAAGGACATGCCCGGCATCGACAGAAGCATAGCCGAACATCACATCCCATCAAACCCGGTTTCAAACCTATCAAACAAAAACTAAGGAGACTACGACCCGAATGGTCCCTTATGGTCAAGGAGGAAATCGAGAAACAATTACAAGCCGGCTTCATTCAAGTCGTCGAGTACTCAGATTGGGTCTCAAACATGGTCCCAGTCCTAAAGAAAAACGACAAGATACGAGTATGTGTCGACTTCCGCGATCTAAACAAGGCAAGTCCAAAGGACGACTTTTCACTACCGCACGTAGACGTTCTAGTTGACAACACCGCTGATCATGCCCTTCTATCCTTCATGGACGGGTATGCAGGATACAACCAAATCAAGATGGCCCGCGAGGACATGGCCCAGACCACATTCATCACACCATGGGGCACTTATTGCTATACAGTAATGCCTTTTGGTCTAATCAACGCGGGTGCGACCTATCAACGCACCGCAACCACACTTCTACACGACATGATGCACAAGGAGGTTGAAGTATACGTAGACGACATGATCGTCAAATCCGAGGAAAGAGATGGTCACATTACAAACCTCCGCAAGTTCTTCACACGACTCCGCCAATACAAAATGCGTCTCAATCCCCAAAAATGTACATTTGGAGTGAAATCCGGCAAGCTACTAGGACACGTAGTGAGCCAAAGAGGCATCGAGGTCGACCCCTCGAAGATAAAAGCAATTATGGCAATGCAACCACCCAAGAATCTTGACGAAATCCGAAGTTTCCTGGGTCAAATCCAATACATCTCCCGCTTCATAAGCAAACTAACCATGATATGCGAACCCATCTTTAAGAAGCTGAAGAAAACTGACCATGTAGAATGGGATGAAGCGTGTCAACAAGCATTTGATAAGGTTAAGGAGTTGTTATCCAACCCCCCAGTCCTAAGACCACCACAAAAGGACCTACCCTTATCACTCTACCTCACAACAACATCAACCACAATGGGCGCCATGCTCGCCCAAGAAGTCAACGGCGAAGAACATCCAATTTACTACATCAGCAAGAAGTTTCTCGACTAAGAAACTCGATATGCGCCCGTCGAGAAAAGTTGTTTAGCATTAGTATGGGCATCCAAAAAGCTCCGTCACTATATGCTAGCACACCAAACCAAAGTCTACTCGAAAATGGACCCCGTTAAGTACCTTTTTGAGAAACCAGTGCCAAATGAACGCATGGCACGATGGACCTTACTTCTAGCCGAGTTCGACATCATCTACGTTCCCCTTAAGGCCATCAAAGGACGAGCGGTCTCAGATTTTCTCGCCGATCACGCAATCGACGAAGAACCCATCATTGACACCACATCATTTCCCGACGAAGGAATATACAACATAAACGAAGAACAGTGGGAATTATATTTCGACGGCTCATCAAATTACCGAGGCTGTGGAATAGGAGTACTACTCATTTCCCCGAACGGTGAACACACGCCCCTCTCCATCAAATTAGACTTTGACGTAACGAACAACACCGCAGAATATGAGGCATGCCTGCACGGACTACAGGCCGCACTCATACTAAACGCAAGGAACCTACGAGTATACGGAGATTCCTCGCTAATCATTAACCAAGTGTCTGGAACATGGAAGATACTTAACGAAAACCTCGCGCTATACCAAAACAAAATTCAAGAGCTCATCGCCAAATTTCACCGCGTAGAGTTCTTGCATTTACCTCGCGAAGAAAACCAATTCGCAGACGCCTTATCAAAGCTAGCATCACTACTAAAAATCCCCCCCCGGGAATACGGACCATTCCCATCGTCGTGGAACGAAGCAGTGAACCCGCATACATATGCGACATCCAAGCAGAGAATGAACAAAACGAACCTTGGTACCAAGCCATAGTCAACTTCAAACGAAACGGAGAATATCCGCCAAACACTGACAAACGCGCCAGAAGAGCTCTCCGGCTTCTAGCATCACAATTCGTGCTGGAAATGGACAAACTACTCAAGAAAACGCCCCAGGGTACACTACTTTTGTGCGTGGATCACAACAAAGGGCGAGAGATTATATCTCAAGTCCACGATGGCGAGTGCGGACCTCACATGAACGCATGAGCCCTATGCAAACAGATCATTAGGCTAGGATGGTACTGGACCACCATGGAAGCCGACTGCGCACAATATGTCAAACACTGCCACAATTGCCAAATCTTCGCAAATGTTCAACACGTACCCCCTTCACCCTTATACAGCCTCACATCCCCATGGCCATTCTCGACATGGGGAATCGACGTAATAGGCAAAGTACACCCGGTTGGAGCAGGAGGACACTGCTTCATCCTCGTGGCTATCGACTATTTCACGAAATGGGTCGAAGCCGCGCCATACCGTAAGCTTGACACCAAGGAGGTCGCCCGTTTCATACAGAATAATATCATATGTAGATACGGCGTACCCCACGAGCTGATCAGCGATCAAGGCTCACACTTCCGAGGAGAAGTCGAACCTATCCTCACTAAATACAATACTCAAAGACATAGATCATCACCTTACCGACCCCAAACCAACGGAGCGGTAGAAGCTGCGAACAAAACTGTAGTGACCATCCTCAAGAAGATGATTGACACTTGCCATGACTGGCCACACAAAATTCCTTTTGCCTTTTGGGGATATCGAACCACAATACGCACACCAACAGGGATGACACCCTACTTCCTAACATACGGCATGGAAGCCGTACAACCTGTTGAAATCGAAATGAAATCACTTCGAATTCTAATGGAAGCAGACATACCAGAAGCAGAATGGGCCTGAGAACGATATGAGCAACTCATACTCCTTGACGAAAGGCGTTTACATTCACTAAGCACCGTTCGCATGTACCAATCAAGATTACAACGCGCATACAACAAGCGAGTCAAACCACGCAATATCAACGTGGGTGACTTGGCCCTTAAATCAGTAAGGGCGCCGCTACCGGTCGACCCAAGAGGGAAATTCAAACCTAATTGGGCCGGACCATACCTGGTTAAAGAGATCCTTCCCGGAGGAGCTGCAGGGCTAACCGACCTTGATGGTGAAGAGTTTAACCTACCCACCAACCTCGATCAGCTTAAGAAATACTACCCTTAGGCCCTACACAACTTTGCAATGTATTTCATAACGAACACAACGCACGGATGAACTACGCTTGGTTTGATTCCACAAAAATGGATACGTAGGCAGTCTCACAAAAGACTCAACCAAAATCACGAACTACGCCGGTTTGATTACTCGTAAAACATAGATACGTGGCGACTTTTCAAAGCAGCAAGACTTCTTGACGCACGCCCGAAGCTTAAAAAGGTCGAGGGCGATGCACTCACAAAATGACACGCTCAAAGCTTAAAAAAGTTGAGAGCACAGTCAACACAAAATGACACGCTCAAAGCTTAAAAAAGTTGAGAGCACAGTCAACACAAAATGACACGCTCAAAGCTTAAAAAAGTCGAGAGCACAGTCAACACAAAACGCGTAAGTCTAAAAAGGTCGAAGACTTAAAACAAAAAAAAAACATATATCCGAAGCTTAAAAAGGTCAAGGATAAACAACATAAAACAAAAGAGACGAGACAATAGGCAAACATTCTCTTTATTTAGTCATGAATTTTGAAAATGTTTACATTTTAGCTAAAGAGTTTAAAACTAGCTTTCAAACTCCTTTTATTCATTGAACAAATAAATAAATAAACAAGAATTCTCTGAATAAAACATCAATGGTCTAAGCATCCTTCTTACGACGCTTTGGAGAACCCTCTTCATCTTCATCCTTTGAAGCATTTGCACGAACAACCACGGAAGCAATCACTGGATTCGGAGCACTCCTCTCGAATCCTGGGGGCTCAATAAGGCCATCTTCATCAGCCTTTTCGATCCTTTCACCCAGACGATCCTGCACTGTGACCCTAGGTCCAAGTCGCTCCCCAAGTGGCCTAGAAGAAGACGCTCCCGCGCTCGAACTCGCAAAATCACTATAGTCCCGTCTCCCACGCACCGCAGCATGCGCCAACGACGGTCTTGGACCCGTCTGTTCGCGCCTTCGCATATTCTCCCTATCACGAGGATCCAAAGAAATACACCACCTCCGATAAAAGTCCGAGACACGAGTAGTCTCAGAACCGGCTGGTCGAGCCCAAGTCACTCGATCAGACCATCCTCGTACCCGAGCATCGATCATCCGGTTGTTCAGAACAACCGACTCGCATATCCGAGTATCCTGCGCAGGAATAACCTGTGCCAAACCGACCTGCCTCCTCAACCGATGAGGGTGGATCCATACACCTCGCTCAAACCCACACAACAATATCCCATTAGCGCGTGATCCGCGAATCGACGGTCTTTGATGTGTCGAATGGACCACCACGACACGACCCACCTTATCGTCCTCTCCCGAACGAACCCTTGGAAGTAGTTCACTGACCGCTCCCGAGGCATAGCCCAATGAAGAGTACGAGTAGTCAACCCGGCAGGCACATACATATCACCTCCCGGTGGAGCCAAGACACGAAGACGCTCCATCAACCATATTTGCAGAATCCTAGCACATCCACGATACGAGCTTAGACGATTCGCATGGCGGTCGTCCAAGCCCAATATAGTCTCAGCCAAGATCAAAGCCGAAGGATCATGGCCCAGCTCCATCTCTTCCATGACCCGTGCATACCTAGCATGGCCATGCACACCATCCTCCATCGACCCAGCAAAGCAGTACCGATGTAGCAAGCAAAACCCTAGGGCTCTCCTCCTTGAAACGGCGTAAATGCTCACGCCACTCAAGTTCAAGTGACGCTCGCACATCCGTCGCATATTTACCACGCCTCCCTCGAACAACCCATCCGCATGAGCATTGGTCATCGAGAGATACTGTCGCAATCTCCCATTATAGCCAAACTCACTCCTAACCGCTACTGGGGTAGTACGGTTAGACCATCCCGCAATAGCCGAAAATTCCTCTAGCAACGGACATATCTCACCTCCCGGGAACCTAAAAACGTGCACCCTAGGATCCCAATAGTCAAGACAAGCGTCAAGGAAGTCCACCTCGACGCGCATCTGCCTAAAACCTATGAAGACACCTGCTCCAGACAAAGACAACGCCTTCTTCTCCGAATCACTAAGGGAAGACGTCCACCGCTTCAAAAGACCATCAAAATGGTCCATCCTTTCAAAAATACAAAAATATTCTTAAAAATACTAAGCTATTTGAGAGAATACAAAGTAAGCAAACAAAAGAATTGAGATTGAATGAGGACCATACCTCGTATCTCCCCTCTTTATATAGGAAAACAAAATCTCGAATTAGGAAAATTCGACGATAAAACCGGCAGTCCGAGCCGCAAGGAGCCTTGCGATTGGAGGTGCCAATCGCAAGACCCCTTGCGATTACCCGTCTCATCCGCAACACGTGTTGCGATTCCTAGGGACGAATTTATCCCTGAATTTCCATATTTCCGACTTTCCAAATCCTAGTATGCATAAAATTACGACGTACATCTTAATTGGGCTCCCTAATTCGGGCCTAATTACGAACAATCGAACATGGATCCATCACAAAACGATGACTTTTCCGATCATAACACACTTCATTTTCATAATTCGTTTTAAAGCTCATTTCGAATTTTTAAACGTCTAAAATGAACATTTTCAAACGTCTAAAATGAACATTTTCAAACACCTTCTCAGCAAAGCATTTTTTCAAAGCAGAGTCTCCCACTCGGGAATCATTTTCAAATTTTTTCTAGTTACTAACTAAACAGGTACATGAAGAAAATGAAAATACGATTACACTAGAAACAACCACAAAGTTCAAGCTACAAGAAACGAAAACAACTAGGGATGCCGACGACGAAGCTCTGTGACCTCCGCCTGAAGACGAGCCACCTCTGCCCGACTTTGACAAAGCTCAGCCGCCTGCTCAGCCCAGGCCATCCTCCAAACGATGGGCGCCGCCACAACTTTTATGGATCGCCCTTCGCGAACTTTGCACAAGACATTTTCAAGCACATTTTGTCTTAATTCTACACCAAATTAAGTCAAACTATGAGGGTACTTTCAAAACCGCAGCCTTCTCTGCTCCATTTTGCCTTAATTTCACATAAATTAAGACAAACTACGGGGGCTAAAACTCAAACTTGCACTTTCAAACCAAAAACAAATACGAAGACTCCATTTTGGCTACAGTTTCATTAAACTACAGTCAAACTAAGGGGAGTAATACAAAACCCAGCCTGGAATTTAAGTTTGCCCTTCGTTAACCACTAACTCGGTCAAACTGGGGGCTTACATAGCATACAAATGACGAAGCCATACCTTTTTCACCTTATCACCCCAACTCTCCATTCCTGCATCCGTAATTGCCGGCAGATACTCAGGTACGTGGAAGGTCTCCCGTGCCCCGGCATTACCATGCTCCACCGTCGTAGGGAAGTCTGGGGGCTGGAACGCCAAGTCAGCGTCAGGCACCTGCAATATGAAACACAACACAACAAAGTTAGGAAAATTTTGTTGAAAAACTAGGGAATTTTTTTGAAAAACTAGGGAAAATTAGGAGACAACACCTCTCGATACGCCCAAATGACGGACGAAATACCAGAAAACGTCCTCATATATCCTACTTCGAGCCCACTAAGAGCCCGATGTGACAAATGATGCTCACGGTCTGCCAACAGGGCGTGACCGTCCCAATTCTTTGCAAAAGAACGGTCAACACGCGGACCATGACTCGCACGACCTCTAGGACGAGACCCCGAAGCCTGTGAAGACTCGCCCACCTCCATGGCCTCTACCTCTCTCTCCTCCTCACCAATCGCACCACCAGGACGCCCACGAACGCCCATACCTCGCCCACGACCCCTCCGGGTCGGAAAGTTAATGGATCCAGGAGAAGGATCCCTCGCGCTGAAGGTGCGACGCAAGCTCGAACCGCCAGGACTCGTAAGCTCCTCGGCACTAGAACCAGTACTCCGACGAGCACGAGCCCTCGTCGTAGAGAGGTCCAGACCAATCCTCATCTGCAATATTCCAGGAACATAAACACAAGACGAAGACAGAAGACAAACCACAGAAGTAACAATGTGACAAGAACACCCTATACAGGGCCCTTTCAGGCTCAATTCACAATTTGGCCGAAAGCCGCTCTATACACATCAAAATTCCAACTTGATGGTTTCTATACCCTACATTAACCTTCAATTACACCTCAGAACAATTAATTGCATTTTGGACTTGTCAGTCAAAAACCCCTAATGTTGACCTAAGATCTCCGTATTAATCGACTTTAAACCTCAATTTAAGGGACGATTACTAGCATTTTTCAAAAACTAACACCATACACATACTATACTAGTCAAGGGGAACCTATGGCGAAGTTTAATTACAATTCCGAGACCGAAAATCCGGGTCCGATTTTTAGGTCGAGACCATTTTATACGAAAATGGCCCAAAAACGTCTCAAACCATATACATTTCACACATACATTCAAGGATAGCATAATACAAGGGAACGGTATCGTTCTCTAGTAATCAAACGACAAATTTCAAACCAAAAGACGGTTTTTCATTAAAAACGTCTTTTCTACATTTCAAGAATGATCTAGCAATTTACAACGTCAAGGTGCATAAAAACAAGTAAAATGGAGTGTTACCTTGATCCATTTTGAAGTAAAGCAAGAAAAACGAGCAAAAACGGTTTAGAAATCGCAAGGGACGATTTTTGAGATTGAAAAACGTAAAAATGGGAAATGGAGTAAGTATACGGTGTAAACCGTGTTTTATAGCAGCAGAAAGCCCAAGACCCTAATCGTAAGGACGCTTGCGATTTGGAGAAAGAGCCGCAAGGACGCTTGCGATTCCAGCTTTGGGCATTTTCGTTGTTTTCTCATTTTAAGGCCAAATCTGGACTTCTAGTCCACTTTTAGCCCATTTTAACAGTTTTTCACGTTACGTCGCTCGGTTAAGGCGTCAACTAAAGTCCGCCACACTCTTAAACGAGTTTGAAGCACTATACACAACCTTTGCGTATACACTATGCATTAGCATTTTCCTCGGACGATAATTCCCGGCGGATGTAAGCACTCTTTACGAGATAAGCACCAACACAAGCGCTAGCACGAAGCATGAAGCATCTACGCTCTTTGACGAGATTAAGCATACGCACTCTGTGACGAGACCAAGCAACATCAATAACACGCAAAGGCATTTGGCAGGCAGGCATGCCCTTACGAGTATGCAAGGACCGTCATGTCCCTAAACATGTTTGTCCCTCCCCGGATAAGCCCGGATCGGAGTCCTAGTCTCACCCATGGACACATACTCCGCGCCGCTGATGACATCGAGACTGTAACGGTCCGGATGTTGTCGTGTAGTTTGACTTTCGCTTTAGTCCTAAGCTCAGTCAAACTGGGGGCTCTGTGGATACCCAAATCCGTACCTCCCACCAAAAACCCAGTGATTTAACAATGGACTTTTATTGCATGCTTTTATGTCGACTTAAACGGTTCTAAATAATGACGAATTCGAGTTAAATGATTTGAAATGCAAATGAGGTTTCCTTATGGGTCATCACTCTTAGTGTCCTTAGGTCTAGAGTCTAGCTTGTCTCAAGTTCAGGTCCTAATCGGCATGCGCGCACCCCTTTTAAGCATCTTGAGTCCAATTGATCCTCTTACATTAACAAGGTTCAATTCGGTTCACCCAAAGACCTAATTTTAGGCCCAGTCTCTAAAACCACCTTTTAGGATTGGCAAACACCCAGGATAGCCTTACAGAATGTCCTATTTCACTAAATGCCACAAAATACACCCTTTTTACATTTTCGTGGCCCTGCCCGTAACTGAGCCCGAACCCATGCCTGGCCCGCTTTCCAAGGATCAGGATTGACCAAGTCAAACCCTAAAACAAACCCTAGCAAACCGTAACTTAGAGCTCCAGCAAGGTTATTTCGTATAATCCTAAAAGATATTTGGAAATATACAGAGAAAGGAGTATCTCGCCCGCCCTACCAATCGCAAGGGGAATTGCGATTGGTAAGGGCTATCGCAAGGACTGTTGCGATTGCCCCAGGCAGCCGCAAGGAGTCTTGCGGCTCCTACGTCCGGTTTAATCCCTAGATTTCCTAAAATCTGCCGAACTCTACACTATAAATACAACCCTCCCTTCATTCGACAAAGACACAATTTCAGAATACAATTCACATCTCAAAACTCTCTCAAAGCCTCACGCATAAACACCTTTGAATTCTTCATTTTCCTAGTGTTGAATTCTTCCCCTTTGAAGCGAAGCGCTGCCGGTTTCCTAACTCGAGACAGGTAATACTTAATCCTATCATGGATTAAGGTCTTTCTTTACTTCTTAGACTAGCAAGGGCCTACATTAGGCTCACCCCGACTTTGGTACGCGAGTCTGCTTTTCATAAGGCGGCCATGCACCTCGAATACACACCCTATTCGTAACACCTTTCCAAAGTCGCATAAACAACTGACCTCTTTAAAATAAATCAATGGCTAATTGAACTTTATTTTACTGCATGCATTTTAGCAAATCCTCACCTTGCATCTAAATCACTTAAAATGAATTCGTCATTAAACTGAACTGTTTTCGTTAATAAGTTAAGCATGCTTAACTGAGGGTTTTAAACAATCTCTTTTTGCATTCTTTTACATTTATATCGCACTTGTACGTAGCGAATTACTTAGGCTCATATATCATTCTTTGCATTGTTCTCAAGTCTAGTAGAGGCTATCTTTTGATAGGCTTTTCCAAAAGATCTTTCATAAAAACATTATTTTGATTTATACTTTAGAAAAGTACCCTCACCCGAATCCGAATCTGGTTTCACAATAGCCTTAGATGGATGGGTGTCGACGTGCCTTGAACTCTAAGACGTGTCTTTGAGCATGAGGACACGGAGGCGGGTTCTAAATTTCCCTCATAATTTAGTGGCGGCTCCAAAATAGTTTTTAAAGGTTTTTTGTACTTAATCTTTTTAACTTTACGCCCTTAGCAAGACGTCGAGTGGTCCCATGTCCGATCCCGGTACCCACAATATGATATTTTGAATTAATTTTTGTTTATCAATTTATGTATGACATGATTGGATTTTATGTTAGTGGGTGAATTTTTATGAAATTTTCACTTAAACATATTTTTAGTAGGTGGTTTTTTTTTTATGCATTCGGATGTATGAAATTTGTTTTTGTTGATGAATGCGTTTATATTTGATTGCGTTTTATATCTAGTGTAGCCTTAGTTTTTATTTAAATTGCATTTTCGTAATGATGGAAATGTGATTTTGGGATTTTGATATCTCCAACTTATAATATTCTTTTTATCCTAGATTATATGTAAATAGGATTTACTATGTAATAGTTAGTGGTAAAAGAAGAGGAGATTGAAGATTTGCCCTTCCTTTTTTTGGTGCTCCAAGACCAAGGATAAGGAGCCTTGTTTTTGGGAGATAGGGTCCTTTTAAAGGATTCCAATTTGTAATTTAAAGGGTCCAATTTGATTGGATTCCGACTTGTACTGTTTTTGATAGGCCACACTAGGTTTTATGTGCTTGTTTTTTTTTTTTTTTTTATGCTTTTCGTCATATTCCGCCTAAAATCAAACAACCTAAATAGATGAATATTGATTCACTCTCACGTGTTAGATAGAATAGTTATAACATATGATGTTTTAACCATTTGTTTTAAACATATGATGTTTTAACAAGTCATCGTTCACTTAGACTCACCTATATTGTTCACTTAAATGAGTTTTTTTTGGATGATGAGATCTCACTCTTAAATTTTTAAAATTGAGATATAGTCTTTCTAAATCGAATCATTATGAATCCCTTGTTCGTCGGTGGGCATATAGGACCTGTTGTTAAATTCATGTGTACCCTTTCTACCTTGGGTAAGTAGTGTATGTCGATGTTAGTTGAACTCAACATTTGGTTTTCACTAAGAGGTGGGAATTGAAATGGACTATTAATAAATTTGAGAAATTTATGAACCAAGAGTTTTTAAAAGTTAAAAATTAGTCAAATGGTTGACTTATCGATTTATTGAAATTTGAGTCTTGGAATCTTTTATATAATTCTTGAGTGGGATCAATTATATAAATGCTTTTAGTTTATTTACATGTTTTAAATAGACGCATTAAATTCGATGATTGCTTATGTTTGTTTTATCTTCTTATATTGTAGATATATTTGTTGCTATTTCTGCTTTATTATGGCTGATAATAATGCTACCCCTGGCCCTAGTGCCGTCTTGACTAGGGAGTCATGGTTGCGTTCCTTTATGGACCATGTCTCCTACAACCAAAACTACCGTCTCAAGGCAGATGGTAGTAACTTCACCGAATGGGAGGCGGCATTAAAGAATGCTGCCATCGCAGACGGAAAACTGAAGTATCTCATGGAGCCAATTCCGGCTGAACCTACTGCTAGATCTGGAACTCAACGAACTGCATATGATGAGTTTGTGCGAGAAGCGGGTGCGATTAAGAACGTACTCATATATGCAATGGATTCACATTTGCAACGTCGCTTCATTTCCCAAGGTGCAAATCGCATTTTCACCACGCTGACTAATGAATTCTCGCAAGCTCCGAGAATTGTTAGGTATGATGCAGCTGTACGCTTCTTTGAGGCAAAGCTGCAAAGGGGCCAACCTGTTAGCCCCCACATGCTTAATATGATTGAGAATGTGGAGAGATTAGACGCTCTTGGTTGCAAGATTGAAGAGTCAATCATTGTTGATCGTATCCTACACTCCCTTCATGATGGATTCACTCAGTTTAGGGTGAATTACAACATGAATGATATGAAGAAGAGTCTTTACGAACTTCACTCTCAACTTGTGCAAGCTGAGAAAGATCTTAATTTGAGTGGGAGTCACAAGAAAGATGTTCTTGTGATGCAGTCTAAGGGAAAGGGAAAGGCACATATGCTGCCTCGAATGCTAAGCGACCACAGTTCAAGAAGAAAGGTCAGCTTAAACCCAAGAGTGGTCCTGGGGAGTCAAGTCACTCAAAAGGCAAGAAGAGCAAAGAAAAGGAGGGAAAATGTCACCATTGCCGCTGATGCAGGCATTGGAGAAGGAATTGTCCTAAGTACCTCGAGGACATAAAAGCTGGACGTGTGACAGCTCAAGGTATGTCGTCTAATATTCACATGATAGAAATCAATCATGCGAGTTCCTCTATTTGGGTATTTGATACTGGATGTGGTTCTCACATTTGTAATCACTTGCAGGGCCTCCGGGACGTAAGACGTCTGGCTAAAGGCGATGTTGATTTACGTGTTGGGAATGGAGCAAAGGTTGTCAGCTTTGTTTACTGTAGGAACTTACATCTTGTTTTTACCTAGTGGTTTGGAACTTTGTTTGAATAATTGTTATTATGTTCCTAGTTTGTCAAAGAACATTATTTTCGTTAACATGTTGGATGTTTATGGTTTTTCATTTATCATTATGAACAATTGTTGTACTTTTTCTTTAAATGATGTTGTTTATGGTAAAGCGTTTTCCATGAATGGTATTTATGTTCTAGATCAAACGCAAGAAATATATCATGTGGATAATAAAAAGGCTAAATTAGGTGATAAAGATCAAACGTATTTATGGCATTGTCGAATGGGACACATAAATGAAAAACGAGTAAAGAAACTCATTAAGAATGGGATTATTTCACCATTTGGCTATGAATCATTTGGTACTTGTGAATCATGTCTCATTGGAAAGATGACTCGTATAACTTTTAAAGGTATTGGAATGCGAGCCAGTGACCTACTAGGACTAATACATACCGATGTGTGTGGACCAATGTCTGTCACAGCACGAGATGGCTATAGATATTTCATCACTTTTACTGATGATTTAAGTAGATATGGGTATGTCTATTTAATGAAACATAAAAGTGAATCTTTTGAGAAATTCAAGGAGTTTCAAAATAAGGTTGAGAACCAATTAGATAGAAAAATAAAGGCATTACGATCAGATCGTGGTGGTGAATATTTATCTAATGAATTTGATCAACACCTAAAGGATTGTGGCATTGTATCACAATTAACTCCACCTGGAACACCACAATTAAATGGTGTGTCCGAACGGAGAAATCGGACCTTGTTAGACATGGTTCGCTCCATGATGAGTCACACAGTTTTACCGGATTCATTGTGGGGGTTTGCTCTAAATTCTGCTGCACTCATTCTAAACCAAAGTCCGACTAAAGCGACAGACAAAACCCCATATGAGATGTGGAAAGGAAGAGTTCCTGATTTGTCTTTTATTCGGGTTTGGGGATGTGAGGCTTACGTTAAGTGGAGACGTGACGATAAGCTAGGCCCACGATCGGTCAAAACATACTTTGTGGGATATCCAAAAGGAATGTTTGGTCATTACTTTTATTCACCTACTGAACAACGAGTCGTTGTTGCAGCTAGTGCTAAATTCTTAGAGAAAGAGTTTATCACGAATAACCAGAGTAATAGGGTTTTTGAGTTGTCAGAAATCTCAGAACCAGACACTGCACATGTGATGGAGGAAGATATTCCTTCAACCTCCACTGCAGTAGCCATTCCTCCGGATCGATACATTGGTATGGTTGAAGAAGGAAATAGAGATGATTTATTACTTCTTGAAAGTAATGAACCGACTACCTACAAAGGTGCAATGACTAGTTCTGACTCGAAGCTATGGCTTGAAGCCATGCACTCCGAGATAGACTCCATGTACGAGAACGAAGTATGGGATCTGGTTGATTTGCCTGAAAAGGTGAGACCTCTTCAGTGCAAATGGATTTATAAGATAAAACGTTCATTAGGTGGACAACCAGATGTCTATAAAGCACGACTCATTGCAAAAGGTTTCACCCAAGTGCAAGATTTACACTACGATGATATCTTTGCACCTGTCGTCATGCTTCGATCTATGCGGATTATCTTAGCGATTGCTGTATTTCATGATTATGAAATATGGCAAATGGATGTGAAGACCGCCTTCTTAAATGGTTATTTAGACGAGGAATTGTACATGATACAACCCGAAGGCTTCACGGATCCAAAATATCCTAAGAAAGTATGCAAACTTAAGCGTTCCATTTATGGACTTAAGCAAGCATCGAGGAGTTGGAATCATCGATTTGACCAAGTGATTAAACAGTATGGTTTTAAACGATCAGTCGAGGAACCATGTTTATATGTCAAATCAAGTGGGAGCTCTATTGCATTCCTAGTTTTGTATGTAGATGACATACTGTTAATAGGGAATCACATTCCTATGCTTTCTTCTGTAAAAGAATGGTTAAAGAATCATTTTCAGATGAAAGACTTAGGTGAGGCACAGAGAATACTCGGTATTCAAATCTATAGAGATAGATCCAAGAGAATGTTGGCGTTAAGTCAAGAATCTTATATAGATAAAATTCTTGAGAGGTTCAGTATGACGAACTCAAAAAGGCGTAATCTTCCGATGGTTCATGGGGTGCATTTAAGTAAGACTCAATCACCTAAATCACCAGAAGAAATAGAGCGCATGAATCGAATTCCATACGCTTCGGCCGTAGGATCGATTATGTATGCTACGATGTGTACACGTCCAAACGTGGCATTCGCACTTAGTATGACGAGTCGTTACCAAAAGGATCCAGGTGAAAGTCACTGGATTGCTGTTAAGAACATCCTTAAGTACTTGAGAAGAACTAAGGATTGGATGTTATTATATGGTGGAGACAAAGAGTTATGTGCAAAAGGTTTCACAAATGCTAGTTTCCAAACGGATAGAGATGATTCTAAGTCTTAATCCGGATTCGTTTTTACACTTAATGGTGCGGCAGTGAGTTGGAAAAGTTCCAAGCAATCAGTCACAGCAGATTCCACAACAGAATCTGAGTATATTGCAGCTTCCGAGGCAGCTAAAGAGGCAATATGGATGCGTCAGTTCTTACAAGGACTAATGGTAGTTCCTAGTGCGAATGACCCGATCACTGTTTATTGTGATAACAGTGGTGCCATATTCCAAGCTAAAGAGCCTAAATCTAGCAATAAGTCTAGACATGTGTTGCGGAAGGCTCATATGATACGAGATTACGTGGAGCAAAAGGAGATAGAGATTTGCAAGATTGTTACGGATGACAACGTAGCGGACCCTCTCACGAAGTCATTATCGTACAATAAACATGTTGAACATGTTGTATCAATGGGACTAAAGAGTGTTCCTGATTTTCATTAGTTTGTTTTTAGATAATGTATCTTTTAAAACTACTTTTTTTTGTAATCATCAAAATTATTTCATTATATATCGTATTTCATGTGGATTGTGTGACAATATTGAACGCCACTGAGTGAACTGATTTACTTTATATATGTTTTGTCCATAATCACCAAAGTGAGCTGATAACTCTAGGTGATTAGATTGTGGGTTGATTGATGGTAGGTTCAATAACCATAAGGACATGTGATGTCTGATCAAACACATATGCGAGGTATAGAGGATACTGCGTAGGACATAGTGACCACTTAAATGAAGTCCTAAATGTACAGACATTATCTTAGAATTAGTGGATAGGGCGTTCATTGTGTTCCTAGAGTCGATTTTTTTTTTGCCGATCATTGTATCTTGAGATAAGGGCAGTTTTGGGTGACTTTGGTTTCTTTCTCGTGGTCGCACCGTAAAAGGAGGCCAAGTAGATTTTTTCTGGGTCATTTCATACTGTGCTTTAATCTGCAAGATTCGAGTCAAAGAAAATATCCAATCTGTTTTTTTTTTTAATCTCAGAGCCACTCGAGGAGTAGTAACTGAAATGCATGGCCATGCTCGAATGTTGTGAATACATTTGTATATCAGTTAGTTGCTCTCTAGTCGAAGAAACCACTCTTGATAGTTGATACGATCACTTGATAGATACGACCTTGCGAAAGTACGACTTTGCAAATATGTCTACCATTGAGTGGGAGATTTATATGGGTATAAGAATCGTTAATCACACACAAGCACTTGTAGGACAAGTGGGAGATTGTTGGAGCTAGTGTCCTCCACAGTTAGTGTGATTAATTTATTAAATCTCTTACAGGATTACAAAGGATACTTGTATTTAAAATCAGCTGATTAACGTATATCGGTAACGGTTGGCTTGCTAGAAAGTTTGACGTTACTGTCATATAGATGGCGGTAATCAGCTGGTCCTTATCGGTCACACCTATAGGACGATTTTATGAAATGTAATGTGACTACATTGATGCCTTAAATATATCTAAACAGTTAGAAAGTTGGAAATAAATTAGTGGGTGAGCTGAATTAAATGTTAATTCAGCTAGATGAGCTGGATTAAGTGTTAATTCACATGTGTATAATAGTTATGAGCTACATTTATATTATGAATATATTTGATATTTATAGTTAAAATGATGCTATAAGTTATGTTATTTATTTATTGTATTATACGATAATCAATTAATTAAATACGTATTATACATATGATTTTACATGTAATGTACATTTGAATACTAAAAACAAAATACACACAACACACACTTTGTAAGTGTGTCGTGTGATGTGTATGTATATATGTTGTTTTTAGTTTGTTTATTTTGTTGTGATGAGTAGTTAATAGTTGATTAATTACAACTCACAATTACTTCATAACCTCTCCCCACTAACTCATGTAACTTCCCCACTTAACACACTTATATACTAACTACTCTACTCATAATAGGATGTGTAGAAATTGTATGTATGTGTGTGTGTGTGTCGAGCAAGAGGAGAGAAAAAAGAGAGTATTCTCACTTTTTTTTTCACTCATCATATTTCCAAAACACTTTATATATTAATCGTAATATTTTATACATCGTTTCTAGCATAAACACAAGGCATTTCATAAAGCGTTTTGGGTGCAATTGATAAGAGATATTCTACTTTGAATATTGGTTTTTAAAACGTAATTCGGGTACGTTTTAGGAGGTTCTTAGGCCGTTTGTCGAAGTTTAGAAAGGTTATTTCTATTCTTTTGTAATTCATATTTATATCATTTTGTATAATCTTGGGCATGTTAATACGATTAACATTTTTAGTAGTAATATCGTGTTTCATATTTCTACAGTGCCCGCCCTTGCGGGTTTCACTCTAGCTTATTTACCTCACTCTAACTCTCGTGGCACGCAACTTGATTCTTCATTTTACTCGAAGTGCCGCCCTAGCGGTTTCACTCCGCCCTCGGCCACATATCCCAATTTTTGCCTAGGCGCCCTTTCGGGTTTTCACCTAGCCAGGATTCACTTCGTTTCTTTCTCGTATTTTTTCTTCTTTTTTTTTCAATTTTTTTTTTTCGAATTTTTTTCTTTTTCTTTTTTTGATAAAGAAAGATAAAAGCAAACACAAGCTTACTGATAGGCTTAGTCGTACTCGCCAAATCAAAAATAATTCTAAACTCAACACTAGGGTAGCTAGGGTAAGTCGGGTCGAAATCCACAGGGAGATGGTCGTAATGTTGGTTATTTTGGATGATTCTAGTCTCGGTTCGAGTGATTGTAGTTAACTAAAACTAGAGCGATGGAATAAAGGGTTTAAACGATGAAAGAAAGGTCTAGGGAGTCCGGTTAGGCAATGGGTAAGTCAAGGCCAAGGATGATGATTGGAATGAGTAAGGAATTGCACATGCTAAGGGTTAAGCTCGTCCTCTCGGTCTTAAGCTTCCTCTAGGTCTCGAATGCGGGCTCTCGCAACTTACAATCGAGGGTCCTATTGTTTAGTCTCGCGCCTACCCTAGAACTAGGCTTTCGTTCTTAAGTTCAAGGGTGCTAGATACTCGCTAAAACATGATCAAGGAATCAACGAGGACAATCAAGCAAGGATTAAACAAAGCAAGCACAAAACCTAACTCAAGGAGATCATCAAATACAACCAAAACCAACGCCCATGCTTCACCCTTCTCCCTAGATGAAGAACTACTCACACATAGCGAAAACGAATACAAAAGCTAGGGAAATAATGAAAGACATGATCAACAATGATATATAATGAAATAGTAATCAAAAGGGAGAAGAGAATATCAATACCAATCAGAAAATTCAGAGGAGAACAAGAATAATCCAAGCAACAAAACCAAATAGACGATCTAAACAACGTACTCGAGTCGGGAATTGAAAATACAAGAAGGAAAATTAATCAAACCCTAAATTTTTGTAAGAAAGTACTTTAAAGTGTTGTTGAAATGCTGTCAAAATTTCGAGCGAAAATATTATGTTTTAGGCCTTCAAATAGACGAAGTAAATCAAGCACACGAAGAGTCGAAGCTATCCCAGAGCTCCGGGAAGGCCACCTCGGCCGGGACACTACTCACCCCGCCCGGGACACACCTTGTCCCGTGACTTTCAGTTTTTGATCCTTTTTTTGCACTTTCTTGTACTTAGTTTCTTTTGCAATATTTGCCGTCCCAAGGCATAGGGACGAGGCTCATGAGTAGGGACGAGTCTTAGGATGATTATGTGAGCTCCAAATCCCGTCCCAAGATCCCGGGACAACTTCATTTAGTGAAACGAGGCTCGTACGCAAGCGAACCGCAACGAAACCAACTCGAATCACCTCAAAACTTCACGAAACTTCTCGACCAGCCTCCTATACTCCAAATAAGCGCGTGTACCTGCAAAATGGACACAAAAACGCAGCAGAGCCAAAACGGAGAGAAATAGGAGCTGAAACGCAAATAAAAGCACGAGAATCGCAAAGAAACGCTAACGAACAAGGGGCTATAAGCACATATATAAATGACACATCACTTACAAATGAAAAATATATACACACCACAAGTGATTCTCCTCCCACACTGAAACATCGCATTGCCCTCAATGTGATGAGAAAAAGGGCACAAAATAATAAAGGGAGAGAAAAAGAGACGAATCTCAGTGCGGGCTCGAGGGACCACTACGATTGTGGTCCGCGGAGGTAGAAGGAGCTGCAGAGGCAGTTGGTCCGGAAGAGCTGCGAGCCAAAAGAGTGGCTAGCTCGTCAGCTGGTGGCGGAACGAACTCGCCGGGGTAGCAAGCAGTAAGGAAGGCACTCATGGATCGCAAGTGCAAGGCTGACTCAGCGCAGTAGGCCAACATCCGTGCAATGTTGCGCTCTTGGTCGGCTTGCCACACTAACGTCTCTTCACGAAAGAGCTCCTACTCAACAGCATTAGGGAGCTCCGACCTGTTATCACTGTCATCACCCGCATCCGCAGGTGCTCTGGTGGCCGTAGGCGTCGGATTCGCGACAGGGGTCGCATCAAGAGGAACAAAGAGGTCGCGCGTACGAGGGCCAATCGGAAGTGGGTTACCTTCTCGTCGAGGTAACCGTAGATAGGGAGCCTTACTAGGCCCCCAGTTCCAAAGACAATGGGTCGGTTTTGGGACATCCGTCGTAATCATACCGACCGTTGTCAAGCCCGCAAAATTGTAGAGGGGACGACCAAGTAATGGACGGAGGCCCGCGGGGTTCTCGATTGACTTGTACTGTGCAAGGAGAGAGACCATGCCACCCATGGAAAGGGAACCGGTGTCGGCCTCGATTTGACCAAAGCACGACCTAACAAACAAGTCTACCCAATCGGGGATGCCGACTCCGTCAGGAGTCATGGACCACAAATGATTCAACCCCAAGTGATTAACGTTATTCGGACAGCCTTGTCCAAGGAAGGCCATCGCTATGAAACGATGGAGGAGGCGTAGCGCGGGGTGAGTGATGAGGTTGCTTTTGTGGTGGTGAGTGAGTTTCGATTCTCCCGTAATGGCACACCAGAATGCAGTGGTGTCAGTGGCTTCCAACTCGTCAAACTTGTGATCAGGAGACTTGGTTATGCCAAAAGCGGTGCGTACCTCACTATAGCTCATGATGATACGTTGCTTGTTCAAGCGAAAATTTATAGCCGGTTCATTGGCACCCTCCTTCGTCCTTATCAAAGTAGAAAGGAACTCGAGCGTGTACTCACGGTAGGTATCATCCGCCTTATCAAGCATGCCATCCAACCCAACCTTCTCCATGAAATGACGCACGGAATCGAGGAGGCCTAAGGTAGTCAAGGTCGGAGTGTGCAGAAATTTAGTCACTAATACCATGCGGGTCTCTACATTAAGCTTATCGTACAACTTCCTCTCATCGGATTCCAAGCCAACCCGACCCGAGTAATCAGGAACCTTGGGTGTAGCAGAGGCGGTCTTCTTGGGTTTCTTAGGTGGCCTAGGCTTCTATGGTTGTCTCGAGGGGGCTTTGCGTTTAGGGGTAGCAGAGGTTGAGGTCAAGGCGGGGGTAAGAGTTGGGTCAGTTTGACCCTTAGTACGCATCGTAGAGACAAAAGAAGAGTACAGCAACACAAGCTGCACGCTCAGCAAGGGCAAACCAACACAGCCTCAAGAAAAACCAAACTCAGGGAAGGAGACCGTGTCAGGAAGACGGCGTATACAATCAACAAAACAGCAGCAATAACTCAAGCACACAACCTTACAAACCCGAACTCACTATTAAAAACACCCGTCTTACAAAGAAAGACGGTGATAACAAAGAACACAAAGACGCGATACAGTGGAAACAAAGACGAAAAAACAATCGAACAGTGGAATTGCGTGAAGATGAACTCACCTCGAGTACCGGAGCGTCAATTTATGTCGAGTGGGCTGCAAGTGGGAAATCGAAAATCCCCAAATTCCTAAATTAGGGTTTCTGAAAATCGAAACAGGGGAGCGAGAGCAAGACGCCGGCGGCCGTGGGTGGTTAGGGAAGGCTGTGGTGGTGGTGAGCTCGACGGGGGTGGAGGTTGTAGGGGGGTGGTCGAGAAAGGTTGTGGAGGTGGTGGTTATGGGTGGAAGTTGAGGAAGGAGGAGAGAAGGGGTGGTTTCAGGGGAGAAGGCGGTGGGAGTGGTGGTGTCAGGTCGACGGCGGTGGGAGTGGTGGTGGAAGGGAACGGAGGTTTCAGGTGGTGGTTGTGGGTGGGCTGAGGTTGTCGTTCGAGTTTCTGTTTCTCTATTTTTTATTTTTTTATTTTTTTATTTTTTTAATTTTGTTTTTAGTAAGTGAGGATGGTGGGGGGATTATGAGGGGAATAAGGGTAAGGAGGTTGGGGGTGGCGCCAGTGGCGCGTACTTAGGCACCAGTGGTGCTTTGCCACGGCATTTTAGTCCACTTAGTGCTCATATGTGCGCTAGTAGCGCATATTGAGCGCTAGCAACGCTTTAACTCGACATTAGGGGCCCCTTTCACTGAAAATCCATTCTTTAAAATCCATCCTTTTTTTTTGATACACTAACGACAAGGGCTCCGGGTCTTCATTTGTAAAGTTCACATTCCTGAAACACATAACAACCCGTCACGAGCACCCATTAACGAAATAAACGAAACTAAAACCGTAAGAATGAAAACAAGAAATCAAGGGTTGCCTCCCAGATAGCGCTTTTGTTTAACGTCGTTTGCTCGACGAAAGGATATGATCTTAATCCTCGTAGATGGGTTCATGGAGATCCAGTAGCTCCACGACTTCAGTGTCTTTGAAACCTTCATAATAAAGCTTGAGACGTTGTCCGTTCACCTTTAAAACCTTCCCCGTCTGGTGGCTTTTAATCTCGATAGCCCCATGTGGAGAAACCTTAGTGACCACGAACGGACCAATCCACCGGGACCGCAGCTTGCCCGAAAATAAATGGAGACGCGATTGATACAAGAGGACTTGTTGACCCACTTCAAAAGTCTTCCTCGTGATCATTTTGTCGTGCCACGCCTTAGTCTTGTCCTTGTAAATTGCCGCATTCTCGTACGAGTCAAGTCGAATCTCCTCCAACTCTTGCAATTGGAGTTTCCTATAAGTCCCGGCTTCGTCGAGTTGCATATTGAAGCTCTTCACTGCCCAATAAGCCTTGTGTTCTAGCTCCACGGGAAAGTGACACGGCTTACCAAAGACAAGTCGATATGGTGACATACCAATGGGCGTTTTATACGCAGTCTGATACGCCCACAATGCGTCGTCTAGTCTCAAACTCCAATCCTTCCGCGTAGGATTCACCGTCTTATCTAGCACCGATTTAATCTCTCAATTGGACACTTCAGCTTGTCCATTTGTCTGTGGGTGGTATGCAGTAGAAATGCGATGGATGACGCCGTACTTCTTCACAAGAGCCTCAATGGTACGGTTGCAGAAGTGCGTATGTAACAACCCGGTTTTAGTCGACTTTAATTACTAAGGCGGAAATTAATTAAGTCTTAAACCAGCGTTATTAATTATACAAATAACCCAAAATAGTACATCATCGTTTAAGAGTTGAATAAAACAACTCTAAATACGGAAATTAAAAAGAGTATTGTTGTATATATTACATTTCTCTCGCAAACAAACTAAGGTAAAATGATAAATATAAGCTGGTCCCGTCCCAAAATCCAAGCAAACCGGTCCACGCTTTTCCTGCACAATAAACTGTTGGGGGGATGCCTGCTGAGCGGACAGTGACTAGCTATGCTCATACTTACCCTCGATTTCAATTACTTTGGTTTATTACTATCGCTTTATAATTATAACATTATGATAAAAACATAAACATGCTTATTACATATAGCATATAAAGACGTATAAGTCATAATAAGCATGCGGTTTAAAGCGATAAATCATATAAGCATGATATTCAGTTATGAAAGCAATTAACATATAATATCATAGCAATAGTATCACAATAATTCAACAGGATTACAAAGCGATATCAGATCGCAAACAAACATACGTATGGTAACATTCACATCATGCAGACTCGATTCAACTCAGAAATTTGTGGTCTTTAGTTTTCAAAGATGGTACGCACTCATTCTCAATTAATCATACAACAGACAACACATAAACTGCTTACGAGCCTGACCACTGAGTAGGCCATTGTACTCTAGTCGATTGCATCTCGCTACCATAGTGCAGCGGCTTACTCAACTCGTAAACCACGCCGAATACTATATTACTTGCATCTCATCGTCTAGTGTTCGAAATGATTCGAACTTCTGTTATAATCCCGTCAAGTGATCTGTATATGTGGCAAGAACGAATGCAAGTGTCGCGCCCACTAAGAACGAAACACGGCAAGGAGACAGAACCGCATATCCAGCCCAAATCCATAAAGCTGATATATGACCCAAATCCATAAAGTCATATAAGACGCAAATCCATAACGCCGATAATAAACCCAAATCCATAAGGTCGCGGGTGCCCTGATACCCCTAGCGAAATAAGGTGAATTACACCCAAGTCTAATATGCATATATGAGTATTCTCGATAAGAATAGGCTATGCTATTCATAGAGCACCTTACCTCTGAATAAAACGACTATTTCCTAGAGACCGACCCAATAAAGAGTTGGCATATTCATTATCTTGTACGGCTTAGGCAGTACGACTTAAGGCGTAAAGGCATGGGCAAAGATGCTAAGCAATAAAGTCACGCTTAAACCACACTAACCGGATGACCAATACGAGACCGAGATAGTGGTATCCGTATTCAAGACTATCTTACCCCACTTCACGCACGATTGACGTTTTCATAACGGAGGCTCAAGTTTTGACCTTTTATTTAACTTACTCAAGATTTATTATTTATTTGATATTACATATCACATGTTACTAGACTCTCCTAGTCTCAGCGTCAAACGTTTAAGTATTTTATTTGGTTTCGTATCATCACATAACATATTCGTTTATTATTTGAAGTGTTGTTAATTATTAACATTTTTAAGTTTATATTTTGATATGTTTATTAATATGTCAAATTTTATTTAAGTGCTTTTCAAAACACTTTAAGTTATTTACTTATTCATTTTTTCAATTTTCTATACTTAGTAAAATTTTCAATTATTTTCAATATTTCACTATTCACTATTCACTATTCACTATTCACTATTCACTATTCACCGTATTTTATACGTATTCGTATTCTTATACTTCGTATTTTATACGTATTTTTATACGTATTCGTATTCTTATACTTGTACGTATTTCTATATTTATACGTATTTTTATACCTAAGATATTTTAGGTATAATACTAAATCTTTTTATTTCCTAAGTATAAATTCTAGTTTCAAAGTCGTTAAGTTCGTTTTGTACTTAGTGATTTTTGAAAATATTCTAAAAGTCTAGTTTTAAAAACGTTAAGTTCGGTTTGTAAAAAGTAATAATGATATTCATTTTAAAATGAGACTTAGTTAATTTTAGTCGTCTATTAACTAAATTTAGCGATTTTCATTTTTTAAAATAATAGTATCGTGGTTGGTTCATTTAGTCCGTATGTCCAAGACCAACAGTCCAATATTTGCAAAGGCAGTAGCACACGATTTAAATATCGGTTACTCATTTTAATCGGTTTAGTTCATTTCATTTATAACTAAATCGATTGAAACAAAAATTCATTCCTAATAACCATTTAACTTTAGTGACTTAGTGATAATTTCATTTTGATCAAATTTAGTCAATTTTAATGGTAATGTCGAGTAGGGTACATATATATATATATATCAAAATTCATTTATTTCTTTTAATTTCTTAATTCTAACTTATTAACTAATAATTAAATTATTTTAACAATAAACTAAAAAGTGATAAAAACAATTTTAGACCCTAATAAACCCTAAATGCCGTGGCTAATGGTGATGGTGGTCAAATTTTAACTTTTCAATTTTTAACGGTTTTTAGCTTAAAGTCTTTTTATTTTAATTATTCTAATTATTATTAAAGTACATCTAATTGTGAACCCTAGAGAGAGAGAAGACTAGAGACGCATGCTCTGAACTTCTCCAACGAGTTTTCTTCGATCCACTACCTCAGCGATGGCGAAGAAGAAGGCC
Organism: Dianthus caryophyllus; assembly: GCA_023091065.1. Classification (NCBI taxonomy): domain Eukaryota; kingdom Viridiplantae; phylum Streptophyta; class Magnoliopsida; order Caryophyllales; family Caryophyllaceae; genus Dianthus; species Dianthus caryophyllus. The sequence continues at coordinate 35,940,165 of CM041517.1, read as the reverse complement.
GGAGCTAAGAGACCTGGGGTGCCGACGATTACGAGGAGCGAATTACAGACAACAGTTACTAATAATAGATCTTCTAATACCACACAAACAAATATACCACAAAATCTGGAGAATGATTTCAGTGTTACTAAAGGATCGAAGGAAGGGAGAAAGAGTGCTGAGATACTAATGGATTTATCTACCCTGGACTCGGGTACAGAAGAGGAGGCTCAAATTAACCCTAATTCACACATAAATCTCCAATTAGGGGAGGAGGACGTCGCAGATGAGATCAGGTACTGGTCACACTCTATTGTTTGTTTCATTCTTGGAGCAAACCCTCCCCCTGAGATCCTTGGTGGCTTCATAAAGCGGATTTGGGCTAAATATGAGTTTGATCGAATTTCATTCCTACCAAATGGGCTTTTCATGGTTCACTTTGGGAACCTTGAGAAGATGAAGGAGGCTCTAGCCCAGGGTTACCAACTGTTTGATGGCCGACCAATGATTATCAAGCCATGGACGCCTGACTGCCAGATGATTAAGGAGGATGTGAAGATGGTTCCTACATGGATCCGTATTCATGGTCTTGACCTAAAATTTTGGGGTGAAGGTTGTTTGAGGAAGATAGTTGAGTTGGTTGGGTGCCCATTGAAACCAGATGCTGCTACTAGCCTGAAGACGAGGTTGGGCTATGTGAGATATCTGGTGGAGGTAGGCACCAGATGATTCTAAATGATTTAAATTTCTAACTTATTATTTTCAACACTTTAAATTTCTAACTAAACATAAACACAAATTATTAACAAACATTTTTATAAGACTAACAATATATAAAGTAATAACTAAACATAAACACAAATTATTAACAAACATAAACTAAAATGAAATCAAAGTGTACAAAATGATGAACACACATGAATACTTCAAGAACACACATGAACATCAAAACACAACTCAAGAACACCATTTTCAATTTTAACAACTTATAAATTATTTTCCTAATTTAATTTTTTTTTTCACATGAATATATCCATTTTAACTAACTTAACACAACATATTATTTACAAAAATTAAAAGTGAAAATATATAAAAAAAATAGGGAAATGCCGAGTTAAGTGAACATAATTATAAAATTTTCATTTTCGATTTTAATCACTTTAAACTCATTGTTAATATTTCACATAATTTTTATATAAGTTTACTACTCAAATAAAACATAACTAAACATAAAAATCATATGAACATAAATTAAAAATGCTCAAAAATAATTTAACTACACATATGAACATATTACTACAATAATCTATTTAACATATTATTTAGTTATTATCATTATTTATACAACACATAACATAAATAGAATCAAAGTTGATGTTTAACATAATTTTAACATAAGATTCATATTTATAAAATTATAATAACAACACAAATTAATTTACTAAGAGGCCAAAATAAGACAAAGCTAGTCACCTTAATCGGCAAGTTTATTGGTTGTCCGGATCGACTATGTTATCTAAATCTAAGTCTTCACCCAAGTGTTGGAGTATGTGTCCTCCACAATAGTGCGATTACTTAATAAATCTCAATTAAGGAATACATGGGGATAATCCTGTATTGTTGTCAATTGATTAACGTAAATCAATAACGGTTGGCTGACTAGAGTTTGACGTTATTGTCGTGAGAACGGCGGTAATCAATTGATCCCTTTAAGTCACACCTATATGAACGTACTCCAAATATTTAAGCTAATATATTGTATGAGATACGTTTATATTAGTAACTTGATAAATTGACTAACGGTTAGTCAGTGTATTAATTTAGAGAGAAATCGAGTTGTGAACTCGGATGATTTAATCATATATCGATAAAATTATTAGAGGAGATGAGAATTAGTAATTAACTGTTAATTCACTAATCATGTACATTTTACTAATGAGATTAGTAAAAGTACAATTCTTAAATATGTGTAAGTGTACATATATATTAAAGGAGAGTTAAGAGTTTAATTAGATAATTTATACTTTATCATATTGGATGATTAAGTGATAAATTATAAGTATTTGTGGGACAAATATTGAAAACAAAATGGACCCATATAAGGTCCTAATGGACCGTCCAAAATGAAGGTAAGAAGGGATAAGATTCCTTCTTGTCTTTTGTGTTTTGTTTTTCTAGCTTTTTCTTAAGCATGCTTATTAGACACCATCATTACCTTTAAGCATGTGATTTCTCTAAACAAGAAAAAGCACTCCACTCTTGTCTTCTCTCCATGGGGGCCGGCCACTAGTGTGTCTAACACACTAGTGTTGTTTTGTTTTTCTTACATAAATCAAAGGCTAGAGAAACAAAAGGACGAAAGCATTCTCTACTCTCTAAATCCTCCAACTTCTCTCTAAATACATTAGAAAACTAGTTCTAATAAATAACATATTACTAAGTGTTAGTAATAATGATATATTCACATATTATCAAGTGTTTACTAAGTGATTTCTAGATCAAAATCCTTAGTAATTTTGGTGTAGTTCTTGGGTGCAACTAAGAGGAGGTTTCCTATTTTGGAAACTCGGGTTTTTGGAGGATCATCCTAATACCTAGCTCAAGAAACAAAACTAGAAAGGAATTCTAGTTTTGTGCCCTAATTCCCTTTTAAAGAAAGGTATAACATTTCTAAACTTGTTGACAATGTAAATTTGTACTACATAGATCTTGCTAAATCAAATTAGAGTAATTTGATTTACACTAATATTTGATTAGTGAATGGGATCCGATCCCTACAAGTGGTATCAGAGCCAAGGCTTGTTGTTACAAATTTATTTTGTTATTTTTGGAGTTTTATATATTTATTGAGAATAAATATGATAAAATCCAAAAATAGTGTTAAAAATGGTTTTAACACGAGATTTTTATTGCATGCAAAGTTTCTGGTCTCATGAAGTTACTGGTCAAATTTCGTAATTTTTGAAATTTGTTTGCTAATTTAAATAATTTTTATACAAAACCGAGTCAAAAAGTGTGTTTTTGGCTAAAATAATTACTATAAATAGTTATAGTTCGAATCTGGTCACGAAATTTTTACACAGTGATATTTCATATTTATACATTCTGCATGTACATTTTCAAAGTCAGATTTTGAGTTTTGAATATTTATTCATATTTTTGTTTAAAATCGGTATTGTCTGCATTTTATGTCCAAAAATATAGTAAACGTTGTTTTCTGGACATGAAATTTATACCAATATTTTTATACATTATGAGGATGCTTATGTATAAATTTGGAATTTTACCTCACTGATTTGGACGTTTAATTGATTTTATGAGATAAAATCGATGAAATCGTATGTTTATTGTTATAAATATAATTTGTAAAATATTTTGAGCAAGCTTTTCATTTTTGATATCTTGGAAGTGTTCCAGAATGTACAAATTTTTCCCAAAATAAAAATGGTTTTATTTTATGTTATATTGTATTTTTAATGCTTTATTCATAAAGTGTTATGATTAAAGTTAAAATAATTAGCAAAATGACCACTAAAGTGAACTAAAATCACCTTGAATTAGTGAAAACTAATTTTGGGTGTTCTAAATCAGTTTAGAAGTTTTAGTTCAAGCTTAAAAGGGGTTTTAAGCATTATTGATTAATATAAGATTAATCGACTAAAAATGAGATCGGTTCGAAACGATTTAATGCGGTTATTGTTTAGGGCGATTTTGGCATGTTTTTATTTATAAGCTTTTCATTATGCATGTTTGGATGAATGTTTATTATTGAATGAATGTTTATTCATACTAGTATGGCCATAGTTTGTTATTTTTTTTTTTTTTTACCGATATTGCCCGTAATGAAAGGGAATATCGTGTGGTTTGTAATTAAATGCGATCTCGTATCGCCGGTTTGTAATTTAATAGTTTATTTCATTTACAAATGTATAATAGGATTGCTATGTATTCATTTGTAATTTAAACTTCAGAATTCATTTCAGAATCCAAGATCGGCAATGGATCGAGATGGAGCCTTAGAAGTGTTCTAAAGCTAGCAAGGAGGGGCCTTGGATGAAGCCCATATGAAGAGGGACCAAAGGAGTTGGTTTCCAATTTGTAACTCCTTGTAATTTTAATTACTTTTAGGTGGCCATACTAGGTTTATGCTTATGCTTACTTATGCTTGTTTGATTGCTTATTTTCCGCACACATGTCAAAATCGCCATGCATGCCACGATATCCCACTTTGATTGTCGTTTTAGGTCGCGATTCTTAAAATTAGTTCACTTATAAAAGAATTTTAATGACTAAAATTGACAAGATCACCCACATTTTTTTAACAAATGAATTGAGATTAAGCCTTTCCAAATGTAGCGACTATGAACCCCATGTTCGTGAGGACCTCCGCAACGTGGAACCTTGTTACCATGGGTAAGTAGTGGGAGGAAGTCTCATGCTAATTTGGTTTGGACTCAACCAAATAAGAGTTATTTGGGGCTAATGGATGTATTTTATAGAAAATCATCAACCAAGCATTCTAGTGTAGAATTAGTCAAGTGTTGACTTATCGTTTTTATATAAAAGGAAACATGAGATGTCTAGTTTTATATGAAAAACGAGTCTTGGAATAATTTATATAATTTCGTGGGAGATCATTATATAAATGGACATTTGTTTTAAAAAGTGTTTTAGCAAATGTCATTAATGAACAATGAATGTTTATTTTTCCCTCACATTTGTTGTAGAATTATTTATTTGAAATCGCAATGACAACTTCATACTCCCGCACCCATTTTGGGTATATATATATATATTCATGGTTGAGAACCGTGATGGATAAATGTATCCTAAAGGATGACGGTAGCAACTTTGTCGAATGCGATTCGACTATAAGGGGCGCCGCTCATTCCGACAATGTGCTTAAGAACTTTACCGAACCACCTCCCACCGAACCCGGACTTAGGGCCACCACGGCGGCGCAAGCCGCCTACGATGAGCACCTAAAGGTTGACAATGACGTTGAAAATACATTGATTTGGTCAATGTCACATTCTCTCAAACTTCGCTTCGTTACTCACTAAAGTGCATATGAGATATTCACTAGAATGACGACGATGTGCTTCGATCTAGATAGCACGAAAGTGAATGAGGATTGAGAGAAAAGATGTTCTTTCAATAAGATTGAAGAACATAAACTTTGGGGTTAAGAAAGGGAAGGGAGCTTATAAAGCTAGGTTCAAGGAAGATAAGGGTAAGGGAAAGGCTATTGAGAATAGCAAGCCCAAACCCGGTCGTTGGAAGCGCAATTGTCCCAAATCCTTGAAGGAAAAGAATGATGGATGTGCGACATCCAAAGATATTGTTCCTTCTAGTCTTTATATGATTGACATAAATCATGCTTGCTTTTCTACATGGGTATTGAATACCGGATGTGGATCTCACCTTTGCAATCACTTGCAAGGAATGAGAAATTTGCGAGCACTAGCCAAGGATGATGTAGATCTCCGCATGGGTAATGGAGCTAGAGTAGCGGCCGTTTCCGTGGGAACCTATGTACTCGCTCTAGCTAGTGGTTTAGAGTTGTATTTAAATAACTGTTATTTTGTACCAACTCTAACGAAAAACATTATCTCCTTCTCCGTGTTTGATACGGAAGGCTTTTATGATTAAGGACAATCGATGTACTTTTTCATTTAATGAAATGGTTTATTGTGAAGCCATTTCAATTGGAGATATTTATGTTTTGAATGATGTCAATGATGTTTATCATATAGAGAACAAGAAGCTCAAAACGAATGAATCAAACAAATCCTACCTTTGGCATTGTCGTTTAGATCATATAAACGATAGACGCATAAAGAGACTTGTTGAGAACAATGTTCTCAAATCATTTGATTGCGAATCATATGGTACGTGCGAGGCTTGCCTTTTAGGGAAGATGACTCGTGCACCCTTTAATGGTAAAGGGACACGAGTAAGTGAGGTTTTGGGACTCATACATACCGATGTATGTGGTCCATTAAACATCACTGCTAGAGGAGGATATCATTACATCATTACTTTTACCGATGACTTAAGTAGATATGGTTATGTCTACTTAATAAGGTATAAAAGTGATGCTTTTGAGAAATTTAAAGAATTTCAAAATGAGGTTGAGAACCAATTGAATAAGAAGATAAAAGCACTACGATCGGATCGTGGTGGCGAATATCTAATTAATGAGTTTGATTCACATCTTAAGCATTGTGGTAGAGTATCACAATGGACTCCTCCGGGCACACCACAGTTGAATGGTGTATGATGAGTCAAAATGAGCTTCCTGGATCGTTTTGGGACTATGCGCTATCGTATGATGTATTCTCACTAAATCGAAGTCTGACTCCATATGAGATATGGATGGGAAAGGTTCCCTATTTGTAGGTTATCCTAAGGAAACGTGTGGTTATTACTTCTACAACCCTCACGAAAACAAAGAGTTTGTGACTCGTGATGCTGTTTTTCTAGAAAATAAATATATTTCTAAGAAACAGAGTGGGAGAAAATTTGAACTTGATGAAGTTCAAGAGCCACAAACCGACACAGAAAATGAGGAAACCGTTCCTTCGTCTTCTGACACGGTTGTAATCCCTAGGAGGTCAGAAAAAATTAGTAATCAACCTGACCGCTACCTCGGTTACATCGAGGAGGAGGGTGATTTATTGTTATTCGAATGCAACGAACCCTCAACCTACAAGGCGGCTATTAGTAGCCCCAACTCCGAACAATGGCTTGAGGCCATGAAATCCGAAATGGATTCTATGTACGAGAACTAAGTTTGGGACTTGGTAGATTTACCTGAAGGAGTGCGACCCCATCAGTGTAAATGGATATTCAAAATCAAACTCGGCATAGATAAACATATTGATGTTTACAAAGCTAGATTGGTGGCAAAGGGCTTTTTACAAGTCCAAGGCATTCATTATGATGAAACCTTCGCACCGGTTGCTATGCTTCGATCCATAAGGATAATCTTAGCGGTTGCCGCATTTCATGACTATGAAATATGGCAAATGGATGTAAAAACCGCCTTCTTGAATGGGATTCTAGAAGAGGAAGTGTTCATGACACAACCTGAAGGTTTTGTAGACACATCCAACCCTAAGAAAGTATGCAAGCTTAAGAGATCCATTTATGGTCTTAAGCAAGCATCGAGGAGTTGGAATCACAGATTCGATCATGTTATCAAACAACATGGATTCGCTCGAAGTGCCGAGGAACCTTGTTTGTACATGAAGTTTAGTGGGAGTAAAGTAACCTTCCTTGTTTTGTATGTGGATGACATACTACTAATTGGAAATGATGTTCCAAGTTTGAATTCGGTAAAGGTGGAATTGGGAAACCATTTCCAAATGAAGGACTTAGGAGAGGCACAACGCATCTTGGGTATCCGGATCTATAGAGATAGATCCAAGAGGATACTAGCATTGAGTCAAGAAGCTTATATCGATAAGATTCTTGATAGGTTCAATATGAAAGACTCCAAGAGAGGCTTTCTTCCAATGAGTGTAGGAATAACATTGAAGAAATCTCAATGTCCTACGACTCCTGAGGAAATTGAACGCATGAAATTGATCCCTTTTTGCTTCCGCTGTAGGATCAATCATGTATGCTATGATGTGCACTCGTCCCGATGTCGCTTTCGCCTTGAGCATGACGAGTCGGTGTCAACCCAATCCCGGTGAGAGTCACTGGATAGCTGTAAAGAACATCCTTAAGTACTTGAGAAGAACTAAGGATTCGTTTCTAGTGTTTGGATGAGAACTTGAGCTGCGTGTAAAGGTTTACACTGATGCAAGTTTCCAAACCGATGGGGATGATTTGAAATCCCAATCCGGCTATGTCTTTATGTTGAATGGGAGTGCTATTTGCTGAAAAGGTTTCAAGCAAAGTGTCACTATGGATTCTCGCAATGTGTCGAATATTTGGCGACTTAAGTCGCTAAAGAAGTCAGATGGATTTGGCAGTTATTGGATGGACTAAGAGTAATCCCTAGTGCCGCAAATCCAATCACTAATTATTGTGATAAAAGTAGGGCTATCTTTCAAGCAAAGGAGCCCAAGTCTAGTAATAAGTCTAGACACGTTTTGAGGAAATACCATGTTATAAGAGATAATGTGGAAATGAAGGAAATAGATTTTTGTAAGGTTGGGACAGACGATAATATCGTTGATCCTTTAACCAAGCCTCTTTCGAGGGCTAAGCATGACGCTCACACCGCCTCTATGGGGTTGAGGCGTATGCCTGATTTCCTTTAGTTTTTGAGATATGTAATGGATAAAGTATCCTATTACATATATGAAAATAACATTCATTGTTTAGAGTATATTTACTCTTTAAAGTCATTTTGAATGCATACTTTGTTTATCCGAATAGTTGTGTGACAACATTGAACATATTCAAGTGAACGGTATAAACTAAGTATTTGGTCCCTAGTCTCTCATATGAGGTGACGTCTCGGAGAGACTAGATTGCAAGTCGATCGATGGTGGGTTCAACACCATAGGGTCATTTGTGATGACTGATCGTTTGCATAGGCATCGTGAGACACTCTGTCGGGCAGTGACGCTTATAGAATTCCTTTTCAATGAGATTGAAACCTGGTCGTGGTGGGAATTCTATAGTATTCCTTTGAGTCGATTCTTTGACTGGAACTGATTGTCTGAGTCGGTGCAGTTTCCGAGTGACTTTCATTTTTGTCCTAAGCCATGCCGTGAAAGGGGGTTATAAGGGCATCTTTGGGGTCATGGTGATCTGCATTATACAGTACAATCGAGTGGAAGGGAAATGTCCACCCTCGTCGGGGTAAAACATCTTTGGGCCACTCGAGGAGTAGTCACTGAAAATGCGTGGCCACGCTCGGTAAGAATCTAAGGTAGATTCTCCGGTCAGACAGCTACTCTCCTTATCGAGGAAACCACTCATGATATATATCTTTTGAATGCAAGTACGACCTGTAAGACACCTTGCATTGAGTGGGAGATGTGAAACGGACATGAGAATTGGTAATGCACAACTTGTCTCGGACAAGTGGGAGATTGTTGGAGTATGTGTCCTCCACAATAGTGCGATTACTTAATAAATCTCAATTAAGGAATACATGGGGATAATCCTGTATTGTTGTCAATTGATTAACGTAAATCAATAACGGTTGGCTGACTAGAGTTTGACGTTATTGTCGTGAGAACGGCGGAAATCAATTGATCCCTTTAAGTCACACCTATAGGAACGTACTCCAAATATTTAAGCTAATATATTGTATGAGATACGTTTATATTAGTAACTTGATAAATTGACTAACGGTTAGTCAGTGTATTAATTTAGAGAGAAATCGAGTTGTGAACTCGGATGATTTAATCATATATCGATAAAATTATTAGAGGAGATGAGAATTAGTAATTAACTGTTAATTCACTAATCATGTACATTTTACTAATGAGATTAGTAAAAGTACAATTCTTAAATATGTGTAAGTGTACATATATATTAAAGGAGAGTTAAGAGTTTAATTATTAGATAATTTATACTTTATCATATTGGATGATTAAGTGATAAATTATAAGTATTTGTGGGACAAATATTGAAAACAAAATGGACCCATATAAGGTCCTAATGGACCGTCCAAAATGAAGGTAAGAAGGGATAAGATTCCTTCTTGTCTTTTGTGTTTTGTTTTTCTAGCTTTTTCTTAAGCATGCTTATTAGACACCATCATTACCTTTAAGCATGTGATTTCTCTAAACAAGAAAAAGCACTCCACTCTTGTCTTCTCTCCATGGGGGCCGGCCACTAGTGTGTCTAACACACTAGTGTTGTTTTGTTTTTCTTACATAAATCAAAGGCTAGAGAAACAAAAGGACGAAAGCATTCTCTACTCTCTAAATCCTCCAACTTCTCTCTAAATACATTAGAAAACTAGTTCTAATAAATAACATATTACTAAGTGTTAGTAATAATGATATATTCACATATTATCAAGTGTTTACTAAGTGATTTCTAGATCAAAATCCTTAGTAATTTTGGTATAGTTCTTGGGTGCAACTAAGAGGAGGTTTCCTATTTTGGAAACTCGGGTTTTTGGAGGATCACCCTAATACCTAGCTCAAGAAACAAAACTAGAAAGGAGTTCTAGTTTTGTGCCCTAATTCCCTTTTAAAGAAAGGTATAACATTTCTAAACTTGTTGACAATGTAAATTTGTACTACATAGATCTTGCTAAATCAAATTAGAGTAATTTGATTTACACTAATATTTGATTAGTGAATGGGATCCGATCCAGGGGCGGACCCACGGTGTACATTGGTGTTGCACTTGCAACACCAAAAACTTTTGAAAACCGTTAATATACAACAAACCAATGAAATTGATCACATAATGACATTTGGTCAGGTGGTTTGGAGTAGGCATACCCATGTATGGGAGTTTTGAGGTACGAAACCTGTGGGCTGCTGTTTTTGGCTTCTTTTTTTTAATCAATGATATACTTACTCTACATTAATTCTATGCCTCGTTTGACCATCAGTCTTTTCGACTATTCAATTCCTACCAAAATTTACGTACCAAATTTAATTGACTACTCCATTCTTCTAAAAAAACATTGAAACTAAAAATATCAAGTTATACCTTAATCATCAATTAATTTCATAATTATGATTTTATTTCGTATTCAATGTATATTACTCTGTATTAAAGAAAATTGTGATTTCATTATTGTTACGTGTTTGATACGGACTACTATATATTAATATAAAAAAATGTTTAAAATGGTTGTATGCAAGTTTTCATACATTTGCTTAATATTGTACAGAGTATGATGTCATTCGTAAATGCATATGAGACGCTACAATATTTAATATATTATCAGTAATCAATGTTCGATTAAAAAAAAAATACCCCGTAGTAAATGTCAAAGCAGTGTATAAATTATTAAGATATAGTGCTACACCAAAAAATATTTTTTGGGTCCGCCCCTGATCCGATCCCTACACCAAGTACCCGTTTTCACCTTCAAAAACCCGTAACAAGTAAGCTTCAAATACCCAAATAATAACTAAGAACACTAGTGATTTATTAGAGTATTATTAGGGTTTTAATTTAGTGAGTTTTAGGAGTAAAATGAAAGAAAAATAAAGAGGGAAAAGGGGGCTAAGGGGGACGGTCAAAATGAGGTAAGTGAGGTGAGTTTTGCTCTTGTGAAATAATGAGAAAAGGTAGTAAGGAAATTAGGTTAAAGTAATGTGTTATGTAAGTTTTATCTTAATTAGAAAAATAAGTTTTAATTAAATGAATATTAGGGAACAAAAATTACTATTTGCATACTAGTATGCAAATACACTATTTGAGTAAGAAAAAGTTTATTTTGTGTTTTAAAATGATTTTCACTTAAATTGGTCGCTTTTAAAAAGCTCAAGGCGTCAAAAGCGATAAAAGTTAATGTGTGCGCGTTTGACGATTTTTCGAAATATTTCTACTTTTAAATTCTAAGACTAACATATTTATTTCATTATTCAAAAATTTTAAAAAGTTTTAAAGAAGTCGATAAATTTTACAAAACGAAAGTTTTGCAAAAATAGAGATTTTGGAAGGTTAAAAGGTTAGGATTTGATTTAAGATTTGAAATTAGAAATCGATGGCTAATTATTGAATTAAATTAACACAGGGTGTTACAAACCTCCCCCCTTAGAAAAGTTTCGTCCCGAAACTTGAATGAAGGATAGGATTTTCACCTGAGATAAACAGCTCGGGGTATTTCTCCTTCATGGAGGCCTCGGTCTCCCAAGTTGCTTGTTCGGTCAATTGGCCCTTCCATAGCACTTTCACTAAGGGAACCGTCTTCTGCCTCAACACTTTGGTTTCACGCGCTAGAATCTTCACAGGTCTCTCGGAGTAGAGTAGGTTAGGCTCCACTGCGATTACGTCAGGAGTAATGATATGACTTGGGTCACTCCTGTATCACCTTAGTTGTGAAACGTGAAAAACGTTGTGAACCTTGGATAAATTGGGGGGTAGCGCTAGGCGATAGGCTACCTCACCAATCCTTTCAAGTACCTCGTACGGTCCAACGTATTTAGGGCTCAATTTCCCTTTCAATCCAAAACGTCGAACCCCCTTCATGGGCGATACTTTTAAGAACACATGATCACCGACCTCGAACTCAATAGGTCGGCGACGCTTGTTAGCATACATCTTCTGACGGTCCTAGGCCGCTTGTAGTCGTTCACGAATGATTTTGATGTGTTCGATCTGATCTTGAATAACCTCTGGTCCAGTACCTACGTTATCACTAGCATCGTCCCAACAGACTGGGCTACGACACTTTCTCCCGTAGAGCGCTTCGAATGGGGCACAACCCAAACTTGCATGGAAGCTATTGTTGTAGGAGAATTCAATCAAAGGTAGACTTTTCTGCCAATTCTCGTTGAATTCTAAAGCACACGCCCTGAGCATGTCTTCGAGCGTTTGGATGGTTCGCTCAGTTTGACCATCGGTCGCAGGATGAAAAGCGGTGCTCATCTTCAGTTGGCTTCCCAATGCTGCTTGTAACCTTTCCCAAAAATGAGAGGTGAATCTCGGATCCCTGTCCGATATAATATCCAGCGGTACGCCGTGTAATCGGATCACCTCCTTCTCATAAGCCTTAGCTAGCTCCTAAGGCTCCAAGTGTCCTTGATTGGTAGAAAATGGGCCAACTTAGTTAAACGGTCCACTATAACCCAGATCGCATTATTTCCTCGGTGTGTCCTTGGCAACCCCGTTATGAAATCCATGGAAATGGAGTCCCATTTCCCCAATGGAATGTCCAAAGGTTGTAGTAGTCCCCCGGGTCGTTGATGTCCAAACTTCACTTTCTGGCAGATTAGGCACTTTGCAACATACTCTGCAATCTCTGCTTTCATTCTAACCCACCAAAACTTCAGCTTTAAGTCTTGGTACATTTTATCAGACCCAGGATGTATGGAGTATCGTGTACTATGTGCCTCGTCGAGGATCTTTCTTTTCAACACCGGTACGTCAGGCACACACCACCTTTCTTTGAATCTCAAACTCCCGTCAGGTTTAATCTCAAACCCTTCTCGGTTTCCTGAAGGAATTTCCCGTCTGATCTTCACAAGCTCTTCATCTTCCCATTGTAGAGCTCTAATCTCGTGATATAACTCCGGTTCTGCGATCATTGCGTTTAAGTCGGCATCATCAGACTGAACCACCGCTAAATTCATTCTTTTGAAGTCCCTGACGATACCAGCCAGAATTTCCCAAATGTTGCTAAGGGTATGCGTAGTCTTCCTACTCAGAGCGTCAGCAACGACGTTCGCCTTACCCTCGTGGTACAGTAGTTCAATCTTGTAGTCCTTGATCAGTTCTAACCACCGGCGTTGTCTCATGTTGAGTTCCTTTTGCGTGAAGATATATTTTAGGCTCTTGTGGTCAGTGTAAAACTTGATACTCACTCCGTAGAGGTAATGACGCCAGATTTTCAAAGCAAACACTACGGCTGCTAACTCCAGGTCATGAGTTGGGTAGTTTCGTTCATGAACCTTTAACTGTCTTGATGCATAAGCAATGACCTTCCCTTGTTGCATCAGTACGCAACCCAGGCCATTTAGTGAGGCGTCACTATAGACTTCGTACTCGTCACCATCCGTAGGCAGAGCTAAGACTGGTGCTGTGGTAACCCTTGTCTTGAGTTCCTGGAATGCATTCTCGCACTCTTCGCTCCATATGAACTTGGATTCCTTCTGTAATAACTTGGTCATAGGTCGTGCTACCTTGGAGAAGTCTGGAACAAACCTTCTGTAGTATCCTGCCAATCCTACGTAGCTGCGTATTTCAGTTATATTTGTGGGAGCCTTCCTGTAACACCCCGTGTTAATTTAATTCATTAATTAACCATAAATTTCTAATTTCAAACCTTAAATCAAATCCTAACCTTTTAACCTTCCGAAATCACTATTTTTGCAAAACTTTCACTTTGCAAAATTTATCGACTTCTTTAAAACTTTTGAAAATTTTTGAATAATGAAATAAATATTTTAGTCTTAAAATTCAAAAGTAGAAATATTTCGAAAAATAGTCAAACGTGCACACTTTGACTTTATCGCTTTTGACACCCGATTTTTTTTTAAACTGATAAATTTCGTGAAAAACTTTTTAACATCAAATATCCTTAGGAAGCTTCTTATTTTTGACACTAGTATGTCAAGTGGTGTTATGACTCATTATTTTCATTATAATTAAACATTATTTACTAAATAACCTAAACTAACCTAATTCATTTAACCTAAAATCATACTACCTTTTGTTTCATTATTTTCACAAGTCAAAAATACACTTCTTGCCTCCAAATTGCCGAGCCCCCTTTGCCCCATTTCTCCCTTTGGTTTTCTTTCATTTTTACTCTAAAACATCCTAAATAAAACCCTAAATATTACTCTAATACTTACTAGTTTATTTAGCTAATTAGTGGGTATTAAAGCTTATTATCTTGGGTATATTTTTGAAGGTGAAGACGAATACTTGGGTGAAGAACTTAACCTAGATAATATTGTAGACCCGGAAAACCTCTAGCTTGCCAAACCGAGGTGACTAACTATGTCTTGTATTATCCTTTTTAGTAAATTAATTTGTTTTGTTATTATAATTTCATGAGCATGAAAATTATGTTAAACATGTTAAACATCACTTGTATGTGCTTGTATGTTTATGTGTTTTATAATAAAATGATAATAAATAAGTTATATTGATAATAGATTAGTTGTAGTAAAATAATACTATGTTTAGTTAAATTAATTTGAGCACTTTTAATTTGTGTTCATATGATTTTTACATTTAGTTATGTTTTATTTAAGTATTAGTCATATATAAAAATTATGTGAAGTATTAACAATGAGTTTAAAGTGATTAAAATCGAAAATAGAAATTATATGTTCATATGTAATATACTCGGCATTTCCCTATTTTTTTTTATATATTTTCACTTTTAATTTTTGTAAATAATATGTAGTGTTAAGTTAGTATAAAATGGATGTTCCTATGAAAAAAAAAAACTAAATTAGGAAAACGAATTATAAATTATTAAAATCGAAATAAGTGTTCTTGAGTTGTTCTTGAGTTCTTCATGTGTGTTCTTGATTTATTCATGTTGATGTTCATCCTTGTTACTCATTTTGATTTCATTTTAATTTATGTTTGTTAATAATTTGTGTTTATGTTTAGTTATTGTTTTATATATCACTTAGTATTATACTACAAATCAACTAAAACATTATAAATCTTTTAGCTTAAAAAGTTAGAAAATTAAAGTGTTGAAAAACACTATTCATAAATATAAATGAAATTGTTAGTAGATTTCATTATAGTTTAAATCGTTTTAGTATAATTAGAATAATTAAAATATAAAGACTTTAAGCTAAAAACCGATAAAATCGAAAAATGAAATTTTAGAACACTACTACCTTGCTCACGGCATCCTTGCCATTTTAGGGTTAATTTATGTTTTTATCACTTTTTAGTTTATTGTTAATATAATTTAATTAATAGTTAATAAGTTAGAATTAAGAAATTAAAAGAAATAAATTAATTTTGATGTTAAATGAAACCACACGACATTCTTATTAAAATTGACTAAATTTGACCAAAATGAAATTATCACTAAGTCACTAAAGTTAAATAGTACTCCCTCCATACTTTTGAATAAGCCCCCATTCATTTTGCACAATTTTTAATAAAAAGGGAAAAAAAGTGGGGTAGGGTGGAAAAAAGTAGAATATTTTAATTATAAAATATTGGTTGTGAGTGAGAAAAAGT
Source organism: Dianthus caryophyllus (assembly GCA_023091065.1). Taxonomy (NCBI): domain Eukaryota; kingdom Viridiplantae; phylum Streptophyta; class Magnoliopsida; order Caryophyllales; family Caryophyllaceae; genus Dianthus; species Dianthus caryophyllus. The sequence goes on along the minus strand of CM041517.1, from coordinate 35,924,364 downwards.
AGGTGTGTGTGAGAAAATGTGGGGTATGTGAGATAGAATATTGCCTTAAAGGGAAATGGGGCTTATTGGAAAAATTTTCTATAAAAGGTAAGTGGGGCTTATTCAAAAATATGGAGGGAGTAATTAGAATTGAATTTTAGTATAAACCGATTTAGTTATAAATGAAATATTGTAAACCGATAAGAATATGTAACCGTTATAAAAATGAACTAAATCGTGTGTTACTGCCTTTGCTATTTTGGACTGTTGATATTGGACATACGGACTAAAATGAATCATCCACGATACTATTATTTTTAAAAATGAAAATCGCTAAATTTAGTTAATAGACGACTAAATTTAACTAAGTCTCATTTTAAAATAAATATCATTATCACTTTTTACAAATTGAACTTAACATTTTTAAAACTAGAATTTTAAAATGAAAATCATTATCACTTTTTACAAACCGAACTTAACGTTTTTAAAACTAGACTTTAAAATATTTTCAAAAATCGCCTAAGTACAAAACGAACTTAACGACTTTAAAACTAGAAATCTATACTTAGGAAATAAAAGATTTAGTTTTATACCTAAAATATCTAAGTATAGAAATGCGTATAAATACGATGAATAGTTAAATACGATGAATAGTTAAATACGATGAATAGTTAAATACGATGAATAGTTAAATACGATGAATAGTAAAATACGATGAATAGTAAATACGATGAATAGTAAAATACGATGAATAGTGAATAGTGAAATATTAAAAATAATTAAAATTTTTACTAAGCATAGGAAAATTTAAAATAAATAAGTAAATGACTTAAAGTGCTTTGAAAAACACTTAAATAAAATTTGGACATACTAATAAACGATTCAATTTAAAATCTTGAAAACGTTAATAATTAACAACACTTCCAATAATAAACGAATGTGTTATGTGATCATATGAAACCTACCATTCAAATAAAACGTTTGACGCTGAGACTAGGAGAGTCTAGTAACATGTGATATGTAATATCAAATAAATAATAAATCTTGAGTAAGTTTAAATAAAAGGTCAAGCTTGGGCCTCAGATATGAAAACGTCAATCGTGAGTGAAGTGGGGTTTAAGATAGTCTTGTGGCGGTCGCCATTGCCGGACAAGATAATTGAATATGCCATGGTTTTTGCCACAGGCTTTAGGAAATGGTCGTTTTATCTGGAGTTAAGGTGCTCTACGAATAGCGTGGCCCATCCTTAACGTGGATACTAATGTACATGTACTAGACTAGGGTTTAATTCACTCTATTTCGCTAAAGTTATCAGGGCCACCGTAACATTATGTGCATATGCGCTTTACGGTTCTGTCTCCTTGCCGTGTTTCGTCTTTATTGGACGCGACACTTCATTCGTTCTTACCCTGCGTAAAGATTACTTGACGAGATTGTATCTGAAGTTCGAATCATTTCGAACACTAGAGGATGAGATGCAAGTATTATAGTATTCGGCGTGGTTTACGAGTCGAGTAAGCCTCTGCACTATGGAAGTGAGATGCAATCGATCAGAGTACAAGGGCCTACTCGGTCGTGCTCGTAGCGTGATGTGTTGTCTGTGGTTTGATTAAATGAGAATGAGTGTGTACCATCTTCGAAAATTAAAGACCACAACTTTCTGAATTGAATCGAGTCTGCATGAGAAGAATGATATGATATGTGCGTTGATTGCGATCCGATATCGCCTTGTAATGCCATTGAATTATTGTGATACTATTGCTATGCAATTATGTGTTAATTGCCTTCATAACTGAATATCATGCTTATATGATTTATCGCTTTAAACCGCATGCTTATTATGACTTATATGTCTTTATATGCTATATGTATTAAGCATGTTTATGTTTTTATCATAATGTTATGTTTATAAAGCGATAATATTAAACCAAAGTAATTGAAATCGAGGGTAAGTATGAGCATAGCTAGTCATCACTTTGTCACAATGAGCATCCCCCATCGATTTATTGTGCAGGTAATCATGGACCTAAGTCGGATTTTGGACGGGGCCATGCAACGTTTTTACGCTTTACTTTATGTCATTTGCGAGAGATTTGTAATATATAAGACGCTACTCTTTTAAATTTCCGTACACAGAGTTGTTTTATTCAACTCTTGAATTACGATGTAACATTTTGGGTTTTATGTATAATTAATAACGCTGGTTTAAGACTTAATTAATTTCCGCCTTAGTAATTAAAGTCGACGAAAAACCAGGTTGTTACAGTTGGTATCAGAGCTGACTCGTGACCGTAACATGAATTGCCTAATGCGATTTATGCTTACCTAACGAGAGACACCTGGGCAGTACAAACATATTAATATGTTAAACTGCAAGACTACTAGGATCAAATAATAAATTAGATTTTTCTTTATTAGATCACTTAAATAATAAACTTAAAATCGCTTTAAAGTGTGAGGATGGGTAGAAACCTTAAGGACCGACCATAGGCTAAGGATTTTTAAATAACTAACTACTTCCCTCAAAATAAAATACACTAACTATCGTATGCTTGCTACTTGCTGAAGTGACTGACTAAAACTAACAACTATCCTCGGATATAAAATTTGAATAATAATTCAACTTCCGAGGATTGAAGCGTCAAAGGAGTACCAGACGGCACGGAGTGAAGACATCTGTTAAATTCGTAACCAATTCCACAAAAATACATTCTCCCTCTCTCTTACTTTTATATCCTTCCTAAGAAAATGTACTAGATACATTTTAAAATCCTAAAACCGATGTAACCAAAAATTACATCTCAATGAAATAAAATACCTAACTTCTGTGCTTACTTGCATAATCAGCCAAGTTATTGCATTTACTTTCAAGTAAAAGCTATCAATGATAAGCATGTCTTCTAACCTCTCGCAATACTAATAAATTCCTTCACGCCTTAATTCTTTCGTAATGGTCGCACTCCAATGACAGACGAGGAAAGACACCTCCTGGCAGAAGAATCTTTGATCCGTTTGGCGTAAATAGCCACGACAACGCAAACCGCCAACATCATCCAAGCGCGTTTGATCGTGTCTCACGCCATCGACCACAAGAATACTCGGGTTCAAGTAACCCTATCGATCTCACGAATTGGCTAGAAGAGATGAAAAAGGCGATGGACCTAAGCGGGACACCTCCAGGAGGATAGGGTAAACATCGCCGCTACTACTTGAAAGGCGAGGCGAATGATTGGTGGAACGTGGTCAGGACCAACGAGCCTGACGCCACGTTCACATGGTACGAGTTCACAACGAAAATCAAGGAGTAGTACTTTGGGTATGAGCTCGGTTGTCAGAAGGAAGAGGAACTCATAGCTCTTAGGATGGGGACATGACACTCCAAGAATACACCGCAAAATTTCAACACCGCCAAATTTGGGGCTGCGATCGCTCCCAACGAAAGGGCCATGACCCAGAGGTATCTGCGCAATATGTCCAACACTATGCGTACCCACATGAGTACCAACACCTACAATACTGTTGCTGCAGCGTATGAATGCGCATGTAGCCTATGGGCTTCTCCGGAGTTAGAAAAGGTGAAAAAGAAGAAGAAGGTGTTTGTGCCTTCCGTGTCACGCCGAGCTTCATTATTCGTGCCAGAACTATCAACGCCCGATCCAACAGAGGCGTAATTTTCAGAGGCCTGCGTTCCAAAACAAAGCCTTCTGCCGAACAACGAGAGAGCCATGGTAGCAGGAAGGGCTCCTCAACCAAGGGCTGCGCCGGGGAATTGTCGTATATGCCGCAAGGCACTACATGAGGGGAGGCAGTGCAATGGCCTACCAATTACCTGTTTCAAATGCAAGATGGTAGGACATAAGTCAAATGTATGTCCCAACATCCCGAACACGGCTCTGTTCTTTGGGGTACCACAATCTGTGGTGGTACAGGGGTGAGTTTATGTGCTCACGGAAGCTGAGGCAGAGGAATCACCTGAGGCCGACGTCATCACCGTATTTTTCCCCGCACTGTGAATGCGGTTATATTGTTAGACACTGGGGCAGCATTGCCCTTTATATCATCTAAATTTATTCATAAAGGTAATCTCACAAAATTTGAATCCATAGAAGCAAATATTTCCCTAGCAAACGGTAAACCTCTCAAATGCTCAAAAATTTTCAAAGAAACTCCAATCACAATTCATAAAACAATCTTTCCTTCCGACCTTATTCTTTTGACATGCCGAGTTCGACGTCATACCGGGTATCGACCGTTGACTAAGTACCATGCCACGCTCGAAAGTCCGAGACCAAAAATTCGCTTGAAGCATCCTACGGGGACTAGAGTCACGTATCAGAAGACTTCGCCAGTTAAGGGGGCGAAAATCATCTCTGTGCTTCAACTACAACGGCTAGAAAGAAAAGGGCACCAAGTGTATTTATGCAGCGTTAACGAGGTCAAGGAAAGCGTGAACATTGGAGCGATTCACGTAGTACGGGAATTCCCTGACGTCTTTCCAGACGATTTGCCAGGCTTGCCACCTGCGCGTGATGTTGAGTTCTCTATCGACCTTGCGCCAGGCACGGCCCCAATCTCAAAGGCACCCTATAGGATGGCACCAGTAGAACTGCAGGAATTAAAGAAACAACTAGAAGAAATGATTGAAAAGAGTTTCATAAGACCGAGTGTCTCACCCTGGGGAGCACCGGTTCTCTTTGTGAAGAAGAAGGATGGCAGTATGAGGCTGTGCATTGACTACAGGTGTAGATACCCGTATCTGTCGATATGGAAATTTATAGAAAACCCGACAAATACCCAATGATGATAGGACAACATGTATTTTGTGTCATTTATTTGAGTTCGTTTTACGATGTAAGTCGGGCGCTGTCGACGTAATGTTTATTAATTCAAAGGATATTTGATAAAAAGAAGCTCTGTCAAATTTTATTTCGTCGCAAGTAGTGTTTTATTGAAAATAAAACATTTCGATTTGAAAAATCATTTTAAGTAACTCGATTTGAAAAATCGCTTTTACAAATTTTATATTTGACTTGAAAAGTCGTTTCTCATGCTTTTAAAACAGTTTATTAAATCCTATTCGACGAATTCGTTTTCTTAACAGCAAGTTTTAAAGCTCGTTTTAAGCCCGATTTTAAGAGCGATTTTGAGCCCGTTTCAACACGAATTCCGAGGCCTCTTTATACCCACACTCTTTCTCACATACCCAAGTTTGAACCAGCCAAGAACCACGACCAGAACAAACCAGAAAACAGCCCAAGAGCTCGTCCAAAAACAGCCCTAAAACCCCTTTTTCGTGCCCTGTTTTGACAGCCCGAAAAACGACCCAAAACCCGACTCTTAAGTACCTGCCTATGACCCATACTCATCTCCTGACTATCCTACTCATTTACCTTCCCTTACCCTTTCTCCCCTTCGACTAATCAGGCCAGGAAGTAGCCAAGAAAGCTCGAAATATAGCAGCCCAATTCCCCATCCAGTGCCCTGTTTTACGCAGCTTACAATCCAACTCCAAATCGCATACCCATGACCCAAATTAAAACCCTAGCTATCCTACCCTTATACTGTTTGCTTAACCCACAAGAAAAATTAGAAAAAACCCTAAAACCCCCACGAAGAGAACCGTGTACAGCAGCTTTCAAAGAGAACGAGAAGTTGCTCATTTCCTCAAAAAAACCCTACTTTTCTACCCTATATATATACACCATCCACAAGCCTTCAATACACACGAAATATACAGGATACACACACAGCCTTGAGTCACAAAAAGCTCCCAGAAAGCCTCAAGAAGAAGCCGAGATAGCCGTCTGAAAAACAGAGCATCACCTTCAGTTTTTCATTCTGCTATCACGACTTCTACCCCGTTTTTCGTGTTGAAAACACCATAGTCTCTCTTATTTCTTTACAAAATCTTAAAGTTCACTTTACCACGATTCTAAAACATCCTTTGGTTCGAAATTTCGTTGAGAAACGAAGAAGTTACAAGCTTTTGAAAATCATTGTCGCTTTGGTAACGGCACGGATTTATTATTGATTTTCGTCGACGACGGCCCCTTGGGATAAAATCTGACAATCGATTACGACTCAAAGAATTGGTCAACGATACATGTAAGTTGAGGGTGCAAAATACTCACTTTACTTTGTTTAAATTATTGTTTTTATCGTTTTTTTTGCTCTCTGTCGTTTTTTATTGCTTTCTGTCGCTTCGTGGTTCGTCATCGTGTTTCTTTACGTTCATTATTCGTTTTAGGTTGATATTTTTAGCATGATTTTGATATGAATTTATGAGTATGCCGTGCCCCCTTTATTTACTTATTATGCACGTTCGTTCGTCCTTGCGTAGTATGACTTGAAATTCCTCGTAAGATTAATCTGCTCATTTAGCTTGTCACATAATTATACCTCGTTCATGTCTAGTTATGCACTCTGTCTAAAACTGATCTGTCATGCTTTAAATTCACGTTTGCATATCGATTTAGTTATCGTGTTTTTGTTTCATCGTTTAGCGTTTAGTTTCGTTGATCATGAAAAGTCATGTATTACGTGGTTCTATTGTTTGCTGACCCTGCTCCGTCTATTAAATTTCGAGTCGTGTAGGTTCATATATTTTAGGCTCACATGATGCGTTTAAATGTTCACGTTGTATGTTTGTACCTGGTTTTTTTTACAATTGGATTGGTAAGATCGTGGTACAATTGATTATTCTAAACTCTTATGTGATGGTCTATGCTCGTGTGCATTTGCTTATTCCAATGATTGTCTGCGTGTATATGATTATTAGTCGCATGTAATTAATTAGTAGCCTGCATGTTGTTCTGGTTTGCTTGTCATCATTTGTATATGTCAGCATACTCTTTTAATTGTGCTTAATTGTTAGTTCACACGTTTAGTTTACACGTTTGGTCGTGTTTATCTGTCGTTTCTTTATATTCGTATGGAGTGTTTGTTCATGTTGGTCGTTTATACTTGCTCTGGTATTAGTCGTATTTGATTATTCTTATTTGTCTGCCGCTAACGTTTGTTAATCTATCTTATGCTGTCGGTGAGTATTTCTGCTTCTTTTCTTTGTTTGCTAGAATAGTAAATGAACCCATGTTGAATTACTTTGACGAAGTCATATGTGCATTAAACGACTTAGAAAGGATGTAATTTATTAGGGTTAAAACGTTGTCTGCATATCTGCATGTGTACTCATAATAGCCATGGTTTTACTTAGTAGAGACCATTTTTATAACGGACGGGGTTAGGCGTTAAATTAATGAAATTCTTTTAAACTTCCTAACACGTAAACTCACACGAACTCATTTTCTCTAAAATTGGTTTCTAAATTCCACCTAAAAATTTAGTGGCGACTCTTTTTAAATTAAAAATGTTCTTGAAATAAAACATCGCGTGGATCAAAATCCCTTGTCCACAATTTGGCGACTCCGCTGGGGACAGTGAAACTTGAAAAGTAAAATGATGGCTATTTAGAGTACCCTTTCTTTTTTATGTTATTTATGCATCATACTGTTAGGACTCGAACCATTTCTCCCTTTGGGTCGACCTCAAAGTAGGGAAATGACGTTCACTGTGTCTGATTTAAATATCAAGGTGGTTCCACCGAGGTTAGCAACCCCCATCTCCCCATTTCGTCCCTGACTTATGGCGGATGCGTGAGTTCCCTAACAACGTGGAATCATTGGCATGGACCATTTTTGAGACTTACAATAGTCTAGGTCATGCATTGCATCCTTGAACTGCGTATGACTAAATGCTCTGTGAATTCTAAAGCCATGTTTTCAATCCTTTTTTAATCAAAACCGTCATCTCTTCAATCGATTATTTTCCAAAAATCTTTTTCTTAGCTGAAATGCTGTCATTTTAGGATTAGAAAAATCTTAAATATCTCCTTTAAAGCGATTTTTGACTTAAGCTGAAATGCTTTCCTTCTAAAAAAATCATTTTTTAAGCTAAAATACTGTCTTTTTAGGATTAGAATAATCTTAAATATTTTCCAACACTTTCTGTTCCGAAAAAATAAAGATTTTTGTCCAAGCTGAAACGCTTTCCTTTTAGGATTAGAATAATCTTAAATTATTTCCGATTTTAGCTCTTTTGAAAAAAGATCTTTTCCTAGCAGAAATGTTATTCTTTTAGGATCAGAATAATCTTAAAAGATTTCCGATATTAGCTCTTTTGAAAAGAGATTCATTCCTAGCTGAAACACTCTCTTTTTAGGATTAGAATAATCTTAAATATTTTCCAACACTATCTCTTTCGAAAAACAAAGATTTTTTTTTTTTGTTTTAAGCTGAAACGCTTTCCTTCTAAAATTAGAATAATCTTAGGTATTTTCTGAAAATTAGCTCTTTTGAAAAAAGATCTTTTCTTGGCTGAAATGCCATCCTCTTAGGATTAGAATAGTCTTATATTATTTCCGATTTTTAGCTCTTTTGAAAAAAGATCTCTTCCTAGCTGAAAGGCTATCCGTTTAGGGTTAGAATAATCTAAAACAATTTTCGATATTAGCTCTTTTGAAAAAAGATCTTTTCTAGCTGAAATGCTATCCGTTTAGGGTTAGAATAATCTTAAACAATTTTCGATATTAGCTCTTTTGAAAAAATATCTTTTCTAAGCTGAAACGCTATCCGTTTAGGGTTAGAATAATCTTAAACAATTTTCGATATTAGCTCTTTTCAAAAAAGATCTCTTCCTTGCTGAAATGCTTTTCAATATTAGCTCTTTTGAAAAAGATCTTTTCTAAGCTGAAATGCTCCTCGTTAGGATTAGAAAATCCTAGAACATTCTTTTTCTTTTAAAAAAAAAAAAACTCTTTTGAAAAAAAAATCCTTTTATAGCAGAAATGCTATCCGTTTAAGATTAGAATAATCTCGAACAGTCTCCGACGGTAAGTCTTTAAAAAAAGATCCTTTTGTTAGCTGAAATGCTCCTCGTTAGGATTAGAAAATCCTAAAACTTTTTTTCTTTAAAAGAAAATTATCTTTTGAAAAAAGATCCTTTTATAAGCCGAAATGCTATTCATTTAAGATTAGAATAATCTCGAATAGTCTTCGACTCTTCGACACTAAGTCTTTTGAAAAAAGATCCTTTTTAAACTGAAATGCTACCCGTCTAAGATTAGAATAATCTCGAACAGTTCTTAACACTAACTCTTTTGAAAAAAGATCCTTTTATAGCTGAAATGCTATCCGTCTAAGATTAGAATAATCTCGAACAGTTCCCAACACTAACTCTTTTGAAAAAAATCCTTTCAAGCTGAAATGCTATACGTTTAGGTTTAGAATAATCTCGAACGCTTTTGAAATGCTACCCATTTGGGAATAGATTTTTCCAACCAAAACGAAGTTTTTCAAAGGTAAAATCTAACCCCAGTTAAACTGAAATTTTGAACCAAGTAAGCTTTTTTTGTAGTCGAAGTGCTGCCCATTTCAAACCTCAACTTCAAAAACAAGTTTCATTCTCGAGTCATGAGGAAGCATGAAATGCATCGAGTCAAGTCCAGTTAGAGTCTAAGTCGTGTATAGAAAGTCTAGTCCATCTAAAAGTCTTAGAGGATTTAACTAGTTGGGTCACCCAGGCCTATTCTTAGGCCCAAATCATGCATGTCAATTAGTAGTTTTGAGTCAGGGAATAATAACGTCTCATCTAGGCTATTTTTAGAAGTTTTATGTAAACCTTAGAAACTTGTTGGTCCACACACGAGCTAATTACTTCAAGTCCATATCTAGTTGGGTCTAAGTCTCATACCGTGAGTCTGTCTTCAAGTCCATATGTCACATGCATTTGCATAGTTAGGCCGTAGGCCATGTTGTTAAGCTCTGAGTCTTCTCATGTTTAATCCATTCCAATTCATTTGTATCCCGAGTTGTTAAATAGAATGAAACCTCTACCAATTTACAAATAGTGTCAAAACCGTGTCGATTTCTGAACTCGAGTCGCATATTCTCCTCCTTAACTCAAAATCAAGTTGCAAAAGTGGAGGAACTTTCAAACCAAGCATCTGAATCAACTCCTGAAAGGAGAAAAGTTCAAACCCGGGGTTGGTGATTATAAGTCAGAATTCGTATTCAAGTTTTAAATCTGAGTTGAGTCTAAGATACGTTTTTCCACAATTATTTCTAACCCCTTCTCAAAATCAATGAAATTGATCTTGCCTCTAATTTGCTTCCATAATCCAACTGATGAAAATGCACAACGCACTCGAAGGGTGTCCCTGGGGTAGAAATACGTATTCAATTCTAAATGGTAAGGTGCATCACCAACTCAAGACAAAAACAAAGACAAAAGGGTTTCCGACAACTAAAAACCTAGGGTTCGGTAGTCAACTTGTGGTATACTACTCCTCTGCCTTTGGAGGAGGATCCATTAATTTGGAGCTCCACAGTGGTCATGAATTTGATCGCGACCAAAGGTACGAATATTCATGGATCGCCCTCCGTGTACTCGATCGCGTGCCTAATAAGCAAACGAACTTGTCAGAGGAGTCTGGCGTGATATACATACGACCACATGCGACCGCTCACCGCGACGTCTAGTAAAGTTAGAATAAGCCCAAGCCACAAAGGGCGCGGCATGTTCTCAAAAACACAAACAAAAATACAAAAATACAAGAAATTGAATGGCAACACGTCGAAGATCAAAGTCAAAGTCAAAGGCGAAGCCAAAACGGTCAGAAAGTACCATTAATTCTTTTTTAAGTTGTTCTCAAAACGGTAACGGAGACATAGTCTTGAGTTCTGAGAATCTTTGGTTTATGTAGTTGTACCCAAGCGTTTAGGGTCCAGAAGGGATCCTACAACATGATACCTTAGGTGAAACCTTCGAGTGTTACACACAAGAAAAATTGCCATGTTTATGCACCTAGATCGAACTACATCGGATTTGATTTCGCCCCACGCGAATATGTAGGCAATCCTTTAGAATATAGGATACAATCCACCACCACCACCACCCATCATCTAATTTGTCATCTTGTCAATTTTTTACGGGTCTTTACAAAGTCCAAATGAAGCAACTTTTGTTGAGTCTGTCTTAGTGCTCAATTTAGATTGAGATGAGAATCAATATTCTGATAAGTAATTGTCCAGTCTTGGAATGATCTTTTTATTAACGGGAATTGGCAAAGATGTTTACTTTGACAGTTAGTTCGCACCTCGACATAGAATTTGCCTAGGGGGAGAACACGATACTATTAACCCACGTCTATTTCAAACCACGTGTCAATCATCTTAAAAGATCTTGCACAGTTACTAGTCTACCCGTCAGTGAAACGTTGTCTTAGGTCGAGTCGGTCATGGTCGAACGTTCAAATGACAGTTGCTCGTGTCACGTTGTTGTTGCATTTATGTCACATTCGTGTCGTATTTCATGCTGACTTGGCCATGCTTCAATCTCAAAATATCAGACATTTCAAGAACCTTTTTGCAAAGTTTGGGTCGATGATCCGAGGTCAAATTTGAAATCGGGCAGATGACCCACTTCAATTTTGAAAATGATGCTTGCGGGCTGATGGCCCATTTCAATTTCTAAATGATGTCTACATTCAGAGTCGATGACTCTTCTTGATTTTTAAAATGATGTTTACAATGTGGGTCGATGACCGATTTTCAAATGATGCCTTCCGCTCGGGTCGATGACCCATTCACCTTTTCCTTCAAAATATGGGTCGATGGCCCCAATTTTCAAATGATGAACATAGTTCGGGTCGATGACTCATCCACTTAAATCAAAATGCGGGTTGAAGATCCATTTTCAAAAGATATTTATAGTTCGAGTCGATGACTCATCCACTTAAATAAAAATGCGGGTTGAAGACCCATTTTCAGAAGATGTTTATAATTCGAGTCGATGACTCATCCACTTTTCAAGATGCGGGTTGAAGACCCATTTTCAAATGATGTTTATAGCTCGAGTCGATGACTCATCCACTTTTCAAGATGCGGGTTGAAGACCCATTTTCAAATGATGTTTATAGCTCGAGTCGATGACTCATCCACTTTTCAAGATGCGGGTCGAAGACCCATTTTCAAAAGATGTTTATAGTTCGAGTCGATGACTCATCCAGTTTTCAAGATGCGGGTTGAAGACCCATTTTCAAAAGATATTTATAGTTCGGGTCGATGACCCATCCACTTAAATCAAAATACGGGTTGAAGACTCATTGTTTCAAAAGATGTTTATAGTTCGAGTCGATGACTCATCCACTTTTCAAGACACGGGTCGACGACCCATTTTCAAAAGATGTTTACAGATTCCGGTCGATGACCCATCCACCTTATTTCAAAACGCGGGTCGAAGACCCATTTCCAAATTAGTATTTTCAATTCGGATCGATGATCCATCCCTTTTGTTTAAAAAAGCGGGTCGAAGACCCATTTCCAAATTAGTATTCTTAGGTCGGGGTCGATGATCCATCCGTCACGTATCTACTTGAAATGCAAATCAAGGACGCAAATGTTGGTTTTAGCTCGGGTCGATGATCCATTTCCAGCGCGATATCTATTTTAGCTCACTACTTAAAGTTCGGATCGATGATCCATCGTTTTTGTTTAAAAAGCAGGTCGAAGACCCATTTCCAAATTAAAATTCTCATTTCGGATCGATGATCCATCCTTTTGTTTAAAAAGCAGGTCGGAGACCCATTTTCAAATTAAAATTCTCAGTTCGGATCGATGATCCATCATTTTGATTAAAAAGCAGGACGAGGACCCATTTTCAAATTCTCGGTTCGGATCGATGATCCATCCCCTTTAAAAGCGGGTCGATGACCCATTTCAAATCTATGGAAAACGCAACTCAGATCGATGATCCATTCTTTTTATTTTAAAAGTCGCAGATCTCACTTCGTGAGTCGTGTGCTATGATTTGTTGTTAAGATTGAGCAGGAACGCCCCAACCGGGGGCTCTAAAGTCATCAACCTTAGACCCCGAAGACAGGATGACATCCTCGAAATGAAGAAGTACTAGCAGAAGCTAAAAGAAGTGACACTTCCGAAAAGAATGCAGATATACGCTTTACTCAATCGAGTAAACAAATATCATTTGTTTTGGGCCGAAGCAGCAGAAGGCTACAGGCCTGCGAGCTCGAACTACGATACGGGTTTGATTCTGTCACAACGGATACGTAGGCGCCTAAGGATAAGGCTCAACCCACACTTTAATGAAAGAGGAGGCATCTAGAACCGTGAGTCAGGTATGATTTCTTCTTATGGCTGGTGAGCTTTTATACACAGGTCTAAGGGACCATAAACGACCCGTAAGGCTCTCAAGTTGTGATCATCGATCGACTTGAGTGTCTACTTTGATTTTCGCCTGTCCAAGCCTTAGTCAAAGTGGGGGCTCTGTAGATACCCGTATCTGTCGATATGGAAATTTATAGAAAACCCGACAAATACCCAATGATGATAGGACAACATGTATTTCGTGTCATTTATTTGAGTTCGTTTTACGATGTAAGTCGGGCGCTGTCGACGTAATGTTTATTAATTCAAAGGATATTTGATAAAAAGAAGCTCTGTCAAATTTTATTTCGTCGCAAGTAGTGTTTTATTGAAAATAAAACATTTCGATTTGAAAAATCATTTTAAGTAACTCGATTTGAAAAATCGCTTTTACAAATTTTATATTTGACTTGAAAAGTCGTTTCTCATGCTTTTAAAACAGTTTATTAAATCCTATTCGATTTAATTCGCTTTCTTAACAAAGAAGTTTTAAAGCTCGTTTTAAGCCCGATTTTAAGAGCGATTTTGAGCCCGTTTCAACACGAATTCCGAGGCCTCTTTATACCCACACTCTTTCTCACATACCCAAGTTTGAACCAGCCAAGAACCACGACTAACAAACCGTAAAACAGCCCAAGAGCTCAGCCCAAAAACACTAAAACCCCTTTTTCGTGCCCTGCTTTGATGTACCAAAACGACCCAAAACCCGACTCTTAAGTACCTGCCTATGACCCATACTCATCTCCTGACTATCCTACTCATTTACCTTCCCTTACCCTTTCTCCCCTTCGATTAATCAGGCCAGGAAGTAGCCAAGAAAGCTCGAAATATAGCACCACCAATTCCCATCCAAAGGTCTCTGTTTTACGCAGCTTACAATCCAACTCCAAATCGCATACCCATGACCCAAATTAAAACCCTACCTATCCTACCCTTATACTGTTTGCTTAACCCACAAGAAACATTACAAAAAACCCTAAAACCCCCACGAAGAGAGCCGTGTACAGCAGCTTTCAAAGAGAACGAGAAGTTGCTCATTTCCTCAAAAAAACCCTACTTTTCTACCCTATATATATACACCATCCACAAGCCTTCAATACACACGAAATATACAGGATACACACACAGCCTTGAGTCACAAAAAGCTCCCAAAAAGCCTCAAAAAGAAGCCGAGATAGCCGTCTGAAAAACAGAGCATCACCTTCAGTTTTTCATTCTGCTATCACGACTTCTACCCTGTTTTTCGTGTTGAAAACACCATAGTCTCTCTTATTTCTTTACAAAATCTTAAAGTTCACTTTACCACGATTCTAAAACATCCTTTGGTTCGAAATTTCGTTGAGAAACGAAGAAGTTACAAGCTTTTGAAAATCGCTGTCAGTTTTGGTACGAAGTACGGATTTATTATTGATTTTCGTCGACGACGGCCCCTTGGGATAAAATCTTACAATCGATTACGACTCAAAGAATTGGTCAACGATACATGTAAGTTGAGGGTGCAAAATACTCACTTTACTTTGTTTAAATTATTGTTTTTATCGTTTTTTTTGCTCTCTGTCGTTTTTTATTGCTTTCTGTCGCTTCGTGGTTCGTCATCGTGTTTCTTTACGTTCATTATTCGTTTTAGGTTGATATTTTTAGCATGATTTTGATATGAATTTATGAGTATGCCGTGCCCCCTTTATTTACTCATTATGCACGTTCGTTCGTCCTTGCGTAGTATGACTTGAAATTCCTCGTAAGATTAATCTGCTCATTTAGCTTGTCACATAATTATACCTCGTTCATGTCTAGTTATGCACTCTGTCTAAAACTGATCTGTCATGCTTTAAATTCACGTTTGCATATCGATTTAGTTATCGTGTTTTTGTTTCATCGTTTAGCGTTTAGTTTCGTTGATCATGAAAAGTCATGTATTACGTGGTTCTGTTGTTTGCTGACCCTGCTCCGTCTATTAAATTTCGAGTCGTGTAGGTTCATATATTTTAGGCTCACATGATGCGTTTAAATGTTCACGTTGTATGTTTGTACCTGGTTTTTTTTACAATTGCATTGTTAAGATCGTGTTACAGTTGATTATTCTAAACTCTTATGTGATGGTCTATGCTCGTGTGCATTTGCTTATTCCAATGATTGTCTGCGTGTATATGATTATTAGTCGCATGTAATTAATTAGTAGCCTGCATGTTGTTCTGGTTTGCTTGTCATCATTTGTATATGTCAGCATACTCTTTTAATTGTGCTTAATTGTTAGTTCACACGTTTAGTTTACACGTTTGGTCGTGTTTATCTGTCGTTTCTTTATATTCGTATGGAGTGTTTGTTCATGTTGGTCGTTTATACTTGCTCTGGTATTAGTCGTATTTGATTATTCTTATTTGTCTGCCGCTAACGTTTGTTAATCTATCTTATGCTGTCGGTGAGTATTTCTGTTTCTTTTCTTTGTTTGCTAGAATAGTAAATGAACCCATGTTGAATTACTTTGACGAAGTCATATGTGCATTAAACGACTTAGAAAGGATGTAATTTATTAGGGTTAAAACGTTGTCTGCATATCTGCATGTGTACTCATAATAGCCATGGTTTTACTTAGTAGAGACCGTTTTTATAACGGGCGGGGTTAGGCGTTAAATTAATGAAATTCTTTTAATTTTCCTAACACGTAAACTCACACGAACTCATTTTCTCTAAAATTGGTTTCTAAATTCCACCTAAAAATTTAGTGGCGACTCTTTTCAAATTAAAAATGTTCTTGAAATAAAACATCGCGTGGATCAAAATCCCTTGTCCACAACAGGGAATTGAACAAGGTGACCATTAAGAACCGCTACCCTTTGCCCAGAATCGACGACCTTTTTGACCAACTAAAAGGCGCAGGAGTGTTTTCTAAGATCGACCTGAGGTCAGGTTACCATCAAATTGCGGTGAGAGAACAGGATATCCAAAAGACTGCTTTCAGAAGCAGATACGGCCATTATGAATTCAAGGTTATGCCTTTCGGGTTGACAAATGCACCAGCAGTATTCATGGATCAAATGAACAGAACTTTCCACGAGTACTTGGACGTATGCGTGGGTGTATTCATTGACGATATCCTAATCTACTCAAAGACTGGAGCAGAACACGAGGAACATCTCCGTATCATTTTGGGAATACTGAGGGAGTATAAGTGGTATGCTAACCTATCCAAATGCGAGTTTTGGCTCGAGAAAGTAGCATTCTAGGTCACGCCATCTCGAAGGGACTGAGTGATGGTAGATCCTGCAAAGATCGACGCAAAGAAAAGAATGGAAGGCTCCCACAAATATAATCGAGATATGCAAACTTCCTAGGTTTGGCAGGATACTACAGAAGATTTGTTCCAGATTTCTCCAAAGTAGCACGACCTATGACCAAGTTATTACAGAAAGAATCTAAGTTCATATGGAGTGAAGAGTGCGAGAATGCGTGCCAGGAACTCAAGACAAGGCTTACCACAGCACCCGTCTTAGCACTTCCTACGGATGGAGACGAGTATGAAGTCTACTGATGACGCCTCCGAATGGCCTAGGTTGCGTACTGATGCAACAAGGGAAGGTCATTGCTTATGCGTCAAGGCAGTTAAAGGTTCATGAACGAAACTACCCAACTCATGACCTAGAATTAGCAGCTGTGGTGTTTTCTTTGAAAATCAAGGCGTCATTACCTCTACGGAGTGAGTATCAAGTTCTACACGCACCACAAGAGCACGAAATACATCTTCACACGTATGAACTCAACATGAGACAACGTCGGTGGTTAGAACTGATCAAGGACTATAAGATTGAACTATTGTACCATGAGGGTAAGGCGAACGTTGTTGCTGACGCTCTGAGTAGAAAAACTACGCATACCCTTAATAACATTTGGGAGATTCCTTTGGTATTGTCGTGAGACTTCAAGAGAATGAACTTAGAGTTGGTTCAGTCTGACGATGCTGATTTGAACGCAATGATCGCAGAGCCGGAGTTATATCACGAGATTAGAGCTCTACAATGGGAGGATGAAGAACTCGTGAAAATCAGAAGGGAAATTCCTTCAGGAAACCGAGTAGGGTTTGAGATTAAACCTGACGGGAGTTTGAGATTCAAAGAAAGGTGGTGTGTGCCTGACGTACCAGTTTTAAAGAGAAGGATCCTCGACGAGGCACATAGTACGCGATACTCCATACATCCAGGTTCTGATAAGATGTACCAAGATTTAAAGCTGAGGTTCTGGTGGGTAGGAATGAAAGCAGAGATTGCCGAGTACGTTGCAAAGTGCCTAATCTGCCAGAAGGTGAAATTCGAGCATCAACGCCCTGGGGGACTACTACAACCCTTGGACATCCCATTGGGAAAGTGGGACTCCATTTCCATGGATTTCATAACGGGATTGCCAAGGACTCACAAGGGAAATAATGCGATTTGGGTAATAGTGGACCGTTTGACCAAGTCGGCCCATTTTCTACCAATCAAAGACACTTGGAGTCTTGAAGAACTAGCTAAGGCTTATGAGAAGGAGGTGATCCGATTACACGACGTACCACTAGACATTATTTCGGATAGGGATCCAAGATTCACCTCTCATTTCTGGGAGAAACTACAAGCAGCCTTGGGAAGCCAATTGAAAATGAGCACCGCTTTCCATCCTGCGACCGATGGTCAAACTGAACGAACTATCCAAACGGTCGAAGACATGCTCAGGGCTTGTGCCTTAGAATTCAACGAGAATTGGGAGAAAAGTCTACCTTTGATTGAATTCTCCTACAACAATAGCTTCCATGCAAGCTTAGGTTGTGCCCCATTCGAGGCACTCTACGGGAGGAAGTGTCGTAGCCCAGTCTATTGGGACGATGCTAGTGATAACGTGGGTACAGGACCAGAGGTTATTCAAGACCAGATTGAACACATCAAAATCATTCGTGAACGGCTACAAGCGGCCCAAGACCGTCAGAAGATGTATGCCAACAAACATCGCCGACCTATTGAGTTCGAAGTCGGCGATCATGTGTTCTTGAAAGTATCACCCATGAAAGGGGTCCGACGTTTCGGTTTGAAAGGAAAATTGAGTCCTAAATATGTGGGACCATATGAGATAACCGACAGAATTGGTGAGGTAGCCTATCGCCTAGCATTACCACCCAATTTGTCGAAGGTTCACAACGTGTTTCACGTTTCCCAACTGAGGCGATACAGGAGTGACCCAAGTCATATCATTACTCCTGACGTGATCGCAGTTGAGCCTAATTTACTATACTCCGAGAGACCTGTCAAGATTCTAGCACGAGAAACCAAGAGGTTGAGGCGGAAGACGGTTCCCTTAGTGAAGGTGCTATGGAAGGGTCAATTGACTGAACAAGCAACTTGGGAGACCGAAGCCTCTATGAAGGAGAATACCCCGAGCTGTTTACCTCAGGTGAAAATCCTATTCTTCATTCAAGTTTCGGGACGAAACTTTTCTAGGGGGGGAGGTTTGTAACACCCCGTGTTAATTTAATTCATTAATTAACCATAAATTTCTAATTTCAAACCTTAAATCAAATCCTAACCTTTTAACCTTCCGAAATCACTATTTTTGCAAAACTTTCACTTTGCAAAATTTATCGACTTCTTTAAAACTTTTGAAAATTTTTGAATAATGAAATAAATATTTTAGTCTTAAAATTCAAAAGTAGAAATATTTCGAAAAATAGTCAAACGTGCACACTTTGACTTTATCGCTTTTGACACCCGATTTTTTTTAAAACTGATAAATTTCGTGAAAAACTTTTTAACATCAAATATCCTTAGGAAGCTTCTTATTTTTGACACTAGTATGTCAAGTGGTGTTATGACTCATTATTTTCATTATAATTAAACATTATTTACTAAATAACCTAAACTAACCTAATTCATTTAACCTAAAATCATACTACCTTTTGTTTCATTATTTTCACAAGTCAAAAATACACTTCTTGCCTCCAAATTGCCGAGCCCCCTTTGCCCCATTTCTCCCTTTGGTTTTCTTTCATTTTTACTCTAAAACATCCTAAATAAAACCCTAAATATTACTCTAATACTTACTAGTTTATTTAGCTAATTAGTGGGTATTAAAGCTTATTATCTTGGGTATATTTTTGAAGGTGAAGACGAATACTTGGGTGAAGAACTTAACCTAGATAATATTGTAGACCCGGAAAACCTCTAGCTTGCCAAACCGAGGTGACTAACTATGTCTTGTATTATCCTTTTTAGTAAATTAATTTGTTTTGTTATTATAATTTCATGAGCATGAAAATTATGTTAAACATGTTAAACATCACTTGTATGTGCTTGTATGTTTATGTGTTTTATAATAAAATGATAATAAATAAGTTATATTGATAATAGATTAGTTGTAGTAAAATAATACTATGTTTAGTTAAATTAATTTGAGCACTTTTAATTTGTGTTCATATGATTTTTACATTTAGTTATGTTTTATTTAAGTATTAGTCATATATAAAAATTATGTGAAGTATTAACAATGAGTTTAAAGTGATTAAAATCGAAAATAGAAATTATATGTTCATATGTAATATACTCGGCATTTCCCTATTTTTTTTATATATTTTCACTTTTAATTTTTGTAAATTATATGTAGTGTTAAGTTAGTATAAAATGGATGTTCCTATGAAAAAAAAAACTAAATTAGGAAAACGAATTATAAATTATTAAAATCGAAATAAGTGTTCTTGAGTTGTTCTTGAGTTCTTCATGTGTGTTCTTGATTTATTCATGTTGATGTTCATCCTTGTTACTCATTTTGATTTCTTTTTAATTTATGTTTGTTAATAATTTGTGTTTATGTTTAGTTATTGTTTTATATATCACTTAGTATTATACTACAAATCAACTAAAATATTATAAATCTTTTAGCTTAAAAAGTTAGAAATTTAAAGTGTTGAAAAACACTATTCATAAATATAAATGAAATTGTTAGTAGATTTCATTATAGTTTAAATCGTTTTAGTATAATTAGAATAATTAAAATATAAAGACTTTAAGCTAAAAACCTGATAAAATCGAAAAATGAAATTTTAGAACACTACTACCTTGCTCACGGCATCCTTGCCATTTTAGGGTTAATTTATGTTTTTATCACTTTTTAGTTTATTGTTAATATAATTTAATTAATAGTTAATAAGTTAGAATTAAGAAATTAAAAAGGGGCAGAAAGGGGCTTTGCCATGACGGGAATGCAGAAAGGGGCTTTGCCTTTCAGATATTTGGGAGTCCCAATCTCAGCCAAGAGATTGAGCGTAGCAGATTGCACGAGTTTGGTAGAGAAGGTATGTGACAAGATAAGGACTTGGGCTGCTAGGAAGTTGTCTTATTCAGGCAGGTTAGTTTTGATACAATCTGTTTTGAGTAACTTGCACTCTTATTGGGCTACGATTTTTGTTCTGCCTACTATGGTGATTAAGGAGATTGAAAAAGTATGCCGTCACTACTTATGGGATGGGATTGCTGAATTCAAGAGGGTCCCTCCTGTGAGTTGGGCTAAGGTGTGTCAACCTAAGAAGCTTGGAGGGCTGGGTATAGTGCATTTTCAGAATTGGAATGTTGCGTTAATGAGCAGATATGTCTGGTGGTTAGCGCAAAAGGCTGATCATTTATGGATTAAATGGGTAGACCATGTATATTTGAAAGGGAAAGCTTTTTGGGATTATGAACCTACGGTCAACACAAGTTGGAGTTGGAGGAGAATATGTGGGCTGAAAGCAAGCTTACAAAGTCTGGTCTGTGAGCAATTGGAGAACGGCAAGACTAGCATGGCTGTTAGTGATGTTTATAAGCAGCTGTTGCACTTTCAACATCCGGTTCCTTGGCATAAGGAAGTCTGGATCAGGTATGGCGTTCCGAAACACTCTTTTATCTTGTGGATTTGCAAGTGGCAGAGACTTATGACTAGGGAGCGATTGAAGCGTTTTGGAGTGTGTGTTGAAGATGACTGTTGTATTTGTGGTGTGGAGTGTGAATCACAACAACATCTCTTTTTTGAGTGTCAATTCAGTCAATTATGTTATAAGGGTTGTCGAGATTGGTTGGGGTTTCCTAGTATGAGGGCTGATTTGAGAAGTGGACGTTGGCCTCGGAGTTCGAAGTTGATGCGGCAGATTCAATGGGCGTGTATTAGTGCGCTCTGTTATCATATTTGGAAGGCGAGGAATGAAGCTTTGCACAATGGTGTTATTAGTCATCCTAAATATGTTATTCGGTGTATTCAAATGGAGCTTAGTGTGAGAGTACGGAGGAATTATAGTTCTGTTTCTATTTCGGATAAGGAGTGGCTTATGAGTAAAGGACTATTGTAATGTATTGAAAACAAGATTGTATTTGGTGATTTTAATGATAATTACATTTTACCAAAAAAAATTAAGAAATTAAAAGAAATAAATTAATTTTGATGTTAAATGAAACCACACGACATTCTTATTAAAATTGACTAAATTTGACCAAAATGAAATTATCACTAAGTCACTAAAGTTAAATAGTAATTAGAATTGAATTTTAGTATAAACCGATTTAGTTATAAATGAAATATTGTAAACCGATAAGAATATGTAACCGTTATAAAAATGAACTAAATCGTGTGTTACTGCCTTTGCTATTTTGGACTGTTGATATTGGACATACGGACTAAAATGAATCATCCACGATACTATTATTTTTAAAAATGAAAATCGCTAAATTTAGTTAATAGACGACTAAATTTAACTAAGTCTCATTTTAAAATAAATATCATTATCACTTTTTACAAATTGAACTTAACATTTTTAAAACTAGAATTTTAAAATGAAAATCATTATCACTTTTTACAAACCGAACTTAACGTTTTTAAAACTAGACTTTAAAATATTTTCAAAAATCGCCTAAGTACAAAACGAACTTAACGACTTTAAAACTAGAAATCTATACTTAGGAAATAAAAGATTTAGTTTTATACCTAAAATATCTAAGTATAGAAAT
Source organism: Dianthus caryophyllus (assembly GCA_023091065.1). Classification (NCBI taxonomy): domain Eukaryota; kingdom Viridiplantae; phylum Streptophyta; class Magnoliopsida; order Caryophyllales; family Caryophyllaceae; genus Dianthus; species Dianthus caryophyllus. Next base: position 35,902,175 of record CM041517.1, on the reverse strand, counting down.
GCGTATAAATACGATGAATAGTTAAATACGATGAATAGTTAAATACGATGAATAGTAAAATACGATGAATAGTAAATACGATGAATAGTAAAATACGATGAATAGTGAATAGTGAAATATTAAAAATAATTAAAATTTTTACTAAGCATAGGAAAATTTAAAATAAATAAGTAAATGACTTAAAGTGCTTTGAAAAACACTTAAATAAAATTTGGACATACTAATAAACGATTCAATTTAAAATCTTGAAAACGTTAATAATTAACAACACTTCCAATAATAAACGAATGTGTTATGTGATCATATGAAACCTACCATTCAAATAAAACGTTTAACGCTGAGACTAGCTAGGAGAGTCTAGTAACATGTGATATGTAATATCAAATAAATAATAAATCTTGAGTAAGTTTAAATAAAAGGTCAAGCTTGGGCCTCAGATATGAAAACGTCAATCGTGAGTGAAGTGGGGTTTAAGATAGTCTTGTGGCGGTCGCCATTGCCGGACAAGATAATTGAATATGCCATGGTTTTTGCCACAGGCTTTAGGAAATGGTCGTTTTATCTGGAGTTAAGGTGCTCTACGAATAGCGTGGCCCATCCTTAACGTGGATACTAATGTACATGTACTAGACTAGGGTTTAATTCACTCTATTTCGCTAAAGTTATCAGGGCCACCGTAACATTATGTGCATATGCGCTTTACGGTTCTGTCTCCTTGCCGTGTTTCGTCTTTATTGGACGCGACACTTGCATTCGTTCTTACCCTGCGTAAAGATTACTTGACGAGATTGTATCTGAAGTTCGAATCATTTCGAACACTAGAGGATGAGATGCAAGTATTATAGTATTCGGCGTGGTTTACGAGTCGAGTAAGCCTCTGCACTATGGAAGTGAGATGCAATCGATCAGAGTACAAGGGCCTACTCAGTGGTCAGGCTCGTAAGCAGTATGTGTTGTCTGTGGTTTGATTAAATGAGAATGAGTGTGTACCATCTTCGAAAATTAAAGACCACAACTTTCTGAATTGAATCGAGTCTGCATGAGAAGAATGATATGATATGTGCGTTGATTGCGATCCGATATCGCCTTGTAATGCCATTGAATTATTGTGATACTATTGCTATGCAATTATGTGTTAATTGCCTTCATAACTGAATATCATGCTTATATGATTTATCGCTTTAAACCGCATGCTTATTATGACTTATATGTCTTTATATGCTATATGTATTAAGCATGTTTATGTTTTTATCATAATGTTATGTTTATAAAGCGATAATATTAAACCAAAGTAATTGAAATCGAGGGTAAGTATGAGCATAGCTAGTCATCACCGCTCAATGCGCATCCCCCATCGATTTATTGTGCAGGTAATCATGGACCTAAGTCGGATTTTGGGACGGGCCATGCAACGCTTTTTACGCTTTACTTTATGTCATTTAAGTAGAGATTTGTAATATATAAGACGCTACTCTTTTAATTTCCGCATACGTAGTTGTTTTATTCAACTCTTGAATTACGATGTAACATTTTGGGTTTTATGTATAATTAATAACGCTGGTTTAAGACTTAATTAATTTTCGCCTTAGTAATTAAAGTCGACGAAAAACCAGGTTGTTACACTTCCATTCTTTCACTGCGTCGATCTTTGCAGGATCTACCTTCACTCCGTCCTTCGAGATGACGTGACCCAGGAATGCAACCTTCTCGAGCCAAAACTCGCACTTAGAAAATTTAGCATACCACTTATATTCCCTCAGTATTCCCAGAATAATACGGAGGTGTTCCTCGTGTTCTGCTCCGGTTTTTGAGTAAATCAGAATGTCGTCGATAAATACAACCACGCATATGTCCAAGTATTCGTGGAAGGTTTTGTTCATTTGGTCCATGAACACTGCTGGTGCATTTGTTAGACCAAAAGGCATAACCTTAAATTCGTAGTGACCATATCTGCTTCTGAAAGCAGTCTTCTGGATGTCCTGTTCTCTAACCGCAATCTGATGGTAACCCGACCTTAGGTCGATCTTGGAAAACACTCCCGCTCCTTTCAATTGATCAAAGAGATCGTCGATTCTGGGTAAAGGGTAGCGGTTCTTCATGGTCACCTTGTTTAGTTCCCTGTAGTCGATGCAGAGTCTCATACTGCCATCCTTCTTTTTCACAAAGAGGACTGGTGCTCCCCAAGGTGAGACACTCGGTCTTATGAAACCCTTCTCAATCATTTCCTCAAGTTGTTTCTTCAATTCCTGTAGTTCTACCGGTGCCATTCTATAGGGTGCCTTTGAGATTGGTGCCGTGCCTGGTGCAAGGTCGATAGAGAACTCAACGTCACGTGCAGGTGGCAAGCCTGACAACTCATCAGGGAAAACATCAGGGAATTCCCGTACTACGTGAATATCTCCAATGTTCCCGCTTTCTTTTACCTCGTTGATGCTGCATAGGTACACTTGATGCCCTTTTCTTTCTAACCGTTGTAGTTGTAGTACAGAGATGATTTTCGCCCCCTTAATTGGCGATGTCTTCTGATACGTAACCCTGGCCCCTGTAAGATGCTTCAAGCGAATCTTTCGATCTCGGCACTCGAATATTGCATGGTATTTGGTCAACCAATCGATACCCAGTATGACGTCGAACTCCGGCATGTCGAAAAGTATTAGATCGGAAGGAAAGATTGTTTTATGAATGGTTATAGGAGTTTCTTTGAATATTTTGGAACATTTGAGAATTTTACCGTTTGGTAGAGAAATGTTTGCGTTGATTGATTTGAATTTTGTCAGGTTAGCTTTTGCGACAAACTTAGAAGATATAAAGGACAATGATGCCCCAGTGTCAAACAATACGATCGCATTCACAGAATTAACAGGAAAAATACCAGTGATGACGTCGGTCTCAGGTGATTGCTCAGCTTCTGCTTCAGTGAGGACATACACTCGACCCTGTACCACAACAGATTGTGGTACTCCCGCAATAGGTGTAGGTGGCAGATTTGCACGTTCGGGGCAAGCGTTGGACTTGTGTCCTATCTTTTTGCAACGGTAATAGGTAATTGGCTGCCCATTGCACTGTTTCCCTTCATGTAATGCTTTGCCACATATCGGACATCCCCTACGCCCCATACCTTGTTGCAGACCTCTGCCTCCAACCATAGCTCTCTCATTGTTCCCAGCAGGAACTCTATTTTGAACCGCTGGCCTTTGGAAATTTGGCCTCTGCTGGTTCGGGCGTGTGTAGTTCGGCTTCTGAATGAAGCTCGACTGTGCCACAGATGGCACAAACACCTTCTTCTTCTTTTTCTCCTCAGCTTTTTCCAACTCCAAGGAAGCCCATACACTGCACGCACGTTCTTATGCTGCGGCAAAAGTAGTGTAGGTGTTGCTGCTCAAGTAGGTACGTAGATCATTAGACATGTTGCGCAGGTACCTTTGAGTCATGGCCCTCTCATTGGGAGCGATCGTAGTCCCAAACTTGGAAAGTCGTTGGAACTCCTCCGTGTACTCCTGGAGGGTCATGTCTTCCATCTTAAGACATATGAATTTCTCCTCCATCTGGCATCGGAGTTCATACCCGAAGTATTGTTCCTTGATTTTTGTTGTAAATTCGCCCCAGGTGAACGTAGTGTCAGGCTCATTGGTCCTGATCACGTTCCACCAACCATTCGCCTCTTCTTTCAGATAGAAGGCGGCGATGTTGACCCTCTCTTCTGGAGGTGTCCTGCTCAAATCCATGAGCTTTTTCATCTCTTCCAACCAGTTTGTAAGCTCGGTAGGGTTGTTTGACCCAACGTATACTGGTGGGCGATGACGTGAAAATTGGTCGAACGCGCTCGGCTGATGCTGGCGGTTCGCGTTGTCCGTGGCTATTTCTGCTATACGGATTAGAGATTCTTCAGCCAGGATTTGTCTTTCTGCGTTCGTCATTGGAGGTGCAGCCATTCTGAAAGAATTAAGACGTGAAGGAATTTAGTAGCATTGCGAGAGGTTAGAAAGCATGCTTTTCATTGATAGAATTTATTCGAAAATAAATGTAATAACGGCAGTTATGCAAGTAAGCACAGAAGTTAGGCATTTTATTCCATTGAGATGTAATTGTTGGTTACATCGGTTTTAGGATTTTCAAATGTATCTAGTACATTTTCTTAGGAAAAATGCAAAAGGTGTGAGAGAGGGAGAATATATTTTTTTTTTTTTTGTGGGATTGGTTACGAATTTAACAGATGTTCTCGCTCCGTGCCGTCTGGTACTTCTTCGATGCTTCAATCCTCGGGAATTAAATTTATTATTTAGATTTTATATCCGAGGATAATTGTTAGTTTTAGTTAGCCACATCAGAAAGTAGCAAGCATACGATAGTTAGTGTATTTTATTTTGAGGGAAGTAGTTCGTTATTTAAAAGTCCTTAGCCTATGGTCGGTCCTTAAGGTTTCTACCCATTCTCACACTTTAAAGCGATTTAAAGTTATTATTTAAGTGATCTAATAAAAGAAAAATCTAATTTATTATTTGATCCTAATAGTGTTGCGGGTTAACATATCAATATGTTTGTACCGCCCAGGTGTCTCTCGTTAGGTAAGCATAAATCGCATTAGGCAATTCATGTTACGGTCACGAGTCACTCGATACTAATCAGAACAACCTGGTTTTAGTCGACTTTAATTACTAAGGCGGAAATTAATTAAGTCTTAAACCAGCGTTATTAATTATACAAATAACCCAAAATAGTACATCATCGTTTAAGAGTTGAATAAAACAACTCTAAATACGGAAATTAAAAAGAGTATTGTTGTATATATTACATTTCTCTCGCAAACAAACTAAGGTAAAACGATAAATATAAGCTGGTCCCATCTCAAAATCCAAGCAAACCGGTCCACGCTTTTCCTGCACAATAAACTGTTGGGGGGATGCCCGCTGAGCGGACAGTGACTAGCTATGCTCATACTTACCCTCGATTTCAATTACTTTGGTTTATTACTATCGCTTTATAATTATAACATTATGATAAAAACATAAACATGCTTATTACATATAGCATATAAAGACGTATAAGTCATAATAAGCATGCGGTTTAAAGCAATAAATCATATAAGCATGATATTCAGTTATGAAAGCAATTAACATATAATATCATAGCAATAGTATCACAATAATTCAACAGGATTACAAAGCGATATCAGATCGCAAACAAACATACGTATGGTAACATTCACATCATGCAGACTCGATTCAACTCAGAAATTTGTGGTCTTTAGTTTTCAAAGATGGTACGCACTCATTCTCAATTAATCATACAACAGACAACACATAAACTGCTTACGAGCCTGACCACTGAGTAGGCCAATGTACTCTAGTCGCTTGCATCTCGCTACCATAGTGCAGCGGCTTACTCGACTCGTAAACCACGCCGAATACTATATTACTTGCATCTCATCGTCTAGTGTTCGAAATGATTCGAACTTCAGTTATAATCCCGTCAAGTGATCTGTACATGTGGCAAGAACGAATGCAAGTGTCGCGCCCACTAAGAACGAAACACGGCAAGGAGACAGAACCGCATATCCAGCCCAAATCCATAAAGCTGATATATGACCCAAATCCATAAAGTCATATAAGACGCAAATCCATAACGCCGATAATAAACCCAAATCCATAAGGTCGCGGGTGCCCTGATACCCCTAGCGAAATAAGGTGAATTACACCCAAGTCTAATATGCATATATGAGTATTCTTAATAAGAGTAGGCTATGCTATTCATAGAGCACCTTACCTCTGAATAAAACGACTATTTCCTAGAGACCGACCCAATAAAGAGTTGGCATATTCATTATCTTGTACGGCTTAGGCAGTACGACTTAAGGCGTAAAGGCATGGGCAGCATGCTAAGCAATAAAGCTGCCGGCTTAAACCACACTAACCGGGATGACCAGCGTCAGAGACCGAGATAGTGGTATCCGTTTTCAAGACTATCTTACCCCACTTCACGCACGATTGACGTTTTCATAACGGAGGCTCAAGCTTTGACCTTTTATTTAACTTACTCAAGATTTATTATTTATTTGATATTACATATCACATGTTACTAGACTCTCCTAGTCTCAGCGTCAAACGTTTAAGTATTTTATTTGGTTTCGTATCATCACATAACATATTCGTTTATTATTTGAAGTGTTGTTAATTATTAACATTTTTAAGTTTATATTTTGATATCTTTATTAATATGTCAAATTTTATTTAAGTGCTTTTCAAAACACTTTAAGTTATTTACTTATTCATTTTTTCAATTTTCTATACTTAGTAAAATTTTCAATTATTTTCAATATTTCACTATTCACTTTTCACTATTCACTATTCACTATTCACTATTCACCGTATTTTATACGTATTCGTATTCTTATACTTCGTATTTTATACGTATTTTTATACGTATTCGTATTCTTATACTTGTACGTATTCTTATACTTGTACGTATTTCTATATTTATACGTATTTTTATACTTAAGATATTTTAGGTATAATACTAAATCTTTTTATTTCCTAAGTATAAATTCTAGTTTCAAAGTCGTTAAGTTCGTTTTGTACTTAGTGATTTTTGAAAATATTCTAAAAGTCTAGTTTTAAAAACGTTAAGTTCGGTTTGTAAAAAGTGATAATGATATTCATTTTAAAATGAGACTTAGTTAATTTTAGTCGTCTATTAACTAAATTTAGCGATTTTCATTTTTTAAAATAATAGTATCGTGGTTGGTTCATTTAATCCGTATGTCCAAGAACAACAGTCCAATATTTGCAAAGGCAGTAGCACACGATTTAAATATCGGTTACTCATTTTAATCGGTTTAGTTCATTTCATTTATAACTAAATCGATTGAAACAAAAATTCATTCCTAATAACCATTTAACTTTAGTGACTTAGTGATAATTTCATTTTGATCAAATTTAGTCAATTTAAATGGTAATGTCGAGTAGGGTACATATATATATCAAAATTCATTTATTTCTTTTAATTTCTTAATTCTAACTTATTAACTAATAATTAAATTATTTTAACAATAAACTAAAAAGTGATAAGAACAATTTTAGACCCTAATAAACCCTAAATGCCGTGGCTAATGGTGATGGTGGTCAAATTTTAACTTTTCAATTTTTATCGGTTTTTAGCTTAAAGTCTTTATATTTTAATTATTCTAATTATTATTAAAGTACATCTAATTGTGAACCCTAGAGAGAGAGAGAAGACTAGAGACGCATGCTCTGAACTTCTCCGACGAGTTTTCTTCGATCCACTTCTTCAGCGATGGCGAAGAAGAAGGCCGGAGCTAAGAGACCTGGGGTGCCGACGATTACGAGGAGCGAATTACAGACAACAGTTACTAATAATAGATCTTCTAATACCACACAAACAAATATACCACAAAATCTGGAGAATGATTTCAGTGTTACTAAAGGATCGAAGGAAGGGAGAAAGAGTGCTGAGATACCAATGGATTTATCTACCCTAGACTCGGGTACAGAAGAGGAGGCTCAAATTAACCCTAATTCACACATAAAGCTCCAATTAGGGGAGGAGGACGTCGCAGATGAGATCAGGTACTGGTCACACTCTACTGTTTGTTTCATTCTTGGAGCAAACCCTCCCCCTGAGATCCTTGGTGGCTTCATAAAGCGGATTTGGGCTAAATATGAGTTTGATCGAATTTCATTCCTACCAAATGGGCTTTTCATGGTTCACTTTGGGAACCTTGAGAAGATGAAGGAGGCTCTAGCCCAGGGTTACCAACTGTTTGATGGCCGACCAATGATTATCAATCCATGGGCGCCTGACTGCCAGATGATTAAGGAGGATGTGAAGATGGTTCCTACATGGATCCGTATTCATGGTCTTGACCTAAAATTTTGGGGTGAAGGTTGTTTGAGGAAGATAGTTGAGTTGGTTGGGTGCCCATTGAAACCAGATGCTGCTACTAGCCTGAAGACGAGGTTGGGCTATGTGAGATATCTGGTGGAGGTAGGCATAGGTCAGGCATTACTAGAGTCCCTGTAATTTTTGGATGAGCAAGGTGCTATTCAAGAGGTGCGAGTGGAATATGAGTGGAAACCTGTTAAGTGTGGCAAATGTACTAAGTATGGCCATGAGGAAAAGCAGTGTAGGAACAAGGTGACTCAGCCACCCAAGGTGAATTGGAAACCAAGAGTGCAGTCTGCTGTGGATAAGGGTAAACAAGTGATTATACTAGGAGGGCCTCCTGTGGTGCCTCCTGAGCAAAAGAAAAATGATGATACAGGGGGTCTGGTGATGGAAGGGAGAGTACAGGAGCTAGGGAGTAGCTCAAGAGGGCAGGATACGTTCCTGGAGATGTTGAATTCTGCTATTCAGAGATCTGTTTTCAAACTGGGACCTAATCCCCAGTTTGGGAATGGATAGATTGGGTTTTTGGAACATAAGGGGGCTAAACAGACTAACCAAACAGAAAGACATAAAGTGGTTTCTACATAACCAAGGGGTTAGTCTGTTTGGTCTCTTAGAAACTAGGGTCAAACCTAGTGTACATAGTAGAGTAATGGAGGTGTTTCATAGGGAATGGTCAGTAGTTACTAATTATGGGTGGCACAATGGTGGTAGAATTTGGTTACTCTGGAATCCTAATATGGTGGTTGTTCAAGTATATCAGACTGCGGCACAATACATTCACTGTCTTGTGACAGTGAAGGGCAGCCTGATTAAGATGTGGCTGACTTTGGTTTACGGCTTTAATGAGGGGGCAGCTAGGGAATCACTATGGGAGGGTTTAAAGAATTTGAAGACTGATGAACCCTGGATCATTATGGGGGACTTCAACAACATTCTTTTTCCCTCAGAGAGAATAGGTGCTCAGGTTCATTTGTTTGAATTACTTGGGTTCCACAACTGTGTGACATATTGTGGATTGGCTGATCTAAAGATGAAAGGGAAATTTTTCACTTGGAATAACAAACAAGAAGGGCACAAAAGGGTGATGAGTAAGATTGATAGGGTTATGATTAATGATGGCTGGGGAAAGCTTTTTCCAGAAGCTTATGCTGATTTCCTTCCTGAAGGGTTGTTTGACCACTCACCTTGTGTGGTGCAACTCCAAGGAAGGCAAGTAGCTCCAAGAAGAGCATTCAAATTTTTCAATATGTGGACTAGAGATGCTGACTTTGTACCAATGGTGGCTCATGAATGGGAGAGGACTGTAGCTGGAGTGGCTATGTATAGGATAACCAGTAGACTGAAGCAGTTGAAGGGACCTCTAAGAAGCTTAAACAAGAGGAAATTTTCAGAGATTGAGCAGGCATATGATATTGCTAAGATATGGTTGATGGAACTGCAGATGAAGTTGAATGCAACACCTATGGATATGGACTTGAGGAGGTTGGAAAGACATACTGGGAAGGCTTGTAGAGAATTGCAAGAAAGGAGAGATAGTTTCTTGAGACAAAAATCAAAGGTGGACTGGTTGACTGAGGGGGATACTAATTCTTCTTATTTTCATAGTAGTATTAGAGCCAGGAGAACTAAGAACAGGGTGTTGCACATTAGAGATGTGGCAGGCACCCTATGTGAGACAGCTGAAGAGATTGAGAATGCTTTCTTGCATTACTACAAGATTTTGTTAGGCTCATCAAAGCCAGTACAGGAGGTGGATATGGATGTAATCAGAGAAGGGGAGCTGGTAACAGAATCACAGGCAGCTGCTTTGATGGCACCTGTGAGGGAGGAAGAGGTGAAATAGGCTTTGTTCTCAATACCTGATGACAAATCTCCAGGACCAGATGGGTTTACTAGTAGTTTCTTGAAAAAAAGCTGGAATGTTGTGGGAGGAGAGCTGGTAGAGGCAGTCAGAAATTTTTTTGAGAATGGATGTTTACTGAAGCAGATTAATGCTACCAACATTACTCTGCTCCCTAAGAAAGAAAACCCCATTAATGTGATGGACTTTAGACCTATAGCATGTTGTAATGTCATCTACAAAGTGGTGTCTAAGGTGATTTGTGAGAGGTTGGCTGCTGTGCTTCCTAATATTTTGTGTGAAAATCAGAGTGCCTTCACAAGGGGAAGGTTAATTATGGACAACATCTTGATCTGTCAAGACTTAGTAAGGCTATACAATAGGAAGTCATGCTCACCAAGATTCCTAGTGAAGGTGGATTTGAAGAAAGCGTATGACTCAGTGGAATGGTTTTTTGTTGAACAGATACTCAAGGCATATCAGTTCCCTAATCAGATGGTGAAGATGATAATGCAATGTGTAACTACTCCAACATACTCTTTGGTCCTGAATGGGAATACCTTTGGCTATTTTGAAGGAGAAAGAGGGCTCAGATAGGGGGATCCCCTATCCCCTTTATTGTTCACCTTGTGTATGGACTACCTTAGCAGGCTTCTGAGGTTAGTGGGTTCTATGGACTGCTTCAGATATCATTCAATGTGCAAGGCTATGCAACTCAATCACCTTTGCTTTGCTGATGACCTAGTGATGTTCTGCAAAGGAGAGATGCAATCCATAACATGGCTGATGTGGGGCTTCAATGAATTTTCCAAGAGTTCTGGCTTAGAGATGAATGTTACTAAATCTGAATGTTACATGAATGGGATGGATAGCAGGCTCATACAAACAATAGGGCAGAAATTTGGCTTGAGACAAGAGGTATTACCATTTAGGTACCTTGGGGTACCCATTTCCCCAAAGAAACTATCTGTACTTGACTGCCACTGTTTGGTGGAGAAGATTGTGGCCAGAATAAGGAGCCTAGGGGCTAGGAAATTATCATACATGGGAAGACTAGTATTGATTAATGCCGTGCTTAATTCACTGCATCAGTTTTGGGCGCAGGTCTTTATCCTCCCAGCCACCATTGTGAAGAAGGTGGATAGTATATGTCGAAACTTCTTATGGGAAGGCCAAGAACACTACACAAGAGGATGTCCAGTGGCTTGGGATGAAGTATGCAAGGGTAGGAAGGCAGGAGGTCTGGGAATTAGGGACAACAAAAGATGGAATATGGCAGCTGTGGGGAAACTTGTATGGTGGATCTACTCAAAGAGTGATCATCTTTGGGTAAAGTGGATTCATCATGTTTACTTGAAAGGCCAACAATGGACAGATTACACTCCCTCTGTGAACTCTAGTTGGAGTTGGAGGAAAGTGTGTGCAATCAAGACCAAGATGGAGATGGGTTTCAGAGCAGGCCAATGGATTGGTAGTGCATCAGACTACAACATCAAGAATGCGTATGAGTGGCTTGGGTCAGGAGCTGCAACACTTAGATGGACCAAAATAATTTGGTCAAGGCTTACAATTCCTAAGCACTCATTCATCACCTGGCTTGGCATGAAAGGTAGGTTATATACGTTTGAGAGAATGAAAAAGTTTGGCTGTCAAGGGAGAGATAGCTGTGTTCTTTGTCTGGAGAAAGAAGAAACCAGTGAGCATTTGTTTTTTGACTGCATTTACAGCAGGAAGATGGTACAGTTAGTACAACATTGGCTGGGAATGGAGATTGTTGGCATGATTAAATGGCAGGATATGATATACAAGAGGGGAGTCTCAAGCTTACAACGTCAATGTTTGTTTGCAGTGTGGTGTGCCCTTATATACTCGATATGGAATGCTCGGAGTGTTTGTTACAAACTTACCATGGTGATACGACCGGAGATTCAATTTTGTCAAATGAAAAATGATGTAAGTAGAAGAATTAAATCAATGGTAGATAATCTAAAGCTTAGTGATAGGGTTTGGATTGATACTATAGTATAGAAGTGGAAATGTCGAACAAATGAGGATATGTAATTGTGTAAAAATGATTGTTTGGTTTTAATGAGATTTACATTTACACCAAAAAAAAAATTATTCTAATTATACTAAAACGATTTAAACTAAAATGAAATCTATTAAAAATTTCATTTATATTTATGAATAGTGTTTTTCAACACTTTAAATTTCTAACTTTTTATTCTAAATGATTTATAATGTTTTAAGTTGATTTATATTATAAGACTAACAATATATAAAGTAATAACTAAACATAAACACAAATTATTAACAAACATAAACTAAAATGAAATCAAAGTGTACAAAATGATGAACACACATGAATACTTCAAGAACACACATGAACATCAAAACACAACTCAAGAACACCATTTTCAATTTTAACAACTTATAAATTATTTTCCTAATTTAATTTTTTTTTCACATGAATATATCCATTTTAACTAACTTAACACAACATATTATTTACAAAAATTAAAAGTGAAAATATATAAAAAAAAAATAGGGAAATGCCGAGTTAAGTGAACATAAGTATAAAATTTTCATTTTCGATTTTAATCACTTTAAACTCATTGTTAATATTTCACATAATTTTTATATAAGTTTACTACTCAAATAAAACATAACTAAACATAAAAATCATATGAACATAAATTAAAAATGCTCAAAAATAATATAACTACACATATGAACATATTACTACAATAATCTATTTAACATATTATTTAGTTATTATCATTATTTATACAACACATAACATAAATAGAATCAAAGTTGATGTTTAACATAATTTTAACATAAGATTCATATTTATAAAATTATAATAACAACACAAATTATTTTACTAAGAGGCCAAAATAAGACAAAGCTAGTCACCTTAATCGGCAAGTTTATTGGTTGTCCGGATCGACTATGTTATCTAAATCTAAGTCTTCACCCAAGTACCCGTCTTCACCTTCAAAAACCCGTAACAAGTAAGCTTCAAATACCCAAATAATAACTAAGAACACTAGTGATTTATTAGAGTATTATTAGGGTTTTAATTTAGTGAGTTTTAGGAGTAAAATGAAAGAAAAATAAAGAGGGAAAAGGGGGCTAAGGGGGACGGTCAAAATGAGGTAAGTGAGGTGAGTTTTGCTCTTGTGAAATAATGAGAAAAGGTAGTAAGGAAATTAGGTTAAAGTAATGTGTTATTTAAGTTTTATCTTAATTAGAAAAATAAGTTTTAATTAAATGAATATTAGGGAACAAAAATTACTATTTGCATACTAGTATGCAAATACACTATTTGAGTAAGAAAATGTTTATTTTGTGTTTTAAAATGTTTTTCACGAAATTGGTCAGTTTTAAAAAGTCGGGCGTCAAAAGCGATTAAAGTTAATGTGTGCGCGTTTGACGATTTTTCGAAATATTTCTACTTTTAAATTCTAAGACTAAAATATTTATTTGATTATTCAAAAATTTTAAAAAGTTTTAAAGAAGTCGATAAATTTTACAAAACGAAAGTTTTGCAAAAATAGAGATTTTGGAAGGTTAAAAGGTTAGGATTTGATTTAAGATCTATATAATCTTATTAAAAGGGTAACTTAAATCTCTAGCTAACCCTCAACTTAATTCCACGTGGCATTTTTTTAGCATACTCTAACATCTACACTTTCATTTGCTTTCCATGAATATTAATTAAACACCCCTTTCATCTTCTTCTTTGTCAAATTTGAGCATTCATGACATTTATTTCAGCCGACCCTTTTGCCTTCATCTTCCTCCATTTTCGAACATACATGACTTCAGTTATTCAACCTCGAACTCCATGTATTTATAGGTATGCTCTTCATATTCGCTTTCTCTTTTTTATTTATATGTTTTAGTTTTTGTTCTTCTTTATGCAATTTTTTGATCATATACTAATTGTTTCTCTCTCTGTTACATGTTTGCAACTGCTTATGTCGAATTCTCAATTTGCCATCTCCTCAACCGGAAGTTGAATATATTAGTGTTTAGTGTTCCTTCTTTATCTCTACACTTACTATCAAGGAACATTATTTTGTTGTAATGGTTACAAATTTACAATTGTGATGACTTGAATCGGTTACACTCGCCCAAGTAATGCTTTCGGATTGGTTTTAGTCACTTAACTTAAGTACTGCTTTCAAAACGAGTGAGTGGGTTAAGTCATGCTTTTTAGATTATCACTTTTGAATTGGTTCTACTCGCTGAAGTATTTCTTTTGAATTTGTTTAACTCTTTAGTGTTCGTTGCTTACTAGGTTTGTCATCTTTTTTTTTATCTATATGTGCTCGATTATTGTTAATTTAATTTAATATAATACGGAGTATATGGAAATTGACAAGTGTGTGAATTGAGGTAATTGACACAAACACACAATATTAGTTATTTTGAAATGTATGAGTACAATACATTTTTTTGGTGGTTCCTCAACATGAAGTTGAAGGTGTTTAAAACATATGTTTAAGACATATACAACAACAAAAGTGAAAAAATCAAACACCATCGAGCAAAACAACCCGAAACAAAAAGTGACCACAGTACAACAAAAGATGGAGAAGGAGTAATCCGAACTTAACAAGGGAAAATATAAGTACAAATAATGATACATGAAACAATAGACACAACGTGAAACGCAAAAGAGTCATATAAATCACCAAGCATACATACGAAAAAAAGGCGAGAAACAAAAAAGAGTAAATCGCAGAAAGAAAATGCGACAACAACCACAAGAAAACAACAGTGACAAAAAAAAAATATGAGCAAGATGTTTATTTAAATTCATGAATAACGTTTGAAAAATAGGTTACTAGAGTATAAGTACGAAATATTTACATGAGAAACTACCAATGTCCATGTAACCAATGTCATATAAAACAAAACATTTTCCGTCTTGGTAAATCAACAAGGCATTATTTACGGTTAATATACATTCAAATGGAATTACAAGACAACCGTGAGCATCACGGGGGTTAAAACTAGTTTGAAATTAGAAATCGATGGCTAATTATTGAATTAAATTAACACGGGGTGTTACAGCGTACCTCGATCACTAATCAATGCTCTAGGAAAGCCAAAGCGAACAAAGACACGAGTCTTAAGAAATGTCGCCACAATCTTAGCGTCATCAGTCTTGGTGGGAATCGCTTCCACCCATTTAGACACATAATCAACTGCTAACAAGATGTAGAGATAGCCATGAGATTGAGGAAATGGACCCATGAAGTCAATACCCCACATGTCGAAAATCTCACAATAAAGCATAGGATTCTGTGGCATCTCCTGCTTCTTTGAGATAGCACCAACCCGTTGACATTTATCACATGATTTACAAAAGAGATGAGAATCATGAAATAGGGTGGGCCACCAGAAACAGCAATCCAGCACTTTCCTAGCAGTTCTCTTGGCACCGATGGGCCCCCACACGCATAAGAATGACAATGAGCTAAAACCGATCCAATCTCCGACTCCGGCAAGCACCGTCTAATAATCTGATCCGAACCGTGCTTCCACAAATATGGATCATCCCAAATGTAGTACTTGGCATCGCTCTTAATCTTGTCTTTTTGGGACTTCGAAAAACCTGGAGGAAAACGCTCAGAAACCAAGTAATTAACAATGTTAGCATACCATGGCCCTCCGGTCGCAATAGCGAATAAGGTCACATCGGTAAAAGTGCCTCTGATAGGCTCTTGATCACCCTTCTTTTCATCGTCATGCACTAACCGACTCAGATGATCGGCTACCACGTTCTCGGCCCCTTTCTTATCTTTCACTTCCAAGTCAAATTCACTCAATTGTACGATCCACCGTATCAAACGAGGCTTAGCCTCCTTCTTTGACATCAGGTAGTGCAATGCGGCGAGATCCGAGTACACAATCACCTTTGTACCGAGCAAGTAAGACCGGAACTTCTCCAATGCAAACACCACAGCAAGTAATTCTTTCTCGGTCGTAGTGTAATTCTTCTGCGCCTCATTTAGAGTCATTGACGCATAATGAATCACGTTAGAAAGTCGTCCAACTCTTTGGCCAAGAACCGCACCTAACGCGTAGTCACTCGCGTCACACATAATCTCGAAAGGGAGCGACCAATCTGGAGCCTGAATAATAGGAGCGGTGACTAATCGCTTCTTCAAGTCATCAAACGCCTCCTTGCATCCATCATCAAACACAAACTCGCTCTCCTTTTGTAGTAGCTTGCAAAGTGGCGAAGCTATCTTCGAGAAATCCTTGATAAACCTGCGATAAAAACCTGCATGGCTAAGAAAAGAACGAACTTCGCACACACTAGTATGGTAAGGTAAAGACTGAATCGTATCTACCTTAGCTTTATCGACCTCAATACCGCGCGACGAAACCACATGCCCTAAAACTATCCCTTGTTCTACCATAAAATGGCATTTTTCAGAGTTCAAAACAAGATTAGTTTCCACACATCATTGTAGAACAAGGGATAGGTGGTGTAGACAAGTATCAAACGAGTCGCCGTGAACGGTGAAATCGTCCATAAAAACCTCAATAAAATTCTGAACATATTCAGAAAATATGCTCACCATACAACGTTGGAATGTACCGGGCGCATTGCAGAGCCCAAAGGGCATACGCCTATAAGCAAACGTGCCGATGGGACACGTGAATGTAGTCTTCTCTTGATCTTCAGGAGCAATGGCCACTTGAAAGTAGCCCGAATAACCATCAAGAAAGCAGTAGAAGGCCTTACCAGCTAGCCTCTCCAACATTTGATCAATGAATGGAAGAGGAAAATGATCCTTATGAGTCACGGCATTCAACCGGTGATAATCAATACATACCCTCCAACCATTTTGGACTCGTGTAGGCACTAGCACTCCTTCTTGATTTTTCACAATAGTAATGCCCGACTTCTTTGGAACCACTTGAGTCGGACTCACCCATTTACTGTCGGAAATTGGGTAGATCATTCCCACTTGCAGCAGCTTGATCACTTCTTTCTTCACCACCTCCATCATTGGTGGATTCAACCATCTTTGGGGTTGTCTTACCGGCTTAGCACCCTCTTCAAGCAAGATGCGGTGCATACAAGTAGATGGGCTAATACCTTTGATGTCGGCAATCGTCCATCCTATAGCGGTCTTGTGCTCAGACAACACTTTGACAAGCTTCTCTTCTTGTTCCTTAGTGAGCTTACTAGAGATGATGACCGGCAACATATATTCCTCACCTAGGAACGCATACTTCAAGTGCTCTGGCAGTGGCTTCAGCTCCACAGCAGGTGCCTGCACAATAGATGGTAACAGCTTTTCTGCAGGAAGGGTTAGTGGTGCCTTACCATAGAAGACAGGGCTCCTCTCGTTCATTGTCAGCTCCGACATCACATCCTGCACGTTAGTAGGTAAAGCAATATCCATACCATCCATTTCACGATCATTTTCAAGCAAAATTTTCAAAGCATCTGAATTACTCACACTAAGCACATCCTCAACATGACCATCAATAGCACCAACAAAGTTCACAGCATGCACATCAGGAGGATACTTCATAGAATCATAAATGTTAAACTTGACAACTTGACCATCTGACTCCATATAAGTGAACCACTAGACACATCAATCTTAGTACTAGCAGTTTTTAAGAAGGGTCGCCCTAACAGAATAGGGGCAGCATGCTTATCATGTTCCATTTCTAAAACATAGAAATCTGCAGGAAAAATCAAGTTATCGACCATAACAAGTACATCCTCAACAACACCCATAGGGTAAGCATTCGAACGATCAACTAACTGAATAACAACTCCAGTTTCTACCAAAGCTCCTAATTTCATAGACTTATAAAGTGAATAAGGCAACACATTAATAGACGCACCTAAATCAAGCATAGCACGTTCAATTCTAGTGTCACCCAAGGTACAAGGGATAGTAAACATACCGGGATCACCACACTTGGGTGGCAACTTACGCTGAAACATGGCGCTTACGTGCTCACTAACCTTTACCTTTTGAGCTCCCTTCAATCTTTGTTGTCTCTTGACCGTGCACAATTCTTTGAGGAACTTAGCATACTTAGTTACGCTCTTCAAGAGATCAAGTAAAGGGATATTCACCTCGCACTTATGAAAAGTCTCGTAAATGTCTTTATCATTCTCAATCCGGCGAGTGGACTTTAGAGCTTCAGGAAACGGAACTTCCACCTCTTGAACCGGTGGTGGCGCATCATCTTTCACCTCCACGGAAGGTGGATCATCGCTCGTCTCAACAACCGCTTCCTCTTCCTCATGTAGGGTAGCCTTCTACGACTTAGCCTTAGGCTTCTCAGCTTCAACCAGTTGCCTACCATTCCTCAATGACACCGCACTCACATTCGGTCGAGGATTCGTCACCGTTTGACTCGGTAGCGCATTCGAGTCCCTAGCTTCCAATCGACTAATAGCCGTGGCCATTTGGCTAATTTGAGTCTCCAAATTTTTGATGCTATTCTTGGTCTCCAACTGGTTCTGAGCCACACTAGCTTGAAAGTTGCCTTGGTTAGCTACTAAGGCTCGAATCATCTCATCAGTGGACATGGACGAACTCGGGGTTGGCTGCGGTGGGACCTGTGAATTCGGAGGCGGATTTTGAGGACGGTTCAAATATTGTCCTCGTGGTGGACCGGATGGGTTCCCTTGAGCATAGGGTGGATTACCTTGAATGTGAGAAGGATTTCCTTGAGTATTTCCCCATCGGAAGGCCGGGTTAGCCTTCCATCCCGCATGAAAATACTTCTCTAGGAACGCCCTCTTCATCTTAATCCACGGGTCAATGCTACCCGTAGGTAACTAATAGAGCCAATCCCTCGCAACGTCCTTCAGTGAGAACGGGAAGGCCCTGAGCTTCAGTTGCTCATCAGTCACTCCAGCGGGTTTCATGCTAGAACACATGATGTGGAAGTCCGACAAATGCTTGTTCGGGTCTTCGCCGTTTAACCCATGGAATGTGGGCAAAAGATGTATGAGCCCGGACTTCAACTCAAAGTTTACACCCGCCGCAAGAGGTGGGATTGTGATGCGTAATGGTTGATTGGTAAGATCCGGAGCCGTGAGTTCCTTAATCGTTTGAGCGGCCATCTCGTCGCTTTCGTCCGAGTAATCCGAAAAATCCGAAGCGTATTGGGGTTCATGTACCTCAGGATCCTGCACGACGACGACTTGACCACTTGCGTTCCTCCTAAACCTGAAAAGTGTTCCTTCAATCACTGAGTCAAAAGGCTCGAGGCTCAGGTTAGTAGAACGGGTATTATGCATACACCTACACCAAACGACGAAAACAATTAATGCCTAAATCCCCGGCAACGGCGCCAAATTTGACGGGCTAAAATGTAATACCCCGTATTTTCGTAGTCGCTAATTGTTGGTCGTTTCTATCATTATTTATTTTATTTAAGCCGGTGGTAATTATTTTGGACTTTTTTATGGACTTTTGAATTTAATTCGAATATGTGGCGAATGTATACTCGTTTGGTTCGTAAAAATAGGAGGATTTGAGATTTGAGGTGGGTTTAGCGTTTTGGGATGTTTAGTGTCGGTTTTGTATCGGTTTTTAGTATATATAATGTTTTGAGCGAGGTTGACCGAGTCGGACCTTCCTTCATTATTATTGAGTGATATAAATTAACTTAGTCACCTCATCTTTCCACACAATTCATTCCATTACATATATGATATCTCTTTAAAATAAAAATAATACTCAAGAAATACCTCTTCCATTCTCTACAATCACACGACCAAACAAAAACAGCAGCTTCTTCCTTTCCACGTCAACCGTGAACACGGTTCATCACCATCAAGACCAGGTCTCCCTCGTTCAGTCATCGTTTCTTCCGATTTTCGTTGCGTTCTCTTTCTCTCCTTCCCCTCTACCTTCTCATACAATTTTCGAGTCAAGGTATGGTCTCTAGCTAGCCCAAGTTAGTGGCTTTAGTTTAGGTTTAAAATTGAGTTAGACTAAAATCGATTTGTCTGTTCTTTCTTTTAGTCAATTGAGTAATTGATGTCTCATATATTTACATATATATTGCCCCTTGATTCACGAGCTTTTCTTAGCGTTTCCCGTGCTTTTATTTGCGTTTCAGCTCCTATTTCTCTCCGTTTTGGCTCTGCTGCGTTTTTGTGTCCATTTTGCAGGTACACGCGCTTATTTGGAGTATAGGATGCTTGTCGAGAAGTTTCGGACAGTTTCGTGAAGTTTCGTAAAGTTTTGAGTTGATTCGAGTTGGTTTCGTTGCGTTTCGCTTGCGTACGAGCCTCGTTTCGCTAAATGAAGGTGTCCCGGGACCTCGGGTCGGGATTTGAAGCTCACATAATCATCCTAAGACTCGTCCCTACTCATGAGCCTCGTCCCTAAGCCTTGGGACGACAAGAAAGCAAAAATAAACTAAGTACAAGAAGGAGCAAAAACAAGCCAAAAGCTGAAACCTACGGGACCATAGTGTCCCGAGCGGGGTGGGTAGTGCCCCGGCCGGGGTGGCCTTTCCGGACCCCAGGGACAGCTCTGACTCTTCGCGTGCTTAAATTAGATCATCTATTTGAAGGCTCAAAACATAATATTTTCGCACGAAATTGTTACAGAATTTTCCTAACACTTTAAAGTACTTCCTCACAAAAATTTAGGGTTTGATAAATTTTCCTTCTTGTATTTTCAATTCCCGACTCGAGTACGTTGTTTAGATCGTCTATTTGGTTTTGTTGCTTGGATTCTTCTTGTTCTCCTCTGAATTTTCTGATTGGTATTGCTTTTCACTTCTCCCTTTTCATTGTCAATTCATTATATATAGTTGTTGATCATGTCTTTCGTTATTTCCTTTGCTTTTGTATTCGTTTTCGCTATGTGTGAGTAGTTCATCATCTAGGGAGAGAGGGTGAAGCATGGGTGTTGGTTTTGCTTGAGTTTGATGATCATCTTGAGTTAGGTTTTGTGTTGCTTTGTTTATGTCTTGCTTGATTGCTCTCGTTGATTCCTTGATCACGTTTTAGCGAGTATCTAGCACCCTTGAACTTAAGACCGAAAGCCTAGTTCTAGGAGAGGCGCGAGACTAAACATTAGGACCCTCGTTTGTAAGTCATGAGCCCGCATTCGAGACCTAGAGGAGCTTAAGACCGAGAGGCCGAGCTTTATCCTTAGCATGTGCGATACCTACTCATTCCGATCATCACCCTTGGCCTTGACTTACCCATTGCCTAACCCGACTCCCTAGACCTTTTCCTTATAGTTTATACCCTTATCTTTCGCTATAGCTTTAGTAACCACAACTACTTGAACCGAGACTAGAATCGTTCAAAATAACCAACATTACGACCATCTCCCTGCGGATACGATACCCGACTTACCCTTGCTACCCGTTAGAGTTTGTTCGGATTTACTTTTGATTAGGTGACGCGACTAAGCCTTATCAAATTTTGGCGCCGTTGCCGGGGAGACGGCTTTTGTTTTTGTTGTTTATTTGGTTCTTTTCTCATTGTTACTCTTGTCTCAAGGAACCTCAATTCCTTGAGGCCGCTACTTATAGTTGCTCTAGTGTTGTGCATGGTCAGGCAAACGCGCAGGTCTCAAGCTAATAAGGACGTGCAATTTGATCCGGAGTCGGAGCGTACTTTCCTTGCGCGCAAGATTCTACTTAAGCAACTTGAAGCTCAATCCACCGTGGAAGCTCACATAGAACCGGAACCCGAACCTCAACCATGAATCATGGTGAAGCTCTCGGATCACTCAAAGCCCTCTGCGGATCAAATTCCAACCGGCAATGCTATGCCGGCTATTGCGGCCAACAATTTCGAGATAAAGCCGGCCTTTATTAGCCTCATTGAGCGTAATCAATTTGGGGGAAGCCCCGGGGAGGATCCTAACCTCCATGTCCAGAATTTTTGCGACTATTGCTCAACAATCAAGCAAGTCGGAGTCACACAGGATCAAATCCGCGAAATGCTTTTCCCGTTCTCACTTAGGGATAAAGCAAAGCTATGGTTGAACTCGTTGAATCGAGTTGCTCATGGAGTCACCGATTGGAGCACTCTTGCATTGGCCTTCTACCAAAAATATTTCCCACCGGAGAAGACGGCAATGCTTAGGAGCCAACTAACTAGCTTCCGACAACGCGGAGATGAGAGCTTATTCGATGCATGGGAACGCTACAAGGAGCTTCAACGCCAATGTCCTCATCTTGGCCTCGACAAATGGTTCTTGGTTATGCAATTCTATAATGGATTGTACAATGAGTCTCGCCAAGTGCTTGACTCGGCCGCGAATGGACGCTTTGATAATATCGACGTTGAGGATGCCTTTGATACAATCGAG
The DNA here is from genome assembly GCA_023091065.1 of Dianthus caryophyllus. Classification (NCBI taxonomy): domain Eukaryota; kingdom Viridiplantae; phylum Streptophyta; class Magnoliopsida; order Caryophyllales; family Caryophyllaceae; genus Dianthus; species Dianthus caryophyllus. The sequence goes on along the minus strand of CM041517.1, from coordinate 35,880,077 downwards.
GCCATGGCTATTCACGATGCTCAATATGGTAACGCGAGGAATGTTCCTAGAAGCGGTGGTAAGCATGATGTAGACGCGGTGGCCTTGCTCACGGCGAAGGTGGATGCGATGACCGCGATGATGATGAGCCAAATGCAAGCTAGTTCCTCCCAAGCTCGAGGACAAACGGTAGCTGCTATGCACTCCTCTTTTGAACCATCTTGCACTACTTGTGGTACGACGGGGCATTCTTCCTTGATTGCCAAGGTATGCACTCTCCATCTCACCATGTTCATGCTTTACATTCTCAAAACAACCCCTATTCGAATTATTACAATGAAGGCTATAGGAATCATCCAAACCTTTCCTACAAGAGCCAAAATGTCTTGAATCCCCAACAACAACCACTTCAAAACAGCCCACAACAAAACTTTACTCCGTATAATGCTCCTAGACCCTACAATCCACCCGGTTTTGTTAGACCACAATATCAACCACCGGTTGCTCCTCCTCCCGTCTCCGATCCCATGGCCGAGATGAAAGCCATGATGCTCGCCATGCAAAAGAACCAAGAGGCTATGATGGCCAACATGGAGAAGGAGGCACAAGCTAAAGACGCTACCATTCAATCCTTGGCTGCTCACAATAAGGCCATGGATACTCAATTGGCTCAACTTGCGTCTTCTAGCAACACGAGAGCACCCGGAGCGCTTCCGGCTCAGCCCAAGCAACCTCACGAGACCGCCAACGCCATCTCTTTAAGAAGTGGAACGAGCTACGATGGGCCACCTATGCCCAATGTCGATGTACCTCCCGTAAAGGTAAGTAAGGTAAATTCTAACGCTTCCACTAATGATTTGCGTGTTGAGAATGATGTGAGTGCACAAGGACAAGGAGGGAAGGCCGTGGGAGGTGTGAACAAGACCAAGGAGACGCAGCAAGCTAAAGACAAGCCTGTCGAGCCGCCAATTCAAATCAAACTACCATTCCCGAGCCGAGTGGTAAAATCAAAGCTCGATAGTCAATTTGGTAAGTTCATGGAGGTAGTGAAAGACTTGAAGGTAACTGTGCCCTTTACTGAACTTGTCACTCAAGTCCCTGCTTACGCAAAGTTTCTCAAAGACATCCTCACCCGTAAAATATCGTTTAGTGAGGTCGAGTCTGTGGCTTTCACTGCCGAGTGTAGTGCTGAAGGTACCGGGAAGAAGAGACCTATCGACGCCCTGTGCGCGCCCGTCCTCGCCCCGCGCGGGGGTGCCGGGAAGCGGAATGCGCCTCGCAGGAAAGGGTGCGAAGTTTTGTAAAAAAGGGGGAGATCATTGCATGAATTTGTGACCAAAAAGAAAAGTAGATAATCCTTTTTGAAAATGTATTTTTCGGAGTCGTCACCAAATATTAAAGGAATTTGGAACCTATTCAACGCGTCTTGAAATACAAGACACGAGTGTCTCAGATTTCAAGGTGCGTCGATACCTATCTATCTGAGGTTTGAAACCAGAGAAGGGGTTCAGAGTGAGGTTACTTTTCGAAAGTTTTGACAAAGTGTATTTTGAAAACAGTAATCAAAAAGCCTACGTAAAAAGTAGTCTCTACTAATTTGAAAACATTTGCTTAATTTCGATATTTGGGCTAAAATGACGCTACGTACAAGTGCGAATAAGTATGACTCGATTAAAATGCATAAATAATGTAAATTGTCAAAATAATGACATATTGCTATGGGAAATGTACGTTAAATAATAATTTATTGACTAAATTATTACCATAAACGTTATTTTCCGACCTTGTATTTAAATTTGTGAAAAAACCCTCAGTTTTGACATGCTAAAAGACTCTATGAAACGGTACAATTTAGTGTTGAATCCGTGATCTAGTCGTAATTTAATGCATGAATGAGGACTTGCATAATTATAAAAGTGACGTCGGTTTGCTTTAGTGACAATGGGTCGTTATTTATGCGATATTGGCGGGGTTTAGACGGATTAGGAATCCGAATTGCTACAACCGTACATTTAATACGGCCGCTAGTGCCAATATCGGGTTGGGGTTAATGTAACCCCTATTGTCCGAGTCTCAAACGTCCAAAACGTAGGTAAAATGTTTACCTTTCGAAAATGCAAAGACGGTTTTTTTGAGTGGATTTTGTGAGTGTGTTAATGTGTTTTGTAAAACCGATGATATGAAATGAATGAAGGGGGTTGGTATTTATAGAGGTTGGCTGGTTTTAGGGTGAACAAAATATAAATCGCCTGTGAACAGGCGTTTTATATTTTGTTTGGGTTGGATTTTGTAAGGGAAACAAAGGTCGACGCTAAAACAAAACTTAATCGCTCGTTGACAAAGCGCGAGTTTTTAATCGCCTGTTAACTGGCGATTTTGATTTTGTTTTGGTGTGCTGTTTTTAGCCGCCTTTTGGTTTTGGATGTTTGATTAAGTAATGATTATGTTTTGTTGGATATTTTCGTGTGGGTTAAGTATAATTTGGGCCTAATCGGTTTTTGGTCCGATTTCGACTTTCGTGCTTCGGTTTTTGTCGTGTTTTTCGGTTTTGGCTTGAAATAAAATAATATTAGGTTATATTATTTTATGGTTTCATAGAACCTAACTTTGTGAAAATGTGACACGGGACGCACTTTGGCCCGTTTTGAGTGTTGTGTTAGTGTGCGTTTTGGGTCGTTTTTGTAAGTTTGGGCCGTTTTGTAGCTAGTTGGGCTGTTTTTGTGGCTTGGCTTAATAAGACGTTCCTGTATCGTGCTTATAATGACTAAGAGTGACATTCATTTTTATGATTATGCAAATCCAAATTAATACGCTAAAAATGACTAAATACGTTTTAGACACTTTTGTACCGTTTCGACTCTTTTAAAAGCATGTATGAAAGTCCTTTTCATCATCGGGTTTGTTTTTGGGGGGGTACGGATACGGGTATCTACAGGCCCCCCAGTTTGACTGAGCTTGGACAAAGCGTTAGTCAAACTTAAAGATAGTATTCGGACCATTACAGTCTCGATACTACCTAGCGGCGCTAAGCATGTGTCTTATGGGAGAGACGAGAACTTAGCGTCGGGAAATGCGGGGAGGGATGACATGTTTTTAAGGACATGACGGTCCTACATGTTTATGGGCATGTCGGCCTGCATGTGGCCTTAGTGTTCCCAGCTGGCGCCTTGCTTGTGCTTCCGCCAGGCTCTGGTCGTGCTTTGCTTCTTGGCGCCGTGCTTTGCTTGCGCTTCTGGCTTGCGCTCTTTGCTGTGCTTCGCTTGCGCTTCTGGCTTGCGCTGGTACGGACGTCTCGTAAAGGAGGTTACGCGTTTTCGTGTTTGGCTCATAAGAATGGTTGGTGTTTTGGTGAACGTCTCGTAAGGAGGCTACGCGTTTTTCTCATAAAAGGTTAAGTTTTTATGAACGTCTCGTGAGGAGGTTACGTGTTTCTGTATTTCTCATAAAAAGGGCTAGGTTTTTATGAACGTCTCGTGAGGAGGTTACGTGTTTTTCTCATAAAAGGTTAAGTTTTTATGAACGTCTCATGAGGAGGTTACGTGTTTTTCTCATAAAAGGTTAGGTTTTTATGAATGTCTCGTGAGGAGGTTACGTGTTTTTCTCATAAAAGGTTAGGTTTTTATGAATGTCTCGTGAGGAGGTTACGTGTTTTTCTCATAAAAGGTTAGGTTTTTATGAACGTCTCGTGAGGAGGTTACGTGTTTTTCTCATAAAAGGTTAGGTTTTTATGAACGTCTCGTGAGGAGGTTACGTGTTTTTCTCATAAAAGGTTAGGTTTTTATGAACGTCTCGTGAGGAGGTTACGTGTTTTTCTCATAAAAGGTTAGGTTTTTATGAACGTCTCGTGAGGAGGCTACGTGTTTCTGTATTTCTCATAAAAAGGGCTAGGTTTTTATGAACGTCTCGTGAGGAGGTTACGTGTTTCTGTATTGGGTTGAAATTGTGTTTGAAATGGGTTGAATGTGTATTGGGCCGAAGAAAACAGCCCAATACAAAACTGAAACCCATAAAACAAAAAGATAATCGCCTGTAAACAGGCGATTAGATTTTTGTTGGGTGTTTTTTGGTTAAAACACGGGAAAGAGAGGAGAGAGAGTTCATTCATCCGAAAACAAAAAACAAAATCGAAACCCTCTAAAACTCGTCTTGGCGATTTTCTTGATCAAAAATCGATTTTCCGACTCCTACAATTCGTCATGGACCAAGGTACGTACTCAACTCACTTGGTTTTTCGTGCTTTGAATTTGGTTTGAGTCGGTTTTAGCTTGATAATCCGTTTTCTAGGGTTTAGGTCGAATTTATTGGTTTGATTCGATTTTAGCCCTCGTCTTTGCTTGAAAACGTTAGCCATGGTTGGTATTGTGCTTGCATCGCTTGTCTTGCTGTCGTTGTGTGAAAACCCGGCTTGTGGTCTCGATTTTCGTGCGTTTTGTAGTGTAGGGGCATTTTGGTCATTTTCGAAAATGTCTCGGAATGGGCTCAAAACTTCAGCAGCTTACGTTAGTGGTATAATGCGCTGGTGAGTTTGGTTTGTGGAAATGGGCGCGAAAGCGGTTCGTTTGGGTAAAACCGTGTAGAAGGGGGTAAAGTCGGGGCTTGTGCTCTGTTTTTGTAGCGTGAGGCGATCCCGAGTGGCTTGGTCATTTTGAAAATGTTGTAGTATGCTTGTGTGGAGGTTTGGGTGGCTTGTGTGCGAAAAACGGCTCGCAAAACCGTGATTTTCGTGTGATTTGGTAGAGGGCCGAAATTTTGGTCGAAATTTTGCCCAAACTTACCCGTATTCTCTGTATTGTGTTATTATGGCTAGCATGGTACATACTTGGCTTTGTTTTGTAGGTAATGTGTTGTTTGGAGGTGTTTTGGAGCGTTTTTCGTAGTTTAGGCTAGGTTACCAAAAATCGCTTTTCCTCGCTTTTCGTGCCTCGTTCATGGAATGTATGGTAATGTATGTCGTCTGTGTTGGCAAGGGGGTTGTTTTGTGGGAAGTGGGGGCTTTTTGGTTGAGTTATGGTCAAGAAAGGCCGTTTTTGTAGTTTGTGAGTATTTTGTAAAAGCTATTCAGTCGAGGTGTCCGGGACGTCATTTTCGCATGGAATTTTTTTTTGCACGTGTTTATTGTGATTTATGGGTTGGGTCTGTCTCAGAAAATATGGGTTTCTGGCCTTCTGTAGCGTTTTTCCCCTTTCTGCTCTTTTTAGGTTAAAAGGACTTGTCTTCTGCTGTTTTGGCTAGTTCTCTGCTGCTTTTGCGCGTGCTTGTTCTCGACTTGACTGAGTAGGACGGGTATCTACAGGGCCCCCAGTTTGACTGAGCTTGGACAAAGCGTTAGTCAAACTTAAAGATAGTATTCGGACCATTACAGTCTCGATACTACCTGGCGGCGCTAAGCATGTGTCTTATGGGAGAGACGAGAACTTAGCGTCGGGAAATGCGGGGAGGGATGACATGTTTTTAAGGACATGACGGTCCTACATGTTTATGGGCATGTCGGCCTGCATGTGGCCTTAGTGTTCCCAGCTGGCGCCTTGCTTGTGCTTCTGCTTGTGCTTCTGGCTGTGCTTTGCTTGCGCTTCTGGCTGTGCTTTGCTTGCGCCGCTTGGCGCTCTTTGTCAAGCCTTCGCTTGCCGCTTCTGCTGTACCGTACGGACGTCTCGTAAAGGAGGTTACGCGTTTTCGTGTTTGGCTCATAAGAATGGTTGGTGTTTTGGTGAACGTCTCGTAAGGAGGCTACGCGTTTTTCTCATAAAAGGTTAAGTTTTTATGAACGTCTCGTGAGGAGGTTACGTGTTTCTGTATTTCTCATAAAAAGGGCTAGGTTTTTATGAACGTCTCGTGAGAAGGTTACGTGTTTTTCTCATAAAAGGTTAAGTTTTTATGAACGTCTCGTGAGGAGGTTACGTGTTTTTCTCATAAAAGGTTAGGTTTTTATGAATGTCTCGTGAGGAGGTTACGTGTTTTTCTCATAAAAGGTTAGGTTTTTATGAACGTCTCGTGAGGAGGTTACGTGTTTTTCTCATAAAAGGTTAGGTTTTTATGAACGTCTCGTGAGGAGGTTACGTGTTTTTCTCATAAAAGGTTAGGTTTTTATGAACGTCTCGTGAGGAGGTTACGTGTTTTTCTCATAAAAGGTTAGGTTTTTATGAACGTCTCGTGAGGAGGCTACGTGTTTCTGTATTTCTCATAAAAAGGGCTAGGTTTTTATGAACGTCTCGTGAGGAGGTTACCTGTTTTTCTCATAAAAGGTTAGGTTTTTATGAACGTCTCGTGAGGAGGTTACGTGTTTTTCTCATAAAAGGTTAGGTTTTTATGAACGTCTCGTGAGGAGGTTACGTGTTTTTCTCATAAAAGGTTAGGTTTTTATGAACGTCTCGTGAGGAGGCTACGTGTTTCTGTATTTCTCATAAAAAGGGCTAGGTTTTTATGAACGTCTCGTGAGGAGGTTACGTGTTTCTGTATTGGGTTGAAATTGTGTTTGAAATGGGTTGAATGTGTATTGGTCAAGAAAACAAATTTCAATACAAAATCGAATCCCATAAAACAAAATATAATCGCAGAAAGCAGCGATTAGATTTTTGTTGGGTGTTTTTTGGTTAAAACACGGGAAAGAGAGGAGAGAGAGTTCATTCATTCGAAAACAAAAAAACAAAATCGAAACCCTCTAAAACTCGTCTTGGCGATTTTCTTGATCAAAAATCGATTTTCCGACTCCTACAATTCGTCATGGACCAAGGTATGTACTTAACTCACTTGGTTTTTCGTGCTTTGAATTTGGTTTGAGTCGGTTTTAGCTTGATAATCCGTTTTCTAGGGTTTAGGTCGAATTTATTGGTTTGATTCGATTTTAGCCCTCGTCTTTGCTTGAAAACGTTAGCCATGGTTGGTATTGTGCTTGCATCGCTTGTCTTACTGTCGTTGTGTGAAAACCCAGCTTGTGGTCTCGATTTTCGTGCGTTTTGTAGTGTAGGGGCATTTTGGTCATTTTCGAAAATGTCTCGGAATTGGCTCAAAACTTCAGTGTAGCTTACCCGTTAGTGGTATAATGCGTTGGTGAGTTTGGTTTGTTGAAATGGGCGCGAAAAGCGGTTCGTTTGGGTAAAAAACCGTGTAGAAGGGGGTAAAGTCGGGGCTTGTGCTCTGTTTTTGTAGCGTGAGGCGATCCCGAGTGGCTTGGTCATTTTGAAAATGTTGTAGTATGCTTGTGTGGAGGTTTGGGTGGCTTGTGTGCGAAAAACGGCTCGAAAAACCGTGATTTTCGTGTGATTTGGTATAGGGGCTGAAATTTTGGTCGAAATTTTCGGTTCCGAAACTTACCCGTATTCTCTGTATTGTGTTATTATGGCTAGCATGGTACATACTTGGCTTTGTTTTGTAGGTAATGTGTTGTTTGGAGGTGTTTTGGAGCGTTTTTCGTAGTTTAGGCTAGGTTACCAAAAATCGCTTTTCCTCGCTTTTCGTGCCTCGTTCATGGAATGTATGGTAATGTATGTCGTCTGTGTTGGCTAGGGGGTTTTTTTGTGGGAAGTGGGGGCTTTTTGGTTGAGTTATGGTCAAGAAAGGCCGTTTTTGTAGTTTGTGAGTATTTTGTAAAAGCTATTCAGTCGAGGTGTCCGGGACGTCATTTTCGCATGGAATTTTTTTTTGCACGTGTTTATTGTGATTTATGGGTTGGGTCTGTCTCAGAAAATATGGGTTTCTGGCCTTCTGTAGCGTTTTTCCCCTTTCTGCTCTTTTTAGGTTAAAAGGACTTGTCTTCTGCTGTTTTGGCTAGTTCTCTGCTGCTTTTGCGCGTGCTTGTTCTCGACTTGACTGAGTAGGACGTATATATCGTATACGTCTCATGAGATATGCTCTCCTGTGCTTGTGCTTTGTTTTGGCCTCGTCTGTCTAGTATCTGGGCCTAATGCTTGCTTTGCGTCGTTCTTCTGTGTGCTTCTGCTTTCTTGAGTGATTTGTTGCTGTCGTCGTCTGAGTATGCTTTTTGAATCTTGTGTAGGTGATCCTACGCCTCCAGCACCTACTTCCAGTGACATGGATCGGGTATTAGCTGGTGTTGACTTTGCTGTTCCGGGGGGCGAGCATACTCCTACTTCAGGTATGCCCGCACCTTTGGAGGTTTCTGATGGTCCGTCTCAGTCAGACTTGCTGCGAGCTTTTCCTCCTCAGACGCCGGGGGCTCCTCCGACACCAGGGAGTGAGTTTCAGGGTGCTGCTGTGGAGTCTCCTGCCTTCTCTGCTAGTGGTGCTAGTGCTGTCAGTGCGTCGTCTGGGCCTTCTGCGAGTGGCCTGGGACGTGGTGCTGTTCCTGGTGGCCCTGAGCCGTCAGTTAGTGGTGTGGGTCGTGACGTTGCTGCCGAGTCACCTGCTTTTTCAGCTAATGTAGTACGCGAGGAGACCGTCGCTGAGCGGACGCGGTCTTCTGGTGATACTAGCGGTAGTGGAGCTGCTGCTGGGTCGTCGAGGTCTCCTGTTGGTGGCCGAGGTCAGGCTCAGGGTGTCGTCTCAGACTCTTTGCAGGGGCGTGGACGTGGCGCTGCTGTGGAGACGTCTGAGGCTCCTGGGGAGGCCGTGGTGGAGGTCGGGGCGTAGCTGCAGGGTCTTTGCAGGGGCGTGGCCGTGGCGGTGCTGGAGGGATGCCTGTGGCTCCAAGAGGGGGGCGAGGCAGAGGTCGTGGTGGTGCGGCAGTGTAGATACCCAAATCCGCACCTCCCGCCAAAAACCCAGTGATGTAACAATGGACTTTTATTGCGTGCTTTTATGTTGACTTAAATGGTTCTAACTGTGACGAATTCAAGTTAAATGTTTTTAAATGCAAATGAGGTTTCTTTATGGGTCATCACCTTTAGTGTCCTTAGGTCTAGAGTCTAGCTTGTCTCGAGTTCAGGTCCTAATCGGCATGCGCACATCCCTTTTTCAAACACATATAACACATCGATCCACCTAAATACCTAAATTTAGGCCTACCTGCTAAAACTAACCTTTAGCATTAGCAAATACCCGTGATAGTCCCACTAATGTCCTATTTCACAAAATTACACAAAATGCATCCTTTTTACATTTTCTGTTTCTGCCTAATCGAGCCCAAACCCATACCGGCCCGCATTCCAAGGATCGGGATTGACCAAGTCAACCTCTAAAACAAACCCTAGCAACCCCTAACTTAGAGCTCACGCAAGGTTATTTCGTATATCCTAAAAGATAATTTAGAAATATACGGAATATATAGGATAGAACCCTCCCTACCAATCGCAAGAGGCATTGCGATTGGTAGGGGCTATCGCAAGACTTCTTGCGATTGCCCTGTGCACGCAAGAGGCCTTGGGCTCCTACGTCCTGGTTTTATACCTAGATTTCCTAAAATCTACCGAACTCTACACTATAAATACAACCCTTCGGTCATTCATTCAACACACAATTTCAGAATACAATTCTCACCTCAAAACACTCTCAAAGCCTCACGCATAAACACCCTTGGAATTCCTCATTTTCCTAGTGTTGAATTCTTCCCTTTGAAGCGAAGCGCTGCCGGTTTCCTAAACTTGAAGACAGGTAGTTTTTCTTTACTTCTTAGACTAGCAAGGGCCTACATTAGGCTCACCTCGACTTTGATCACGAAGTGCACTTTGCATGAGGCGGCCATGCACCTCGAATACACACCCTATTCGTAACACCTTTCCAAAGTCGCATAAACAACTGACCTCCTTAAAATAAATCAATGGCTAATTGAACTTTATTTTACTGCATGCATTTAGCAAATCCTCTTATTGCATCTAAATCACTTAAAATGAATTCGTCATTACACTGAATCAAGTTTTAGTTAATAAGTTAAGCATGCTTAATCGAGGGTTTAAACAATCTCTTTTGCATTCTTTTACATTTGTATCGCACTTGTGCGTAGCGTATTACTTAGGCTCATGTATCATTCTTTGCATTGTTCTCAAGTCTAGTAGAGGCTATCTTTTGATAGGCTTTTCCAAAAGATCTTTCATAAAAACATTATTTTGATTTATGCTTTAGAAAAGTACCCTCACCCGAATCCGAATCTGGTTTCACAATAACCTTAGACGGATAGGTGTCGACGTGCCTTGGACTCTAAGTCGTGACTTCGCGCATGAGGACACGGAGGCGGGTTCTAAATTTCCTCATAATTTAGTGGCGGCTCCAAAACAGCTTTTAAAGGTTTTTGTACTTAATCTTTTTAACTTTACGGCCTTAGCAAGGCGTCGAGTGGTTCCATGGTGCGATCCTGTACTACAGTTGGCGACTCCGCTGGGGATAGGTTTTATTTTTAAAACTAAAACTAGCCTTTTTCTTTTTAAAAATAAAAATGAGACTTGAACGACTTGAGAACAATCAACATACATGAGCCAAGCATATCCGTTTAGAGTCGAATCTAGTCGGATTCACACACAAATACCTTGAGGGGTGGTTCCAAACGCAGTTTGTCCACTCGATAAAGCACGTTCTCGACTAACCTTCCTCTCACCCCTCCACGGCTTAGTGTAGCAAACCGATTTGACCGCCCAGGGCTTCCTTTGTATCCTACATGTTATACTATGTAGGCGAAGGGCTGAAAGCACCTGCCAAAGCGTACTCAAATCAGTTGGAGGCGTACGAGACTTGACCAAACGACCAAGAGTCATACGTACAAGTGCGAGGCTATACAATATAGTCTTTTTCAAAATTCATTTGCATTACATATCTTCGAAAACTCACTCATAAATGAACCTAACAACTAACATCTAACATTTTACAACTAACATCTAACTTTTTACAAACAAAACTCTCGCGAAATTTTTGAAATAAACACTTTTCAAATCTCCCTTTTTACAAAACTAGCAAAACCCGAGTCGAGGCTTTCCAACCCCAACTCGTGGATTTCAGCTTCACAGCTTAAATCCTTTTTAACATCCTCGACTTGGCTAAACCCAAGTTGATTCCCTTTTTACGCACCCAACTTTAGCCCACGACAAAATCATCACTCGGGCTAAGTGGATGCAAAGCAAGCCTTTAACATCGAGATAAGGTATGCGTCTGTGATCTTGTCTCAAAAACACTCCTAGCCCATTTTCGAAAAATTTCCTTCTTTTTTTAAAAAAAAAAACTTAAAAGAGTCTTCTAAAACGAAATGAGCTAAAAACAAACAACGAACAACAAACAAAAATTAAACAAATCAATTAAACAAACGTGTGATAAAATGAACGAATGAACAATCGTTAATTAAAAACATCGTGAACAACCCAACACAAAACCCGCTTTTTCCTAAGCCTTTGAAAACATAAATGGATTAAATAACCTACGGTTATCCTAACCCATTTATCGCATGCTTTTTCACAAAGCATAACCCAAGAATGAGGACACATTCTTGGTGAGTCTTTCAAAGCGAACTCACGACCCTAGGCTTCTTCGAACCTTTCTAAACAAAACGACACATTGCCAAACCAGTCCAATAGGTAGCATCCCTCGCCATACCCAAGAATGGCCAAGCCCAATCTTGTGGATTCTAACATCGGGTCGAATGGCTCAAACCACCTCGATCCATTTCTCCTTGGACAAAATCCATGTGGACGACCAAGCTCGTCCTCATCTCATTTTGACACCTTCGATTCAAATGGCTTAAACGCCATTTCAAGCATCGACCAATAGGATCTTAGCAACACACCTTTAACATAGACTTCTAGCTTCCTATCACCAAACATCGTCGAGCATGAAACGTTTTAAAACGTCTCTAGCTTAGAATCGGCCGCATGACTCGCGGTCATTACAACCCTCTTTATCACAAAACTCTTTTCAAACCCGAGAATGTCAGCCCATTCTCGAGGAATTTCACAAAACAAATCGAACGGCTCAAGGTCTTTTCCTTTTTATACCCCTTCTAATATAAGCGTCTTTCGAAAGTTTTCACTGACCCAAAACCTTCTAGGATCAGGCATTCCTCTTTTCGCAAAAGCACAAACCCGAGAATTATAAACTCAATCCCAAGGACTTTTGATGTTGGACCCAGTGACTCATACTCGCTTCGGTCAAACTCTTCCTTAAGCACGTGCATGAAAACGGGCATTACCGTTTCCATCGCATTTTCGAAACACCCTTGATTCAAGTAGCTCATCACTGCCTTGAATTATCCCTTGCAAAGAGTCGAAATGTGACAACACATTTCAACTCGAAACACCCTCCAAACGAAACCGTTTTTCAAAGACAAAATCAAATCAAAGTATGCGTTAATCGAGTCTTAACACTAAGGGCATCAACGTGTACCCATGACACGTGCATCACGAAGCAACCAACAAGGCGTCCACTCAAGCACCATCGACGATCTGGCGGATCCCCTCAAGCAATTCGAGTCTTTTAAATACGGGTCGAGTTTTTATTTTTTTTAAGCATCGAGTCAATCTCTGTCAGTCTAGGATAATCGAGTCTTCGACGTACGACATTTTAACAAATCAATAAGGGAATAAGTTTACCTACAACCCAGTTTCCTTTTACCATTTTTTACTCACATTTCTTATACAAAACCATTTTGCACCAACATACATTGCATCCTAGGAGTAGCTATCCGAAGGAGATCTAGGCCGGGTACGAAGGTCCAAGTCAACATCAAGTACAAGATAAAACAAGTAGGTCTTTCGGCGACTAGACACCTAAGGTTCGGTAGTATGCTTGTGGTCTACTACTCCGCTGCTTTTGGAGGAGGATCCATTAATTTGGGGCTCCACAGTGGTCATGAATTTGACCGCGACCAAAAGTATGAGTACTCCTGGATCGCCCTCCGCGTACTCGATCGCGTGCCTAATAAGCAAACGAACTTGTCATAGGAGTCTGGCGTGACAGACACACGATCACATGCAAACCTCCCCACCGTAGGGTTTAGCAAAGTCGAAGCTCGAGCCCAGACCACAAAGGGCCCGACGAATTCTCAAGGGGAATACAATCAAAAGTGAAAACAACGGCAAAAAGAGCAAAGTCAATTTCAAGAAGGAAACAAGTCTCAAAGTTTCCAAGAAATCAAGAAGGAAACAAATCCCAAAATTTCGAAGAAATCAAGAAGGAAACAAATCTCAAAGTTTCCAAGAAATCAAAAAAGAAACAAGTCTCAAAGTCTTTAAAGAAAGGGACAAAACAACAATCAAAAAGCCCGAAAGTCAATAAAGCAAGTGGCTAAGTGAACAAAGGTCTACTCAAAAATGGACCCAGTCTAATATCTCTTCAAGGAACCCGTGCCAAAAGGACATATGGCACGATGGACATTGCTCTAAGCTGAATTTGACACCAAGGGACTACTCAATCAACGAGGAGCCCATTATCGATACTACGACAGAATTTACAACATCAATGAAGAAGCGACATACTTCGATGGTTCATCCAATTATCGAGGTTGGGGAATAGAACCCCTCTCCATCAAATTGGACTTTGATGTGACAAACAAGCGGCCAAGATCAACTAAGGAGAACCTACCTTTAAGATGCAATGTATCAAGGTCAATCACATAAACACCCTTTTCGACCGGCGGGTCCCTAAACACGCTCCTTTCCACATAAACACCTCTTCACATAAACAAACACATCTTATAAAAGTCACCCTTTGGGAACTACGCTAGGTTTGATTCCGTACCCACGGATACGTAGGCCGCCCACTCGAGCTCAACCAACCCTTTTACAAATTTGTGTCTAAAGCTTCCAAAGTCAAGGACATCCTCACAAAAATCCACAAAAATCCACAAAAATCATGGGCAAACTGTTTCTTTATCGAGGCGTTAAGACGACTACGTCAAGACAAAGTTGTGCTAGACCTAGGAGTAGTACTCTGCTTTTTCATCTAACCTTGTTCGTTTTGCAGGAACAACGACGGGCCACTGAAGCAACCATGTGACACCAAGCCGGAGGCCTTACAGATGCACGTGTCATAATCACTTACATCCCTATCATTGTCGAGTCTCGAGTCACGCATACGATTCACCTTCGTCTTTGAAACACTTCAAACACTCGTTTCATCATTTCATAGAGCACCTTTCAAAAATTAACTCAGTACTCAAGTTAACGCACCTTAGCACCCGAGTCAATGCACTTTAGGAAGCACTTCCCGAGTTAGTACACATTAGGAAGCACTCTCTAAAAATTAGCTCACCGCCCGAGTCAATACCTTTCAAACAAAAACACGTCTTTAAGCACTTTTCGAAAACAACATTTCTAAGATCTTCTTTTGAAAAAACAGCATTTTCAAACTCTTCTTTTGAAAAAACAACAAATCTTCCTTTGCAAAAACAGCATTTTCAAAATCTCCTTTACGAAAACGACATTTTCAAAAACTTCGTTCGAACAAAAGGCATTTCCAAAAAAAAAACGCGAGAGCATTTTCAAAAACTTTCTTTCTTTGAGTACTAACTATGCAGGTACAAGTAAGAGACGAAGAAGACATCAATCACGACATAAGCAGGCATTCACGATGCTCATAATGCAGTTAAGCCCATGGAGTACGCCCGACGACACTGAATGCACGCTACCCCAAGATGTCCAATCACACAAGACGCGCTCTATCCAACGGCATTGGATACAGCCTATCCAACAACATTGGATACACCACGCTCTACGAATTTGGATCCAACCTGAAGACGTTGGTACCCCTCACCTGACGGTACAAAGATACATTGTACCCAAGCCAAACGACAAATGAACAACCAACAACAACCATACCTGGTGGACATAACCCATCCCGAAGTACCAAACCTCAAGACTGGGGGCTTACCTACGATATTCCTATGATCTACAGATAATACATTCGCCTCCTTAGACTAGGAAACCACAGACTAGGAAGCCACACAAGCGTTATGGTCGACTCATGCACCATGAGTGCGATATACATCTACAACCAAGACTGGGGGCTGACACTCCATTTTAGGATCGTACTCCTATACAACAAAATAGATATCCTTCACGGACGTCCCAAGACTCTACAAAAAAAAGAAAAAAGAAAAAAAAGCCGAAGCAAAAGTCCTACTAAGCCCACAAGCAGAAGTAAAGACCCTACCTCGATAGGAGACACCCTCAAGACAATTACACCCCAGAAGCAAAAGCGAGTCAAATTCACAATTCGACTTAGCTCACGCATTACCGAACTACGCTGGTCTGATTCCACACACCGTGGATACGTAGGCAGCCTTGCAAAAGGCACGACCAACACCCGACACCAAGACATCATTTCATTCAAGGACGAAAGTAACATTTCCAGTTTGACTTAATTTTTACACCAAAACTTAACCAAACTAAAGGGGCAAAATTAAAAGCATAGTCACAATCCTGACTTTACTTTTACGCCAAACCATGGTCCTAATTACAAACAAGACTTTGATTTAGCTCTACAGCTTCGTCAACAAAAGCCAATAGCCAAACACCGCTTTGCCTTAATACCAACCAAATTAAGACAAGCTCGAGGAGGGTAATCCAAAAACACTTTCTCCCAACATAACTAATACCAAACACATGCTCCTCATTTTGACTCAATTTTCACACAAAATTTAGTCAAACTCGAGGGGGTAAGTCAAAAACACTTACGCTCGAAAAACCTTATCACCAAGTTTGACCATCGTTATACACTCTAACTTGGTCAAACTGGGGGCTCACACCATACACCCCTCAAGCTTCCGTCAACGAAAAATAAGGTAATTTTTCGCGACGCCTGAAGAAGAACCAATCACGCCCTCAAGTTTCCGTCAACGAAAAATAAGGTAATTTTTCGTTGGACGCCTCAAGAACGAATCACGGTTGGCGACACCTCCAGAATCGCCTCAAGAACGAATCACGGTTGGCGACACCTCCAGAATCGCCTCAAGACACAAACATGCACATTAAAAGCATAACACTTTCACGTGTGCACAAAGCATCAGACACCCAAACATAAGTCCAAAGATCAGACACCCGAACACAGATACAAACATTCAAACACCCAAACATTCAAGTACCCAGACGATCAAGCACCAAAACATCCCAAGTCCGAGAGACGAGTATCAAGTGAACCCAAAGGAATCGTAATGATACCACGTTTCATGGCCAAGGCAAGAACATTTACAAGGCACAAGACGAAGACACAGAAGTACAACAATCCAACAAGAGGCAAGCGAAGTCTGAAGATCTTTAGAAGAGCAAATCGCAGATTCGAATTTTTCCGGATTTGAAACCGCGACATGTGCGAGTGAGTTCAAGCTTGAAGTCGCCAGTTGATAAGAGATTTCCCGGAAGAGTCACTAGTCGACAAGGCAATTTCCAGAGCATGTTTTATTCCACGTTTACTCTCCACCTTGGGCTCGATTAATTTCCAGGCCTAAGTGTTTTTCTTCGGAATCGCAAGCTTTTCGGTTAAGGCGTCACCTAAAGTCCGCCACACTCTTAAACGAGTTGAAACACTATACACAACCTTTGCGTAAACACTAAACACGAGCATTTTCCTCGGACGATAATTCCCGGCGGACATAAGCACTCTTTGACGAGGTGAGCACAACCACGAGCACTAGCACGAAGCATGAAACACATACGCTCTTTTACGAGACCAAGCACGCGCGCTCTTTTTCGAGACAAGCAACAGCAATAACACGCAAAGGTATTTAGCAAGCACGCAGAAGGCATTCCCGTCTGTGTATGCAAGGACCGTCATGTCCCTAAACATGTTTGTCCCTCCCCGGATAAGCCCGGTTCGGAGTCCTAGTCTCACCCATGGACACATACTCCGTGCCGCTGATGATATCGAGACTGTAACGGTCCGGATGTTGTCGTGTAGTTTGACTTTCGCTTTAGTCCTGAAGCTCAGTCAAACTGGGGGCTCTGTAGATACCCAAATCCGCACCTCCCGCCAAAAACCCAGTGATGTAACAATGGACTTTTATTGCGTGCTTTTATGTTGACTTAAATGGTTCTAACTGTGACGAATTCAAGTTAAATGTTTTTAAATGCAAATGAGGTTTCTTTATGGGTCATCACCTTTAGTGTCCTTAGGTCTAGAGTCTAGCTTGTCTCGAGTTCAGGTCCTAATCGGCATGCGCACATCCCTTTTTCAAACACATATAACACATCGATCCACCTAAATACCTAAATTTAGGCCTACCTGCTAAAACTAACCTTTAGCATTAGCAAATACCCAGGATAGTCCCACGGAATGTCCTATTTCACAAAATTACACAAAATGCATCCTTTTTACATTTTCAGGGCTCGGGCCCAGAACCGAGCCCAAACCCATACCTGGCTCGCATTCCAAGGATCAGGATTGACCAAGTCAAACTCTAAAACAAACCCTAACATCAGCCAAACACCCCTAACTTAGAGCTCACGCAAGGTTATTTCGTATATCCTAAAAGATAATTTAGAAATATACGGAATATATAGGATAAAACCCTCCCTACCAATCGCAAGGAGCATTGCGATTGATAGGGGCTATCGCAAGACTTCTTCTGCGATTGCCCAGCAATAAGAGGCCTTGCGGCTCCTACGTCGGTTTATCCCTAGATTTCCTAAAATCTACCGAACTCTACACTATAAATACAACCCTTCGGTCATTCATTCAACACACAATTTCAGAATACAATTCTCACCTCAAAACACTCTCAAAGCCTCACGCATAAACACCCTTGGAATTCCTCATTTTCCTAGTGTTGAATTCTTCCCTTTGAAGCGAAGCGCTGCCGGTTTCCTAAACTTGAAGACAGGTAGTTTTTCTTTACTTCTTAGACTAGCAAGGGCCTACATTAGGCTCACCCCGACTTTACGCGCAGTCTGCTTTTCATAAAGCGACCATGCACCTCGAATACACACCCTATTCGTAACACCTTTCCAAAGTCGCATAAACAATCGACCTCCTTAAAATAAATCAATGGCTAATTGAACTTTATTTTCTTGCATGCATTTAGCAAATCCTCTTATTGCATCTAAATCACTTAAAATGAATTCGTCATTAAAGTAGGCTATTTTTCGTTAATAAGTTAAGCATGCTTAATCGAGGGTTTAGACAATCTTTTTTGCATTCTTTTTACATTTATATCGCACTTGTACGTAGCGTATTACTTAGGCTCATGTATCATTCTTTGCATTGTTCTCAAGTCTAGTAGAGGCTATCTTTTGATAGGCTTTTCCAAAAGATCTTTCATAAAAACATTATTTTGATTTATGCTTTAGAAAAGTACCTCACCCGAATCAGAATCTGGTTTCACAATAACCTTAGACGGATAGGTGTCGGCGTGCCTTGAACTCTAAGACGTGTCTTTGAGCATGAGGACACGAGGCGGGTTCTAAATTTCCCTCATAATTTAGTGGCGGCTCCAAAAGCAGTTTTAAAAGGTTTTTGTACTTAATCTTTTTAACTTTACGGCCTTAGCAAGGCGTCGAGTGGTTCCATGGTGCGATCCCGTGCACTACAGGTGGGGCTTGCAGGACGCCAGCGCGGCGTTGCTTCAGGGGTGCCTGCGGCTCCTGGAGGGGGCCAGGTTAGAGGCCGTGGTCGGGGTCGGAGGAACCCGAGGAAGAAGCGCAAGGTGGATGAGGCTTCTGGTGAGGGCAGATGAGCCACCACGTCGAGCTCGTCTTTATCGAGGGTGGTGGCCGGGACGGTGAGGTCGCTGTGTTTTGGAGGAGGTCGGAGCAGGGGGAGACCCTGTGGAGGTCACGCGGAGGCGTGGTCGTGCTCGGGGTCCGGGGAGCCGTTACGAGGACCCTTCTGAGTCGGAGGAGTCTTCGAGTGACGAGGAGGGGGCTCCTGACGAGACTGCGGCTGAGGCTGCTGTCGAGGTTGAGATTGCTGCGGCTGCTGCCATTCGCCGCCGCCAGCTTCTTGTGCCGACGCTCATTTCTTCTTTATTCACTGGGCCGCTTTGTGGCCGGGGTCGTTCAGGCCAGGCTCGAAGCGAGTTCAGGATGAGGTTGAGGCTGAGGCAGAGGTCGAGGGTGAGGCAGAGGCCGAGGGTCAGGCCCGGGATGCGAGTGCGGCAGCTCTTGAGGCCGCGACGGAGGTTTTCATGGGGATGGTTGACGAGTTGGGCGAGAGGCCTAACTATCCTCACGGTCCGCGCTTGTGGTCGCAGGTGGCCATGGACTGGGATGGCGTGACTCTGGTTTGGAGTCCCTTGGAGCACTTGTCGATCCGAGTGAAGGTCGGCTTCCCGTTAGGCTCGATGAGGACCTTCTCTGGGTTCCGGACGGTGTTCGACGTCTTTGAGGGTAGGCTCACCCAGGAGGAGCGGGATATAGTGCTTGGGACAGCTTTCGGTCCCCTGGTGCAGAAGTGGAGGGAGGTGCGGGGTAAGCGGGTGAACTCGCGCCTTACTGTGCTCCGGGCATTGCTGGACAGGTTTTGGGATACGACCAACACCTTCCACATGCCTGGTTACGAGGTTGGCGTGACTCCTTCTTCGTGGGCAGTTGTCACGGGGCTGCCTCATGGTGAGGGCGTGCTTGACTGGGGACGTGAGCGTCCTCCTATCGATAGCCCACGTGTGGTACGGTTGATCGGTGACGGGGTTAGGTGTGGGATAGGTGAGGAGCACACATTTCAGCCCCGGACTATATGGTTTGCCGACTTCTTTGAGGGGAAGAGGAAGAAGAAGGGGTCTACTCGAGCGAGCGGCCGAGCGAGGGCATTTGTGGCTGTGGTGGTTCCTGACGGCCACCCACTTCGGCGACTAGGGGGAGCGAGCGTCGACGGCTGTGTTGATGGCGCTGTCGGACATGACGCGTCTAGGTGACTTTGACTGGGTCACTCCTGCTCTGGGTCTGTTGATCCGATACTTGAGGGATGCGGTGCGTCCTGACCGGATTGACGAGAACTCAGATGTGTCGCTCGTGGGCCCTGGTCTTCTGATGGAGGTAAGGTTTGATTTTTGTAGTATTTTGTTGTTTTGTTTCTGCTTTTCTTTTGTAACGTGTGTCCTGATCGCTTGCAGGCTTGGTGCTATGCTCACTTCCCCTCTCTGCTCCCGGATACGTTCAAGGTTGAGGCGCAGTATCCGGCTTTCCATGCCTACGCGACAGCGGACCGGAAGGGTATTGGCCTAAACTACGACGCGGCTCGTGTGCGCTTCAACGGGATGACCGTGGATAAGGTAAGGGTATTTGGTATTTGTGTTTTGTTCTTTGGTCTTTTGAAGCTTGTTTTTGAGTTTGTGTTTGTTTTTGTGGTTTATAATTTGGTTTTGTTTTGTAGTTCGTTCGCGACCCTTGGAGGAATTTTACCGGCGTCCCTCCGACGATTGCAGCTCGCTTTGGTCCCTCGACGGACGGCGGTCAGATATCGAGACCCAGTCTGACTCGTCTTGGTACTTGGGCGAAGCGTCTGGTCTGCGTAGATCGGTCGCGGCGGCTTCATCGTGCTCCTCCGCCCTCGGTTTTGTTTGTGGACGCCCGACGCTTAATGGCGTCGTGGCGTGTATCACGCAGGGTGAGTCAGGCTTCTTTGCCGCGGGATGAGGATTACGTGACTTGGGCACAAGATGCCGTTCTTGTACGCCGGTGATCGGGTATGCTTGATTATCCCCTTTTTGCTTGTATGCGTTTGGTTTTAGGAAGCAAAAATTTACCCTATTTTTGTTTTGCGGACGTGATCCTCGATCTTGAGTTCCACCTCCTCCGTTAAATCGAGGATTTCTTTGGTTGTTCACGAGGGCTGCTCTCATTCGATCGTGCTGCCGCCTTGCCTGTCTGTGGTCACCGATGCGGGCCTTGAGAGGTGGGATCCGCGCGTGAGAAAGGTATTCACTTTCTTTTTCGTATGGCATGAGTATTATGTAGTATAGCCCCCAGTTTGAATTAGATTTTATTGTAAAATCATTATTCAAACTCTGTTGAAGCAGTTTTTGATTATAGCCCCCAGTTTAAGTAAGATTTTATTGTAAAATCATTAGTCAAACTTCGATTGGCGAGCGGCAAGAACCGGTGGCGGTATCGTGAATGAAAGGTGGTTGGCGCTTGCCAGGGCTCGAGGGAAGCGGCGCGGCGGCTGATTGGAGTTAGCGGTCGGGTGAGGAGGGTCGAGATCACGGGCCGAGCTAGAGGCTGCGCATCTTTGAGGAGTTAGCGAGTCCCAGGCGGGCTGGAGGGTCGATCTGTGAAGGAGGCTGGATAGGGCGCGTGCTGAGATTGATTCCCTGCGTGCTGTCTTGCAGCGTCGTGACCAGTCGTAGTAGGCTTGGACTCGTATATTTCGGACTTGTATTATGAATATTAGTATTTGTTTGTGTGGTTGGTTTTTGGACTTGTGTACGGTTGATTATTGGACTTGTGTTTGTGGTTTTGGTGTTTTGTAGGCGTTTATGTGTATGATTTGGTTATTTTGTCTTGTTGCGAAAAGTGCATTCCTGCGTCGTAGCTGGGTCTGAAATTCTTGCGTATTCACGTGCCGAGCGCACCTGCGAAATATTGTTAGTCGAATACATATACACGTGCCTCGATTGAGACTGACTCGCTTATGACTAAACTAAAATCAAATGCAAAGTTTTGAAAAATGTTGTTTAGAAAATGTTTTAAATTCGTGAAAAGACGTTTTTGACATAGTAAAAATGTGAGTTAAAACGATATTTTGAGACGAAAATTGTGAATGCGAAAGTCGTGTTTTGTGTTGTGTTTAATTTTTGTGCGATTATCGTGTTTTGTGAAAAATGAAAAATACGAAAGACGGGAATCAGTTACGCAAATCGAGACGACGCGACGGGATCGTGAAAAATAGGTTCAAGGTCGGTAGAATTGAAGTAGGTAATAAGTTAAAAGGTAAAAAGGGTGTAGGTGTGTAAGAAGTGTAAGAAAATCGAATAATTTTGTCAGAAAGAAAATCGCACGTAAGCAAAGGCGATTTCATTTTTTAATCGCTTCGCTTACGCGATTAAGTTTTTGTTTTGTGGTTTTTCTTTAATTTATTTTAATCGCTTGTTTACTAGCGTTTAAGTTTTTGTGTTGTATTTCGTTTTGCAAATCTCGGCTATAAAAGGAGGGCTAAGTTAGCTCATTTCACTCATCCTCTCGTCTTCTATTCTCGATTTTCCAAAAATATTCAGAATATTTACGGAACATTCGTCGAGTTATGGAGAATTTTGAAGGAAACTTGCGTCGTTGGTGTGCGTCCTTGTCGGGTATCGAGGAGAAGGACTTGAAAGATTGCGGTATCGGGGCATTCCTTTGGTTGAGGCAAGTTCAAATGGAGCCCGAGTTCCTGGATGCGTGTCTCGACTATTGGGACTTGAGTTTCCACGTGTTCCGCTTTCCTGGCGGGGAGGTCTGTCCATTGGTCGAGGAGTTTGGGGCCATTGGTGGTTGGTTGCGAACCAACATGCCTGTGTCTGTTAGACTGGAGCCTGGGTATAAGAGGCATGTGCAGAACTATCTTCAGATGACTCGTGTGGAGACGGAGGAGCTATTTGTTGGGAGTCGTATCAAACTCAACTGCCTGTGCCAGCGGTTTATGAACCGCGAAAATGAGACGATTTCCTTCGGTGCTAGGAAAAGGGCGTTGGCATTCTGCTTAGTCCACCGTTACATGTTTCCCGATTCTTTGTATGAGGGAGCGCTTGGTGATCCCTTTAATCACCGCCGTCCAACAGATGGAGTATGGTTGTAATCCTTCCGCTGTGATCTTGGCTGAGACGATCCTGGGCTTGGATGACCGTGCTTGCAATAGGGAGCGTCCGTCTGCAGGCGTCCCTGATCCTCCAGGTGTGGTTGATGGAGCGTCTGGGTGTGCTGGGCGATATTGGTTTTGACGGGTCAGAATATGCCCGGGGTGTGACTAATCGCTACATTAGGTGGTTGGATCCAAACCATCGTCCTGACGATTACTTTCCCGAATTCGTGAGGTCGTCAGCCATTCGCTGGTCGGTACCATGGTGGGGGATAGTTGATGTGACGGCTAGTGCGGCTGGTGATGGTTCCTCTGGAGTCCTCCTTTGCGGGTTTGACATGGGTGTCTACATCCATCCTTTGCGAGTAAGGCGACAGATAGGGTGGGCACAGTTCATCCCTGGTCAGGACACTAAGGTGCAGGGCATGCTTATGTTAACTAGCGATATAACCGACGCCTGGGCGAGCGGATGGATTATGCGCCCTAGGTGGCCTGTGGCTAGTGTTCCTAGGACGACTCGGGTATCACAGGCCTATGCTAGGTGGGCCGTTGCCCAGAGCCCCCACAAGAGGTCACGCCTTCGTGCCCTAGAGCTCAACGGGCTTTCTCAGATGTTCCGCTATGACCGTAGGCCTTGGACGTATTAGTGGTGATGGCGAGGGTTCGAGCCCGGAGTTACTCTCGGCCGCTGAAAGTGTGTTCGGCCGTCGGCATATTCCAGGGTCAGGTGATCAAGGTTGTTATGGCAATGTTGGGGATCGCCGTTGGGGTTGAGGGTCGGTGCTCTCTGGTTCAGCTGAAAGTCGTCAAATCGGCCGGATAATGAAGGGAACCTGATGTAGTTTTATGTATGTTTTGTTAGTATTATGTTCATACTATGTTGTATTATGTAATATATTATCTATCCTAAACCCGATGTACATGCCGGGATCTGTATTGTAATATATCGTAGTGTTTGTTAGCGTAGTTTATGCTCCTACGTTTGAAAAATCCAAAATGTAACCGTTCTTTTTTAAGATTAATAAAAATCAGGTTTTTTATTTACGACTTTACCTCATTTTGCTTGTTATTTTGTGTGAAATTCCTTGGCTCTAATCCCTTTTTAAAGGTTTAGAACGCAAGCCTGGTTTTTGTTTTGAGGAAATTTTTGTATTGACTGTTCCCTCGACCTTTTTAAGCTTTGGGTTTGTCGTTTTGTGTTGAATGTCGTTCTTTTTCACCCTCAGGTTCAAAAGACGAATTTTTGTGTTGACTATGTCCTTAGCCTTTTTAAGCTTTGGACGTGTCATTTGTTGTTGAATGTTGTTCCCTTTACCCTTTGGGCTGTAGAACGTTTTTGTGCTGACTATGTCCTTAGCCTTTTTAAGCTTTAGACGTGTCATTTTTGTGTTGAATATCGTTCTTTTCACCCTTAGGTTTAAGAGACGAATTTTTGTATTAACTATGTCCTTAGCCTTTTTAAGCTTTGGACGTGTCATTTATTGTTGAATATCGGTTGCGCTTTTTGCAAAGCTGCCTACGTATCCATGGAAAATGGAATCAAACCGGCGTAGTTCGGGAAATGTACGTTTAGGGGCATACCGGCCCATGAATTATGTTTGCTTTTTGTGGTGAATGTGCACGTTTAGGGGCATGACGGCCCATGAATTGTGTTTGGTGGATGCATGTTTAGGGGCATGCCGGCCCATGAACATGTTTAAGGACATGTCGGTCCATGAATTGCTTTTGATTTTTGTCGAGAGAAAGAGCATGTTTAGGGGCATGCCGGCCCATGAACATGTTTAAGGACATGTCGGTCCATGAACATGTTTAAGGACATGTCGGTCCATGAATGTTTTTTAGAAAATTTCGCATTTTATAGATACATTGCAAGGCATTTTTAAGGGTAGTACTTCTTGAGCTGATCGAGGTTAGTGGCGAGGTTGAACTCTTGGCCGTCCAAGTCGGTTAGTTTGACCGCTCCGCCTGTGTAGATTTCCTTGACGAGGTAGGGTCCAGCCCAATTGGGCTTGAACTTTCCTCGTGGGTCGACTGGAAGCGGTGCTCGGACTGACTTTAGTACGAGATCACCTACTTTTATGTTTCGTGGCTTAACTCGCTTGTTGAATGCTCGTTGTAGTCGGGCTTGGTACATTCGTACGGTGCTCAGGGAATGAAGTCGGCGCTCGTCCAAGAGCATGAGTTGTTCGTAGCGTTCACGGGCCCACTCTGCTTCTGGGATGCTACTTTCCATTAGTATGCGTAGTGATTGTATTTCTATTTCCACTGGTTGAACGGCCTCCATGCCGTAGGTGAGGAAATAGGGGGTCATGCCTGTGGGGGTTCGGATGGTAGTACGGTATCCCCAGAGTGCATATGGTATCTTGTTGGGCCAATCTTTGCAACTGTCGATCATTTTCTCGAGTATGGTGACGACTGTCTTGTTTGCTGCTTCAACGGCTCCATTGGTTTGGGGTCGATAGGGTGAGGATTTGTGATGCTGGATGTTGTATTTTGTGAGTATGGTTTCTGTCTCGCGCTGAAAGTGCGAGCCTTGATCACTGATGAACTCATGAGGTATGCCATATCGGCATATAATGTTTGTCTGTATGAACTTGGCGACTTCTTTGGAGCCGAGTGTTCGAAAAGATGCTGCTTCTACCCATTTTGTAAAGTAGTCGATCGCCACTAGTACGAAACAGTGACCTCCTGCTCCGATGGGGTGGACTTTTCCTATTACGTCGATGCCCCAGGTTGAAAAGGGCCAGGGTGAGGTTAGGCTGTATAGTGGTGAAGGTGGTACATGTTGGACATTGCTGAAAATTTGGCAGTTGTGGCAGTGCTTGACGTATTGGATGCAGTCTGCTTCCATGGTTGTCCAATACCATCCGAGCCGTAGAATCTATTTGCAGAGTGCTCGAGCGTTCATATGGGGTCCGCATTCACCGTCATGGACTTGTGCGACGATTTCCTGCCCCATCTTGTAGTCGACACATATGAGCAGCGTCCCTTGTGGTGTTTTCTTGAGTAATTGTCCCACTTCTAGCACAAATTGGGAAGCTAGGAGTCTGATAGCTCTCTGTCCACGTTTATCAGTGTCGGGTGGGTAAGTGTTGTCTGTTTTGTAGTTGATTATGGCTTGATACCAAGGCTCCGTTTGCTCGGCTTCGTCCAGGTCAATGGTGTGAATGTAGGCTGGTTCGTCACGTCTTTCGACGATGATGGGTAGTAACTTCATGTCTGGCGGCATGTTCAGGAGGGATGAGAGTTTTGACAGTGCGTCGGCAAACTGGTTTTCTTCCCTTGGGAGGTGATAGAACTCGATGCAGTCGAAGTTGGCTAGGAGTTTTTGTACTTTTGCTTGGTATTTGGTGAGGGTTTCGCTCATGATCTTCCATGCCCCTGTCACTTGATTTATGATGAGGAATGAATCTCCATGTACCCGAAGGTTCCTTATCTTGAGAGCGATTGCTGCTTGCAGGCCGTAAATGCAGGCTTCGTATTCTGCGGCGTTGTTCGTGACATTGAAGTCGAGCTTGATTGAGAGCGGCGTATGGTCGCCATCTGGGGATATTAGGAGTATTCCTACTCCGTAGCCGCGGTAGTTTGATGCTCCGTCAAAGTATAATTGCCAGTATTCCTTTTCTACGGCAAAGATCCCTTCGTCAGGGAATGACGTTGTGTCGATCATGGGCTGTTCGACGATAGCGTTTTCTGCAAGGAAGTCGGAAACTGCTTTTCCCTTGATTACTTTCAGAGGGAGGTACTTGAGTTCGTACTCGGCGAGGAGCAGGGTCCACCTGGCCATGCGCCCGTTTAGGACTGGTTTTTCAAATAGGTATTTGAGGGGGTCCATCAAGGAGTAGACCCTCGTAGTGCTGGTGAGTAGGTAGTGCCTGAACTTTTTGGTTGCCCAGACCAGCGAGAGGCAGCTTTTCTCGACTGGTTCATACCGAGTTTCGTAATCGTGGAACTTTTTGCTGATGTAGTAGATGGCCCGTTCTTCGTTGTTGACTTCTTGGGCGAGCATGGCACCCATGGCGTCTGGCGTAGTCGTTAAGTATAGCGACAGTGGCAAGTCCTTCTGTGGGGGTGCCAGAACGGGTGGCTTTGTAAGCAAGCTTTTGACTTTGTCGAACGCTTGTTGGCAGTCATCGTCCCATTTCGTATGCTCTTCCTTCTTCAACTTTCTGAAGATTGGCTCGCAAATCATGGTGAGCTTGCTGATGAACCGGGAGATATATTGGACTTGTCCCAAGAAACTCCTTATTCCGTCGATGTTGCTCGGCGTTTTCATGCCCATTATTGCTTTGATTTTGGTTGGGTCTATTTCGATCCCGCGCTGGCTTACTATGTGACCCAGCAACTTACCTGATGTGACCCCAAAGGTGCATTTCTGTGGGTTTAGTCGCATCTTATACTGCCTGATTCGGGTGAAGAATTTCCGGAGGTTTGTGACGTGGTCATCCCTTTCTTTTGATTTTACGATCATGTCGTCGACGTATACCTCGACCTCCTTATGCATCATGTCGTGGAGCAAGGTGGTGGCAGTGCGTTGGTAGGTAGCGCCGGCATTTATGAGCCCAAATGGCATGACTGTAGCGATATGTTCCACTGAGGGTTCGGAAAGTGGTTTTTGGCATGTCGTCTGCTGCCATTTTGATTTGGTTGTATCCTGCATATCCATCCATGAATGACAGTAAGGCGTGGTCTGCTGTGTTGTCAATTAGGATGTCCATGTGAGGTAGTGGGAAATCATCTTTTGGGCAGGCTTTGTTCAGGTCCCGGAAGTCGGCACATACTCGTATTTTGCCGTTTTTCTTCATAACCGGCACCATGTTGGAGACCCAGTCTGAGTATTCGATGACTCGGATGAACCCAGCCTGTAGCTGTTTTTCGATCTCTTCTTTGACCATGAGAGACCATTCTGGCTTGATGCGTCGGAGTTTCTGCTTGACCGGTCTGCTACCTTGCTTGATCGGGATGCGGTGTTCAGCTATCTCACGGTCTATGCCGGGCATGTCCTTATATGACCGGGCAAAGACGTCCTTGAACTCTGCGAGGAGCTTGGTATATGTGGCCCTTTCTTCTGTGCTTAGGGAAGCCCCCAGCTGTAGTTCTCGAGGTTCTCCGGGCGTGCCTATGTCGATGGTTGTTGTGTCTTCGATGATGGGCTCCTGTTCGAGTTTTGAGACAATGCTTGCAATGTATCTATATAATGCAATGTTATTTAGTTTAAATTTATCGCAATTATTAGAAAGAGTAGATTTTAAATGAGGCAAAGAGTAACCAAAAACTTTCATGTTATTAATGTTATCAAAAGCGGTTACATTTGAAGATAGCTCAGACGAGGGAGCTTTGGACAACCTTAATGACTCTAGTTATTTAGCTAAATTGATTACATCTGGGAGATAGCCCGGGGGCTTGGTTGGGGTATAAGACTTAAAGTGGCGACGAGGGAGCTTAAATTCCGTGACGGTCTTTTTGCTGAGGGCGTTGTTTTCATCTTCGTCGGAGTCAGAATCTTCGAAGGTATAGCCTTGGCCGGTAGTAATCTTGAAAGTGCGGCCTTGTTCGTCGGTCCATTCAAGGGTTTTTGACCATCCGTCGTGTGTTTTTTCCTCGTAAGGAACGATTAGGTTAGTGGGGTTGAAGTTGGAATTGCGTATGATGTCGGAGACGAGTTCAATCCCGGCGATGTTGTATGTGGATACGTTTTTGGGAACTCTGCTAGTGCCTTCTCTGACGAAGTAGTGGCTAGGGAAAATGTGGTACGGCCGCATGTGAAAGTCGTGGTACTTCTTGCGATCGTTGTAAGCTTCCCAACCCTGAGAGACTTCATATGACCATGGCACATAAGACAGACCCATGGTAGGCCATTTTGGCTTTGAAAGCTTTGACGTGAACGAGTGGGCTCTCGTGACCTTTGAAGACGGGAAGATCGCTGAGTGCTAGCTTGTCTGGTAGCATGGACCTGACGTTCTTCGGGATGTGCTCGTTCTCTTGGTGTATGGAGTAACCCCTTGAGTTCGTGAGACGCTCTTCCATGGTTCGAATCCTTTTTGCATTCCGTTCGGATTCCTCGGCCAGGCGTACGGCGTTTTCTGCTTGAACTTTTGCATGGTAGCCATTTGCTCGATCGTCGTAGTGAGGCTAGCTATCCTATCATTGAGCTGTCGGACTTGTTCGGCAGTTACCTCCGGGGGGGGGGGGGTGGCGGGGGTCCTCCGAGACCTTCATCTTGTTGAAAGGCCATGACAGGTTTTGGTTTTGATCTGTTGTAGGAGCGCTTCTTTGGAGGCGGAGGTGGGTTTAAGTGACGGTTCTTGGTTTGTCGTGTATCCAGGGTTTTTCAGTGAGTGAACCTGACAAAGTTTCAAACCTTTAGTGATTTTAAAAGGGAAGAAAAGACTCAATGAAAAATCGCATTCACGACCAAAGAAAAGCAAGCAGTGCAAAAAGTGGGTGCAAGACTCGACTCGTGTTTTTAGCTTTTAAAATGACACAGGAAGCTTTTGAGGTAGAGGCATATTGACACGTCTCTATTCTCGAGGTTGAAAAATTTGTATGATCATAACCTGATTAACCCTAGTTTGGCAGTATGTTGCCAGGGGTTCATCATTAGATTACGATAAAAAGGATCAAACCGAAGTAGCGATAGGCTAGCCGATCTGAGGATGTTAAAATTGGGTAAAAGGCAATCACTTGTTCGCCTTTTACGTGTGACTCAGGAATTTAAATCGAAAATGACAATAAGTCACTCGATTCAAAGAGTAAATCAACGGGTTCGCATCTGAACGAGCCCGCGTTTTTTGTTTTTGAGAGAAAAAGATTAAATC
The DNA here is from genome assembly GCA_023091065.1 of Dianthus caryophyllus. Taxonomy (NCBI): domain Eukaryota; kingdom Viridiplantae; phylum Streptophyta; class Magnoliopsida; order Caryophyllales; family Caryophyllaceae; genus Dianthus; species Dianthus caryophyllus. The sequence goes on along the minus strand of CM041517.1, from coordinate 35,850,705 downwards.
GGGATGACTAAAGAGTCACTCGACTTAGAGCTAAATCTAATGTTCTTAAAAGTTAATTTCGTTTAAAATCTCCGAAATGAATTGACATATTCGGGTTTTTGCTTTGTGAAATGTTTTTAGCAATAAATGTATTATGACGATACGTCAGTCGCATAATTCATTTACGTTTTGAAAAAGACCTGGGATATAGTGATTATCCTGGATCGGTTTTAAATGCAGCGGCATTTTATTTATCAAACTCAAATGACCATAGGTCAAAGAGCCTAACGGCGTGTTTTAAAAAATATGACCTTTTTTGAAAAAAAGTTTGAAAAAGTAATTTCAAAAATGGACGTATTTTAAAAGTATAATGCCTAGGAAAAGTTTTCGTATGTAGAAAGTTTTGAAAGACGACTATAGTGAGGGTACTATAGCTTCGCACTTGTACATATAAACACAGGTTTTTGGTTTATAGGGTAAGGTTCCCTCCGGCCATTCCCGTAACTTTTAGGTAGGGGCACCCGCAAGACTACACACGTCTTAGGTGTGAATTCAAGACGGGCCCTAGAGCGTTCGAGTTTGACTGGTTACGATCGTTTGTACGGATGCCGTACTTGTAATCATGGAGGGGTGAGAGAACAACATGTCCAGAGTTATCCTGCTTATGAAGCGAGCTTTACTAGGGGCCGTTCCTCAAAGGGTGTGGTTATGAATCAGGAGGATTCGACTCAACGTACTTTTGCCCAAATATCGAAAGCGTAAATGTTTTCAAAGTTTCAAGCTTCACTTCTTTATGATTTTAAAATAAAAGAAAAACTAGTTTTTCAAAAATAATAAAAATCATGCTCGTCCCCAGCGGAGTCGCCAGCTGAAGGTACCGGGAAGAAGAGACCTATCGACGGCACTACTGCCTTACCGCCGTGCGCCGGAAACGGAATGCGCCTCGCAGGAAAGGGTGCGAAGTTTTGTAAAAAAGGGGGAGATCATTGCATGAATTTGTGACCAAAAAGAAAAGTAGAAAATCCTTTTTGAAAATGTATTTTTCGGAGTCGCCACCAAATATTAAAGGAATTTGGAACCTATTCAACGCGTCTTGAAATACAAGACACGAGTGTCTCAGATTTCAAGGTGCGTCGATACCTATCTATCTGAGGTTTGAAACCAGAGAAGGGGTTCGGAGTGAGGTTACTTTTCGAAAGTTTTGACAAAGTGTATTTTGAAAACAGTAATCAAAAAGCCTACGTAAAAATTAGTCTCTACTAATTTGAAAACATTTGCTTAATTTCGATATTTGGGCTAAAATGACGCTACGTACAAGTGCGAATAAGTATGACTCGATTAAAATGCATAAATAATGTAAATTGTCAAAATAATGACATATTGCTATAGGAAATGTACGTTAAATAATAATTTATTGACTAAATTATTGCCATAAACGTTATTTTCCGACCTTGTATTTAAATTTGTGAAAAAACCCTCAGTTTTGACATGCTAAAAGACTCTATGAAACGGTACAATTTAGTGTTGAATCCGTGATCTAGTCGTAATTTAATGCATGAATGAGGACTTGCATAATTATAAAAGTGACGTCGGTTTGCTTTAGTGACAATGGGTCGTTATTTATGCGATATTGGCGGGGTTTAGACGGATTAGGAATCCGAATTGCTACAACCGTATTACGAATACGGCTTCGCTAGTGCCAATATCGGGTTGGGGTTAATGTAACCCCTATTGTCCGAGTCTCAAACGTCCAAAACGTAGGTAAAATGTTTACCTTTCGAAAATGCAAAGACGGTTTTTTTTAGTGGATTTTGTGAGTGTGTTAATGTGTTTTGTAAAACCGATGATATGAAATGAATGAAGGGGGTTGGTATTTATAGAGGTTGGCTGGTTTTAGGGTGAACAAAATATAAATCGCCTGTGAACAGGCGTTTTATATTTTGTTTGGGTTGGATTTTGTAAGGAAAACAAAAAAATTTGCGCCCAAAACAAAAACTTAATCGCTTTGTTGTGAGCGTTTAAGTTTTGTCGCTAATCAGCTGGCGATTTTGATTTTGTTTTGGTGTCTTGTTTTTAACGCCTTTTGGTTTTGGATGTTTGATTAAGTAATGATTATGTTTTGTTGGATATTTTTAAATTGTGGGTTAAGTATAATTTGGGCCTAATCGGTTTTTGGTCCGATTTCGACTTTCGTGCTTCGGTTTTTGTCGTGTTTTTCGGTTTTGGCTTGAAATAAAATAATATTAGGTTATATTATTTTATGGCTTCATAGAACCTAACTTTGTGAAAATGTGACACGGGACGCACTTTGGCCCGTTTTGAGTGTTGTGTTAGTGTGCGTTTTGGGTCGTTTTTGTAAGTTTGGGCCGTTTTGTAGCTAGTTGGGCTGTTTTTGTGGCTTGGCTTAATAAGACGTTCCTGTATCGTGCTTATAATGACTAAGAGTGACATTCATTTTTATGATTATGCAAATCCAAATTAATACGCTAAAAATGACTAAATACGTTTTAGACACTTTTGTACCGTTTCGACTCTTTTAAAAGCGTGTATGAAAGTCCTTTTCATCATCGGGATTGTTTTTGGGGGGGTACGGATACGGGTATCTACAAGTGCACTTTTACAAAACCAGTCTCCCCCTAAACTGAAGGACCCGGGTAGCTTCTCGATCCCTTGCACTATCGGAACTACTTTTATTGATAAAGCTTTGTGTGATTTGGGTGCAAGTGTAAGCGTTATGCCTTACTCCGTATGCGAGAAGCTCAACATGGGCGAGTTGAAAGTAACTAACATCACTCTCCAGATGGCGGATCGTTCTGTCAAACGTCCTTTAGGCGTTTTGGAGGACGTCCCCGTCAAAGTGGGTAAGTTTTTCATTCCCGTCGATTTCATCGTCCTTGACATGGCCGAGGACTCCCAAATTCCTATTATTTTGGGTCGGCCTTTCTTGCACACTGTTGGTGCAATCATCGACGTCAAGAACGGGAAATTGACATTGGATATAGGAGGTGATAAAGTTACTTTTAACCTTTCTAATGCTTTAAAACGCCCTATGTTGGAGGAGCATGTCTTTGCAGTCGATGTCATTGATGATTGTGTAGACGAGTACTTACCTCAAGTCCTCGAGAGGGACCCTCTTGAGGCCGTGCTCTGTTGTGATATGATTGCAGGTACCTTAGGGAGGACGGATGCGGGTAGAAGTGTGATCAAAGACGACGTGCATGCTGTTGCAAGTGTTGATGGCCGAGCTAATGGTGGAGATGGAGCTAATGATGATGATGGAGACGATGATGAGGATGATGGAACCGGGTTCGTCTACGACGAGACCCATGGATGGTGGTACTTCTAGTACCCGTTGCTTACCCCCCCGTTTGAAGCCGGTTTGGGGGGACGTTTCATTGTATATATAAATTGTATGTACTTTATTTTCCTTTGTTCTTTTGAGACTTTTTACTCGTTTTATCTCCCTTATTTTATGGTCCCTGGTTGATGTGCTTTAGGACACATTGGGGACAATGTGTTGTTTGGTTTGGGGGGAGGAACGCTTTGCTTTCCGCTCTGCTTTTCTTTTTGCGTTTTCTTTTTCGTTTTTCGCTTTTCAAAAAATCCAAAAAATTCAAAAAATCTGAAAATTTCAAAAATACAAAAAAATCAGAAAATTTGCATAAAAATCCAAAAATACGTATCCCGAATCGTTGTTTGGGAGCTTGTTTTTACCTTGTTCTTTCCCGACATCCCTTCCCTTGTTTGCTTTTAGCTTTGGCATGTTTTATATTGATGGTTTAGCGCTTTCGGGGATGTTTTGACGCTTGTAAAAGATGGCATGTGCTTTTACTTTGTTGGCTTTATCATTTCACGGACTATAGCTACTTTTATTGTGAGGTTTTTAGTCTCCTGCGGCCGGTTCATCTATCCCGGTCCCCAAGCTTTTATTGTGAGTAGTTCTCGTCGTGGGGTACGTAATATCAACGCGCATAAGTGTGGCCCTTATCCCGTTTTTCCCCGCGATTTTGTCACTTGTTTATGCATATGAGGCTTTAGTTGATTTTCACATGATTCACCTTGTCTTACTTTCATTTATCCTCTCATTTTTGATCCTATTACCCTTATACACATAAGTTTGCTAGCTACATTGCCAAATAGCCTACCCTAGCCTAGCTAGTTACCGCTTTTGCTTACTCTTGTGCTCGCTCGTTTGGTTGTGATCATTATTTTGCTTCGACTTGCTGATGTCGCTCGCTTGGAGAGTTTTGGTGAATATGAGTCGGGATTGCTGTTTCCCCGACCTTTTTATGAGGTATTTCCGCAACTTACTAAGTGTGCTCTTTTGCTCAAGAAAAAAAACAAACAAAAATCAGAAAAAAATAAACACAACACAAAAAATACAAAAGAAAAGAAAATGTGTGCACAAAAGTAAGAGTTGTTGTTGTTGTTGGTGAGTGAGCACTTGTAATTTGTTGCTATGTTGCGATGATGTGTAAAGGAGACCGATATGCTGCTTTCGGTCCATTTTTCATGAGAGTTGGGTTCCGTTTTGGTTGGATGAGCACTTGAGTAGTATTAGTGGTTTCTAGTGGCATAGCTCCACGATTCCATAATCATTTGTCCACCTTTATGCCCTTATCCTCTCTTTGGCCTTTACACCCTCATATCCTATGTAAGCCCTCATGTTTGCTCTGTTTTTGTGACATTGTTGTGTACGGGAATACGAGATTTGGTCCACATTAGATTGCGGGCGTGCTTCCACAAGTCGAGTAGGTGAGTGTCATCACATATATCACCTTGTTCATCATTTGTGCTAGAGTGGAAACCGCGAGAGGTCCGTGATTTGATTGCTAAAGAGGCAAAGTCTAAGCCATGCTATTCATTCTGCGACGTCTTGTAATTCTCATCCGTTAGCTAGCTAATTTCATACGTCCCATGCTGTTTCGGGATTGATTGCCATTTGCTTAAGCTACTTGCGGTTTGGTGATTGTTTAGGGAAGTATTCTTTTGGCTCGCTTTGTCCTCTGTTTTCTGTCATGCTTGGTTGCTTGAGGACAAGCAACGGTTCGGTTTGGGGGAGTTTGATGTCTCATATATTTACATATATATTGCCCCTTGATTCACGAGCTTTTCTTAGCGTTTCCCGTGCTTTTATTTGCGTTTCAGCTCCTATTTCTCTCCATTTTGGCTCTGCTGCGTTTTTGTGCCCATTTTGCAGGTACACACGCTTATTTGGAGTATAGGATGCTTGTCGAGAAGTTTCGAAAAGTTTCGTGAAGTTTCGTAAAGTTTTGAGGTGATTCGAGTTGGTTTCGTTGCGTTTCGCTTGCGTACGAGCCTCGTTTCGCTAAATGAAGGTGTCCCGGGACCTTGGGTCGGGATTTGAAGCTCACATAATCATCCTAAGACTCGTCCCTACTCATGAGCCTCGTCCCTAAGCCTTGGGACGACAAGAAAGCAAAAATAAACTAAGTACAAGAAGGAGCAAAAACAAGCCAAAAGCTGAAACCTACGGGACCATAGTGTCCCGGGCGGGGTGGGTAGTGCCCCGGCCGGGGTGGCCTTCCCGGACCCCAAGGACAGCTCTGACTCTTCGCGTGCTTAAATTAGATCGTCTATTTGAAGGCTCAAAACATAATATTTTCGCACGAAATTTTTACAGAATTTTCCTAACACTTTAAAGTACTTCCTCACAAAAATTTAGGGTTTGATAAATTTTCCTTCTTGTATTTTCAATTCCCGACTCGAGTACGTTGTTTAGATCGTCTATTTGGTTTTGTTGCTTGGATTCTTCTTGTTCTCCTCTGAATTTTCTGATTGGTATTGCTTTTCACTTCTCCCTTTTCATTGTCAATTCATTATATATCGTTGTTGATCATGTCTTTCGTTATTTCCTTTGCTTTTGTATTCGTTTTCGCTATGTGTGAGTAGTTCATCATCTAGGGAGAGAGGGTGAAGCATGGGTGTTGGTTTTGCTTGAGTTTGATGATCATCTTGAGTTAGGTTTTGTGTTGCTTTGTTTATGTCTTGCTTGATTGCTCTCGTTGATTCCTTGATCACGTTTTAGCGAGTATCTAGCACCCTTGAACTTAAGACCGAAAGCCTAGTTCTAGGAGAGGCGCGAGACTAAACATTAGGACCCTCGTTTGTAAGTTGCGAGAGCCCGCATTCGAGACCTAGAGGAGCTTAAGACCGAGAGGCCGAGCTTTATCCTTAGCATGTGCGATACCTACTCATTCCGATCATCACCCTTGGCCTTGACTTACCCATTGCCTAACCCGACTCCCTAGACCTTTTCCTTATAGTTTATACCCTTATCTTTCGCTATAGCTTTAGTAACCACAACTACTCGAACCGAGACTAGAATCGTTCAAAATAACCAACATTACGACCATCTCCCTGCGGATACGATACCCGACTTACCCTTGCTACCCGTTAGAGTTTGTTCGGATTTACTTTTGATTAGGTGACGCGACTAAGCCTTATCAATTGTGAGTGTTTTTGGATGTATTTTGTGTGTTATAGAAGGAGTTTTCGTGGAGGAACCTTTGTGAGACGGTATCATCCTTTCAAGAACCAAGTTTTCTCTTCTTCCAAGGTAAGGGTTTTCCCCTTACTTAGTTTTTAGTTAGTATGAAATGTTTTAGTATTAGTGTGGGATGAATTGTTAGTTAAAGACCCTTGTATGTGTGTGCGTTGGAGTTATAATTGTGTGTGTGTGTTGTTGTTAGTGTGAATGTGTGTGTGTTGTGAGTGTATGGAGGCCGAGTAAAATTTGTTTTGACTGTCAGAATCTGCTCATTCTTGCTACACTTCTTCTTGTGTTATTCTTCTTTGTTGTTTTGTGGTGTCGGGCTGTTTTGGTGAGTTACATCGACTTAAAAGTGAGATTCTTTGCCCTGTTGTGGTTGTGTGTGAGGGCTACAAAGCCCAGCTGTTGGGTCTGTTATGGGGCTATATTCAGTGAGTATTATTACGACTTGTTGGTCCTCTAAAGTTAGGTTAATGATCGTAGTTTTATCCTGTTTTAGGGCTGCTATTTGTGTCGTTTTAAGCCGTGTTGGGCTTGTATACGGTGGTTGTTTCTACTACTTGTTGTTCCTCTAATGTTAGGTTAATGATCGTAGTTTTATCCTGTAAAAAAATGGGCTGTTTGGAATTTGTTTGGGGTTTGTAAAATGGACTGCCTCGGCCGCTTTTGGGGTTGTGTAGAGGGGTTGTCTCGGGGACTGTTTGGCCGCGTTTAAAGGCTGTGAACAACCACGTTTAGGGCTGTGACCAGCCGTGTAAGTGTCTGTAAGCTGCCATGTTTTGGACTACTGTTCTACGTCGCTGTGGTTGTGGTAAATTGTTGTTGTTACTGCTTTTTAATGGGGCTGTTGCCACCGTTTTGTTTTCATCGTTTATGGCCAAGCTCGGGTGGGTCGATTATGAGTCGATGGTGTGAATTTGAGTGTCATAATTTTGTTGTGAATGAATATATAAGCCGAGGAATGTTGAGAACTCAAGTGACATATGTATCGCCTCATTCGGATTCTTGTTCGCGATACCTCCTCCACTAGCTGCATGGAGCATTCGAGCGTCGTCCTTGCTTAAGCCACACGTGAAGTACATAACAAGATCATGATCCTCATACCCGTGATAGGGACAAGTACCACATAGCTTCTTGAAACGTTCCCAATACTCATACATACTCTCACCGTCTCGTTGCTCGGCATTGCTTATCTCTTTCTTCAATTGTGAGGAACGAGAGGCAGGAAAATACTTCTCTAGGAACGCCCTCTTCATCTTAATCCACGTGTCAATGCTACCCGTAGGTAACTAATAGAGCTAATCCCTCGCAACGTCCTTCAGTGAGAACGGGAAGGACCTGAGCTTCAGTTGCTCATCAGTCACTCCAGCGGGTTTCATGCTAGAACACATGATGTGGAAGTCCGACAAATGCTTGTTCGGGTCTTCGCCGTTTAACCCATGGAATGTGGGCAAAAGATGTATGAGCCCGGACTTCAACTCAAAGTTTACACCCGCCGCAAGAGGTGGGATTGTGATGCATAATGGTTGATTGGTAAGATCCGGAGCCGTGAGTTCCTTAATCGTTTGAGCGGCCATCTCGTCGCTTTCGTCCGAGTAATCCGAAAAATCCGAAGCGTATTGGGGTTCATCTACCTCAGGATCCTGCACGACGACGACTTGACCACTTGCGTTCCTCCTAAACCTGAAAAGTGTTCCTTCAATCTCTGAGTCAAAAGGCTCGAGGCTCAGGTTAGTAGAACGGGTATTATGCATACACCTACACAAAACAATGAAAACAATTAATGCCTAAATCCCCGGCAACGGCGCCAAATTTGACGGGCTAAAATGTAATACCCCGTATTTTCGTAGTCGCTAATTGTTGGTCGTTTCTATCATTATTTATTTTATTTAAGCCGGTGGTAATTATTTTGGACTATTTTATGGACTTTTGAATTTAATTCGAATATGTGGCGAATGTATACTCGTTTGGTTCGTAAAAATAGGAGGATTTGAGATTTGAGGTGGGTTTAGCGTTTTGGGAGGTTTAGTGTCGGTTTAGTATCGGTTTTTAGTATATAAAATGTTTTGAGCGAGGTTGACCGAGTCGGACCTTCCTTCATTACTATTGAGTGATATAAATTAACTTAGTCACCTCATCTTTCCACACATTTCATTCCATTACATATATGATATCTCTTTAAAATAAAAATAATACTCAAGAAATACCTCTTCCATTCTCTACAATCACACGACCAAACAAAAACAGCAGCTTCTTCCTTCCCACGTCAACCGTGAACACGGTTCATCACCATCAAGACCAGGTCTCCCTCGTTCGGTCACCGTTTTTTCCGATTTTCGTTGCGTTCTCTTTCTCTCCTTCCCCTCTACCTTCTCATACAATTTTCGAGTCAAGGTATGGTCTCTAGCTAGCCCAAGTTAGTGGCTTTAGTTTAGGTTTAAAATTGAGTTAGACTAAAATCGATTTGTCTGTTCTTTCTTTTAGTCAATTGTGTAATTGTGAGTGTTTTTGGATGTATTTTGTGTGTTATAGAAGGAGTTTTCGTGGAGGAACCTTTGTGAGGCGGTATCATCCTTTCAAGAACCAAGTTTTCTCTTCTTCCAAGGTAAGGGTTTTCCCCTTACTTAGTTTTTAGTTAGTATGAAATGTTTTAGTATTAGTGTGGGATGAATTGTTAGTTAAAGACCCTTGTATGTGTGTGCGTTGGAGTTATAATTGTGTGTGTGTGTTGTTGTTTGTGTGAATGTGTGTGTGTGTTGTGAGTGTATGGAGGCCGAGTAAAATTTGTTTTGGGTGTCAGAAATCTGCTCATTTCTTTGCTACATCTTTGCAGTGTTCTTGTTGTTGTTTTGTGGTGTCAGGGTGTTTTGGTAGAGTTCATCCCGACTTAAAGGGGCTGAAGTTGTTGCCCTGTTGTGGTTGTGTGTGAGGGCTACAAAGCCCAGCTGTTGGTTCTGTTATGGGGCTATATTCAGTGAGTATTATTACGACTTGTTGGTCCTCTAAAGTTAGGTTAATGATCGTAGTTTTATCCTGTTTTAGGGCTGCTATTTGTGTCGTTTTAAGCCGTGTTGGGCTTGTATACGGCGGTTGTTTCTATTACTTGTTGTTCCTCTAATGTTAGGTTAATGATCGTAGTTTTATCCTGTAAAAAAATGGGTTGTTTCGGGACTCTTTTGGGCTGTAAAAATGGACTGTCTCGGGGCTGTTTTGGGGTTGTGTAGAGGGGCTGTCTCGGGGACTGTTTGGCCGCGTTGAAAGGCTGTGAACAACCACGTTTAGGGGCTGTGACCAGCCGTGTAAGTGTCTGTAAGCTGCCATGTTTTGGACTACTGTTCTACGTCGCTGTGGTTGTGGTAAATTGTTGTTATTCTTTGCTTTTTAATGGAAATTTCTTGCCACCGTTTTGTTTTCATCGTTTATGGCCAAGCTCGGGTGGGTCGATTATGAGTCGATGGTGTGAATTTGAGTGTCATAATTTTGTTGTGAATGAATATATAAGCCGAGGAATGTTGAGAACTCAAGTGACATATGTATATTTGTTGAACTTGTTTGAATTTGCGAATGTTGAATTGAATCGGATGTGTGCGTATGAGTACATAAGTGACCAAAACCCCTTTACCTTGCCATGTCGCGAAGTACGGCCTTGCAAGTTGGTTTGTTTTGAACTCCGAACGTTTGAACAATTGATATGAGTGAATTGATTACGAGCGATAAATGAATGAATGTTGAATGAATGAATGTTGAATGTTGAATGAATGAATGTTGTCCACGGTTGCATATTAGTATAATGTTGAATGAATGTTGAACAAATCTCCTTTTACTTTGTATAATGTATATGTATATGCCGTTCTCTTGTCATGACGTTTGCTATTTTGACGGTGTTTTGGGTATGTGTGGCCCGGTGTGTTGGGTCTGTATGGCCCGGAGTATAGGGTGATTTGGGACTGTGTGGCCCGGTGTGTTGGGTCCGTGTGGCCCGGTGTGTTGGGTCTGTGTGGCCCGGAGAATAGAGTGATTTGGGTCTGTGTGGCCCGGTGTGTTGGGTCTGTGTGGCCCGGAGTATAGGGTGATTTGGGTCTGTGTGGCCCGGTGTGTTGGGTCTGTGTGGGCCGGTGTATAGGGTGATTTGGGTCTGTGTGGCCCGGTGTGTTGGGTCTGTGTGGCCCGGTGATTCGAGGAGGCGTGGAGTATTGTCGTGGAGGTAAGTCCCCTGTGTGGAGTACATAGTGGGGTTCTTGTCCGTGCTTGTGTAATTGAGATTGATGACCAGACGTCCGAGTTGGTACACTTAGAGTACTTATGATTTTATTTGAGTAAAGGTTAACTATATCTTGTTTTTAAGCTTGTCGCATACTTTTAGTTCCTTAAATTTAATTCTCGCAAACATTCCAAGTTGTCGTTTAACTAACTTGTGTTTTGTCGTCTTTTTGTGTTGATCTCCCCACCCCGTAGGTACTCGGACGCGTGCTTGCTGATTTTTGGGACGCTTGGAGGGAATCACAATAATACTAGTCTTGTGTCTAGTTTTGCCACCATAGACGTCTCTTTTATCTCGCTACTTTACTCAGTTTTGGGGTGCAGTTTGTGGTTTCTCCACTTGTAGCCGAGAGCTACCGCGTTCCTTATATATATATATATATATATATATATATATATATATATATATATATATATATATATATAGAGGTGGGATCTGGTACGAACTCCCATTCACTACGAACCGTACGAACTAACTTATAAACCAAAGATCTAGGCCTCATTCATTTTCACGATACTTTATCTTTCCTCAACCTTACGTATACTCCAAACCCCATTACCCAAACACCATCTACCTACACACCGCCACCACCAACACTCAGAATCGCCGGCCACAACACGCCGGAGCTCCGACGTTGAACCTCGCCGGACTTTATCTCAGTTGTCGATGTGCTTTCCACCATCTCTCTGACTGATTTTGATTTGAAATAGTCAAAGAACTTCTTTGTTGAGGTTAGTTTTTTCAATTAGACCTCAATTTTTGTCATCTATCATTTATATTAGTGAAAGTACAGTAGATATATGTGTTATCATGTTGATGGTCGTGGATGTGTCCGTAGTTTTGTCATTTAAATTCAATCACCAAGCCCTAGCTCGGCGAATAGTCGACCACTAATGTCAATCTCGTACCCTCGATGTCGGCCACCTGGACGACGACCACCTCAACGCCGCCAACCCAATCGGCGATCTGCGTGTATGAAGACAGGTTCATGTGGGTGCGCTGGTGGTTGCAAAATCACTAAGAAGGAATGTTAACCATATTTCTAAAGACAAAAGTGCAAAATCACGGCATGGAGAATTCTATTAGGTTGTCGGAATAGGAGAGAAAGTAAAATATATTGGTGTTACGGCGGCAGTTTCGTTTTATAATAGGGTGACAGATGATGTCGTCGGCGCTGTTTTTTGTGGCCAATGGTTGGGTGTGGTCACGGATGCGCGAGAGTTTTATGTTGGTAAAAAAAGTAACCTGAGTAAACTTGGTGAGGTTGGGTACGTTTCCGTAGTTGCTCAATAATGCATTTAGAGATACAAGTCTTTCTTGTTTAATTGTATGATTGTTGGGGTTTTGAAATTGAGTTTTATCGTCTCATTTTATGGTTTGATTTGCTTATTAAAGTTGAAATCTTTGGTCAATTGATGGTGTATTTTAGCCATGAATTTTGGATTTGGTGCAAATTTCATGTGACTCTTAGTGATCAATTGCACGAGATTCTCATGTGCTTTGTTGATTTCTAATTTTGACCAACTCATTTTTTCAGCTCTTTTGTTTGATTATTCGTATGAGTTGCATTGATTAAATTATGGTCTTTCTGTAATCTTTGTTTGATTGTATGTTTAATTTTGTGGTACGTAAAAAAGAAATTTGTCCAAATTTTGTGGTAAAGATGAAAAGCAATCAGAAGTTCTAAAACAGCTTCGAGTGTAATTTGTTTTTTTATTTGTCGGAAACTGATTTGATGTTATATTTGAATCCTTGTACTTTAGAAAAGTCAAATTACCTTTCTAAGGGGTTCTTTTGAGAATTCGTTTCAAGTGAAAACTAATATGGGACATGTTGCAAATGTCTCTGAGTTGTGAATGTGGAGTGTGAATTTGTGTATTTGGTATACTAATTTATGTTACTCTAATACTAATTTGTGTGTCTCATTGGTTCATACACTTCATACTATAAGTTGACAGGTCAAGCTGCTTCGCGGTCTAATTCTAACAAGCCTTTCAATTTTCTGTGAAAATGAAGGCTGGCACTTGACTTTCAATGCTGCACATACCAAACAACATGATCCGATCTGCCATTTCAAGTTGCTTCCTTGTGTACAATAATTGTGAAGTTAGTAAGTCAAAACCCTATAAATAATACAGAGTAGTTAATTATTGATTATGGTGATAAGTATTTTCTTAACTACGTGAATATGTGGTGATAAATATGTGAAGTCGGTTAACATGGTAAACATGTATCTTTGTTTGCTTGTATGTTTGCTTTTGTGGTAACAATTGATTGAATAAAACTACAAATTACATAGTACAAGGCTCCAAATTGAATAAAACTACACCTTGAAGCTTTGATTGTTCAGTTACTTTCTAGTTACAGTAATTTTGATTTTAGTTACACGATTTTTCCCCCTAGTTACAATTTTTTTACCTAATTGAAAACTTTTATTTTTCAGTTACTTTCTGGTTACAGTAATTTTGGCTTTAGTTACACGATTTTTCCCCCTAGTTACAGTTTTTGAAACTAATTCATTTTGGCTTTAGTTAATTCATTTTCTGGTTACAATAGTTTTGCCTTTAGTTACACGATTTTCCCCCCTAATTACAGTAGTTACACGATTTTTCCCCCTAGTTACAACTTTTTTACCTAATTAATTTTGGCTTTAGTTAATTCATTTTCTGGTTTGATACTTCATGTCAGTCTCAGAAAAAAAAAAAAAAAAATACTCAATTTGATCAACAAATGTGTAAACAGAGTAACGTGAATCAACAGGAAAACACAAAATCGAAAGTGAACCGAAATTCGAAATGAAAATAAAATGATAATATATGCACCATCTCCTAAAATTTGCTCTCTTCATTGTTGCCTAGCCAAAGCAATTATTCCTTCTATGATTATTTAGTTTTTTTAATTAAATGAATGTGCTGCTTGAACAGAAGTTCGTGTATTTGGAGGAGTATTTTGTGTATCTGGGGCTTTCATTTGTGTATCTGATTGTATTTTTGCTGTATCCGAGTAGGTTTTTGCTCCATATGATATTTATAAGTATATTTGTTAGGACTTAGGATTATGGAGGTCTGATATTTATAATTATCTAAGAAGTTTGGTGTGACTGACTTCGTGAACTCAAAAGACCACGACGAACCAGTTCAAGACGTTAGTGTTCTACGCGTCTATTTTAGTTGTTTGGTTTGCGTCTGAGATTGTCGTACTGAGATGGTATATTTTTTAGGCAATTGCTTCAATGACCAATGCTGGAGTTGGCTGAATGTCGAGCTGGAGTAACCAAGCTATGATTTTAGCAGAAATGTTAGCAAAAATGTTACAATGGTCAATGACCAATGCTGGAATATCCATTTTTCCACTTGTTGTAGGAGAGGGATCTTACTCTAATTACTGATGTGGCGTTTAAATGGAGGCAACTGTATCAGGTAATCCATTCTTTTCTAAGAACTGACAATTGTTATCGTCCGCATCTTTCTTTTGAAATAAATGTATCTAGTAGTGTGGTCCTTTACGAGTCATAAGAATAATAGGGTGGCACAAGGTGTCGCACATGTCACATGTTGGTCGTTAGGTAGTCGTGTCTGGTTTTTATAGTTTTCCTTAAAACGTTGTCGCTTTTGATCTGAGAATGAATTTATGAGTTAATTTGGGAGGATTAGAGTAGTTATTGATGTAACTCATGTTATTTGTAGTGTGTGAGTCGTAGAGGAGGCTGCATGACGAACTGTTCTTCTCTAGTTCAATTTCGAGATCGTGCTCGCATGGTAACGACTTATTCCCTTAGTCTGATAATATGTGTGATCTGATGTGGTTATGTGTGTGTTGTTATGGATGCGTTTGTGTTAAGTGTTGGATGAAAGGCCGAGTCTATGAGGTGTGCGTAATTTTAATCGTCATTGTCGTGCTGTCGAATTGTTGTTGTTCGATTGTCGTCTCACTGGTCTTTTCCCATGTATGCTACTGTTTTGCTTTTTCTTTTCTTAGCAGATTCTACTCTTTTATCCCAATACTATAGTCAATTAATTACCCTTAATTGCACGATTTTGCCTTTAGTTACAGGTTTTTTCCCCCTAGTTACAGTACTTTTGGCTTTAGTTACACGATTTTTCTCCCTAGTTACAGTTTTTTTTTTACCTAATTAATTTTGGATTTAGTTATTTCATTTTCTAGTTATAGTATTTTTGGCTTTAGTTACACAATTTTCCCCCCTAGTTACAGTTTTTGTCCCTAATTCATTTTGGCTTTAGTGAATTCATTTCTTGGTTACAGTAATTTTGCCTTTAGTTACAAGTTTTTTCCCCCTAGTTACAGTAATTTTGGCTTTAGTTACACGATTTTTCTTCCTAGTTACAGTTTTTTGACCTAATTAATTTTATGTATCTCGAATACTAATCTATGTATCTTGGTAGTTTGTACATTGAGGGGTCAAATGGATGAGCGGAGCAAAGATGAAGGAGTGGTTCAGATCTGAAAGTGGACTTTGCATCCTCCATTTATGTATTCATGCTTGTCGTTGTGAGTCAACACTCATCACTCACTTATATGACAATTTTGTAATCATCAACAATTTGGGTCCTTTTATGATTTTGAAATATGTGAATCCAAATGGCTTATCAAGTTATCATGCTGTCTCTTAACTATAATGACATATTTGTCCATTCTTTACTAATTTAATTGCTGAAACCACTAGATTGCTCTTGTTTAATACTCCGTATTATATACATTCTCTTGATTGCTTCAATGCCCACTTTAGATCATATGGACTGATATATGGCTTAAAACGGAGTTCGGCGTGTGGCCCTATCATTTATTTATCGTATTGCGGATGCCTCGCCTTTCATTTCCATGTTTTTTTTTTATTGCAGCCCTAGCTATAGGCTATACCACTAGGAGAACTGTAAGATTTTATTAAACATATGAGATATGGTTTTATATTTGCTAACTGTGCGCGTATTTATCAATAATTTGTTTGTGGTAAGGGGTGCTTATCTGTGACTTGACATTTTACAAGTGAGGCTAACCAAAGATTAATGTGTTGGTTAAATTCAGGTGTTCTTTCCTTCTTTTGGGGTCCGACAAGTCAGTGGAATGAGGATGAAAGTGTTTGCAGATAGATAAACAACTCTACCAAGTATAATACCTGTATAATCAAGATTTCTTACACATTATGGAAATGTAGCTAGAATATGAGATGCCTTGTTCCTTTTCTTTTATGTATGCTATTCATTTCACCTTTGGTTAGACATGCGATAAATAATGATAGGTGATAAACTTGTCCAACTATTCAGTACTTTCTCACGTTGTGTATCTAGAGCCGTGATTTATGTATCTGAAGTACTAATATATGTATGTACCTAGTTCTTTGCTCATGAAAGATGTTTTTGTATACTTTAAGTTATCTTTTTGAGTAATAGGTCAAGCTGAAGGCTATTAGCTCAACGGTAGAGCAATGTGCAATGCACATATGTATGGGTTCAAATCCCATATAGCCTACAAAATTTCACATTCCTCGACATATATTATCTAGGAAAGCTCCAATCTTCGACTCCAAGTGTAAGGCAACAAAAACCGTCTTCCCAAGTTGTAAAAGCACTTGCAGGAGAAATATTTCCTCTTGTTAATTCGTTTTGTGGTTACAATAATTTTGCCTTTAGTTACACGATTTTTACCCCTAGTTACAGTAATTTTGCCAAAGCACTTGTAGGAGAAATTACATTATTTACCTTAAAACTAAAGGCAAAATTGATATTTCCTCTTGTTGCTGTAAGAATCTTATTTTCCTCATTTTGAAAGTAGAGGAGAAATTACTGTAACTAGAGAGGAAATTCATGTAACTAGTGGGAAAATAACTGTAACTAGAGGGAAAATTCATGTAACTAGAGGGGAAATTCATGTAACTTGAAGGGAAATTACTGTTACTAGAGTTGAAATTCATGTAACTAGAACAAAATAAAGTGTAACTAGAAAATGTGATGCTTATTTCAACATACTATAAGGGAAAAGTGATGCTTGACTCATAATAAGTGTAACCACAAAGGGAAAAACAATGTAACTACAACAAAATAAAGTGTAACTAGAAAATGTGATGCTTATTTCAACATACTACAAGGGAAAAGTGATGCTTAACTCATAATAAGTGTAACCACAAAGGGAAAAACAATGTAACTAGGACGATAAAACTTGTAGCTACACTCATAATAAGCGTAACCACAAAGGGGAAACAATTCATAATTACTAGAGGGAAAATAACTGAAACTAGAGGGAAATTCATGTAACTAGAGGGAAAATAACTGAAACTAGAGGAGAAATTCATGTAACTAGAGGGAAAATTACTGTAACTAGAGGGGAAATTCATGTAACTAGAGGGAAAATAACGGTAACTAGAGGGGAAATTCATGTAACTAGAGGGGAAATTACTGTTACTAGAGTGAAAATTCATGTAACTAGAAAATGTGATGCTTATTTCAACATACTACAAGGGAAAAGTGATGCTTGACTCATAATAAGTGTAACCACAAAGGGAAAAACAATGTAACTACAACAAAATAAAGTGTAACTAGAAAATGTGATGCTTATTTCAACATACTACAAGGGAAAAGTGATGCTTGACTCATAATAAGTGTAACCACAAAGGGAAAAACAATGTAACTAGAACGATAAAACTTGTAGCTACACTCATAATAAGCGTAACCACAAAGGGGAAACAATTCATAATTTACTAGAGGGAAAATAACTGAAACTAGAGGGGAAATTCATGTAACTAGAGGGGAAATTACTGTAACTAGAGGGGAAATTCATGTAACTAGAGGGAAAATAAGCAGAACTAGAGGAAATGCATGTAACTAGAGGGGAAATTACTGTTACTAGAGGGGAAATTCATGTAACTAGAGGAAAAATAACTGTAACTAGAGGGGAAATTCATGTAACTAGAGGGAAATTCATGTAACTAGAGGGAAAATTCATGTAACTAGAGGAAAAATAACTGTAACTAGACGGAAAATTCATGTAACTAGAGAGGAAATTCATGTAACCTGAAGGGAAATTACTGTTACTAGAGTGGAAATTCATGTAACTAGAACAAAATAAAGTGTAACTAGAAAATGTGATGCTTATTTCAACATACTACAAGGGAAAAGTGATGCTTGACTCATAATAAGTGTAACCACAAAGGGAAAAACAATGTAACTACAACAAAATAAAGTGTAACTAGAAAATGTGATGCTTATTTCAACATACTACAAGGGAAAAGTGATGCTTGACTCATAATAAGTGTAACCACAAAAGGAAAAACAATATAACTACAACAAAATAAAGTGTAACTAGAAAATGTGATGCTTATTTCAACATACTACAAGGGAAAAGTAATGCTTGACTCATAATAAGTGTAACCACAAAGGGAAAAACAATGTAACTAGGACGATAAAACTTGTAGCTACACTCATAATAAGCGTAACCACAAAGGGGAAACAATTCATAATTACTAGAGGGAAAATAACTGAAACTAGAGGGAAAATTCATGTAACTAGAGGGGAAATTACTATAACTAGAGGGAAAATTCACGTAAATAGAGGGAAAATAACTGTAACTAGAGGGGAAATTCATGTAACTAGAGGGGAAATTACTGTTACTAGAGGGGAAATTCATGTAACTAGATGGAAAATAACTGTAACTAGAGGGAAAATTCATGTAACTAGAGGGAAATTCATGTAACTAGAGGGAAAATTCATGTAACTAGTGGGAAAATAACTGTAACTAGACGGAAAATTCATGTAACTAGAGGGGAAATTCATGTAACTTGAAGGGAAATTACTGTTACTAGAGTGGAAATTCATGTAACTAGAACAAAATAAAGTGTAACTAGAAAATGTGATGCTTATTTCAACATACTACAAGGGAAAAGTGATGCTTGACTCATAATAAGTGTAACCACAAAGGGAAAAACAATGTAACTACAACAAAATAAAGTGTAACTAGAAAATGTGATGCTTATTTCAACATACTACAAGGGAAAAGTGATGCTTGACTCATAATAAGTGTAACCACAAAGGGAAAAACAATGTAACTACAACAAAATAAAGTGTAACTAGAAAATGTGATGCTTATTTCAACATACTACAAGGGAAAAGTGATGCTTGACTCATAATAAGTGTAACCACAAAGGGAAAAACAATGTAACTAGGACGATAAAACTTGTAGCTACACTCATAATAAGCGTAACCACAAAGGGGAAACAATTCATAATTACTAGAGGGAAAATAACTGAAACTAGAGGGGAAATTCATGTAACTAGAGGGGAAATTACTGTAACTAGAGGGAAAATTCATGTAACTAGAGGGAAAATAACTGTAACTAGAGGGGAAATTCATGTAACTAGAGGGGAAATTACTGTTACTAGAGGGGAAATTCATGTAATTAGAGGGAAAATAACTGTAACTAGAGGGAAATTCATGTAACTAGAGGGAAAATTCATGTAACTAGAGGGAAAATAACTGTAACTAGACGGAAAATTCATGTAACTAGAGGGGAAATTCATGTAACTTGAAGGGAAATTACTGTTACTAGAGTGGAAATTCATGTAACTAGAACGGAAAATAACTGAAACTAGAGGGGAAATTCATGTAACTAGAGGGGAAATTACTGTAACTAGAGGGGAAATTCATGTAACTAGAGGAAAAATAACTGTAACTAGAGGGGAAATCCATGTAACTAGAGGGGAAATTACTGTTACTAGAGGGGAAATTCATGTAACTAGAGGGAAAATTCATGTAACTAGAGGGGAAATTACTGTAACTAGATGGAAAATTACTGTAATTAGAGGGAAAATTACTGGAAATTCAAGTACCTAGAGGGAAATGAATGAATAATTGTTGCTACTAGTTTCAACAACGTTTACAAAGCAACTTACATTTTCCATAAATTGTATGATTGTTCGTACTACTTTTCGCAAAACAATGTATGTTATTATATTAGACACAAAATGATATTATCATTTTTTTGTACACGTGGGAAAATAATGTAACTATGGGCAAAAACAATTATTGTAACTAGAAGGAAAATTACTGTAACTAAAGCGGAAATTACTGTAACTAGAGCGGAAATTACTGTAACTATTGGGATAATTAATACTACTGGAAATTAGAAAGGGATTTCTCTGTAATTATTTCTCTCAGACTGTAACTAGAGTTAAAAACAATGTACGTACAGCGTAAAAAAAAGAAACTAAAGTGGAAAACAATGAAACTAAAAGATCATGTCGAATCTCAAAATTGTTTACGATGATGTTCCAACATTGTCCTACATATTACGATGATGTTCCAACATTGTCCTACATATTACGATGATGATCTCCGGCTAACTTGTTGTATGATAAGTCCCTGAAAAAGAAATTAAGTAAATGAAGTCAACAACTATGAAGTATTAGCATTAACAAGTTTATCCTGGGAAGACGACATGTGTTGACGCAATGTACATCTCCTTCAAGTTTTGCAAGCCATTGAATACGCTGCCTAAAGGTCCAGATAACAAGTTGTGGCTCAGATTCCTGCCACGTGAAGAAAATTGTTCGTCATTTCATCCAAATGAATGATATCGATATTGAAAACTTTGACATGAGTTACTCCTAAAAACTCGGAAGTCCAACTACTCACAGATGTCTTAGATGACTCAAGGAAGATATTGAATGCGGAATACCGAGTAAGAATCTGTTTGACGATAAATTCCTGCATAGCAAAGACAAGATGAAGATATAACGTAATACGTGGTAAGGTGAAAAAACACAGTAAACAAACTTTTTTGGGGCGTCATACAAGTGAGTAACGTTTTGGTGGGAGGCTAGAAGGGAGTTCGCCTTGTATGCTGTTCAAACTAACATCCCTGCACACGAAAATCAGCAAATGCGTGAGTACGAGCAACATAGGTCACAAACACGGAACTCGAGTCAAGCGAATATGTGACTCAAAATATGAGCATGCTGAAATCACAAAGCACAAATGTCTGAAGATTACACTTACAAGTTCTTCAAGCTATGAAGATTTGCTAGCTGATCACCTAGACTACCCGCTAGATCGAGTCCATGCAGCTTGCTACACATAAACACCAGATAGTTTGAAGTTTTACGACACAAGCACAACAGAGAATGCAAATCAAGATACAGAGTTAAGTGCTGTTACATATGGATAACAGATAAACCCGAACACTCAATGCCAGTCCATGATTGCTCACAAGGGTCTCCACCGTCTACTTGCCATCCCGTTAGCTGCTTTGGTTTGTTCATGGCTCTATACATGTCTTGCAGTACCATTACTGCACTTTTATTATGAACATTAATACAGAGTACATATATTCATTGATGGTACTTATTGTTGAAGTAAAATGACAAAAGTTCCGACAAAAAAATTAAATTAAAAAAAATCATACTTACGTAGACAAAATCGTTAAGTATGTGTATTTATCACGAAATTCTATGTTCATAATAAACACTTTTGTCTATTCAAGGTAGTACATATTTTGTACAGATCTCTTTTGATAAAGTATTAAGACTTACATTACTTTTGATACAGGAGCGGACAACACACATCAACGGATAGTACACAACAGCGCGCAGCAGACGTTAGCATTCAACAGCGAGCAGCAGACGACAATGTGCAACAGACGGCAGCACGCAGTAGTGAGCAGCACGCGACAACACGCAGCAGTGCGCAGCAGACAACAACTCGCAGCAACAAAAAGCAGCATACAGCAGCGCACTGCAGCTCGCAGCACGCGACATGATAACTGTCGACATCAGCGCACAGGAGACGACAACACACAGCAGACGACAAGAAAAGTAGTGACTGATTTATTTGTTAATAATGGCCACAACATAAGTGTCTTTGTTAATAATGACCACACTCATGATCGATCACGGGCTGTACCAAAACTTGAGCAATTTGGTCTTTAAAATAAGCGACGGAGACGAGAGACATTCTAGTGTACAGCCTCCGGTAAGGAAGAATAGATTAGAAGAGGAATAATTGAATAAACTATGCCGTTAGCATATCTTATTCTAGGCACACAAAATAGCATTTCAGATACACAAATCATAAATCCATGTACACAAACAGATTTATGTATCCGGGAAACCAATTTATGTATCTAACATCACATTTTGTGTATCTAACTTACATTCAATAACTACCATCAGAACAGAGATCAACTATTTACCCTAACGACTACCTAATGTTTGCCTTTTCAATAACGTGACATCAGATAGAATTTAAAACATCAATGACGAATTAGGAATACAAACGCCATTTCATTTCTCTCATTTATGGCCTTGTATTAGGAAAGCTATGATTGTAATACAGTATTAGCGGTAGTCTAGTGCATCAGCACTGGTAACGGAAAGCGCATAGAAAAGCAATAAGAAACCCAAGCAATAGCCGAAACATGAAAATTAAAGAAAGAGACGAGCTGCACTGAAATGAAGTTATACCTGGAACAACTTTGACTTCAATCCCCTTCTGCTGCAAAAAATCCATCTCCTCCCCACCCCTTCCTAATATCTGATAGGAGAAAGCGAAATTATCAAAATCAAAATGCAATTTTCAATCGACATTTAAGTACAAATGTAGTTACTTAAGGATGAAACTTACAAGAGGATTGCCGCTTTTAAGTCTGACTACATTAGCTCCTACTTCAGCAAAACTCAAAGCACCTCATGAATTTCCTCCTACAACAAGGAAACCAAAACAATTTAGTGCACTATTTATCACCAACGACTAATAACCATCAACATCAATGAATTCAACACAACCTAGTTCAACACTATCCTTCACGCACTAACACATAGTCACCTAAAAAATCAAACCAATTATCCAAAAGTACACATGAAAAAATGAGTGATCATTGGAATCTCCTCAATTGTCAGCATTCCTTGGACACCTCATTTTACAGTCCCATGATCACTAACCACATGGGAAACCAAAACCTACATTACCTTCCTCAAACCACAGGTATTAACCCAGCAAAAAAAAAAGATGGAAAATTTGGAAGAAATAAAAAGTGGCAATCAATTGAAATGGGGAATTAAAATGAGAAAGTGGAATTAATACGAAAATAGATCAAAAAAGAATGAGATCATACCGAAGAAAGTCGCTTAGATACGTTGTTTTCTTCTGGGAATTTTACTATTTGTGTTATTCAGCTGAGAAAAATTGTACAAATTTTGGGAAAACAGTGATTGTAAGTACGACGACAATAGCGTGCAGTGATCCTGATATGTCAATCACACAATTACATACACACACACACACACATATTAATGTATCTGGGATACAAATTCATGTACCTTACGTCATATATTTCGTATCTATGACCAAGCAGTCAAACTACCGTTCACAATCAATTACTCCAACGTCCACCTCATAACAAAGCTTACCCACGATCAAATCAATGAACTCCACTAACGACGTAGTGAGATACACAATACAATGCTCCACATACACAATATAGCTCTATAGATACATGAAACGTCTCATTATGTTTTTATGTATCTAGTTAATGGTTTAACATAACTAACACACACTTCCATGTATCTCCAACTCGCCAACTACGTTTTTTCCTTAGACTAGCAACATACATGATCTTGTTAACAATCATTTCAACCACCAAGTCAAAATTGTTTGTAGCTACATATTTTGGTCCTCTGGATACAAAAATTAGTACTCCGGATACGTAAATCGATTTGTATGTCTAGAGTACTAATGTGTGTATCTGGAGTAGTATTTTGTGCATTTTTACCACTATCACACCATGACCATCGACACCATCACCACAATATTCACAGTTACACCAAATCGTACCAGAGTTACACCAATTTTAAGAACTAAATACGAACTATCATATGGTGTAAACCGTAGAAACTATCCAAATACAGATAGTAGTGCCTCAGGTACGTAAATTTATATTCAAGATACACAACAACTAATCCCTGAATCAACGATGCTAACTGAAACATACCCTTTTGTATCTGGACTGGTATTTCATGTGCCTACTGTCTGCCATGAACTTCCCACTACGACCACCACCACGAGTCCACGACCATTACGTCCACCACCACCACAATATGCTTCACCAATGCAAATGCACGTACCCACTATTACATTTTTTGTATTCACCACTTTAATATAGTACCACCAACAACTAATCTGATAACCACCTCGACAACACTGACGTAGTCGTGGACTCCTTTTTCGTCCCCTCATTTTACAACCTCTCGTACACCTTCGATCCCATGACCACACCATAATCCACTTTACTAACACCAATTGAATTCTCAATCAAGACACATCAATGAGACGTTGAGAACACCGACCTTCAAATAGGACAGAAAAGAGTGTCAAAATCATGGCTTTTGAACAAGACAATAGAGTTGACATCGAAAGACCCGCTGACGTTATTGGATTCGGCATCCCACCACCAACGACCACCCTAAGTACATGATTCCTGTGCAAGTGGAAGTAACTTGTCATGATTTAATGGTTTTGTTGAGCTCGATTGATCGTCTACATTTTGTTGTCGTCGCCGTTTGGGTGGTATTGATAGGGGCGTTGTAGTTCCGTGGAAGTCATCCGAAGATGGTGGTGGTGGCAGTTGTGGTTGATGACAAGAAGAATTAAATTAGGTTTGGTGTTTGTTTTGGGCTTGAAAAGCATGGGACTATGCAGTTATTTGGTTCGCTGACAGTTGTGATGGTGGTTCGAGAGGCCACCGTGGTGATGGTGGTGGAAACGTCAGAACGATGTGGCAGGGAGCACAGTGGCGTTTTTCAGCTGAGAAGAAGGCGATGACCATGGTGGTTGTAGATCTAAAATGGAGAGAAATGAGGTCGACGAGCACAGATGGAAAAGGCGTGCACGACCGCGGCGCGTGAGACGTTAGTGGTCGCCGGAGTTAGGTTTGTCGCCATCGTGGCGGCCGATGTCGAGGGTAGGTGGCTGACCGTGGTGGCTGAATAATAGTTTGGTATCATTAGGAGTAATTGAAAGGAGATGGGGGTGTTTGGGTTTAAACATCCGTCGTTGATTTTAACTAAATCTGATGGTTGGTATTTAGTTCGTAGAGTTCGTATCGAATCAAGAGTTCGCACGAGATCTCAAATCTATATATATATATATATATATATATATATATATATATATATATATATATATATATATAGGAATAAGATCAGGTAAGAACAGTCCTTTTGGTAAGAACGGTAAGAACAGTCAAAATACATTATTAATATACATAAGGTACATTTTAAATTTGACGTGCGGGATAGTCATGAATAATAGTTGATACGCATTTTAAAATTTAGAAGGTAAATTGTCATTAAATTGAAGATTTCATTCAAATTTTAAGGTACATTTTCACTATACTAAAAGTACATTTTAGTTTTGAACTTGAAATGTACCCAAAATTTTCAAATATAACTCTTAATTTTTAAATGTACCTAATATATATTTATAATGTACCTCACAAAATGTACTTTATGTGTTAAATGAATGTATTTTACGTATATTTATAATGTACCTTAACTGTTCTTACCGTTCTTACCAAAAGTAGTGTTCTTACCGGAACTCAACCCTATATATATATATATATATATATATATATATATATATATATATATACAGTGAGGATCCGGTGAGACCACCCCTTAAAATAAGACCGTCCCGCAAATCTGGACCGTTAGATCTAAAAATCAACGGCCTAGATCTGTCGCGGCTGTTATAATAACACCCTATGTTTATTATAGTAACACATCTAAAGTTATGTTATTATAACATAAATGAATATTTGTTATTATAACATAATTTCAACATTGAGCTAATTTTTTTTTTTTAATTTTTTTTTAATTTTTTTTTAATTTTTTTACCAAAAAAAAAAAATAAAAAATAAAGAAAATACATTGTTACAGTAATAAGATATTATGTTATTATAACAGAGTGGTCTCATTTTAAGGGAGTGGTCTCACCTGAATCAATACCAAATGTTTTTGTTGATGTTTCAAATATCTGTGTTGGTGTTTCAAATATAGTGGTTAATGTTTCAAATATATTTGAAATGTACAGTTTTGGACTTCCGGACTTCATTTATTTATAGGACTTCATTGAACATTAACCACTATATTTGAAACACCAACACAGATATTTGAAACATCAACACAGACATTTGGTATTTCAAACACGCCACGGTCGATGCCATTGGTCCCTGACCTAGGACCACCCTGATCTGAGATCTAATCTCAGCCGTTGATTTTAAGAATCCAATGGCTTAGATTAGAACTTCCGGACTTCATTATATATGTGGACTTCATATAACTTTACTCTATATATATATATATATATATATATATATATATATATATATATATATATATATATATATATATATATATCTATAGAGTTAGGTTCTATTAAGTCCCTAGTTATTGATAAGTCTCTAAGTCTCATCTAGAGCCATTAGATTGTAATTGAATGGAGGGCTTAGATTAAGTTAGTAATTAATAGATTTCAAATTACAAAAAAAAAATAAAAAAATTAAAACAAATATTGAAGAGTTATTACGTCAATCTAGGGCTGCATTAAAGTTAATAGAAATTAGGGGATACATCATACACGTTCTACAAAATAATGCTTCATTTATGCCCTATTTTCTTCACTTTCATTTGTAATTTACTCTTTCAAAGAATGAATTTATTCCTTTTGGTTTATTTTCATCCTTTTTGCTTCCCTTTCCTCTGTAATTTTTCTTTTGCTTCATTAGTAATTTTTCCCTTTCTATCTTCATCAATGGATGAATTGTCCGTAATTCCTTATAATCATGGTAATATTTTTATTTTCTCAGTTAGTAATGATTTCGATTTTGTAATTGAATTTTTTTTATTGGGTCAGTGATTTTTTTTCTTTTTTGTTTTCTGTTGTTTTGAATTTTTGATTCTTTATAAAAAAATTTGTATTTGTGAATCTGTATTCTTTTTAGAAATTAGTTTGATTTCTGACACTTTTTTGTATCAGTCTATTTTCTTCAGATTTGTTTTTCTTTTTTCAATTTTTCATCATCTATTATCTCCATTGCATTCATACTTTTTTTCTTTTTTTAGTTTTAATTTGTTGATACTAATAGAGGAAATGCAAAATGCAAGAGAATATGAAAACAAAGAGGAGTGACGTTAGGGCAGATGGTGATGGAGAAAAGCAGAACAGGAAGACGAAACGTCATTCAAGAGTTACAGATTCTGTAAGTTACAGTTTCGAAAATTATAACACAAGAGTTATAAAACTGTAATTCGTTGATATTTTTTTTAATTCGTTCATATTTATTTTTTGTAATATAAATTGATAAAATGAATTTTATTAATTTTAAGATAATAAAGTTAGATGCTTGAATATTTTTATATGAATATGAATGAAATTTTTTATAATTCCATTGTGAGTATGAACTAATTTAATTATTATTTCAAATTTCTTCACGTTCTTCGTTTCAATATTCATACCATAGTTTTTGTAATAATTTGCAAGTTTTTACGAATTTTAAAATCTTTCATGAGTTTCTAAAAATTTATAAACAGACAATAATTTTTATAGTTTGAAATTTAAGCTTAAATAAATGTTTGAAAAAAGAAATTTGTGGCGTTGTTGAAGTAGTGTTAATTTAGAATTGGTGATCTAGTTGTATTAGTTGTTCTTTGATTCAATTTATTTGAGTTAAGATTTTATTAAATTGTTTCGTATTGTTGACATATTTTGTGTTTTTGTTCTAGTTCTATAAGATGTTGACTTAAGAGATAGTGAATTTTGTAGGAGGGTGAAAAACGAGTTAACTCCTTACATTGGAAACGAAGGAAAAGTGAGAGGATGGCTAGGCTGCCGATGGTTTCAAACTGTGCGACTAAGCGCCGTAAAACTTTCAATTTTGTTACTTTGTAGTCACAAAAGAATTTAGACATTATAATTTATTTTTTCAATTAATTGTAACTCCAGCTTAGTAAGTTTGTAACTGTTTGATATTAAAAATAGAAATTGTTGCAATGAATTTCTAGTGATGTAAAGTCATATAATTACTTAAAAATATCATCTACAATTTTATATGAGTTGGTAACAGTGATGGAAATTTTAAAAATATTTAAATTTACAAATTGTATCTTCTTTTAAATTAATATGTAACGGTTTGCTAAAAAGGGAACTCTTACATATATTTGTAATTACGTAGTAATTGAAATTGTTATACAAATGTGAAATCACAATTTTGTTACTCTGTACCTACGAATAATTTTTGCGGTAAGAATGGGGCTTGGGGATTATTTTATTAGATCAAAAGCCGCAAGATCGAGAATCGTCTGCGGGAAATTACAGCTATATGAAAGTTCATCCCCAGCTCTTGAGCAAAGTCTAGCAGTAAAGTGCGCTACAGTATTGCCCCCACGCTTAATATGAGACACATGACAAAACGAAAAACAATTACAAAAGGAAACCACCTCCGCCACCACTAGCCCCACCGGACCTCTGTCCCTCGATTGTTTCTGAATGCTTGTAACGACACCTAACGCATCGCACTCCACAATGATATTATGATAACCATTTCAGTTTACTCAATTAATTGACAACATTGTTACAAACTGTACCTACGAATAATTTAGGCCATGTGAATCGTTTACTCAATTAATTGTAATTTCGGTTTAATAAATACTCCGTATGTAAATGTTTGGTGTCAAAAATGAAACTGTTGCAATTAATTATCTATAACGTAGAGTCTAATCACTTACACAAATTATCAACAATTTTATGTGATTGACAACATTGTTACAAACTGTAAAAATGTGAAATTTACAAATTGTAACTTCTTTTAAACTCATCTGTAACCGTTTGCTAAACATAATGAAACTCTTACAAAAACCTGTGATGACGTAGCAAATTCAAAGGCAATGACATTTACTGCGAGCAAATTTTGCAACGTCATACAAAAGTTTAATTAGTTGCAATAAAATACTAAGAATAAACATATTTGAAGTATTATCAATGTTACAACCACATGCATGAGTTACAAACATGAGTTCACAAATGACACAGAGAACACATCCTTGTTTTGGCGAAAGTTGCGCGACTTTGCGCTTGAAAATAAACTTGTTCCCATATCACTTGCTGCCCGTTAGTGAACTCCTTTAGCGTTTTAAGGACTCGTTCACGGACCACGTACATATTTCCTAGAAGAAGTAAAGAAAAAGAGCAGGAATAAGTATAAGTTTTGCTATGTAAATATGAAACTGAGAAAGTACATGCTGAAACTTTTGATATATAAAAAAACATATCTCTTACTGTTTAGGAATGAAACTTTTGATATATAAAAACCATAACTCTTATTTTATAAGAATGAAACTTTTGTTATACAAATATGAAACTTCTAAATTCGATACTACACATGGTGACTGTCACCCCAAATAAGTATAAACTTAGAAAATATAGATTGAGAATTTCATGAGACATACACAATTCAACTTAATCTAAAATTAATGTAACTAAATCATCAAAATAAATTAGGAAACAAAAAATAGACATTGACTAAATACATTGAACAAAAATAAAAATCAATTAACAAAAAATGAAAATCAGAACATAAAGAAGAAAACACAATAAAAATAAACAAATCTTGAACATTAAAATACTAAACATAGAAAATAATAGATAGAACAATAGTACATAAAATTAATATACAAAATTACCCTACATAAGAAGAACAAAAGCAATATATAAAATAAAAACCATCATAGCATTATATCAAACGAAAAAACTAAAGATTATAATAACTTAAAAATCAAAGGAATACAAGATAAAGAATAACAAACAAAAAAGATCGAAAAAAAAAAAAAGCTTAAACGTTACAATGGAAAAGAAAAATAAAACAAGGGAAATTAAATATGAAAAAAATAATCAGTGAAATTAATGATAGATTACTATCCTTATTTGGGAAATAATAGAGATCATACTTAATGAAAAATACAAAAAAGAAAAACATAGAAAAAAAATATCAGAAAAACGATGAAAAAGTAGAATTAAAAAAAAAAAAACTTACCGTATTTGAAAAGTTATGCAACGAAATAGTTGAATAGGGAGAGAGTTACAAAAACAAACAATGGATGAGATGATGAATTATTAGAAAGATAAAGAAAAATGAAGAAAACAAAAAAGATGAAATAAACTCAATTAAAATTGTAGAGAAAATGAAAATAGAAGGTTGGAATTGGATGAGAGAGAGGAAGGAAAGCATTTAGTGGGGAGTTAATGGGGGGTTAATGGCTTTGAAACAAACCGACAACAGAACATAGGAAACCAAAAAAAGCAATTTTTTTTTTTTTTATTCTTTTATGTCATTATTAGGGGAGTTAATTGAGTATGATATAAATAAACCTCTTAAGGTACACCGGGTACATTTTGTATGCAATCAGTTGATTAACGTTTATCAATAACGGTTGGCTTGCTAGATAAGTTTGACATTATTGTCATACAGATAGGAGCAATTGCGTTTGAATTCTTGTCGTCTTGAGTCTTCAATTTATACGTCTCGATTTTTGGTAACGTTAGTATAAGAGACTTGTTAGTCAAAAAGATCAGTCATAGAGCACTTAGCAGGCAAGGAAAAGAGAAATAAAAATCTATCGAGGTTGAATGACGGTCGAAAATCCTTATATCTAGGTAGGTCGGTCAATCCTTAATACTTCTACCCATTCTCACATGTTAAAGCGATCTAAGTTATTATTTAACGATCTAGGATTTCTAATTCATTATTTGATCCTATAAGTCTATGCCTGACATACGATATGAATGTCTGGCCCAGGTGTCGTCTCGCTAGATGAAATAACTTCAAGTTATTCACGGTCGCAAGACAGCTCTGATACCAACTGTAACAACCCGGTTTTTCGTGACTTTAATTAAACTAAGGCGGAAAATTAATTAAGTCTATTTGTTACAAAACCAGCTGTTATCGTATTACAAACTCCATATACATAATATGAGTTTAAGATAAACAGAGTTTAATTGATTACATTCTCTCAAAATATAAAATAAGGCCTTCAATCCCCTTGTGTAGATCGTCAATAAAGCCTCGGGGTACCTACGGGAACATGCCGTTAAAACTCGATTATGACCCCGCACACGCTAAGCCACATAAAACCCATAGCGGTAAACACATAATAATTAACATACGCTCATGTAATTAAATCAGCGCAAACAAAACATACAATAATGCAATTCTTAAAACATAACATATCATAAATCATATAACATAGCAATTGAATCATCAAATCATCTCCATTCATAATCATATAGGCAAATCATTATCATTTCGTTCATATTCGGGGTAGTCGACCCTTTTCAATTATATTCATATAGTAACATAACTCGCGAGTCTTGACTACAGAGCGGCTTGTGTACTCTCATAGATAATTATCAAAGTGCACTAGCTGCTCAGACTCGTACATCAGATCAAACACTAAGTAGCGTACGTGATAACTACCTAATATCCAATACAACATGGATAATCTATCATACGTTGTCCTATGAACCACAACCAGTCAGGATGGAAGCATGCAAAACCCTACAAAAGCAAGGCCTGCGCAAAAGCTGCCGGGTACATCAACGGACTTTAATGCTAAGGATACCACTAGGTAAGAAGGACGATTCAATCCCTTATCTGATGTGTGCACACACTTTCACTTAGAAAGCGACACGCCCTCTCGCTATTCGAGAGAGTATGCTTTTCCTAACCAAAGCGATTAATACCTAATGACAAGGTCCCTGATGGGATGGTCATTTCCGTTACCTCGTATGGACCGCAGTCGCCACATTTATGCCCATTCAAGGGATGTAACGCCGCTTGCCTAAAGACTATGAGAGTCATTAGGGCCTCTCGATCGACGAGAGTGAAAGAGTCCCCATACGCGGCTACCTTTCCAACGATGGCACAATAGATTCGCAACATACGACGGACACTGAGTATTTAACAAGTACTTTCTTTATTATTTTCTCGTTCCTTTATTTCTCCAGTGACAGTTCATAATAATCAATAACGTCGAACTTGTATAATGAAAATTTTAGTTCTAGCAATTCTTCAGATAAGCAATAACAAATAGAAAACTTAAATAATTTATTTTGAGTCCGTTCGTAACTTTTTAATATTTTCACTATTCATTATTTTACAATTCATTATTTTCTTTTAAATATTAATTCTCGTTACTTAGTTTACTTTAAAAATGATTTATTTCGAATAACTTATATAGGTTCAAGTAATTAATTTATTTCATTCAAGTGTAAGTATTTTATTTGATTAAGTTAAATGATTTAGTTTCGTTTAAATTTCAACTTAAGTATGTTTACCATTAGTGATATAAATATTCCAAGTTTCATTTAATATAATAATTATTTGATATTTTCATAGTTAATAAAAATAATGAAGGTGTTTAGTTACATAATATTCATAACATTTATTTTAACTTCAGAAATATTACTTAAATGAGATTTGTCAAGTTTTAGATTTTTGATAAAATATAATTAACTGACATTTAGTTAAATTTCTTTTAGGGGGTTTAATTTCTTAATAAAGCTTTACATTATTATTTTTACTTAGTTATTCGATTTAAGTGGAAAGATAATTTGATCGTAGAATCTTATTTAAGCTTTTTATAACTTAGAATTCTTTGTACATTATTTTTATGGAATAACCATTAGTGTCTTTTTATAATGTCTTACTTTTTATGTGGTTATTATTATTTGTTTTATACGACTTACATTGATTTAGTGAGTCGAAATGGACTTTAAGACAATTCCTAATTTTAAAGATACTATTTAAATTTGTAAGCTTTGCTTTAAGTTAATCTTTTCATATAAAATGTTATACTTACTAAGTTATTTATATGATTCGATAATCTTTTTAATCCTTACATTTTTATACTTAGCAAAATTTCTTGACACATTATTTGTGTCCTAATTTATATTTGTGACGTTAGTTCTTAAATTCCTTTTTCTGTGACTTAGCTAACTTCATTTTATTTTCAAAAATCTTGTTAGTGATATTAATTTTTAACTCTATTCAATAATAGCTTACTTAGGTTTATTTTAAATTTCAAGTTCTTTAATTCCTTTTGATATTTTAACCAAATACTTATTTAGTATATTTTAAGTTCATTTTAAACTTTAGTGTTTTAAATAAGGTAATTATTATATTAAATTAGATATATGAGTTCTTATACCTCCGATTATATTAGATATTTAATACGAGTAACTTTTATGTATATTAAAAATGAACTTTACTTTTAAATTGATTTAATCCTAATTTAAACTTGATTCTCTTTTTATTTAACTCTTTATTTTTAGTTGTATTTTAATTTGAACCATTAAGTGACTACAACTATTTTTACGACTATAAATATTTTTATATTTATTTAGTTTATTTACTTAAGCCGGTTAATAATATTTTTAGTCTTATTTTATACTTGTGATTACTTATATTTAATATTTTCAATAATTTACACATAACATATAATTTCAACATGATAAAATTTCATATAAAATCAACAATAATTTAACAACACATTTTTCACCTAAAACATATTATCATAAAATAA
Source organism: Dianthus caryophyllus (assembly GCA_023091065.1). Taxonomy (NCBI): domain Eukaryota; kingdom Viridiplantae; phylum Streptophyta; class Magnoliopsida; order Caryophyllales; family Caryophyllaceae; genus Dianthus; species Dianthus caryophyllus. The sequence goes on along the minus strand of CM041517.1, from coordinate 35,817,315 downwards.
TACAAATATCATATTTCACAATTTAATTCAACATCATATAATAATTCAAATTAACACACAATCAAAATTCACAAAATCACATAAATCATTTATATAACACATGAACACAAAAATTATATATTCTAAATACGTAAATTAAACTAGTGTGCGGGGGCACCTTAAATTTGGCTCACGAAAGAGGGCCTCCAAATAAAACCCGATTGAATTGAACCCCGGAAGAAATAAGGACAACACAACTCGAGTAGTGATGATGGCAGTAGCAGATTCACAGAAAACACGAGAAAGAGAAGTGGATTAAAAACGAGCACGATTAAATCGACAAGATAAAGGATAGCTTGAAATCAAAATCGACAAGACGCTCACCGAATCCAACAGGAGCAGCAGTGAAGTGATTTTTGGTGACGAAATTAAGAGCTCGTCAGGAAAGAAAACAAAGGCGATGAAGAAGCGAAGAACCACGGCCCATAACAACAAAACACCAATGACGGTTCCGAAACGACATCGAAAACAATGTGCTCATGGTGGCTGCCACGTTAGGGTCTCGGTAGTGCTAGCCATGGTGGCTCACGGTGGACCAAGAGCAAGGAGAGCAAAAGTGAATTAAAATCAGCGAAATCAATTACGATAAATTTACGGATAGAAATGATTTAATCGACGACACTTACCGACGATTAAATACGACGGCAAGACCACGGTGAGCAGGGCCACGGTGGTCCCGAGGGTGGCAGCGAGCAGGGGAGACCCGACAGCAGAAGAAAACGGAGAAGAGAAAGGAAAAGAGCAGGGGAAAGTCGATGAAGCACCGTGGTCGTGTTCAAGCTCGAGCTCGCCATTAATGGTGGCTCTCAAATACTCCGTGAAGCGAGAGTGGCGGCCATGGTGGTGGTGTCACGGTGGTGGTGTTGGCGAGGAAAAGGAAAGAAAAGCAGGGGAAGCGAGGGGTAGAAAGAAGAGAAGAGGAGGACGGTGGTGGCTCCGGTGAGCTGCTCCGGTGGCCGTGGCCATGGTGGCCGCTGCTGTTGTTGTCGCCACTGTTATGTTGATGTTGTTGTTGTTGCTCGTGTTGTTATTGTTGTTTGCTGTTGTTGTATGTTATTGTTTTATTATTATTATTATCATTATTATTATTATTATTACTTGTTTTTGATGTTTAATGGAGGAGCTAAGTAAAGAAATGAAATAAGGAAAGAAGAAGAAGAAGGGAGGAAGAAGGCAGTAGAATGAAAATGAGGGTGTTTGAAGTGTGTTAGGGAAGTAGGTCAAGAAAGACAAATAAAATATCCAAAATGAATGAGTGGAGGAGGATGTATGTGTATGTCGACATACATTGTAATACTTGGGTCAGTTTCTCCGATTTCTTTCTGTTTCATTCATTTCTTATTTATAAACTTATAATTATTATTAAATATATTATACTTTAAATTATTTGTTTTAAATTTTAGTTTCATTTTTAATACTATAAAATTTATTGTTCGAAAATATAAAATGTATAAAAGTTGTCAGTTACAAATTGTATTACGGTCTCGTAAAATTTCAAACGGTCTGTTTATTTGCAAGACAGATTTCGACAAAATTATATTTATTCAAGTAATAATAATTTTTAAAGTAAAATGTAAATTTATTAAGTTTAATAAAACCAATTAAATCAAGATTTTAGTTTGACAAGTATTTTAGGATTAAAATATAATACAGATTAATATAAAAATAGAGAAAGTTTAACTAGAAATATCTTGAGAAAATTTATTTAATCGAAATTTTTCAGCCGCGTTTTTGAAGTAATTGAATAAAAGTTAATTTATATAAATTTTAATTTAAGAATTTTGTTAAAATAATTAATTAGTATTAATAAAAACACGGGGTGTTACAATCCTACCCCCTTAAGAAAAGTTTCGTCCCCGAAACTTATAAAGGAAGGATAACTGCTCGGGATAGAATGAGGCAGTTAGTGAAAACATCGAGATTTTTGGAATTAGGATATTAACATTGCTCTTGATTGGGTATGAATTTTCTAACAACGAAAGATTGATGAATTTAATAATTTTAAAATATAAGTAATTCTTTTTCGAATTAATATCTAAATGTTGCTGCATTGTCATTTTCAAAATCAGCGAGAAAGAGGTTTTCAAAAAGGTAGGGCCTAGAAGTTTTGTACGGAATTAAATTAAATAAAAATAATAAGCGTTTTAAGAATTAAAACAATTTATTTAAATTTGAAAATAAAAGTTAACCTTAAAATAAATAGAAATAAGGAAATTTTAAGATTTAATTAGGATTTTGATAATATTAAATTATTGTCCTACCCCCTTAAGAAGTTTTAAGCGTATCGGTATAATATTATTATTGTTACTTTTAATGATCACATACATAAGATATATAGCCTTAGAAGAAACGGCATTTAGGGAAAATATGTAAAAGTCGTAGTGATCATAAGGAAAATAGGAGCTTTAAGGAAATTAAGAAAATATATAAGTTATCATTGAATGATTAAATAAAATTTTAGAGAATTATGGATAACCTCGTTGATATAGCTCATTTTCTTAAAATTATTATTATAATGTTATTAGGTGAAATGAAAATGTTATAGATCATATTTCGAGTAAGATTGAAAATTTATGATAATTACGTAAATAATAATGTTACATGTATATTTAGAAGAAAAGAAATAGAAGATGAAGGAAAACAATTTCAAAGATTAATAAGGAAATAAGAAGTTTGAAACCAAGAATTTTCAAAGGTATTTCTAATTTCATAATAAAGATTTTACGAAAGAAACAACTAATTTTCAAAACGTAAGAAGTAAAAAGTTCATAAAATATAAAAGAAAAGATAACGCCATTTTTTTTTTTTTTTTTTTTGAGATTAAATAAAATTGATGAAAATTAACTTTAGGAAGTCAATTAGTAAAATTTTATAGTTAGAAAATTAAAAAGATTTTTGATGATGAGAAAATGTGTAAGAGATAAAAAGTATGAAGAAATCAAGCTCGAAAGTATATTGAGAATAAAGGATTAGGTGTTTTATGAAAATGAAAAATAACAGGATTGAGTTATTTAACAAAATTAATGGAAAAATGAAACTTCATTTTACGAAGTCAATTTTTAGGAATTATTGATAAAGAAATTAGATGTTCAGAAGGAATCGAAATTTTAAGTAGTTTAAAAATAGTAGTATCATTTTATTTTATTTTTAAGGAAGAAGATATTAGGAATTTTACTATTAGGAGATAGGAAAAACGAAAAGAGTTGAAATGATGGTGATATTTAAGAACGATTTTGATATAGCTGTAAGAATATTTTTAATTCAATAAAATTCTTCAAATCTTGAATGTCTTCTCGTGCCACATAAATCTTGTTGCGTCCATTTGTTGCGTTTGAATTCTTGTCGTCTTGAGTCTTCAATTTATACGTCTCGATTTTTGGTAACGTTAGTATAAGAGACTTGTTAGTCAAAAAGATCAGTCATAGAGCACTTAGCAGGCAAGGAAAAGAGAAATAAAAATCTATCGAGGTTGAATGACGGTCGAAAATCCTTATATCTAGGTAGGTCGGTCAATCCTTAATACTTCTACCCATTCTCACATGTTAAAGCGATCTAAGTTATTATTTAACGATCTAGGATTTCTAATTCATTATTTGATCCTATAAGTCTATGCCTGACATACGATATGAATGTCCTGCCCAGTGTCGTCTCGCTAGATGAAATAACTTCCAAGTTATTCACGGTCATAAGACACTTCACGATACCAATATGCAACCCGGTTTTGCGTGACTTGAGTTAATCTAATGCGGAAAATGAATTAAGTCTATGTGTTACAATACCAGCTGTTATCGTGTTACAAACTCCATATACATAATATGAGTTTAAGATAAGCGAGTTTAATTGATTACATTCTCTCAAAATATAAAATAAGGCCTTGATCCCCTTGTGTAGATCGTCAATAAAGCCTCAAGGTACCTACGGGAACATGCCGTTAAAACTTCGATTATGACCCGCACACGCTAAGCCACATAAAACCCATAGCGGTAAACACATAATAATTAACATACGCTCATGTAATTAAATCAGCGCAAACAAAACATACAATAATGCAATTCTTAAAACATAACATATCATAAATCATATAACATAGCAATTGAATCATCAAATCATCTCCATTCATAATCATATAGGCAAATCATTATCATTTCGTTCATATTAGGGTAGTCGACCCTTTTCAATTATATTCATATAGTAACATAACTCGCGAGTCTTGACTACAGAGCGGCTTGTGTACTCTCATAGATAATTATCAAAGTGCACTAGCTGCTCAGACTCGTACATCAGATCAAACACTAAGTAGCGTACGTGATAACTACCTAATATCCAATACAACATGGATAATCTATCATACGTTGTCCTATGAACCACAACCAGTCAGGATGGAAGCATGCAAAACCCTACAAAAGCAAGGCCTGCGCAAAAGCTGCCGGGTACATCAACGGACTTTAATGCTAAGGATACCACTAGGTAAGAAGGACGATTCAATCCTTTATCTGATGTGTGCACACACTTTCACTTAGAAAGCGACCACGATCCTCGCTATTCGAGAGAGTATGCTTTTCCTAACCAAAGCGATTAATACCTAATGACAAGGTCCCGGATGGGATGGTCATTTCCGTTACCTCGTATGGACCGCAGTCGCCACATTTATGCCCGTTCAAGGGATGTAGCGCCGCTTGCCTAAAGACTATGAGAGTCATTAGGGCGCCTCGATCGACAGAAGAGTGAAAAGAGTCCCCATCTGGCTACTACCTTTCCAACGATGGCACAATAGATTCGCAACATGACAGACACCAGAGTATTTAACAAGTACTTTCTTTATCATTTTCTCGTTCCTTTATTTCTCCAAAGGATGATTCATAATAATCAATAACGTCGAACTTGTATAATGAAAATTTTAGTTCTAGCAATTCTTGAGATAAGCAATAACAAATAGAAAACTTAAATAATTTATTTTGAGTCAGTTTCGTAACTTTTTAATATTTTCACTATTCATTATTTTACAATTCATTATTTTCTTTTAAATATTAATTCTCGTTACTTAGTTTACTTTAAAAATGATTTATTTCGAATAACTTATATAGGTTCAAGTAATTAATTTATTTCATTCAAGTGTAAGTATTTTATTTGATTAAGTTAAATGATTTAGTTTCGTTTAAATTTCAACTTAAGTATGTTTACCATTAGTGATATAAATATTCCAAGTTTCATTTAATATAATAATTATTTGATATTTTCATAGTTAATAAAAATAATGAAGGTGTTTAGTTACATAATATTCATAACATTTATTTTAACTTCAGAAATATTACTTAAATGAGATTTGTCAAATTTTAGATTTTTGATAAAATATAATTAACTGACATTTAGTTAAATTTCTTTTAGGGAGTTTAATTTCTTAATAAAGCTTTACATTATTATTTTTACTTAGTTATTCGATTTAAGTGGAAAGATAATTTGATCGTAGAATCTTATTTAAGCTTTTTATAACTTAGAATTCTTTGTACATTATTTTTATGGAATAACCATTAGTGTCTTTTTATAATGTCTTACTTTTTATGTGGTTATTATTATTTGTTTTATACGACTTACATTGATTTAGTGAGTCGTCGACTTTAAGACAATTCCTAATTTTAAAGATACTATTTAAATTTGTAAGCTTTGCTTTAAGTTAATCTTTTCATATAAAATGTTATACTTACTAAGTTATTTATATGATTCGATAATCTTTTAATCCTTACATTTTTATACTTAGCAAAATTTCTTGACACATTATTTGTGTCCTAATTTATATTTGTGACGTTAGTTCTTAAATTCCTTTTCTGTGACTTCACTAACTTCATTTTATTTTCAAAAATCTTGTTAGTGATATTAATTTTTAACTCTATTCAATAATAGCTTACTTAGGTTTATTTTAAATTTCAAGTTCTTTAATTCCTTTTGATATTTTAACCAAATACTTATTTAGTATATTTTAAGTTCATTTTAAACTTTAGTGTTTTAAATAAGGTAATTATTATATTAAATTAGATATATGAGTTTTTATCATTTGTTTATTTTAGATATTTAATACGAGTAACTTTTATGTATATTAAAAATGAACTTTACTTTTAAATTGATTTAATCCTAATTTAAACTTGATTCTCTTTTTATTTAACTCTTTATTTTTAGTTGTATTTTAATTTGAACCATTAAGTGACTACAACTACTTTTACGACTATAAATATTTTTATATTTATTTAGTTTATTTACTTAAAGCTGGTTAATAATATTTTTAGTCTTATTTTATACTTGTGATTACTTATATTTAATATTTTCAATAATTTACACATAACATATAATTTCAACATGATAAAATTTCATATAAAATCAACAATAATTTAACAACACATTTTTCACCTAAAACATATTATCATAAAATAATACAAATATCATATTTCACAATTTAATTCAACATCATATAATAATTCAAATTAACACACAATCAAAATTCACAAAATCACATAAATCATTTATATAACACATGAACACAAAAATTATATATTCTAAATACGTAAATTAAACTAGTGTGCGGGGGCACCTTAAATTTGGCTCACGAAAGAGGGCCTCCAAATAAAACCCGATTGAATTGAACCCCGGAAGAAATAAGGACAACACAACTCGAGTAGTGATGATGACGAGTAGCACCGTTACCGAAAACACGAGAAAGAGAAGTGGATTAAAAACGAGCACGATTAAATCGACAAGATAAAGGATAGCTTGAAATCAAAATCGACAAGACGCTCACCGAATCCAACAGGAGCAGCAGTGAAGTGATTTTTGGTGACGAAATTAAGAGCTCGTCAGGAAAGAAAACAAAGGCGATGAAGAGCAGAGAACCACGGCCCATAACAACAAAACACCAATGACGGTTCAAAGCGACGCCGAAAACAATGTGCTCATGGTGGTACGCCACGTTAGGGTCTCGGTAGTGCTAGCCATGGTGGCTCACGGTGGACCAAGAGCAAGGAGAGCAAAAGTGAATTAAAATCAGTGAAATCAATTCACGATAAATTTACGGATAGAAATGATTTAATCGGCGACACTTACCGAGCGATTAAATCTGACGGCAAGACCACGGTGAGCGTGGCTACTGGTCCCGAGGGTGGCAAATGAAAGCGTGGGAGACCCGACGGTAAGAAAACGGGAGAAGAGAAAGGAAAGAAAGCGGGAAAGTCGATGAAACACGGTGGTGGTGTTCAAGCTCGAGCTTCGCCATTAATGGTGGCTCTCAAATACTCCGGTGGCGAAGTGGCGGCCATGGTGGTGGTGTCACGGTGGTGGTGTTAGCCGAGGAAAAGGGAAAGAAAGCAGGGGGAAGCGGGGAGGCCGAAAGAAGAGAGAGAGGAGGGCGGTGGTGGCTCAGGTGAGTCGCTCCGTGGCCGAAGTGGCCATGGTGGCCCTTCTTTGTTGTTATGCATGCTGTTATGTTGATGTTGTTGTTGTTGCTCGTGTTGTTATTGTTGTTTGCTGTTGTTGTATGTTATTGTTTTATTATTATTATTATTATTATTATCATTATTATTATTATTATTATTACTTGTTTTTGATGTTTAATGGAGGAGCTAAGTAAAGAAATGAAATAAGGAAAGAAGAAGAAGAAGGGAGGAAGAAGGCAGTAGAATGAAAATGAGGGTGTTTGAAGTGTGTTAGGGAAGTAGGTCAAGAAAGACAAATAAAATATCCAAAATGAATGAGTGGAGGAGGATGTATGTGTATGTCGACATACATTGTAATACTTGGGTCAGTTTCTCCGATTTGCTCTGTTTCATTCGCTCTTATTTATAAACTTTTAATTATTATTAAATATATTATACTTTAAATTATTTGTTTTAAATTTTAGTTTCATTTTTAATACTATAAAATTTATTGTTCGAAAATATAAAATGTATAAAAGTTGTCAGTTACAAATTGTATTACGGTCTCGTAAAATTTCAAACGGTCTGTTTATTTGCAAGACAGATTTCGACAAAATTATATTTATTCAAGTAATAATAATTTTTAAAGTAAAATGTAAATTTATTAAGTTTAATAAAACCAATTAAATCAAGATTTTAGTTTGACAAGTATTTTAGGATTAAAATATAATACAGATTAATATAAAAATAGAGAAAGTTTAACTAGAAATATCTTGAGAAAATTTATTTAATCGAAATTTTTCAGCCGCGTTTTTGAAGTAATTGAATAAAAGTTAATTTATATAAATTTTAATTTAAGAATTTTGTTAAAATAATTAATTAGTATTAATAAAAACACGGGGTGTTACAACAAAGTACAATTTCAGTAACAGAAAATATTCACTAATCTTCCACAAAAGTGAATGGACAATCAGCATCAACATCGTAATCAAAGAAAAAACCGGATCTGTGAAATTTTAATGCACTGCCAATAATACAAAGAACATATTTCGATTCTGAAATTTCAACAACAATATACCGCATTGCACCATTCACCCTTTCTTACACCACCGCTATTTGCATCTGTAAAAATATAACATCAAAAATATAACATCAAAAATACAGTACCACCGTTTGGATACGATTTAACTTATTATTCTGCCCAAATCGTAAAAATATAAAAATGAAATTTTAAGACTCAAAAATGAAATTGTAACATATATTTTTGAAATTCTGACCATTCGTCTTCTAACTACACGAACATTTTAAAACTCAAACCTTTTAACATTTTCTTCTTGCAAATCCACCATCTTTTACTCTAATCCATTTACACCTACAACAACATCAAAACACCAAAAAGTAAACAATCTTGAATTTCAAATTTATATATTAAAACCAAAAAAATAAAATAAAAATTTTTCCTTTAAAACAAGACTAATAAAAAAAGCACGAAATTCTCAATTTTTGCAGTTTTGACAAGTTCTTCCGCAGATCCACTCAAGAAAATATAACATCAGAAATACAATACTACTGTTTGGATACGATTTAACTTATTATTCTACCCACATCATAAAAATACAAAAATGAAATTTTAAGACCCAAAAATGAAATTTTAACATATTTTTTTGAAATCCCGACCACTCGTCTTCTAACTACACGAACGTTTTAAAACTCAAACCTTTTTACACTTTCTTCTTGCAAATCCATCATCTTTTACTCTGATCCATTTACACCTGCAACAACATCAAAAGACCAAAAAAGTAAACAATCTTGAATTTCAAATTTATAGATTAAAAAAAAAAAGTCAAATAAAAATTCTTCCTTTTAAACAAAACTAATAAAAAAAGCACCAAATTCTCATTTTTGGCAGTTTTAACAAGTTTTGTCGCAGATCCACTCAAGAAAATAAGGATTATGCAGGTTGCAAATTAAAAAAAATTGGAAAAATGGACCCAGAAGAAAAAAAAAAAAAAGCAAATAACCCAACAATTGCCTCGTAACTTTACAACCAACTTAATTTTTTTTTTTTTTTTTTTTTTTTTTTTTTTTTTTTTGGAATATTTAATTCACTTTTAATCTCAGCCCTACTGTAACAACCTGGTTTTTAGTCGACTTTAATTACTAAGGCGGAAATTAATTAAGTCTTAAACCAGCGTCATTAATTATACATAAACCCAAAATATTACAACATCGTTCAAGAGTTGAATAAAACAACTCTAAATACGGAATTTAAAAGAGTAGCGTTATATATTACATATCTCTCGGAAAACAATAAAAGTAAAGCATAAAAGCGTCTCGTGGCCCCATCCAAAATCCAGCTCCTGGTCCACGAACGTCCTGCACAATAAACTATGGGGGGATGCCCGCTGAGCGGACAGTGACTAGCTATGCTCATACTTACCCTCGATTTCAATTACTTTGGTTTATTACTATCGCTTTATAACTATAATAGTATGATAAAACGATAAACATGCTTAAAACATATAGCATGTAAAGACATATTAGTCATAATAAACATGCGATTTAAAACGATAAATCATATAGGCATGCTATTCAATTAGGAAAGCAGATAACAGATAATATCATATCATTTGTATCATAGATACACAGCGGATTACAAAGCGATATCGGATCGCAACAAACATACGTATTGTAACATTCTCGTCATGCAGACTCGATTCAATTCAGAAAGTTGTGGTCTTTAATTTTCGAAGATGGTACACACTCATTCTCATTTAATCATATAACAAACAACACATACCGCTACGAGCCCGACCACCGAGTAGGCCTTTGTACTACGATCGATTGCATCTCACTTCCATAGTGCGAGAGGCTTACTCGACTCGTAAACCACGCCGAATACTATAATACTTGCATCTCATCCTCTAGTGTTCGAAATGATTCAACTTGAGATACAATCTCGTCAAGTAATCTTTACGCAGGTAAGAGCGAATGCAAGTGTCGCGCCCACTAAGAACGAAACACGGCAAGGAGACAGAATCAAAGCGCATAAGCACATAATGTCACGGTGGCCCTGGTAACTTTAGCGAAATAGGGAATAAAACCCTAGTCTAGTATGCATACACTAATATCCAATTTAAGAATAGGCTATGCTATTCATAGAGCACCTTAACTCAGGATAAAACGACTATTTCCTAAAGCCTGACCCACTAAGAGTTGAATTTTTCATTATCTTGTACGGCCTTGGCTATACGACTTAAGGCGTAACGGCATGGGCGGGGATGCACTAAGCAATAAGGCTGCCGGCTTAAACCACACTATTCGATATGACCCAAGCCAGAGACCGAGATAGTGGTATCCGCACAAGACTATCTTAACCCCACTTCACTTACGATTGACGTTTTCATAACTGAGGCCCAAGCTTGACCTTTTATTTAAACATACTCATGATTTATTATTTATTTGATATTTACATATCACATGTTACTAGACTCTCCTAGTCTCAGCGTCAAACGTTTAAGTATTTGTAGGTTTCATATGATCACATAACACATTCGTTTATTATTTGAAGTGTTGTTAATTATTAATGTTTTCAAGTTTCTAAATTGAAACATTTATTAGTATGTCCAATTTTATTTATGTGTTTTTCAAACACTTTAGGTCATTTACTTCTTCATTTTAAATTTTCTATACTTATTAAAATTTTCAATTATTTTCAGTATTTCACTATTCACTTTTCACTATTCATAAATCACTATTCACTTGACACTATTCATTGGTCACTATTCATCGTATTTTATACGTATTTTTATACGTATCCGTATTTTTATACTTAAGTATTTTATACGTATTTTTATACGTATTCGTATTTCTATACTTCGTATTGTATCGTGATTTTTATACTTATACGTATTCCTATACTTGTAATGTATTTTTATATTTATCGTATTTTTATACTTAAGATATTTTAAGTATAATACTAAACTTGTTTTTATTTTCTAAGTACAAATTTCTAGTTTCAAAGTCGTTAGGTTCGTTTTGTACTTAGGCGATTTTTGAAAATATTTTAAAGTCTAGTTTTAAAAATGTTAGGTTCGGTTTGTATTTAGTCATTTATGAAAATATTCGAAAATCATAGTTTTAAAAACGTTAAGTTCATTTTGCATTTAGTCATTTATGAAAATACTCTAAAATTCTAGTTTTAAAAACGTTAAGTTCATTTTATAAAAGGTGTTCAGTGATATTTATTTTAAAACGAGACTCGGTTAAATTTAGTCGTCTATTAATTTAAGTTAGTGATAGTATCGTGGATGATTCATTTATAGTCCGTATGTCCAAGCTCAATAATCCAATAGCAAAGGTAGTAACACACGATTTAATTCATTTTTATAACGGTTAACATATTTTCATCGGTTTATAATAATTCATTTATAATTAAAACGATTTATACAAAAATTCAATTCTAATTACTATTTAACTTTAGTGACTTAGTGATAATTTCATTTTGGTCAAATTTAGTCAATAAAAATATAGGAATGCCGTGTATACATATATAACACAAAAATTGATTTATTTCTTTTAATTTCTTAATTCTAACTTATTAATTACTAATCAAATTATTTTAACAATTAAACTAAAAAGTGGTAAAAACAATTTTGGACCTAAAATAGCCCAAAATGCCGTGGCTAAGCTAGGGTGGTGTCCAAATTTTCATTTTTCGATTTTAACGGTTTTTAGTTTAAAGTCTTTATATTTTAATTATTCTAATTATACTAAAACGGTTTAAACTAAAATGAAATTTACTAAACTTTTATTTATAATTATGAATAGTGTTTTTCAACACTTTAAATTTCTAACTTTTTAATCTAAATGAATTATAATGTTTTAGTCGATTTATAGTATAATACTAAGTAATATGTAAAACAATAACTAAACATAAACATAAATTATTAACAAACATAATTTAAAATGAAATCAAAATGAGTAACAAGTATGAACATCAACATGAATAACTCAAGAACACACATGAAGAACTCAAGAACAACTCAAGAACACTTATTTCGATTTTAATAATTTATAATTCGTTTTCCTAATTTAGTTTTTTTTTTCATAGGAACATCCATTTTATACTAACTTAACACTACATATAATTTACAAAAATTAAAAGTGAAAATTTAGTAAAAAAAATGGTATATGTCGTGTGAAATATACATACACATACAATTTCTATTTTTCATTTTTAATCCCTTTAAACTCATTTTTAATATTTCACATAATTTTTATATATAACTACTACTCAATTAAAACATGACTAAACATAAAAATCATATGAAACATAATTAAAAATGCTCAAAATTAATTTAGCTAAACATGATATCATTTTACTATAACATTACTAGTAAACTATATATTTAGTTATTATCATTATTTATTCAACACATAAACATACAAGCATATAAACATGATGTTTAACATATTTAACATAAAAATCATAATTATAAAATTAGAATAACAAAACAAATTAATTTACTAAAAAGATAATACAAGACATAGTTAGTCACCTTAATCGATAAGTTTATTGGTTGTCCGGATCGACTATATTATCTAGGTCCAAAGCTTCACCCTCAAACCCATCTTCACCTTCAAATAAAACCCGTAAATATTAAGCTCCAAATACCCACTAATTAGCTAAAATATACTAGAGATTATTAGAATAATATTAGTGTTTTTATTTAAGAGGTTTTTGTAATAAAATGGAAGAAAATCAAAGGGAGAAAATGAGAGCAAAGTGGCCGGCTATTTTGGATGAAAAATGGGTGAGTTTTACACTTGTGAAAATAATGAAAAGGTTGTAATGAAATTAGGTTAAAAGGTTTAGATATTAAAGTTAGTAATTAAAGTTTAATTTTAAAAGAAATTAGGAAACACCTAAATTCTAATTGGTTGGAAAAAGTCTCCTACACTATTTGATTAAGAAAATGTCTAATTTGTGTTTTAAAATGTTTTCACGAATTTGGTCAGTTTTAAAAAGCTCAAGGCCAAAAGCGATAAAAGTTAAAGTGTGCTGTTTGACGATTTTTTCAAAATATTTCTACTTTTAAATTCTAAGACTAAAATATTTATTCTATTATTCAAAAATTTTAAAAAGTATTAAAGAAGTCGAGAAATTTTACAAAACGAAAGTTTTGCAAAAAGTGTGGTTTTTAAGGCTAAAAGGTTTAGGATTTAATTTAAGCTTTGAAATTAGAAATTAATGGCTAATTATTGAATTAAATTAACACGGGGTGTTACAAACCTCCCCTTAGAAAAGTTTAGTCCTAAACTTGAATGAAGGATAGGATTTTCACCGAGATAAACAAAGCGGCTGGTATTTCTCCTTCATAGAGGCTTCTCTCCCAAGTTGCTTGTTCACCAATTGACCTTTCCATAGCACCTTCACTAAGGGAACCGCCTTCCGCCTCAACTTCTTGGTTTCTCGCTAGAATCTTGACAGCCTTTCTCGAGTATAGCGAGGTTAGGCTCAACCGCGACACGCCGTAAGTAATGATATGACTTGGGTCACCTCAGTACGCCTTAGTTGAGAAACATGGAACACGTTGTGGACCTTGGAGAGGTTGGGGGTAGCGCTAGGCGATAAGCTACCTCACCAATTCGCCGGTAATCTCATAGGGTCCTCACGTATTTAGGACTCAACTTTCCTTCAATCCAAAGCGCCGGACCCTTTCATGGGTGATACTTTCAAGAAGACATGATCACCAACCTCGAACTCGATTGGTCGACGATGTTTGTTGGCATACATCTTTGACGGTCTTGTGCCGCTTGTAGACGTTCACGAATGATCTTGATGTGTTCGATCCGTCCTGAATAACCTGTGGACCGCCTCCCACATTATCACTAGCATCGTCCCAATGGCCAAGACTACGACACTTTCTCCCGTAGAGTGCCTCGAATGGAGCACAACCCAAACTTGCATGAAAGCTATTATTGTAGGAGAATTCAATCAAAGGTAGACTTTTCTCCCACTCTCGTTGAACTCTAAAGCACATGCCCCGAGCATGTCTTCAACCGTTTGAATAGTTCGCTCAGTTTGACCATCGGTCGCAGGGTGGAAAGCGGTACTCATCTTCAGTTGGCTTCCCAATGCTGCTTGTAGTTTCTCCCAGAAATGAGAGGTGAATCTCGGATCCCTATCCGAAATAATGTCCAGCGGTACGCCGTGTAATCGGATCACCTCCTTCTCATATGCCTTAGCTAACTCTTCAAGGCTCCAGGTGTCCTTGATTGGTAGAAAATGGGCCGACTTGGTCAAGCGGTCCACAATCACCCAGATTGCATTATTTCCTCGGTGAGTTTTTGGCAACCCTGTTATGAAATCCATGGAAATGGAGTCCCATTTCCCCAATGGAATGTCCAAAGGTTGTAGTAGTCCCCCGGGTCGCTGATGTTCAAACTTCACCTTCTGGCAGATTAGACACTTTGCAACATACTCTGCAATTTCTGCTTTCATTCGAACCCACCAAAACTTCAGCTTTAAGTCCTGGTACATTTTATCTGATCCTGGATGTATTGAGTATCGTGTACTGTGTGCCTCGTCAAGGATCCTTCTTTTCAATACTGGTACGTCGGGCACGCACCACCTTTCTTTGAATCTCAAACTCCCATCAGATTTAATCTCAAACCCTTCTCGGTTTCCTGAAGGAATCTCCCCCCTGATTTTCACGAGTTCCTCATCTTCCCATTGTAGAGCTCTAATCTCGTGATATAACTCCGGCTCTGCGATCATTGCGTTTAAGTCAGCACCATCCGACGAACCAACTCTAAGTTCATTCTTTTGAAGTCTCGGACAATACCACCGGAATTTCCCAAATGTTGTTGAGGGTATCGTTGTCTTTCTACTCGTCGGCCAAGAACGACGCTTGCCTTACCCTCGTGATACAAAGAGTTCAATCTTGTAGTCCTTGATCGCTTCTAACCACCGGCGTTGTCTCATGTTGAGTTCCTTTTGTGTGAAAATATATTTCGTGCTCTTGTGGTCTCAGATAGAACTTGATACTCACTCCGTAGAGGTAATGCCGCCAGATTTTCAAAGCAAACACCACGGCTGCCCACTCTCGGTCATGAGTGGGGTAGTATCTTTCATGGGCTTTCCATTGCCTTGATGCGTAAGCAATGACCTTCCCTTGTTGCATCAAGACGCAACCCAGGCCATTCGATGAGGCGCCATCAGACTTCATGCTCGTCTCCATCTCAGAGGAAGAGCTAAGATCGCGCTGTAGTAAGCCTTGTCTTGAGTTCTTGGAAAGCATTCTCGCATTCCTCACTCCATATGAACTTAGATTCCTTCCAGTAGCACCTTCGCCATGGGTCGTGCAACCTTAGAGAAATCGGGAACAACCCTCCTGTAGTATCCTGCCAATCCAAGGAAGCGGGGTATTTCAGTTATATTCGTGGGAGCCTTCCATTCTTTTTATCAAGGTCTATCTTTGCAGATCTACCATCACTCCATCCTTCGAGATGACGTGACCAGGAATGCTACCTTTTCAAGCCAAAACTCGCACTTGGATAGTTTTGCATACCACTTATATCTCCTCGTAGTATCCCCGTAATGATACGTAGGTGTTCTTCGTGTTCTGCCCCGGTCTTGGAATAAATCAGGATATCATCAATGAATACAACCACGCATATGTCTAAGTACTCGTGGAAGGTTCTGTTCATTTGATCCATGAACACTGCTGGTGCATTTGTCAAACCGAAAGGCATAACCTTGAATTCATAATGACCGTACCTGCTTCTGAAAGCAGTCTTTTGGATGTCTGATTCTCTCACTGCAATCTGATGGTAACCTGACCTCAGGTCGATCTTAGAAAACACTCCCGCGCCTTTTAGTTGATCAAAGAGATCGTCGATTCTGGGCAAAGGGTAGCGGTTTTTAATGGTCACCTTGTTCAATTCCCTGTAGTCGATGCAGAGTCTCATACTGCCATCTTTCTTCTTCACAAAGAGGACCGGTGCTCCCCAAGGTGAGACACTCGGTCTTATGAAACCCTTCTCAATCATTTCTTCCAGTTGTTTCTTTAATTCCTGTAGTTCTACTGGTGCCATCCTATAGGGTGCCTTTGAGATTGGGGCCGTGCCTGGCACAAGGTCGATAGAGAATTCAACGTCACGTGCAGGTGGCAAGCCTGGTAAGTCGTCGGGGAATACATCAGGGAACTCCCGTACTACGTGAATATCTTCAATGTTCACGCTTCCCTTTACTTCATTGACACTGCATAAGTATACTTGATGCCCTTTTCTTTCTAACCGTTGTAGTTACAGAACCGAGATAATTTTTGCCCCCTTAATTGGCGAAGTCTTCTGATACGTGACTTTAGTCCCTGTAGGATGCTTCAAGCGAATTTTCCGATCTCGGCACTCGAACAACGCATGATACTTAGTCAACCAATCGATCCCCAGAATGACGTCGAACTCCGGCATGTCAAAAAGGATAAGGTCGGAAGGGAAGATTGTTTTATGGATTGTGATTGGAGTATCTTTGAAAATCTTGGAGCATTTGAAAATTTTTCCGTTTGGTAAAGAAATATTTGCGTTGATTGATTCGGATTTTATGAGATTAGCCTTTGAAACAAACTTAGAAGATATAAAGGACAATGATGCCCCAGTGTCAAACAAAACAACCGCATTCACAGAGTTTATAAGAAAAATACCAGTGATGACGTCAGCCTCAGGTGACTCCTCTGCCTCAGCTTCTGTGAGGACATAAACTCGACCTTGTACCACAACAGATTGTGGTACACCCGCAATCGGCGCCGTGTTCAGATTATTAGGGCATACGTTTGCCTTGTGCCCAACTTTCTTGCACTTGTAGCAGGTAATCGGCTGACCGTTGCACTGCCTACCCTCATGTAGTGCCTTGTGACACATACGACAATTTCCCGGTAAGGCTCTAGGTTGAGGAGCCCTCCCTGCAACCATGGCTCTCTCGTTGTTCCCAGCAGGAACCCTGTTTTGGAACGCAGGCCTCTGAAAATTTGGCCTCTGTTGAATCGGGCGTTGGTAATTCGGCTTCTGAATGAAGCTCGACTGTGACACGGAAGGCACGAACACCTTCTTCTTCTTTTCAGCCTTTTCTAACTCCAGAGAAGCCCATAGGCTACATGCGCATTCATACGCTGCAAAGAACAGATGTGTAGGTGTTGGTACTCATGTGGGTACGCATAGTGTTGGACATATTGCGCAGATACCTCTGGGTCATGGCCCTTTCGTTGGGAGCGATCGCAGCCCCAAATTTGGCCAGCTGTTGAAACTTTGCGGTGTATTCTTGGAGTGTCATGTCTCCCATCTTAAGAGCTATGAACTCCTCTTCCTTCTGACAACGGAGCTCATACCCGAAGTATTTCTCCTTGATCTTTGCTGTGAACTCGTACCACGTGAATGTAGTGTCAGGTTCATTAGTCCTGACCACGTTCCACCAGTCATTAGCCTCGGCCTTCAGGTAAAAGGCGGCTATGTTGACCCTATCTTCTGGAGGCGTCCTTGTCAGATCCATGAGTTTC
Source organism: Dianthus caryophyllus (assembly GCA_023091065.1). Classification (NCBI taxonomy): domain Eukaryota; kingdom Viridiplantae; phylum Streptophyta; class Magnoliopsida; order Caryophyllales; family Caryophyllaceae; genus Dianthus; species Dianthus caryophyllus. The sequence continues at coordinate 35,799,323 of CM041517.1, read as the reverse complement.
TTCATTTCCTCCAGCCAGTTCGTGAGATCGATAGGGTCAGTAGAACCCGAGTACTCTTGTGGACGATGGCGGGAAACACGATCAAACGCGCTTGGATGATGTTGGCGGTTTGCGTTGTCCGTGGCTATTTCTGCCAAACGGATCAAAGATTCTTCTGCCAGGAGGTGTCTTTCCTCGTCTGTCATTGGAGGTGCAGCCATTCTGAAAGAATTAAGACGTGAAGGAATTTATTAGTATTGCGAGAGGTTAGAAGACATGCTTGTCATTGATATCTTTTACTTGAAAGTAAATGCAATAACGGCAGTTATGCAAGTAAGCACAGAAGTTAGGTATTTTATTTCCTTGAGATGTAATTTTTGGTTACATCGGTTTTAGAATTTTAAAATGTATCTAGTACATTTTCTTAGGAAGGATATGAAAGTAGGAGAGAGGGAGAATGTATTTTTGTGGAATTGGTTACGAATTTAACAGATGTCTTCACTTCGTGCCGTCTGGTACTCCTTTGACGCTTCAATCCTCGGGAGTTGAATTATTATTTAAATTTTATATCCGAGGATAGTTGTTAGTTTAGTCAGTCACTTCAGCAAGTAGCAAGCATACGCGAGTTAGTGTATTTTATTTTGAGGGAAGTAGTTTGTTATATTTTAAAAATCCTAAGTCTATGGTCAGTCCTTAAGATTTCTACCCATCCTCACACTTTAAAGCGGTTTAAAATTTATTATTTAAGTGATCTAATAAAAGAAAAATCTAATTTATTATTTGGTCCTATTAGTCTATGCCTGACATACAATATGAATGTCTGGCCCAGGTGTCTCTCGTTAGGTAAGCATAAATCGCATTAGGCCATTTATGTTACTGGCCACGAGTCACTCGATACCAATCAGAATAACCTGGTTTTTAGTCGACTTTAATTACTAAGGCGGAAATTAATTAAGTCTTAAAACAGCGTCATTAATTATACATAAACCCAAAATATTACAACATCGTTCAAGAGTTGAATAAAACAACTCTAAATACGGAATTTAAAAGAGTAGCGTTATATATTACATATCTCTCGGAAAACAATAAAAGTAAAGCATAAAAGCGGCTCGGGGGCCCATCCAAAATCCACTCGGTCCACGAACGTCCTGCACAATAAACTATGGGGGATGCTCCATTGAAGCGACAAAGGACTAGCTATGCTCATACTTACCCTCGATTTCAATTACTTTGGTTTATTACTATCGCTTTATAACTATAATAGTATGATAAAACGATAAACATGCTTAAAACATATAGCATGTAAAGACATATTAGTCATAATAAACATGCGATTTAAAACGATAAATCATATAGGCATGCTATTCAATTAGGAAAGCGGATAATGTATAATATCATATCATTTGTATCATAGATACACAAATAGATTACAAAGCGATATCGGATCGCAACAAACATACGTGTTGTAACATTCTCGCCATGCACTGATTCAATTGAAAGTTGTGGTCTTTAATTTTCAAGATGGTACACACTCATTCTCATTTAATCATATAACAAACAACACATACCGCTACGAGCCTGACCATCGAGTAGGCCTTTGTACTGATCGATTGCATCTCACTTCCATAGTGCAGAGGCTTACTCGACTCGTAAACCACGCCGAATACTATAATACTTGCATCTCATCCTCTAGTGTTGAAATGATTCGAACTTCGCATACAATCTCGTCAAGTAATCTTTACGCAGGTAAGAGCGAATGCAAGTGTCGCCCACTAAGAACGAAACACGGCAAGGAGACAGAATCAAAGCGCATAAGCACATAATGTCACGGTGGCCCTGGTAACTTTAGCGAAATAGGGAATAAAACCCTAGTCTAGTATGCATACACTAATATCCAATTTAAGAATAGGCTATGCTATTCATAGAGCACCTTAACTCGGGATAAAACGACTATTTCCTAAAGCCTGACTCCACTAAGAGTTGAATTTTTCATTATCTTGTACGGCCTTGGCTATACGACTTAAGGCGAACGGCATGGGCAGGATGCACTAAGCAATAAGGTCACGGCTTAAACCACACTATTCGGTATGACCCAAGCCGTAGACCGAGATAGTGGTATCCGCACAAGACTATCTTAACCCCACTTCACTTACGATTGACGTTTTTAATCGAGGCCCAAGCTTGTCCTTTTATTTAAACATACTCATGATATATTATTTATTTGATATTTACATATCACATGTTACTAGACTCTCCTAGTCTCAGCGTCAAACGTTTAAGTATTTGTAGGTTTCATATGATCACATAACACATTCGTTTATTATTTGAAGTGTTGTTAATTATTAATGTTTTCAAGTTTCTAAATTGAAACATTTATTAGTATGTCCACTTTATTTATGTGTTTTTCAAACTCTTTAGGTCATTTACTTCTTCATTTTAAATTTTCTATACTTATTAAAATTTTCAATTATTTTCAGTATTTCACTATTCACTTTTCACTATTCATAAATCACTATTCACTTGACACTATTCATTGGTCACTATTCATCGTATTTTATAATGTATTTTTATAATGATCCGTATTTTTATACTTCGTATTTTATAATCGTATTTTTATACGTATTCGTATTTCTATACTTCAGATTCTATACGTATTTTTATACTTGTACGTATTCCTATACTTATGCGTATTTTTATATTTATAATGATTTTTATACTTAAGATATTTTAAGTATAATACTAAACTTGTTTTTATTTTCTAAGTACAAATTTCTAGTTTCAAAGTCGTTAGGTTAGTTTTTGTACTTAGGCGATTTTTGAAAATATTTTAAAGTCTAGTTTTAAAAATGTTAGGTTAGGTTTGTATTTAGTCATTTATGAAAATATTCGAAAATCATAGTTTTAAAAACGTTAAGTTCATTTTGCATTTAGTCATTTATGAAAATACTCTAAAATTCTAGTTTTAAAACGTTAAGTTCATTTTATAAAAGGTGTTCAAAGTGGGATATTTATTTTAAAACGAGACTCGGTTAAATTTAATTGCCTATTAATTTAAGTTAGTGATAGTATCGTGGATGATTCATTTATAATCTGTATGTCCAAGCTCAATAATCCAATAGCAAAGGTAGTAACACCACGATTTAATTCATTTTTATAATCTGCTAACATATTTTCATCGGTTTATAATAATTCATTTATAATTAAAACGATTTATACAAAAATTCAATTCTAATTACTATTTAACTTTAGTGACTTAGTGATAATTTCATTTTGGTCAAATTTAGTCAATAAAAATATAGAATGCTGGTATACATATATAACACAAAAATTGATTTATTTCTTTTAATTTCTTAATTCTAACTTATTAATTACTAATCAAATTATTTTAACAATTAAACTAAAAAGTGGTAAAAACAATTTTGGACCTAAAATAGCCCAAAATGCCGTGGCTAAGCTAGGGTGGTGTCCAAATTTTCATTTTTCGATTTTAACGGTTTTTAGTTTAAAGTCTTTATATTTTAATTATTCTAATTATACTAAAACGGTTTAAACTAAAATGAAATTTACTAAACTTTTATTTATAATTATGAATAGTGTTTTTCAACACTTTAAATTTCTAACTTTTTAATCTAAATGATTTATAATGTTTTAGTCGAGCTATAGTATAATACTAAGTAATATGTAAAACAATAACTAAACATAAACATAAATTATTAACAAACATAATTTAAAATGAAATCAAAATGAGTAACAAGTATGAACATCAACATGAATAACTCAAGAACACACATGAAGAACTCAAGAACAACTCAAGAACACTTATTTCGATTTTAATAATTTATAATTCGTTTTCCTAATTTAGTTTTTTTTTCATAGGAACATCCATTTTATACTAACTTAACACTACATATAATTTACAAAAATTAAAAGTGAAAATTTAGTAAAAAAAATGGTATATGTCGTGTGAAATATACATACACATACAATTTCTATTTTTCATTTTTAATCCCTTTAAACTCATTTTTAATATTTCACATAATTTTTATATATAACTACTACTCAATTAAAACATGACTAAACATAAAAATCATATGAAACATAATTAAAAATGCTCAAAATTAATTTAGCTAAACATGATATCATTTTACATTAACATTACTAGTAAACTATATATTTAGTTATTATCATTATTTATTCAACACATAAACATACAAGCATATAAACATGATGTTTAACATATTTAACATAAAAATCATAATTATAAAATTAGAATAACAAAACAAATTAATTTACTAAAAAGATAATACAAGACATAGTTAGTCACCTTAATCGATAAGTTTATTGGTTGTCCGGATCGACTATATTATCTAGGTCCAAAGCTTCACCCTCAAACCCGTCTTCACCTTCAAATAAAACCCGTAAATATTAAGCTCCAAATACCCACTAATTAGCTAAAATATACTAGAGATTATTAGAATAATATTAGTGTTTTTATTTAAGAGGTTTTTGTAATAAAATGGAAGAAAATCAAAGGGAGAAAATGAGAGCAAAGTGGCCGGCTATTTTGGATGAAAAATGGGTGAGTTTTACACTTGTGAAAATAATGAAAAGGTTGTAATGAAATTAGGTTAAAAGGTTTAGATATTAAAGTTAGTAATTAAAGTTTAATTTTAAAAGAAATTAGGAAACACCTAAATTCTAATTGGTTGGAAAAAGTCTCCTACACTATTTGATTAAGAAAATGTCTAATTTGTGTGTTAAAATGTGTTTCACTTAATTTGGTCAGCTTTTAAAAGTCAAGGCCAAAAGCGATAAAAGTTAAAGTGTGCGCGTTTGACGATTTTTCAAAATATTTCTACTTTTAAATTCTAAGACTAAAATATTTATTCTATTATTCAAAAATTTTAAAAAGTATTAAAGAAGTCGAGAAATTTTACAAAACGAAAGTTTTGCAAAAAGTGTGGTTTTTAAGGCTAAAAGGTTTAGGATTTAATTTAAGCTTTGAAATTAGAAATTAATGGCTAATTATTGAATTAAATTAACACGGGGTGTTACACCTACATTGTCTATTGATCCTATGGCTAATATAAGGACTCTAGAACTCTCTCAATTACATGGACTCTATATAACCTTACTATATATATATATATATATATATATATATATATATATATATATATATTTATATATATATATAAATATATATATATATATATATAAGTTATATCAAGTCAGTAGTAGGAAAGTCATCAAGTCAGAATCTAATTTTTGGATTTTAACCAAAAAAAAATGGATTTTAACCAAAAAATTTTGCATTTTAACCCGTTTGTTAAAATGCATAATTTTGTTAAAATCCAATTTTTTTGAAATGAAAAATTTTTTGGTTAAAATCCAATTTTTTGTTAAAATCCAAAATTTGGAATCCTGACTTGATGACTCAAAATATTTACTCTGACTTGCT